>CM060697.1:141246885-142446885 GCA_030686995.1 Artemisia argyi | reverse complement strand
TCTGATATATTTTGGATTTAGTTGAAGAGTAAGAACACATTTTGGTCAAAACCCTAACTTTTCTGAAGCAAAAATAAAAACAAAAGTCTTGACAGACAAGAGCCTAAATCTAGCGCCTTAATTAGAGGCTTAGACCACTCGTCGAAACTGTCAGATGTGAAGCTCCATACTTTTAACAACCATTTCCTCTACTGATCACCACACAACTCTTGTATGTTAACTTTACTTCCCACACGACTGCTCATAATTCATTCACTTAATATACATTTAATAGTAGTTTTTTTACTGCTTGTCGAATAACTACAGCAATTTCCCCTGGATATTGTTATTTAGGTAACTAGTTTAAGACCCGTGTAATACACGGGTGGTTTAATTTTCAATAGTTATGAAGTTTATGTCTAAACAATATTTTTACATTAGTTTAAAAAATATGGTGAGTGAGGTATATATGTCAGATTACTTATGTTATAACGGTTGTTTAAGTTAAATAAAATAGTTTTTAAATAAATGCACTCAAAAAGAGATTTAACGAATAATGAATTACTTGACGAAGATGATAACTTTCTACGTATTATACTGTACACATCTAAAACAATGGCCAACCGATCAATTCAATTAAATAATGTATTGAAAACTAAAAAACAAAAGTAGTAAGAAGTCATGATCATAAGCTTGACATCTTGTATTACCTAATTGCAAGAGAGTAAGTCATTGGAAGAAAGAATTAGAATTACATTCTCCAAGCAACCATATTTGTTGCAACCATTTTTGAAGGCTAGTACCATTACGACGCAGGCGTTGTTAAGTCCCACCCAATGAAAAATTCTTTAGTCATCGACTGTTAGCTCTAAATCTGCATAAATAAATCCAAATATTACAAAACTTGGAAGTGCACTAAAAAAACATGTCATTGCAACACTAACGATAATATTACATTTAATTTAGCAAGGTTTAAAAGAATAGTTAGCAGAAGAATAACACAATAGATGCTCTAAATCTGGAATTGGGGTTAGAGCAAATTGCATGAGTTCTTATACATGTTTGTGGTTTTGTTATACCGAGTATATGTTATTTACCACTCTTGGCCCACTAAGAAGTGTCGAATGTAGAAACTACAGCAATTTCCCCTGGATATTGTTATTTAGGTAATAGGGCAATGAAGTACAGCCGTTAATGTAGAACAAAGTTTATATTTTTGTAGGAGCGAGATACTCTTTTATGAAGAAATTTTTATGCAGTGTATAATGGATGATAGAGAGATATGTTTTCTATGAAGTAATAATACTCATACAATTTTTTATAAAAATTTTAACTTCTGAAGTATACTACTCATAATTTATATCATCAAAAATTGTTCTGTCCAAGTACTCATGTTCTCAACTTTCAAATTAACATTCACTGTGAACCACCAAACCATTATACAAATTTATTTGCTTATCATATTTACCGAGTTAAAACCCTTCTCAAAAAAAATAAAATAATAATAAATAAATAAAAAATTATTTGATTATATAGATCTCTACCAGCACTCCAGCAGATTACGTTGAGACGTTTCCAACAACCTCCAGAAAAGACGCAGACCACCAAAACATTATTATTTGATGCTTATGTGCAACAGCTTTATTAACCATAAATACCCTAAACTAAAAAATTAATTACATTCTTGTGCTTTGATTTCAGAGATCCATATCTATAACCACCATGATTTCTATTTATTTTTTTTTATGTATGCTTTTGTGTGTAAATACACGCGCATGTAAATCTGCGGGTATGTATTATAAGTGTGGGTGAAAAAGATACCTAAATGGGTGTTATGATATATAAACATAAAAAGGATTGAAGGAGATGACTAAATGGGTAAAGACTTGATATTATTTATTTTGTTTATATAATGATTTATTTGTTTTCACATGTAAAGGCTTGATACTAATTGAGTTGAGTTAGAGGGCACGGTGTTGTAACATGTTAAAACCCCAAAACCTATGTGGCCCCGTGTTAAACCGATGTTACCACAACGCCCTCCATCAAATCCAATGCCGTTGAGCCCAGCGTTGCCATTGAAGATATGTAAAAAAATACTAAAATACCCACATTTGCATTGCGCATGTGATGCAACACTGCACATTACAAAATATATACATTCTTAGGACTAAGATATTTTCTAATACTTCCTAAAAGAAAATTCCCAAAGATGTGGGTCACTTTGCATCTTTCTAATTGCCTTAAACCTTTCAACTTGAGTCAATTCCTCCATTTTTTCAAGCTCGAGAGTGAGCATGGATATTTTATTTTTTAGCTCAACATCAAGTTTTATAACTTCACTCAATTGTGCCGATGATTCTTTTAGACGTTCACCAAAAAATAGAACCGCAACGTTGAAGCTCTTGACAAAAGGATTAGCATGTCCCATATTTTTCTTCTTCTTGCTATGAACACTTGAAACTTCTTCAACTTAATTGAACACTTGGATTGATTGCTTCATCAAAATCATTTAGGGTTGAGCAAAACCGACCGAAACCGACAAGGCCCGACAAACCGACCGAACCGATAAGGCCCGAAACCGACAAGTCCCTTAGCGGGTCGGTATTCGGTTAGAGGAAAGGATGTATATCGGTATCGGGTCGGTATCGGGTTAAACCGACTTAAGCCCGATATGAGCCCGACTTACCCGAAACTACATTAGGTTATCCATTATTCCAAGCACCGCTTTCTTGTTTTTATCCATTTGGAACTTCTGTTTAAACTCAGAAACACAAAAGCCATTTGGAATCCATACCTAAATAATCAAAACTCAGAGGTTTATCAAGTTCGGTAACAACGACAGCATCAACAACTTTGTCTTCTGTCTTCCTGATGTCAGGGTTTATACCACCACTGCCTTCTGCTCTCACTACCACCATGCGACGTGTGGAAATTCTGCTGCCTGCAGTTGTTGATCTTTTGAGTGATGATGGTGATAACGTGAATGGAACTGTAACTCCAATCATGTACTTGGGCTGTGCCATTTATTGGATTTGTATTTGGGCCCCTGCCATTTGCATTTGATCATGTATTTCTGGAAGTCTGGAACTATGCTACCTTGTCGGGCTGTATATGGTTTACCCGACTTTAGTCCCGACTTTGCATGCCAAAAACCGAACCGACCCGACAGAAGTCGGTATCGGTATCGGGATACGTTTTTATGGTTTGTCGGTGTCGGTACTTATCGGGTCGGGTCGGGTCGGGATCCGGCCCGATGCTCACCCCTAAAATCATTATCGTACTCTTGTTCTTCGATTGCCTCATTTTCCATCTCAAAAGCATCTTTAGCTCTCTTTCCTTGAGCTCGATCTTTTCCAAAGATAACACATAATTCTTCATAGCAAGGAAGCTTTTTGTTTCTCAATTTACGTGCCTTTGGATGTTTTTAATGTATGAATCCCATACTTCAGGCCGGGGAGTCATTGGTCACACAATTTCTTTCCTTATCATAACCAAAGCTACTAGTACTATTCAACATACAACACAAAAAGTAGCATAAGATTTGACATAAAAAATGCCAATGTACAGCCACAACATCAAAATATACGACAAATTAAATAGCTTGAACTCAAACTCCATACTTTTTTTTTTCTTTCGAAAAAGGCAATTTTATTTCACTTAACAAACCCAATAAAAGCATGTACAACAAAAATAATTTGACAGCTGTGGGATTTGAACCCACGCCCTTTCGGACCAGAGCCTAAATCTGGCGCCTTAGACCACTCGGCCAAACTGTCATCTGATTAATGGCTAAAATAATAAACACTTAACACTAACATTTTAATAAAAACTAGCTATATACTACTCTTTGCAAGATCAACTACTTCAAGTCGAATCAAGTATCAAACTGAGTTCACAAGTACCTTCTATATAGCAATTATACATGCCAAATATGATATCTGATTGGGTTAGAAAATGGAAAATACCGACCGAGAGTTCACAAGTAACTTTTATGATATTTGATGATAACTAAATTTTGAGTATACAGACATAAAGATCAGATGTTGAACTTTCTTACACGCTTAGGACAATGATGGGAGAATTGTGACGAGTTGTTTAGGGTTAGGATTAAACTGATACCTGATACAATTTGGATTGAGATTAAGAGTAAGAACACTTTTTCGTTAAAAAAGGGTTAGGATTAAACTGATACCT
Source organism: Artemisia argyi (assembly GCA_030686995.1). Taxonomy (NCBI): domain Eukaryota; kingdom Viridiplantae; phylum Streptophyta; class Magnoliopsida; order Asterales; family Asteraceae; genus Artemisia; species Artemisia argyi. The sequence continues at coordinate 142,442,709 of CM060697.1, read as the reverse complement.
GATACAATTTGGATTGAGATTATGAGTAAGAACACTTTTTCGTTAAAAAAAATTGACAGCTGTGGGATTTGAACCCACGCCCTTTCGGACCAGAGCCTAAATCTGGCGCCTTAGACCACTCGGCCAAACTGTCATCTTGTTGATAGCTAAACTAATAAATACTTAACACTAAAATTTTAATGCATACTAGTTCTGTAGTACGCTCTGCAAGATCAACTACATACTTCAAGTCGAATAAAGTATCCACAAAAAAAAAAAAAAAAAGTGTGGATTGGCGAGGACACCCAAATATCAAGTATCAAACTGAGTTCACGAGTAACTTCTATACATGCCAAGTATGATATCTGATAATATTATAAATAAAAGAATACTGACTGAGAGTTCACGAGTAACTTTTATGTATTTGATGATAACTAAATGTTGAGTATACCGACATAAGATCAGATGTTGAACTTTCTTACACGGTTAGGACAATTGTGACGAAATGTTTAGCATAGCAGAATAATTAGTTACTGAGTATATGAGATTGTGGTTAAATGTCGACCTCTTTGAAACGACTCAGAATTTCGTTTCTTGAAAACTTTAAACCATATACATATATGTGGATGGTAACCGACATGTTCATGGTTAATTTTGGCAACATTATACGGGTAAACGGATGAGGTTTTCCCTAACCTGAGGAGGACAAGTAGGTCTTTGACTCATACGTCTGTGGCCTAACCAGGATATCCACGTGACCATTTCCCAGGCCACCACATGTGTAACTAATGAGGTTATGAGACCTCTTATGAGGAACTCATAATGACCTTTGGCAACATTATACGGAGTTCAAAATCTTTGGTGTACGAGAAAAATATTGGAACAAAAACAAAAACATTTTGACAGCTGTGGGATTTGAACCCACGCCCTTTCGGACCAGAGCCTAAATCTGGCGCCTTAGACCACTCGGCCAAACTGTCATCTGGTTAATGGCTAAACTAATAAATACTTAACAAATACTAGTCTGCAACATCAACTGGTTCAAGTCGAATCAAGTATCAAACTGAGTTCACTAGTAACTTCTATCTGAAGACGAATGGATTAATTATTCAAGGCTTTTTTGAAAAGATTTAGTGTTTTAATTTACAACATGAGGTGAGGTTTGCATGTTATTCTTGTTGTATTATTGATAATTTAGGGTTATAATTAAACTGATATCTGATACATTTTGGATTTTGTTGAAGAGTAAGAACACTTTTTGTTCAAAACCCTAACTTTTCTTAAGCAAAAATAAAAACAAAAGTTTTGACAGACAAGAGCCTAAATCTAGCGCCTTAGACCACTCGTCGAAACTGTCAGATGTGAAACTCCATACTTTCAACAACCATTTCCTCTACTCACCACACAACTCTTGTAAACTTCACTTCCCATAAGAATGCTCATAACTCGTTCACTTAATATACATTTAATAGTAGTTTTTTTACTGCTTGTCGTTGTCGAATGTAGAAACTGCAATTTCCCATGGATATTGTTATTTAGGTAATAGGGCAATGAAGTACAGCCAATGAATGTAGAACAAAGTTTATTTTGGTGAAATCTTGTAGGAGCGAGATAGTATTCTTTTTTTTTTTTTTTTTTTTTTTTAGTAGATAATAGAGATATCGATCATATGCTTTTTAATTCACTTGCGGATATTTCCTTATTCTTGATAAGCTTCACTACTTCATGTCTGCCCAAATTTATATGTGACTTATGATTTACCCAACTAGAGATTAACAACAAGCAGCAACACCAAAATAAACTTAAAGAAACATAAACATATCTAAAAAATGTAATCAGTATAAGAGGGAAGAGCAAATGAATCAACACTTGTTTATCATAACTCAAACCAACCGTCTAATACAATTTATCCTTGCATCAAAAAATCTCAACAAATCAAAGCAAAAAACTATAACAAAATACGTACGGCCATTGTATAAACTTTAAAGAGATATTACCAAAACTTGCCACAAGAACTAACGCCATCCTTAAAATGATGAAATTTATTATTATCCCGACTAGTAATCTTTCTTTCAGTAATCGTAGAAATAAACTTAATTAATATTAGTATGACAATCGCTACACATCCACAAATTCTTGATTAATAACAAAGGAGTCTTTTCAGGAGCATTTATAATTCCATATGCAACCGCTAATCTCTCACTACGACTTGTCAAAATATGTTGCTTTTCATCATCGTCGATATCCTCAAGAACATATTTATAGTCCGGAACATACCCTAAGGCCTTCATATTTCTCAAAAAATTCTTCAATTCTTCTGATATTTGATCATATTTAGGATGTGAATAATCCCCGTTATTAAGATACTCCGTTTTACTATTAACAAAAAATTGTGTTTTTACCCCTATTCCTATTAATTAAGAGAAACACTATGTTCACACAAATTTTACATAAAAATTTTCATTAAAATGACTTGTCCATGTTTTGATCAGTGTTTTTTCTCTAATTTCTCTCTCTTCTCTTTGATAAACCCAATCATTTCTCTCTTATCATTAGTTAATTGGCAATTTGATATTTTCCTCACCTTCCCATTTAGTAGCATTTCCATATATATTCGCTAACAACCTATCATCCGCCAACACGTTCCTAGCATACCCATCAAGAATCAAATACCAAGTATCCATATTTTTTTTCACTCATATGATAAAAAACTCTCCTAGCATCTAATTAAGTACCATACTACGACACTCAACGTACGTATCAATCACCTTATGTTCAACTGTATATCATCCATATAACTCGATCTACAGAGGTAATTATGCACATCATTAGCTTCCTTAAGCTCCTTGAATTCCCCACATAACCCGAATAAAAGACTAAAACACTCAACATCAGCAAGTATACCATAGCTCATCAACGATCAACTTAATAACTTCCTTAAGATTTCTCTCTTTGGATGCACTCAACAAATCATCATGCTTTTGAGGTGGTTAATATCGATGAAAAATAGTGTTCCCATTCAAAGGATAACTTTGATGTTGATTAGGGTTTGAATGATTATATATCATCTCTAGTGGTAAATTGTCAAAAGTATTTGGTGCGGTTGATAAGTCACGATTGAAAATGAAATGATGAGAGTGTAGAACAGAGGTTATCCTTAATGAATAAGTGAACGTAGCTCTGCGAATTGCCATTAAGGAGGCCATTGGTGTAGGATTTAAGCCTTCAAGGTTTACTCCTTAAACCCTAATGTGAGAACTTTATAGAAAATATTAAAAATATGAAGAGATGTTTTTATGTTAATAGCTGGTTATTCACGCGTTGCAACGACGAATACCCGTGTAACAAAATATCTTGCTAGTAAATGTCTTTTAATAATACATTTTCTCGTGGCCAATTATATATATTCATATATGTTACTAATTACTATGTCAGGATTTATTTTCAATTTACTCTCATTTTTATGGAACTCAAACTCTAATCCTTTATCAAATCACAGAAAATCCATATCCACCCTGTGACCACCACGAACCAGGCCTAGCCATCTGCAAGACCGCAACAACCACCCTTATCACCACTCGACGACGACGCGCCTTTGAAAACCATAAGACAACACCACCAGCCAACACAATTTGACCATATACAACCATTCGTTTTGTTAGGGCATCCGCTATAAGAGGTTTATAAAAGGGTCTAAAAGCTATGAAAAGGTTTATCTTTTGTTTTAACCATAGTGAGCTTGTAGTTTATATCTATGTTGCATGAAGAGGTTCAAGATTCTAGACCTTTTAATAATTTAATGCATGTGATATGGTTGAACATTTTATATAATTACAAAAGGTTTATACATAGTGGTAATAGGTTTATAGTTTATAAATTAATAATTTGACATGCTATAAACCTATTTAAAAGGTTCACCATTGTGGATGCTCTTAGTATATTAATTTCTTGTAGATTCACTTTATCATACTATATTATAATGGAGGAAGACCTTCTAATATTAGAATACTTAAAATTAAGCCTTACAAGTTAATAAGCTTAAAGTACAAGTAATTCAAACACAAATGATACTTATAGAAATTCCTCTAATATTTAATTCCAGCATACAATTAATACTAACATTAAATACAATAAATAAATCATTATGTATATTAAATAAAATTAATTAACTGGTCAATAAATACAATTAATGCACTTATTAAAACACCCCTTACATAAGAAATACAAATTATCAAGCATATTGTACAACCAACTTAAACACAATTCTTGCATTAAATGTCACTAATACAAATAATAAAGCATATTATACAAATATTCAAGCCCAAACGGGCAATGGGCTCGAGTCCGAACGAGCACGGGTCAAACGGGCTCGAGCCCGAACGGACACGAGCCAACAGGCTCGAGCCCGAACGGACACGAGCTAAACGAAATTTTTGATATCCGTAAATTTATTGTCAAAAAGAACATAGTAAATTAAAATGTGTTCACATATTGTACAAACAAAGCAAACTACTATAATAATAATAATAATAATAATAATAATAATAATAATAATAATAATAATAATAATAATAATAATACAAACTAAGCAAAATTTCTTGTAAATCATATTATTTTCTAATGAAGTGATGTTTTATAAAATAATAATAATAATAATAATAATAATAATAATAATAATAATAATAATAATAACAATAATAATAATAATAAATAATAATAATAATACAAACTAAGCAAAATTTCATCAAACTTTTAACATAAAAAACTAATCAGTAAAAATATTACCAAAAACGTACAAATAAAATAAATTATTAGCTGAAAAAATTAAATTACAGGGTGTCCGCAGCTGCATCGCGCGGGGACCCTGCTAGTCTTTTACCTAATAAAATAAAACCCCTAGTGGGGACTTTTTCATTTCAAAAAAATCAAATCATACCTTATTAGGAAATAACTGAATTATTATTATATTTTTGTAAAATATGTTTAATGGAAAAAAACCTAAATATTTCCTGATTTAACATAAAATTTTATAAATTCGTTTTTGTATAAGAGATGTAGAAAAAACTTAAAGATACACATGTACTTGGTGGTTATTTTTCAATAGTTTTGGATCAAAGTGTAGATTAAAGAAAAAAAATTAAGCGGAGTTATTCTCCCCTACATTATTCATTCGGCACAAAAAAATAACAAAAACAAAATTACTGCACCAGAAACTACAAACTGCGGCTACAAACAAAAGCTTAAAATCAACATCAGTCAATCTCAAACAAGTGTACCCATAATTCAGTTTCAACTTTGGTTGTTGTTTTGCTGTCACAGTGGGGAATGTTTAGTTGATGTTTTTGCGGTTAAAAAAAGGGGTGGTTGTTTTTGTTCAAACTCACGGTATTGGTGATGTTCTTGATGTTGTTATTCTAATTTTTAATCGTGTTTTGTAATTGGTTATATCTTGGAATCGCTTGGTTTGAGCCGTGAGCTAGGATTTGGATTCCAGGCTTAGTTTTGATTTTCTGGTTATATTGTGGAGGTTGTCGAGGAAGGTTTTGACCGTATAGAGTCCGTTTGGTTTACTTAGGTGACGGGAGAGGTTAGGCCGAGACCAATTGTTGAAGTTGTTGGTTGTTGTTATTTGGTTGTCACGGACTGCCATGGAACCAAGCCGAGACCACTAGGGTCTCGGCCAAAACATGTTGACATTGGTATTTGGTTGTGCTTTAGTTGTGGTTGGGTGTTGCCGAGAAGGAAAGGAGTTAGGCCAAGAGGTCTCGGCCAAATATGGTTGTAGTTGGATAGTTGTTGTTGACGTGGTTATGATTGTGTTTGTTACAATGGATTTTGGTTATGATTCGCAATTTCTTGGCGTCTGGCTGTTGTATTTGCTGTCAAAACATGGATTTTGGTTTTGGGGTTGGTTTGAAGATGAGTTTTGTATGGCGCTTGAGAAGTATATTGGGTGTATGATAGAATCATGTATAAGATTATGAGGATTTTGGATTTTGTTGCGAATAAAATGGGTTGGGAAAAAGGTTATATTGTTCGGTGGTCGATTGTTATTTGTTTTAAAATTGAATGCTAAGTCATATCCGTACCGGTGCTGCTGCAGTTTTTTCATGAAAGAAAAGTGTCAGCTTAAAAAGTAAGTCTCTAAATTCTTATCTTTGATTCTATATATTTCAGTAATCAATTCAAAAATGCACATCTAAACGCCCCCAAAATAAGTTTGCTATTATGTGCAAAGGTTGTTGTCGCAATTCTGCCCATCACGAGTTCAGCAAGTCTGGAGCGTGAGAAGATTGATCATTATGAAATAATTTAGGTATTAGGTCACATTCAATCCTGTTGTACAAAATGCTACACTAATATTAGTTACACTTTTTGTTATTTTGAGTCACGATTACCTGTAATCCTATAAAGATAGCATTAATTAATTGATATTACTTCATTGTTGACAAATAGCATTGTTCACTTAAAATTGGTTACAACCCTTTGCATCTCAATCTTACATTGGTCCAACTTTAGAGGGCTACAAATTGATCCTAAAAAAATCAAAGCCAATGGAGGAGTCATGGCTATTGGCCGTCTATTACAAGCTACATGTAAACTTATTATATCCGTGATATACCCTTTTTGTTTTCGTTAACTTGAAAGTAATCAATTCTATTCTACTAACAAATTTTTGAAATTTTCAAAAGCTCTCTGTGTTACAACTTTACTTCATGAGATGAAGTGTTGTGCGGAGGATAGTTGCTTTGTTGTTGATCAAATGTCGTCTAACATGTATTGCCCTGCTAACAACGTTGTAAATGATTTTAGTTAAATTTGATATTACTTTTTTAATAACTTATTTTAAATTTTTTTAACGTATACATAATTGAAAACATTCAAGAAGAAGAAAATAGGTGTTGGAGGTCACCTCCAAGGCCCAAGCCTGTCCTAAACATATTATTTTAACGAAATGATGATATTGATGTCTAGAATTATTGTTTTAGGTTGTTGTAAGGGACTAAATGGGCTGCTATCTATCAATAAATTGTTTAAGGATGGAGACAACAAATGATGTATCTTGGATTCCTCACATAAGAGTTTTGTGTTAGTTATTTAACTCTTGCTTTTTAGCCACTTTCTATGTCTTATAAGACCATAATTTGTGTTAGAAAAACCTATCCCAAACACTATTTATGGCCTTGCTGACATTTCTCTCTATTATACGGATCATAATATCCCTATGCAATGTTGTAAACAACATATATATGTGATACAAATAGAGTTCGGGTCCAAACATGCTTGCTACACCCAAAACACTTTCATGGCCATTCGTCGTTGGTTATAAATGTTTTTACTATCTTTCATATTTTACACACTTTATATACAACGATCTCCAACTCCATAAGGACGGTGAATGGGTTAGTGTTCCATCTATGAGGCATTCCATTATCATCAATCTTGGTGATCAAATTGAGGTAATTATTCATCAATCATACCCCATGTACAGAAAAAAGGCGATTTAAGTTATGATTTAACACATGTTTTTATTTTAAATCTTTAGCTGTTTACAGCTACACCTTTTTAAAATTATATGTGGAGTAATCTCAGACTAAAATTTTGGGGGTACTCACGTATTATAATGTAGACGCTGGAGCATTATGACGTGTGGTGCTTAAATCCCAGTAAATTGAAAATATAATTAGTAAAGCCACATCGAATATACGTGGCATGTGTAAGTGATAGAGATTCTTATAAATTATTTTTTTTTTAAATGTAGGAATGTCAAGGTGCAAGCCACAGTGACACGAGATTTTAGATTTTGACAGTGAAAACTTTTGGAGCATTTAAATTATTGGATTTAGGTGTTCTTGGGGTCTGATTTCAATTTTTTATTTTTTTTCCTGTGACTGTGACTGATGCACCAGGTTGACGGATACTCTAAAAAACTTGGAATGAAATCCTACTTCCGCAAGAGAGTAAATATGTGCATAAGTGAAATTATGTGACAGCATACACATAAACGCATGTGATACTTATCATGCAAAAGTAGTAAAGAGACATAAGTTGTATAATTTGTCATCTTGCTATACTTTTAGTACTTGCTTTATGAAAAATAGTATTGTTCTAGGCCATTATTACACTTTCCTTACATGCCCAAAACATGTGTTCAGGATCACATTCTTTTATCCTATGGGAATCAAGCAATGGGACATTGTGCGGTTAGGAGCACAGATGATGTCAGTGATCAAGTGCATAAGAAGGCAGGACTGAACAAAACCAGTAAGTACTTATTCCTGTTCATGATTATTGTGTTAAGGTCTTCCTTTATGATATACGGAAGGTTGTTTCGTTGTACATGTTTACGCCTTTTATGCGGAAAGTGGACAAAATCTTTCGGGGGAGGGGTTATGTATTTACTTTATTTATAGTCTAGGCTTCCATTTGCAAATTAAAGAAGCTGCTGTTTTTGTTATTACATTTATGAATTTGCGACCATTATATATTTCTATTACTTGAGTTGGTTCATTCTGTTTGGAAAGAAGACTCATTGCATTCTGAAAGGGCAAATAAGCTGCTTTCCTTACTTATTTTCTGAATACTAAAGATCTTCTTTTCACAAGTGGTTTGAGTTTGATCTGAAGGTGTGTCAGCTTTATCGGCTTCAATCTCATATGTGGTGGCTTATTTCAGTATTTCTTTTGTTACAGGTGTATTGTTAGATGATTTTTTTGTTCGCGAATACCTGACTGCATTCACAAGTAGTAAGATTACCTGGAAGGTATGGAATCGGCGATGACAGAATGATGCAAGAGGTAAGAAACATGTTAGAATACTTCCAAATAAAGCTTGAAAATTGGTTAGAGCTTTAAATGTTAAACAAAGTTCAACCTTAATTTGAATGGGGTCTATTGGTTAACTTTGTGATTGAATTTGGATTTAATTTAGTGTATAGGAGTAATATAAATAAGCAACTAATTGTTGTTATAAAAAAGTAATTTTTTCAGGTTTTCTATTTTGCAGTAAAAAGGTCATTTTTTCCATCGAAAACTAACAGAACCACCTTTTTAAAATTCCTCCAAATCATTCCCAAAGTTAACCAATGAAAGTCTTAAAATTAAAATTGAACTCCTTCACTTTCTACTGGTACAAAACCTAACAAATAGTTGGTTCATTGGCCAATGAAGGAAATTGAGAAACTAAGGCTGGGACCATAAGCTCTTGCTTATAGGATATATGTTTGGGTTTGAAAATCATATTTTTAAGTTTTAACGCAGAAGTATTTACGTTTATTGACAGGGCCGGTATGGGGCGACTACTTGTCTTTCAAACGAAGCCTCTTCAAATACTTCTGAGTTTCAACACTCCACGTGCACCTAACAATCATCGTTTGGAGGTATATTGGAATATTATCACTTATCTTAATGCTGATAGATTAGAGTAATGCCATAGATAGGAATTAGGATATAAAATTCTCTTTTGCTTGATTTACATCTAAGACCAATTTAATACCAGATCATGCTTTTCCGTTGCAATGGCAACTTACACGGCCGTATTCTCTTTTCTTTGAACTTGCAGGACCCAAGTGTAAACGAATTAGCTAAGCAAATAGCAAAAGATCAGTCATTCAACAAAATGGAAAAGTGACTTTAGAAAACCTTCCAAGATGTTGAAAGCACACCGGGTCCCCAGTTTGATACACAACAGCGTACTCCAAAACAAAAGTAACAAATTTGGAAGCATGACAGTTTGAAAACAATGATGCCATAAACTTTGGTCTTTGTGCTTTTAAGTATCTGATCTTTGGGTTTGTGTAGCGCAATATTGATAGCCATATTTGGCGTAGGATCTTTTGGTTTGTGTAGCTAAAATATGTCTGATAGCCATGCGCTCTCGGATTATGTAGTCAAAAATGTACCTAATACTTAACTTTCAATTAGTGTGGGGTGTTGGTTATATGTGTAGAACTTGGTAGTTATATCTCATTTTAGTTTTCAATAGCACAAGTAATTAAGTAAAGGAGTTAGATGTAGAACTACAAATGCATTGTCTAACTTGACGTCCCTTTTGGATGATAGGTTCGCAAGAATGGAACCCGAATGATGCTTACACAAAATCAATTCGACATGAGCAAGACTACAATAATAGGTTTCATTTGTTTTTATTGTTACTATTATTTTTATTAAAATTTTTCTTTAAGGATTTAATTTATCTATTACGATTTGAGGAAAAGGAAGAAAAAGTATAATTTGATCCTTATCAGGAGAAAGATGTTTTGGAACTCGATAACTTACTTGAAAGATTAGTGCAATATGAGAAAGATATGGATCTATTTCTCTACTTTGGGTCACAGGACGACTGCATATAAGATTACAAGTACATCATGAATGTTTAGTTGGAGGGGGACAAAGATCATGGTATGGAACCATTAGAGATTTGCCCGTTCAAGGGAGTAGATATAACTAAACAAAGTTATAGACATGTACATTACTCTGTCTATGTGGTCCAACGAATGCAATTTTTATCTTGAGATGTGAAGTTTCAATTTATAACTTATAAGAATCAATGTATTAAATGTACAAAAATATTTTTTTATTAGGAATATGTTACACAATAAGTTAATTAACTGCTAAGTGAACTCTCCATCAGGAAACCAAAGTCTGTTGAATTTAGTGTCTACGATTTTAGTGCCCTTTTTATCTTCTTTTGTTTTCGTTTTTAGATCACGTTTTTAGAATTTGTTGATATGAGTTTTTAATAAGCATTTTTGTTTTCAAATGTCACGAGGCTTATCTATTACTTTATGATAAGATGTAATGAGTTGGAGGTGTTTGGACTTTGGATGTGCTTCTAAAGTCACGTCGCAAGAAATGGATCATGATACTAATTACTTAGGGGGGTGTCTCGCATTGTGTTTAAGAGGATGCTTTGGATTGCCTTATAAGTCTCATTACACCTAGAAGTGAAAAAAATGTGTGGATCGGGTCGGGTCATGAGTCTATATGGTTTTGGGTCTAAACGAGTCCTGGTCTAGAAGAGTCATTTACGACCACGGTCCGAGTCAGATGGGTCTCGAGTCGGGTTTTCACTATTATGTTTTATTTGAGTGAAAAAGAAAAAGAGGTGCAAATTTTTTTTGATCCGTTAGACCCACCCTGGACCCATTGGTTAATTGTTATACAAATGGAGGTTATATAAAATACTCATTTAGACTCTTAAATATTACCTCCTAAATATTACCCAACTTGACCCATAAATAACCATGGGTGTGCCACATCTAATTACACCAGTTGTATGTATGATACTTATATATGTAATAGGGAAAGGTGTGGCAACGAGCTTCATCTCCTCATGTGGGGCCCACAGGTGACACATTACCTTACATCCTCTTCACAACTAACCCTCCCTCACCAACAACTAACCTCAACTTACTTATTTGGGGCTCACCACTTACACCTTTATTTTATTTTTCACTCAAAAAAAAAAAAAAAAAAAAAAAAAAACCTACAAAATTGTCAGAGGCAAGTTTCGCCGTGCAGACGAGCAAGAGCTAAGTGAGGAGGGATGAGGAGGGGGCGGTGCAGTGGCTAGCCATGAAGAGGTATGAGTAGATTTCATGTAGGAGTGGCGAAGGAGGGTGGCGAGCCACACCTCTCCCTCTAAGGGTTGAGACGGGAGGTTTAATGCACAATTAAACTTTTGCTTTTATTTTATTTATTTATTTCTTTTTTATTTTTTGTTTTTTTTTTCCGATAGTAAATGTTATTGGTATGATCACTTGAACATGTGCTTGCTTATTGGAAATGCTAATTTAGAAACAAGTAGTTATGTTTTATGTGCTACATGAGGTTGCCAATGAAATGTCGAAAACCTTGAATTCTTATGAATTAACCGAGCATTCACTGCATCTCTTTATGAGTGACAAACCCTAAACTCTTTTTGGACATGCTTTATAAGAATATGTATTGATCCACATGCAATGGGTAATTTCTTGAATGTCTTGCAGATTATTTTACCGGGTGATTTACCTAAAGAAAGTCATTGCAATAGGTAGTAGCAAGGATTTTGGTTTGCGATTTGGAACCTCAAAATCTCAAACTGTCGAGGATGCTTGCTTGACAAATGGGAAAGATATCTATAAACATTGGAAAAATATGACGAATAACATGTGAGTATGAAAGAGAATCACCAGTGCGTAAAAGTGGGGCATGTATACTGTTACCACCAAATTTCTGGTATTGAAGTAAGGAGAAAAAATCTGGGTCGACGGAAAGGTTGTGGCTTGGGGCAATGGCGAACACGAATGAAATCTTTACTAAGATGTAATTGGACAAATTGGTTGTGCGAGAGGATATGGACGACTACGGGATGGAGAGTTTGGTAAATATATATATTGTAACGAAACTTATTTTGTTCTATTATTGTTGTTGTTGAGTAACCGAACATGCATGTTTATGAATGATGCGGTCCCTCAGATCGTCAATTAAAGTCCAAATTAAGAAGTAAGATCCATTACTAAAAAAACAAAAATATAACTATTTGTTTTTTATTAAACAAAAATACCTTATTCTACATGATGTAAAATACTTTTCTTGGTAGATTAATGCACACCGTATACTATAAAGGTAATTAAATTTTTATGTAATCATTATTTTTTGTAGAGGAGACAATGAGAGCAAAACAAATGTTAGCAAAGATGTCACATGAGATAAGATCTCCTTTATCTGGTTAGCATGACGGAAATTCTATCAACTACAAAGCTTGATAAAGACCAAAACAACTCTTGAGTGTCATGTTATCTTCGGGTAATTTAGTCCTTAAACTTATTAACGACGTTCTTGACCTTTCCAAAGTCGAATCAGGTAGGTATTTGGGTGATGCATTTTTACGATTAGTTTTTACGATTATATCATACTTTTAAAGCAGAACAAATATACTTGAAATAATATTATCGACCTTTATTTATTAGAAATAAGTAAGGTTGCAACCTCCTATTGTTTAGCAGCATGGCACTTACAAAACCCACTTTTGAGTAATCACTTTGGTGGTGTTTGATATTTTGTATATAATTAAACAGCGTATACTTAGAAGATCAAATGCTTATAATTTGTTGTATTAAAACTCAATATACAGATAAGCAGTCTCAAACAATATATTTATCATTTGTACTGTTGGTATGAACCCGTGTTATAAATGACTTTGATATGATTTTGGATAATACTATAGCAAACAAACTAAAAGCAAATAAGTATCATACTAAAACAAATTAAATTATTAACAAAAAAAAGGCATTTCAAAAAAAAAAAAAAAAAAAAAAAAAAAAAAAAAAAAAAAGTTATTCAAAAAAATAGCAAAAACCCCGCGCGTGCGCGGGCATTATAACTAGTATAAACAATATATATTGTGCTTTTTCTAAGAAGTATCTTTTTGTCGTTTTATTCCCTTTCATATTGTTATTACTAATTAGGTATGTGATTCACTATTTTGTTATGTATGTAATTCCGCACTTAATCATGTTAAGTTGCTGCTGATTAGAAAGTTGTTGCTGGAATATAAATTCTGTAATGACAAATTAGGAAACTATATGACGTGACAACATAAAACGGCAATTATGACGTATAATTTCAATAATATTCAAGGGTATTTAAATAATTTACTCTTATTGAATTTTCTACAATTTAACTATGGTCTTCATGTTTTATATGTAGCATAAATATAGCATAGAAAAATACATTATCTTAAAGCTAACTATGGCTTTGGTTTATTCAGTTTTGAGATCGAAATAAAGGCATTTGAGTATGTGATACACTGATACTTCGGTATGGTTTTCAAATGTTTTTCACAGCCAATGTTATATCAATACTTTCACAAAATCATATACAGATATTCCTAACAATGTACAAACATATATACACATTAATTTTTGAGCAAATATCAAAATTAGACACTTTACGAACAGTATAAAACGGGAATAGATCAATCATCAAGACAACTTTTCATCACTCAAACCAACCGTCAAGTACAATCAACTAAAACCTTAAGTCAAACGTGCCCATGTGACAAAATCTAAAATAAAAGACGTACGGACATTGTATACATTATCCTGGAGATATTTTTATCAAAAATCGTCACAAGAACATTCGCCATTCTGAAAATGATGAACCTTATATGAATCCGTAACAGTAATCTTCCTCTCGGTAATCTCAGAAATAAACTTCATAGCATCATGACAATCTGCACATACCCGCAAATTCTTGAATACACTAATAGGAGTCTTTTTCTTAGTATTTATAATCCCATAAGCAACTGCTAATCGCTCACTATGACTTGTCAAAATACGCTGCTTCTTCTCGTCGACATTAGGAACATACCCTAAGACCTTCATTTTCTCCAGTAAATTCTGCAACTCTTTTGATATTGTATCACTTTGATCATGTGAATAATTTCCATTATAAAAGTACTCGGTTTTATTACGCAATGTAATTGTGCTGAAACCTTGAGTCGTCTTTAACCCTTTACTTTGGGTATCACTAGAATTATGTTTTTGAAGCGAATGAGTAGCATGATACTGTTGTTGATCATTACCACTCTGATTAGGGTTTGAAAGGGTTTTGATATTGGTGTTGCTATTGAAAATGGAATGAGAAGAGTGTAAAGAAGTTACTTTGAACGTAGCTCTGCGAATAGCGATTAGAGAAGCCATTGTTGTAGGGTTTAAGCTTAGTTGTTATCCCTAACGCCAAAAGTTTTAAGACAAGGTTAAATGTTGAGGCAATATATATAGTAAGTATATATATAATTATGGAGTGTTTTTATTTTATGAATATGTTGCATAAAAAGAAATGGTATGTAGTATATATCTAAATGCATTTGATTTATGTAGAATATATTGTGTAAGTTTTAAAAGACTTGTGAATAGGAATGATGTGGTTACAAAATAAAGAAATTTTGGAGTATTGATTTGACATGATATGGTGGGTTTTTAAAGGTGCATTTTCAAAAAAAAATGTGGCGTACGCAATGAGATATTATTTGTGAAAATTAATGAATATGTCGATAATGTAACCTCTCAATTCGATCGAACCACTTAATAATTATTTTAAGTCACGTTAGCAAATCCCTAAATAAAAATAGTCATAAGTTTGGGGGGGGGGGGGGGGGGGGGGGGGGGGGGGGTTAGAGTAATTTATCTGGTAACCCATGGCATTAGCATTAGTTTGACATGCTTCGTGTCCTAAATTAGTAAATTGGGATATAAAAACCTTGGGCACAAAGTCTTCTTGGGGACTACGAAAACATCTTGGAGGCTACTCATGCATTACTATAAGTGGCAGAACCATCATTTCTACCTATTGAGTTCCTACATAACACAAGTATATACTGAATGAAAATATTATGTTTAAACTAAATTAAAGTAGAGTCATCATCCACTATTGTGGTTTATAAATAATTTTTTTTTAAGTTTAAAAAAAAAAATATATATATATATATATATATATATATATATATATATATATATATATATATATATATATATACTAGACGAATACCCGTGCATAGCAACGAGATTTTATAGCGACAGATCGTTTAGTGATAAAAGAAAGTTTATGAGTTATAAATGAAAAATAATAGAAGTTAGAGGTGGCAAATC
The DNA here is from genome assembly GCA_030686995.1 of Artemisia argyi. Taxonomy (NCBI): domain Eukaryota; kingdom Viridiplantae; phylum Streptophyta; class Magnoliopsida; order Asterales; family Asteraceae; genus Artemisia; species Artemisia argyi. The sequence continues at coordinate 142,427,096 of CM060697.1, read as the reverse complement.
TTGCCCAATTTGTAATTTTTGATCGATTTTTGACACTTTTTTAAAAGTTTGAGTTATTGGATGTGCTTTCGAATCATACAATTCAACTTTCAAGCAATTACTCTCATTTTTTTTCCGACTAATTCACTTATCACTGGTAACTATAAAACATTCCAACTATTTTAATTTTAATTTATCTCATTTATTAACTATTTTATGCATAATTATTTAATACTCTAATTAATTGATAGATATATTTAATTAGTTGCATTTTTATTCATTTGTCCCAGCAGATTTTCTCAAATTTGCAGTCAGTTTTTTTTTTTTTTTTTTTTTTTTTTAAGAAAAAATAATTAAATATAGTTAAGACTTAGATGCTTGATCTTTTTTTACAAGATGAATTAAAGGGGTTTTTAGGACTGTTCCGAATGTTTTTTAATAGTTGAATTATAATTTGCTCGTTTTAGCCCGTGCCCGTTTGACCCGATTTATAATTTGTCCGTTTAGCTCGTGCCCGTTTTAACCCGTGCCATTTTAGCCCGTGCCCGTGCCCGCCCATTTTGCCACCTCTAATAAAAGTTTGAAGATTTGGGATTAAACATAATGTTTTAAAACCCGGTTAAACCGTTCCAGTCGATTTAAACCGAGTCATGCTTTTAATAACTGAACCCGTCGTGTATTAGTCCTTGTATTCAAAACTATATGTTTTTCCCAGTTGAACCTGTTGGTCCGGTCCAATTTTCAAAACTATATGCAACATCAACTTGTTAACTTGTATGAAGTTTTGTGTGTTTTATTAATTTGTATAATGTGTATAATAACATATACTTTTCATTTTAGGGTGTTATAAAAATAACATTAATTAGTGTGTTTAATTATTTTATATTTTATATTATGTTGTAGCTTGTTTAAATTGTATATTGTAAAAATTTTATTGTACTTTTTAATAAGGGTTGTTTTAATTTATTATTTTTAATTTGATAGAGATGCTTTTAATTGGTTGTACCACATGAATAAATTATTGTAATTTTAAGTTATGGGGTGTTTTAATAAGAGTATTAATTACACAATTCATTTTCTCTCACCCTTGACTTTCAAGATTTCACTTTTCAAGGTTTGACCATTTTCTCTTTATATATATATATATATATATATATATATATATATATATATATATATATATATATATATTATATATATATATATATATATATATATATATATATATATATATATTCTTTTACTATTGTGGTTTATAAATAAATCTATTTTTTTTAAGAAGTTTAAAATATTTTTAATTTCTTTTATATATATATATATATATATATATATATATATATATATATATATATATATATATATTCTTTTACTATTGTGGTTTATAAATAAATCTATTTTTTTTAAGAAGTTTAAAATATTTTTAATTTCTTTTTTACTCTTTTTGAAAATATTGGTTGTGTTTTATAATACCTTTATGAATAAGTTTATTCATAGTACTAGAAATAGGTTTATGATATGAAAAATTTATAACTTGATGATGGATTGATTGTTAGCCTCAATTACACAGAATTTGGACATAAATGTGACGTTGGTCTTTGTCTTTCCAAAATTGAGATATGCGATATCTTGCATGGTCATCTATAGAGGACTAGCTAGGGATTACTTTTAGTTATTCATGTGCATATCGTGTTACACGATTTCAAGAATTTGTGTATTAATACATTCTATCAAGCCCTCACAATCAAACTAGAGAATGTTATAGCTCGCAGACTTGCTAACATAAAACGGAGTATATAAATATGGATTTACCTTAATACGAAGTAAAACTAAAGTGATATGATCGTATAATCATTAGGTTATATAACTAACAAGTTTGAAAACATTAACACTAGTTATGCTATCCGGTAAGATCACAACCCTTAGTATATATTACATACGAGTATCAGTTTATGAACTTATTTAATATACAAAAAGGCTTGTGTCTCAATTGTACCTCGTGTTGTGTGAGAAACTAGTTTCATGATGTCCTTATTCATCCCAACCCACTTCAATTCTACTGCCGTCCGTGATAAGTCTTCAAAATCCCCACATGACCCCCGATAACGATGCTATGGAACTCTTGGAAAAGTCGTTGTATCCAGCTAGAAGTACTGGGTAACACCAATTTGCCTTTGTATTATAATAAGCAATCGTCTTCTACTCTATATTCCTCAATAGTTGGGCTGAACCAAAAAGTAATTATTTGGTTGGATTAAGAAATTATGGTCTTTGGATTTGTGTACCATTTGCAAAAGATTAGCCTATACCGCTACGCAGAAATGGTACCCTATGATTTCCAAGTCGTAATATTACAACAGTTCAAGTGTGCGCTCCGCATTCTCTAACTTGCATTTGAAGTTAATGTAAATCCGTTCGATTCCTAGTATGACTCATTCACATAAATTTATTAATAACCCAAAAATCAACAGATTAAATAACTAGTTTGCATGTTTTATTAAATTTTTAAAAGATAATGACTTGTGAATGTATCTTACTTGTCACTCTATCCTTTTATATGTATCGAATTATTTTTTTATTATTATTATTTTGCTATTATATGTATCCAACTTGCATTTTGTGTCACTTGTGTGTATTTTGTGATTTTTTCCTCTCCCGGTTAATAGAAATGTTAATAAATTAAAGGGCAAAAAGTCACAAAATACATACAAGTGACGCAAAATACATTTTGGTACATAGAATAGTAAAAAATTTAATTCGATACATATAAAAAGATAGGAAAACAAGTAAGATACATTTATAAGCTACTAGAACGGTACCCGCGCAATGCGGTGGCGCGTACCTGTGACTATATTTTGCGTCATTCGGTTACACATTTAGTTGTTTTTATGCTTTATAAGTAGAGATGGTAGAGATGGTTAAGCCAAATAATTTTAGCTTGAACAACCAACTGTTTCCTAACTAACTTGCTTCCTAACCCTAACCAATTAATTTTGAATTATTTTCATAATAAGTAAGTAAAAGTCTGAATTTTAAACATTTCTAATTATAGAATAGTTTCAAATGCATTATATAGTAGTATAGATTGTGTCAAATTAGATCACACCAAAAAGTCAACACCCTCTCTTTCAAAGGCGATTTCCGATCAAAAAATACGGCGGGTTCAAACGCCATTCATCACCACTTTTCATCACTTTTTTCAAACATCATGTCACAATTATTTACTAAATTGTAGATCCATTTCAATTCATAGATCACCCTTTAATTCAAAAAAAAAAAAAAAAAAAAAAAAAAAAAAAAAAAAAAAAAAAATCTATTAACCCTGATTCAATTCGAATGGAATATCAAAGTTGGGACACTATAGTTGGGACGTCATAGGTGGTACACCAGAGGTGGGACAACAGAGGTTGGGACGTCATAGGTGGGACACCAGAGGCGGGACAACAGAAGTGGTACAACATAGGTAGAACTTTCGATTATTAAGGGTTGTCTTGTTTTTTTTGATCTAGGATCCCCTTTCGCTAGGATTGTGGTTCATTGATCTCCCTTCAATCCAAAAGGTAGTTTCGTTTTGTTTTCTTGCATTGAGTATGGTGAGTTTTAGATCAAAGGAAGATGATGTTGCTAGGATTTCTATTTCGATTTATGTCACAAACTTTCCGGAGTCGTTCTCTGCTAAAGAGTTGTTTCATGTTTGTAAACAATATGGGCACGTTGTCGATTCGTTTATTCCGGTGAAGAAATCTAAAGAAGGCAAAAGATTTGGCTTTGTTCGTTTTATTAATGTTTTCAATGTGGATCTATTGGTGGGAAACATTTGTACGATTTGGGTTAATCGATTCAAACTTCAAGCTAACATTGCGCGATTTCAGAGAGAACCTTTGAATAAGAAGGTTACAGAAAAGAAGAATGATGAGACTAGTAGAGGTACATTTATGAATTCTCTCAAAGATAATGGGGGACCAGTTGGCAGAAAATCGTTTGCTAATGTGGTTAAGTCTAATGATAAGGTTGGTTCGGGGGAAAACTCTGATGTTCCTGCGATTGTATTGGATGACGAGTGTTTGAATACAAAAGATTTAAGTAATACTTTGTTGGGAAGGGTGAAGGAATTCGCATCTCTTTCTAACCTCAAGACGGCCTTAACCAATGAAGGTTTTGTGGACATTAGAATTCGATACATGGGGGAATTATGGGTGATGGTGGAATTTGATTCTTCTAAGTCTAAAGACTTGTTTCGCGATAATGTTGGGGTAAATTCGTGGTTTACTGAGATTAAACAAGCAGATATCGAATTCATGCCTAATGGCAGAATTGTTTGGGTGGAGATAGAAGCAATACCGTTCAAATTTTGGTCCGGTAATACATTCAAAAAAGTTGCTGATAAATGGGGGGAGTTACTGGATGTCGATGATAAGGATGAAAGTTGTTTGCATTCGAAGAGATTGTGTATTTACACTAAGTCTCATATGAATATCTTTGATGACTTTAAGGTGATATTCCGAGGCAAGGTGTATTGGGTCAGGGCTAAGGAGGTTCCAGGATGGGTTCCTGATTTATTGGAGGAGTCTGACGATGAAGATGATGTTGATGATGGGGATATGGAAGAGGATAATATGAAGCAGGAGTCTGGTAGTATGGATGAAAATAGCGATTCGGCTGAAGTACCAGAAACAAATTTTGATGACTCGATTGGGCCTAAGGAAAATAATTCAGAAGATCCATTTGGTATTTATTATTTACTGAATAACAAAGAGAAGGATATTAATGTAGGTAGTTCTAATAACGAGCAAAGTTTGAAGTATCCTCCAGGATTTACGCCAAATTCGGAGGAGGGTGTAGGGAATGGTAAGAAAGAAGTTCACGACATGTTTGATGTTAACAGTGTTAATAAAGGCTCAATGGACGCTGGGTCTCAATCTGGTAGTAATGGGAGAATTAAAATATCGGAGGCTCCACGGTCGGGAGGCTCGTTTCTGGGTTTAATGGAAGAAGTTGTCAAAGTTGGTCAAAGGATGGGGTATAATATGGAGGGATGTGTTAATAACTTGTCCGAGATCATTGAATCACATGGAGAGGTGTTGGTTAATAGATGAATTTTTTATCCCTAAATATTCAAGGCCTCGCCTAAAAGGCCAAAAAAGATTGGGTTCGGGAGTTATGCATCTCTAATAAAGTTAATTTCTTGGCGATTCAAGAAACCAAAATGGAATCTATGGATATTCGATGTGTAAGGAGTTGTTGGTGTAACACCCCCAATTCATGGATGCAGCGGAATTCAAACTGGGTGTTACTCGACGGCACAATAGTCACAATAATAGAAAACGAACTCCAATTGAGTCGTTTTAAGAGATTTATCATTCAAATTGTATAAATATCAGAGGTTACAAAATTGAGGTCCCAATTGGTTCCATGTTTACAATGTATAATAAATGAGTTTTGAATGATAATAAAATTTATAGCCCTCTTGAGTATCCGTGTCCTTCCGTGCCATCCTTGATCGTCATGAACCTGAAATACATGCTTGAGAGGTCAACACAAAGGTTGAGTGATATTCATAGAGTTTGTTAAATCGATTGAACACAATATGTTGGTAGTGTGAGTTATAGGCTCACACCAATGTTTGGAAAACAAAACAGGTAGGCTACGTTATTATACGCCCGGAACATGTATTATACACTAAGCTTATGACACCATAACGTTAACATGTACCAATATCGATCGGCAGATTTATCCCGGTAGGTACTTTGCTAACATACCTAAATCTCAAATATTAATGCATTTGTTTGAACTTAGTCAATACAAATGGGATTCGTCAATCCCAATAGGCCTATTAATAATATTCGCGCTCACTATTGCTAGTGATTAAATGGTTCATAATCAAGGATATCGGTTTAGCAAGGCTGGTACTTAGTGATAATAAAACAATCAGGTAAGCATACAATTTAAAAACATTGTGCTCGGTTATAAATAGCATGTATTTCCCCCAAGGGTTTGTAAAACAATTAAGTAATCGAAAGTGGGGCTATGAACTCACCTTAAGTAAGATAGCAAGTAATGAATGTAACGGTTGAATCGTGAAGGTTTCTACGAGCAACCTATAATAGAATGTTGTGACTTAAGATCGGAGTAAAGAATATGAAGTAGTGCCTATATATATATCTTGCATTATAGTCCATGATGTGGTATGATGTATATTGTATGTCTTTGAAAGAAAAGATTCATGAAACATGTATGTTTTGTATATCGTTTACTACCGTTCGGGCCGACATAATTCAGAAGTCATGTTAGTAAGCGTTCGAGGAGCCAGGACACTTTAACTCGTAAATCCACAACTCAACTCGACGGCTTACATAATGAACTCCTCACATGAGGCTCCCTACTATTGTAGTAGTTGATGAAATATATAAATATAAGTTTTGATCCGAAAGGTTACATGTCCGATATTTGAATAAACTTAGGAAAGTTTATTTGTACATGAAGATTGTTATTAGTGGTAGTTTCATAAGTCTTGAATGACCATTTTCTCTTTGTAATATCACATGGTTCCTTTAGATGAAGTAGATCCAAATTGTATGTTCAAGTTATCGCCAACTCTTTGTTTCATGTTTACGCCTATGAAAGTTGGTATGGTCATTTCGTCATGGCCTAGCCATGACCTTTGGTCCTTGTTTCAAGGTCATGAGACACAACCTTGGCTCTAGCCATGGTTGTGGTCTTGATTATAGGTCATAAGACCTTTTGTTCCTTTCAAAGTATAACCATAATCTTGTGACTTTCGCCTAAAAATGGGCTGTTTAGAATTTGAAGAATTTTATCACTCGGAAAGTGTTTTTAGGTCTCGAGCTTCTTTGTTCCTGAACGAAAACGGTGTTCCGGACAACTTTCGTGTTTTAACTTTTTGATGAATCGGAGCAGAAGTGGGACTTTCAAAACCCAAATTTGATCAGAATGGTATTTGGCAGTTTGCCGCAAAGTTTTGGTAACTTCAAATGGGCGTAACTTTTGACTCGTATACTCGTTTTAGGTGGTTCAAATTGCTATGGTTTCCTTGTTAAGTCCTCTACTGTAATATTTAATTATCCAACATCATATCTTTACCATTTTGATCAGGTCTTACCAAGAAAGTCACTAGTTTACTTGTTTTAGTAACTTGTCTTAACAATCAATTACAATAACTTGTTTTGTTCATTTTTATACATCATGGACATGCATACAAGACATAATATAGCATGAATAATAGGTAAATAACATGAACATGATTATTTAACAAGAAGCAAGTTAGGGTTTGCTTACAACTTGTGAAGAAACTAACTAGAACCAAGATCAAGACCAAGAACCACTACTTAATCTTCCAAAAACCTTTCCAACCATAGCCATGCTTCCATATCAAAAACCCTATCTTATAATCCCTTGATAAACACTAATCTATCACAAAAACAAGCCTTAGTAAAAATCTTCACTAAGAACACTTGGAAATTTGATGAGTTTTTGTGGTGATTTTATAGAGTTTTATGGTTGAAAGGTGTTAAGGATCAACTAGGAATTATGACTTGAACTTGTGATGGATTGAATGAGCAAGATCAATGATCAAAATGGTAAGTTAAGGTTGTTTTGGGTCGTTGGTATGGCCAAGGAGAGGAAGAGAAAGATTAAATAAGGTCTTGAGGAGGTTACAAGCTTGACTAGTCAACACTTGGAGACCAAGTATAACACATGGAATCAATCTAAGCCTCCTAGCATGAGATCAAGACACACAAGGCTGAATTCCCCCCCCCCCCCTAGGTCAGTTCCTAAACTTGGGGGACAAGGTGTGGACTTTGCTTGGTATTATCCTAAGTATTAGGAAGAGTTTTGACTCCGGGAAATGACAACCGTAAATGATTAGGCCTCAAAACGTAAAACCGGGTGTCGTAAAATTATGGAACTTTAAAGTATTGCTAGACATGTCCATATGTCCCATAATAAAATATAAAATGAGTGGTAGGTTCCATTTGGGTGGTAAAACCCTGCTAAAAACTGGAAACACGGGTCTAAAACGCGTAATACGTAAAACGTACGAATATTGCGTAAAATTGAGAAAAGTAAAATGTTACTTTTCTAATGTGATAAAAATGATTTAAAATGACTTATAATGTCTAGACTGGGCTCAGTCTAGTGTCGGTTGGTATTAAATGTCTTTTAGACATCAAACCGTAAGCCTAAAAATCAAGGAATGACTTATAACATCAAGGGATGATTTTTGGTCAATGGAGGAGGGAAAAATATGTTGACTTTTTCTAATAAGTTGAAAACTCAAATCGTCTTAGAAAAACGTTTTGTGGTCTAACGGTTAATCGCCCATACGGTTAAGCGTGCTCATGCGAGAGTAGTACAGGCTTGGGTGACCTGCCGGGAAGTCTTTGGTCATGTTTTTCTCAGTCATGATTAATTCTCAAATAAATCATGAGTGTGTCAAACATTTTTCTGATGTGGGGTCACCTGACGGGGTTGAATTTCGTTGTGCGTAGAATTTCTGAATGACGTTTTACCCTAAAACGTGTAATTCCGTGTAATTCCTTAATAACTTTCACGAAAATGAGCTTATGAATGTCAAACTTTTAATTTGCCATGGAAATGATTTATCACTTGAGCCCAAGAAATAAAAATCAAATTTCGGGAAAATTTTCGGGGAAAATGAATAGTAAAAGTGAATAGTGAAATTTTCCGGGAATAGTAATTATCCTGAAAAATGTGAATTGTTACAGTCTCTACCCCTTACGAGGAACTTCGTCCCGAAGTTCTATGTGTGTCATATGTTGGAGTGGTGTCGATGAAAAAATGTGGTTACTTATGAGGACTAGAGTCTGGGATTTCCAGTGATGTAGTTTGATTTGTCGTTTTTGTGTATGGTGTAGGACGAGGCTTACTTTTATGTAGGAAAGGTATGGTAATAGTCGAATATCAAAGGAAATTGATATAGTAGTCGAATATTAATAGGAATTGATATAGTAGTTGAATATCAAATAGAACTTGATATAGTTGTCAAGTATCAATAGCAATTGATATAAGAATTGAATCATGGAATAAGCGTTGAACATGTGGTTGGACCAAGTCCTGTTTGAATTGTACGGCTGCCCATGCATATGGCTACATGGCTTCACAATAAGTTTGGTATGACTGCCCATGCATATGGCTACATGGCCCCGTAATGAGTTTGGTACGACTGCACATGCATATGGTTACATGGCCTCGCAACGAGTTTGTTTGTTATTGCACTATCATTATGAAAACCAAAGTGTAAACCTCGTACTAATGGAAATTGGGATAGTCGTTGCAATCATAGCCTAGTAGGTAATCGGTTGTTGTACCTAGTGTTTATGTCATGGTTTGAAGCGATGTCGGTGAAAAGATAGGATTTCTTGTGGCGAATAAAATGTAGGTATCATGCCATACCCGAGCAATGTAATGTAGGTATCAAGCCATACCCGAGCAATGTAATGTAGGTATCAAGCCATACCCGAGCAATGTAATGTAGGTTGACTTCATACTTATGTTATTTCGGATATAATTAAGCCCACTTGTTTATAATTCTTTATTTACATAGAGAGGCATCCCAAACAATGTAACTAAAGGAATATAAACGTATGGTTCGATGATTTATAATTTCTTTATTTAAATGAAAAGGCATCCCAATCCATTCAAATAAGGACATTATAAATCATCCTACTCAAGAATTCCCGACACAACATTCATACTTAGCCGGTGAGTTACAAGGTAGTGTATTACGAGATGATACTGGTGTTCCAAAGGTACAAGATGAATATTCAAACTTGTAAAGCTGATGAGGGTACTTGTGGTGTAACTAAGGATGATTTGAACTTTACAAGTGCATCAAGATCTGTTAATGAGCTTGTGTTTGTAACGGTTGTGAAGATAATGATGTGATATGTTAATGAACAAAAGTGTGTAGTGTATGCTTAACATTAATACTCTTAGGTATCGATGTTGAGTTTGCTTTAAAAATCTTAAGAGATTTTTAAAAGTTTATGACGGAATGGTATCCTAAACAGGATGGTACTTCTACGGGATGAAGAGAATAATTGATAACTATCCCAAGATAGTCGTTCGGATTATCTCATAAATGAAAAATTTCAAGAATGAAATTAGGTAACACTAATAAGGTGTTAAGATTTCGCTGAGTGGTAAGACATTATCGTGTCTCTAGATTGTTTTAATGTATTCTGGTGGTTTATCGAGTTCATGTAGGAAATCAACCTAAACATAACCCTAGTACAACTACTCTCAGTATTTGAAAATTCTAAGTCGAATATAGTTAGTCAGACTATATTCCACTGTCCCTAGGTTAAATATAGGTGACTAGTCTATATTTAGCCAAGGTTCGATAAAATTTTCAAATACCTAAACTAGGTATACTTTTGATATGTCCGTTGCTTTCGGGAAACTGTCCACTAAACAAAGGCGATGTCAAATCCTTAAGTTGCAAGTCCCGTCCATACAAGACTTGTAACGTATGTTTTCATATTCCATTGCATAGAAGATAGTACGGGTAGGTACGTGTGGAAAGGAAGTTTTAAGTAGTTCTAAAATAGAACATACTTGGCCAGGATCACGAACTTTTAATAATGAAGGTTTCATAAGAAAACTTTGATGAATGTAGAGAAAGTTCAGCTTTTGTCGACGATGGATTAGTTTGTCCTTTAGAAATCTCATATTTCTTGTTTTGAAATCGATAGATTGTGACGGGTTTTTGATATCATAAGAAATGATATTGATGATGTGATGGAATAATTCTAGAGACCATTTGCACAAAACACAATGTCTCGGAAGTAGGTTAGACCATTGTGCAATTCACAATGTCTGGGAAGTAGGTTAGGTCATTGTGTGACTCAAAACATTTGAGAAATGATTAAGACCATTGTATCATACAATGTCTTGGAAAATGAATGAGACCATTGTATCTCACAATGTCTTGGAAAATGAATGAGGCCATTGTATCTCACAATGTCTTGAAAAAATGAATGAGACCATTGTATCTCACAATGTCTTGGAAAATGAATGAGACCATTGTATCTCACAATGTCTTGGACATATAATGTTGGAGTAGGAACATGATTGGGAGAGTGTGGCTGTGCCGAAATGCCTTAGAATAGGCATACACAGATATGTTTAGTCCATTGTTTAGATAAATGATTGAAAATAAACCGAGTTTATATATCAATATACTAATATGTTCATGTAGCATAAAATGCCTAGTGTGTATATATCAATATACTTATATGTGTTCATGTAGCATAAAATGCTTAGTGTGTATATATCAATATACTTATATGTGTTCATGTAGCATAAAATGCTTAGTGTGTATATATCAATATACTTATATGTGTTCATGTAGCATAAAATGCTTACGGGGAAATGCTCAAAAGAGGTATATATATGAATATACTAATATGTTTGTGTAGCATAACATGCTTACTAAGTCCATAATCGTCTGGAGGATGGAAGACACGGAGAGCGGAAGGCTATAAAAATGGTTTTGCTTGTAGTTGTAGTTATAGTTTAGGTCTCAATTAGACCCGTTTCTCTATAACCATGGCTCTGATACCAATCTGTAACACCCCCAATTCATGGATGCAGCGGAATTCAAACTGGGCGTTACTCGACGGCACAATAGTCACAATAATAGAAAACGAACTCCAATTGAGTCGTTTTAAGAGATTTATCATTCAAATTGTATAAATATCAGAGGTTACAAAATTGAGGTCCCAATTGGTTCCATGTTTACAATGTATAATAAATGAGTTTTGAATGATAATAAAATTTATAGCCCTCTTGAGTATCCGTGTCCTTCCGTGCCATCCTTGATCGTCATGAACCTGAAATACATGTTTGAGAGGTCAACACAAAGGTTGAGTGATATTCATAGAGTTTGTTAAATCGATTGAACACAATATGTTGGTAGTGTGAGTTATAGGCTCACACCAATGTTTGGAAAACAAAACAGGTAGGCTACGTTATTATACGCCCGGAACATGTATTATACACTAAGCTTATGACACCATAACGTTAACATGTACCAATATCGATCGGCAGATTTATCCCGGTAGGTACTTTGCTAACATACCTAAATCTCAAATATTAATGCATTTGTTTGAACTTAGTCAATACAAATGGGATTCGTCAATCCCAATAGGCCTATTAATAATATTCGCGCTCACTATTGCTAGTGATTAAATGGTTCATAATCAAGGATATCGGTTTAGCAAGGCTGGTACTTAGTGATAATAAAACAATCAGGTAAGCATACAATTTAAAAACATTGTGCTCGGTTATAAATAGCATGTATTTCCCCCAAGGGTTTGTAAAACAATTAAGTAATCGAAAGTGGGGCTATGAACTCACCTTAAGTAAGATAGCAAGTAATGAATGTAACGGTTGAATCGTGAAGGTTTCTACGAGCAACCTATAATAGAATGTTGTGACTTAAGATCGGAGTAAAGAATATGAAGTAGTGCCTATATATATATCTTGCATTATAGTCCATGATGTGGTATGATGTATATTGTATGTCTTTGAAAGAAAAGATTCATGAAACATGTATGTTTTGTATATCGTTTACTACCGTTCGGGCCGACATAATTCAGAAGTCATGTTAGTAAGCGTTCGAGGAGCCAGGACACTTTAACTCGTAAATCCACAACTCAACTCGACGGCTTACATAATGAACTCCTCACATGAGGCTCCCTACTATTGTAGTAGTTGATGAAATATATAGATATAAGTTTTGATCCGAAAGGTTACATGTCCGATATTTGAATAAACTTAGGAAAGTTTATTTGTACATGAAGATTGTTATTAGTGGTAGTTTCATAAGTCTTGAATGACCATTTTCTCTTTGTAATATCACATGGTTCCTTTAGATGAAGTAGATCCAAATTGTATGTTCAAGTTATCGCCAACTCTTTGTTTCATGTTTACGCCTATGAAAGTTGGTATGGTCATTTCGTCATGGCCTAGCCATGACCTTTGGTCCTTGTTTCAAGGTCATGAGACACAACCTTGGCTCTAGCCATGGTTGTGGTCTTGATTATAGGTCATAAGACCTTTTGTTCCTTTCAAAGTATAACCATAATCTTGTGACTTTCGCCTAAAAATGGGCTGTTTAGAATTTGAAGAATTTTATCACTCGGAAAGTGTTTTTAGGTCTCGAGCTTCTTTGTTCCTGAACGAAAACGGTGTTCCGGACAACTTTCGTGTTTTAACTTTTTGATGAATCGGAGCAGAAGTGGGACTTTCAAAACCCAAATTTGATCAGAATGGTATTTGGCAGTTTGCCGCAAAGTTTTGGTAACTTCAAATGGGCGTAACTTTTGACTCGTATACTCGTTTTAGGTGGTTCAAATTGCTATGGTTTCCTTGTTAAGTCCTCTACTGTAATATTTAATTATCCAACATCATATCTTTACCATTTTGATCAGGTCTTACCAAGAAAGTCACTAGTTTACTTGTTTTAGTAACTTGTCTTAACAATCAATTACAATAACTTGTTTTGTTCATTTTTATACATCATGGACATGCATACAAGACATAATATAGCATGAATAATAGGTAAATAACATGAACATGATTATTTAACAAGAAGCAAGTTAGGGTTTGCTTACAACTTGTGAAGAAACTAACTAGAACCAAGATCAAGACCAAGAACCACTACTTAATCTTCCAAAAACCTTTCCAACCATAGCCATGCTTCCATATCAAAAACCCTATCTTATAATCCCTTGATAAACACTAATCTATCACAAAAACAAGCCTTAGTAAAAATCTTCACTAAGAACACTTGGAAATTTGATGAGTTTTTGTGGTGATTTTATAGAGTTTTATGGTTGAAAGGTGTTAAGGATCAACTAGGAATTATGACTTGAACTTGTGATGGATTGAATGAGCAAGATCAATGATCAAAATGGTAAGTTAAGGTTGTTTTGGGTCGTTGGTATGGCCAAGGAGAGGAAGAGAAAGATTAAATAAGGTCTTGAGGAGGTTACAAGCTTGACTAGTCAACACTTGGAGACCAAGTATAACACATGGAATCAATCTAAGCCTCCTAGCATGAGATCAAGACACACAAGGCTGAATTCCCCCCCCCCCTAGGTCAGTTCCTAAACTTGGGGGACAAGGTGTGGACTTTGCTTGGTATTATCCTAAGTATTAGGAAGAGTTTTGACTCCGGGAAATGACAACCGTAAATGATTAGGCCTCAAAACGTAAAACCGGGTGTCGTAAAATTATGGAACTTTAAAGTATTGCTAGACATGTCCATATGTCCCATAATAAAATATAAAATGAGTGGTAGGTTCCATTTGGGTGGTAAAACCTTGCTAAAAACTGGAAACACGGGTCTAAAACGCGTAATACGTAAAACGTACGAATATTGCGTAAAATTGAGAAAAGTAAAATGTTACTTTTCTAATGTGATAAAAATGATTTAAAATGACTTATAATGTCTAGACTGGGCTCAGTCTAGTGTCGGTTGGTATTAAATGTCTTTTAGACATCAAACCGTAAGCCTAAAAATCAAGGAATGACTTATAACATCAAGGGATGATTTTTGGTCAATGGAGGAGGGAAAAATATGTTGACTTTTTCTAATAAGTTGAAAACTCAAATCGTCTTAGAAAAACGTTTTGTGGGCTAACGGTTAATCGCCCATACGGTTAAGCGTGCTCATGCGAGAGTAGTACAGGCTTGGGTGACCTGCCGGGAAGTCTTTGGTCATGTTTTTCTCAGTCATGATTAATTCTCAAATAAATCATGAGTGTGTCAAACATTTTTCTGATGTGGGGTCACCTGACGGGGTTGAATTTCGTTGTGCGTAGAATTTCTGAATGACGTTTTACCCTAAAACGTGTAATTCCGTGTAATTCCTTAATAACTTTCACGAAAATGAGCTTATGAATGTCAAACTTTTAATTTGCCATGGAAATGATTTATCACTTGAGCCCAAGAAATAAAAATCAAATTTCGGGAAAATTTTCGGGGAAAATGAATAGTAAAAGTGAATAGTGAAATTTTCCGGGAATAGTAATTATCCTGAAAAATGTGAATTGTTACAGTTGGGGTAATTATGGGTTTGATCATATTCATGGCAATTCGGTTGGTAACTCGGGAGGTATTCTTTGTGTGTGGGATCCAAATGCTTTTAAAAAAATATCGTATACGATTTCGGATTTTTTTGTAATTATTCGGGGATTGTGGCTTAAGAGTGGGGTTAATCTTCTTATTGTGGTGGTGTATGGTCCTCATGATCCTAGAGATAAACAAATTATGTGGGATTATCTAGCTAATACGTTAAATCAGTGGGACGGGGAGGTGACTGTCATGGGCGACTTCAATGAGGTGCGATATAAAAATGATAGATTTGGTTCGGTCTTTAATATTAATGGGGCCAATGAATTCAATACTTTTATTGCAAACGCGGGTCTTGAGGAGGTTCCGTTAGGAGGTAGTAAGTTTACTTGGTGTCATAAGTCGGCTACGAAGATGAGTAAGTTAGATAGGTTTTTTTTATCTCTGACAATCTATTTAATATGCTTCCTAATATTTCGGCTGTTACATTGGATCGGTATCTTTCGGATCATCGCCCGATATTGCTTCGTGAGAATGTTCATAATTATGGGCCTATTCCTTTTCGTTTCTTTCATCATTGGATTGAATTGGAAGGATTTGATAAATATGTTATTGATATGTGGAAAATAGATTCAGGTGATGCGCATAATGGTATGATCAGTTTTATGGGTAAGATGAAATTTGTTAAAGTAAAGATTCGCGAGTGGATTACAAGGAACAGGAATGACCGTAAGGGGCGATGTGAGAAATATAAAAAGGAGATCAGTATGTTAGATGTCGAGATTGATAATGGAAATGGAACAGAAGCAGTGGTGAATAAAAGGTTGGAGTTTCTTAACGAGTTGCAAAACTTGGATAAATTTAATGACATGGACGTGGCTCAAAAGGCGAAGGTCAAATGGGCTGTGGAAGGGGATGAGAACTCTTGGTTTTTTCATGGGATGTTAAATAGAAAACGTCATCAACAGAGTATACGGGGGGTCATGGTTGATGGGGTTTGGAAGGATAAACCATCTGATGTTAAAAAGGAATTCCTTGGTCACTTTAGTAATTGTTTTGGCAAACCATCTGATGTTAGAGCTACTGTTGATATGCAATTCCCTAGACAGTTAGATGTCGAACAACAAGAAGAATTAGAGTGTGAGGTGACAAATGAGGAGATAAAAAAAGCGGTTTGGGATTGTGGTACCGATAAATCTCCGAGTCCCGATGGGTTTACTTTTGATTTTTATCGACATTTTTGGTCTACAATTGAAAGGGACGTTGTCGAGGCTGTGAGGTATTTTTTCTCAAACGCGAATTTTCCGAAAGGGTGTAACTCTTCCTTCATTACTCTAATCCCGAAAATACCTGATGCTAATATGGTTAAAGATTTTCGTCCGATATGTCTTATTGGCAGTATGTATAAGTTGATTGCGAAGATTTTGTCAAATCGGCTTGTGAGAGTTTTGGGGGATATTGTGAGTGAGGTTCAATCGGCGTTCATTGCGGAGAGACAAATTCTAGATGGGCCGTTCATCTTGAATGAGGTATTACAGTGGTGTAAAAAAAAGAAGAAACAGTCAATTATTTTCAAAGTAGATTTTGAAAAGGCGTACGATTCTGTTAGATGAGATTTTTTGGATGAGGTTCAAAAAAAGTTTGGTTTTGGAAAAAAATGGTGTGAATGGATTCAAGCTTGTCTATGTTCTTCGAGAGGGTCTATTCTTCTCAATGGTAGTCCGACCGAAGAATTCGAATTTTATAAAGGTTTGAAACAAGGTGACCCGCTATCCCCGTTTTTGTTCCTTTTAATTATGGAGAGTCTTCATTTATCTTTTCAAAGGGTTGTGGATTCGGGCTTGTTCACGGGTATAAAGTTGAATCAATCGGTGACTCTTTCTCATATGTTCTACGCGGATGATGCAGTCTTTGTTGGGCAATGGAGTGAAAATAATATTAACACTTTAGTGCATGTGTTAGATTGTTTTTTCTGTGTTTCAGGTCTTCGAATTAATATGAGCAAAAGCAAGATATTGGGAATTAATGTGGATAGTGTTAAAGTGAAGCAAGTTGCCGCCAAGCTTGGGTGTCTTATTCTTCAATGCCCATTTTCGTATCTAGGTACTAAGTAGGGGGTTCGATGAATCGGGTAGATGCTTGGAAGGAGGTTGTTGATAAGGTTAAATCACGTTTGTCGAAGTGGAAAATGAAAATGTTATCTATTGGTGGCCGATTAACGTTATTAAAATCAGTTCTAGGATCTATTCCTATTTTTCATATGTCTATCTTTCGGGTTCCAACTGGTGTGCTCAAAACATTAGAGTCTATTCGTAGCCAATTTTTTAACGGGAATGAGGTGGGTATTAAGAAAGCTAGTTGGGTCAAATGGAATGATGTGTTGATGGATAAAGCGCGTGGGGGTTTGGGAGTTGCTAGCCTTTATGCTTTGAATAGAGGCTTATTGATTAAGTGGTTCTGGAAGTTTTATAATCATAAATCATCCTTGTGGGTGAAAATTATTAAGGCAATCCATGGGGAGGATGGAGGTGTGAACTCATTGAATGTTTCGGGTGTTCGAACCTGCTGGAAAACCATTGTAAATGAGATAAAGGTTTTGAAGAGTCAAGGGGTTAATGTGACAGAGTTTATGCGGTTAAAGCTTGGTAACGGGAATAAAGCGTCTTCCTGGAATGATAATTGGCATGGTGATGGAGCTTTCAAAGATCTTTTTCCGCGGGTATATGCTCTTGAGATTTGTAAGGATGTTACGGTTCATGCAAAGATGAGTAATTCCAGTATAGAAGCATCTTTTCGTCGTAATTCTAGGGGTGGAGCGGAACGAGAACAGTATGATGCTCTTTTGGTATTGGTTAACACGATTAATTTTAGTCCGATAGAAGATAGGTGGAGATGGACGTTGGAGAGTTCGGGGGAGTTTTCGGTGGCTTCCATTCGGAGAGCTATTGATGAGAAGCGGATATTGAGTGTTCATTCCCGAACTAGATGGGTGAAATATGTGCCAATAAAAATTAATGTTCTTGCATGGAAAATAAAGATGGATGCTCTTCCAACGCGTATTAATATTTCCCGTCGCGGTATAGATATTCCTTGTATTGAGTGTCCTAACTGCAATTGTGGGGTAGAGTCCTCGGACCATTTGTTCTTTCAATGTGATCTTGTTCGACAGATTGCTCGTAAGATGCAGTGTGGTGGAATGTTAATTATGTGGATTGCAATTCGTATGTTGAATGGGTTGAATGGTTGGTGTCGTTGCGTCTAGGGTTTAAGGCGAAGATGATGTTCGAAGGCACGTTCTATACTTTATGGTGGAATATATGGACATATCGAAATAGACTCCTGTTTGATGTTAAAACCCCCTTGAAGGCAAGTATCTATGATAATGTGGTGTCTAGTTCTTTTTATTGGTGTAGGTTTAGAAGTAAAAGTTCATTTAGTCGGAACGAGTGGATTAAAAACCCCTATCTTATTGTGATGTAATCCTAGCTCCTTGCTAGTTTTTTGTGGTTAATATAATTTTGCTGTTCAAAAAAAAAAGATTGTGTCAAATTTTAATTCATAAAGCGGGTGTTTTAAGCTTTGGAGAGCCTCGACAGACAAAACTCGTTTTTTCATCATTGACTTGCACACAAAAGACTAAACATTGCCTCAGCCATGATTATCACATTTAAAAATTAAAACTGATAACACACTGATTTAAGGTCGTCCGCTAAGCAACTTGTTCGAAATAAATAGTACGAGTCTAACATAATTGATATCCACTACACAAATTGTTCAATATACACTACTTGCACAAAATACTGAGGAATTGAACTGGCAGCAGATATATATTTAAGGTAGCTTATTTCAAAACAACCCAAAATACTGAGGAATTGTCAACAATTATGATCAACCTCATATATATAAAGCTCTCGAATCAATCTATAACTCATCATTAATCACTTATAATATCACAATGGCCTGGAATATTATGTTGCTCCCCGTTTTTCTCTTAGCACTCTTCACATTAACCGTTTACGGCGAGTGTAAGCGCTAGCATTTCATATAAATTTGATTGCATATGTTTTGTATGATATGATATATATATATATATATATATATATATATATATATATATATATATATATATATATATATATATATATATATATATATATAGGGGGTCATTCTTGTGAGAAGTCCATTTTTTGTGAGAACGCGAGAAGAGATCCTAGCCATCCATCTAGTCCTCCTTTTTTTTAGATCTAATGGCTAAGATTAATTCACCATTTACACTAAGTGTATACTAAACAAGGGTATTTTTGTAATTACAATTCAAACAACTAATATGAATGAAAAAAACACACAGTTCACAAATTTGAGCGTGAAAAACAAGATTCATCCTCTCCACCAACTACCTTCTACCACCGTTCAAACCACCACTACACCGCCTGATAGAACCACCATTACACCGCCGCAATTATAGCTTCTACCACCGTCTTCCACCGTCTACTACTGGAATCGCCACCGGAATCACTATAGGAATCATAATCGATCATAAGAAGAAGATGTTAATGGAATTAGGTCAACCGAAAATGAGATTGATGAAGAAGATGAACTTTTTGAATCAGATTACACATAAATTTCAAGTAATTGTTACTTTTTTCTATTTTTGAGTAAATTTAATTGTATAATTGTGAATTATTTTGCATTTGAAATTATTTTTTATTGTTTTAATTGTAAATATTTCACATGTGACATACAGTAGGTATTGATGTTAAAAGCTACTTAATTAGTTTTTCTTCACATGTGCAAATTTTTTAATGCCAATTAGGTATTTGATGAATGTGCAGTTTTTTTTCACATGTGCAAAATTTTTAATTCCCATTAGCTATTTGATGAAATGTGTAGTTTTTCTTCACAGGTGCAAATTTTTTAATGCCTAGTAAGTGTTTGATGAAATGTGTAGTTTTTCTTCACTTATGCAAAATTTTTAATGCCTATTAATGAAATGTGTAGTTTTTCTTCACATGTGCAAATTTTTTAATGCCTATTAGGTATTTGATGAAATGTGTAGTTTTTCTTCACAGGTGCAAATTTTTTAATGCCTAGTAGGTGTTTGATGAAAT
Organism: Artemisia argyi; assembly: GCA_030686995.1. Classification (NCBI taxonomy): domain Eukaryota; kingdom Viridiplantae; phylum Streptophyta; class Magnoliopsida; order Asterales; family Asteraceae; genus Artemisia; species Artemisia argyi. Next base: position 142,406,889 of record CM060697.1, on the reverse strand, counting down.
GTGTAGTTTTTCTAAAAATTTAGGATCAAAGTTAATAAGTTATGTTTGCATATCACCTTACTAGGTATCTGCTATACATCTAAAGTAAAACATTTTCCTGTACCTATTTAATATTATGTCGTAAAACTTATAACAGTACTTCCGTAGCTGCTCTGATTAATTTAGATTATTCACATATTATTGGATACTACGAGAAATGATCTAAAATGAACAATATTTAATGTGAGATAAAGATATGTCCGATGGAGGTTGCTTTTATGTTTATTGATAACGCAAATAAGTAGGCTACAACCATCATCAGTTTTCTTACGCGTGGTCTGGCTTATGCAGCTCTGTATGTTAAACTATAATGGACCCATGGGAGTTGTATCAGGTTGCACAAAAAATGAAACTAAAAAACGTTCCAGGCCTCGAGGTTACTTAATTGTTTGTTTCGGATACATCAGTATTAGGCTGTCAAGTTCATCAATTGTCCTCATATTTTGCGTCTGAAGTTGGATATTGACCACCTTTTTTTAGCAGGCAAGTTTTGATCTTTTAATTCAGATGTTGCAGCTCAATATAAATATCTTAGTTGTTTTCATGTTTGTATTTTTAGTATTTATTAAAAGAATGAGACTTAAATAACTACATAAGATGTAAAATTCACGGAAAGATTGGTTACAACTTGCAAAACAGATTCAGGGAATGCAATACTGGTGAACTAAGTTGGAGTAAAATGGGTCAATATGTGCTAAAAGTATAGAATATAGTAAGGTGATTAACGCATCATGTGCAAAGAAACAAGTAAATGATAAAATTGGTAGGGTGGGTTACGGGTCAAAAATCAAAATGGGCACATTATTACTCCAAGCAGAAACAGGACAACCCAGAGTGGGTTGAGCTGAACACATTTTTTAGGTTTGAATTTTCATAAATAACTGGTGTGTTGTATAATTACAAATTTTGCGGTATTATAACAATAATCTGAATATTTGAAAGAAACAATGTAAAAGATTGTATGCATTAATTATTCACAATTTGTTGTTGTAGCAGCTACTAGCGACGACATACAAAATAGTGGTTATAGCCGTCACAATTTATTGCGTTTTAATGTTCTTTAATCATAGGTTATTCGAACTGATACTCTGACTATTTGCAATTCAAATAAGCCGTTTTCGGGTAGTTGACTTGGTTATGGTTTATGGCAGGTTAGCGTGTGAATGTCTGTTTGCCACTTACTTTGCTACTATTCCAGTTGTTTGCCACAAAATTCACTATTCCAATTGGTGTATTTTAATTGATGGTAATTGATTATGCAGGCACCTTGAAGAGAACAATATCAACCTGCTTGGCATAACCGGTCTAGATCAGCTGGAGCAGTAGTTGAATAGCTTTCTCCAGCAAGTCAAAATCAGGAAGGTTTGTCTTCCTCAGCAGTCTCATAACTTAGTTGCTCGCATTACATAAGATCCAATATATAAAAAGATCGACATTGACGAATACTATACATCACTAAGACATCCATGAAGAGAAAAAGAGGAAACAGCCATCTCCTTTACTTGCTGAAGCACAAATGCTCAGAGATAGAGCTATGAGTCACTACCAGGCTCGTATCTTATTGGAAACAGCCATAGACTTAATAATAGGAGGAATGGGTTGGGATTTGATAGGAAGACAGTAATAGATAGGAGTGTTGGTGTTACAATAGGAGGGAGGACATCTTCTGCTCTTCTAGAAAGCTTGAAAGTGAAGGAAGTTGAAGGGGATCCACTTTTAGATCCTGATGCTTTGAAATCGTTGATCAGGCTTCTTCGACTAGCACAGGTAATAACTAAGATACTAACAACTGAATTCTTAATTACTTGCTATAAATTATTTGACCATTTTGATGTCTCGCTGTCAGCCCCTTGGGAAAGGCCTTCTGCCGAGACTCTTCTTGAACTTAAGTGCTCATAGTTCTACAAGGGCAGTCCTTGTTTACCTGCTACTTGGCATGATCAAGATGGAGACTGAAGGCTCTGCAGGTGGATTGACGACAGTAAATTCTTAGAGGTTTTATGGGTGTCAGTCTAATGTTGTATATGGCGGATCAAAGCTCTTAAATGATACTGGTTAATGGTTATTAAAATCTGCACTTCATTATGCGTTTGATATTTATTATCTGTTGATGCTGGTGATATAGAATTTCCCATGTACAGGTTTCCCGCCTTTAGTACTGCATCAGGTCCTTGAGATTTTGACTTACTTGGCTACAAATCATTCTTCCGTAGGGTAAATATTGGTCTTTAAGGATCAATGCTAATAGGTTAGTAACTAATTAGGTCAATGATTTCGTATAGGTGTTAGGATGAGAATACACAGTTAATTTAGGTAGTTTTACATATATCAGGTCTCTAGAACCCATATGAGTTAGGTGTAATTTGTTCGAGTGTTGAAATTTTATTTTGAAAATTAATTCGCCTTCTTTAGCAGAGCACAGACCTCTCGAGAGTGGGTTAAGTCATCATCTATTAACTTTCATAGGAACTTGCTTTCAAATCTGAAAATAAACATTTCTTTCCCTTAAACCTCACAAGTCACAATGCCTGGCTTTCCTTTCATATGACATCCTCGAACTACCAATATAATAGTCTATATCGGATATCCAAGACTATGAGAGGGTATAGTTAATGATTTATAGTTGATGATGATTGTGAGACTGCGAATGATTATAGGAGGAGAGCGTTACAGAGGAACGCGGCTGAGGCGCAGGTATCGAGTGAGGAAGAGGAGCAGATGTTAAGGAATTTGGAGAAGAAGGAGACTAGGTATATGAGGTTGCAAAGGCGTAAGATTGGGATTGATGATTTCAAGCTTTTAACATTGATTGGTAAAGGTGCTTTCGGAGAGGTATGACCACGTGTTTAATATATCAGAAGGAATCATGATTGTTTATCCTTGTATGTGGATGACCTGTTAGGTTTTTGATACTGATTTCGATTCAAGTGTTGTTTGTGAAGCTAATTGTAACAAAAAAATGTGAAGGTAATTGTAACTAATGCTAAACTTCTCTGTTTATTCATAAGATATATTGGGCCTTAAATGGAACATAGCATTGCAGTATTTAATTTGTAATTTGTTGTTGGCTTGTTCTTATGACTCAGCTATATTGATGTGGACACCACTACTGACAGGCTATAATATGCATACTATATACATAATATGTGTGCATATGTCATCTCTAGTCAGTTGAATTAACAGGGATAATATTTAAGTTCAAGGATCTTAATTAGATCTGCTATCTCTAGTCAGTTGAATCAAGAGATATAGATTACCTCATCCTTACACTAAACCTATATGTTTATCTACATGTGCAACCGATATGTGTTTCTTTAGTTGGAGAAGGTTGTAAGCTGAAACAAATAAGCCCATACAGCCGAAAATAAGCTGAAACAAACGCCACCTGATTTTTTTGGTTTTGGGTGTTTTGTAGGAGAAGGTTGTAAACAGAAACCCGAGTCAAAATTCTAAGTTGAGTTCTCTAGAAACACGACCAATGGCATTGGATGGGCAGGTTAGGGAGGTTGGGTAACAGGAACAAAGGGGTTGAAGTTGGACCAATTTTTTTTATAGTGTTGTTGCTAAAGGAGCTGCTAAACTAGCTTCAATTCTTCCTCTATCAAATATTTGAATTGAACTGCGTAGTAATGTAATTATCATTTGGTTATTTGATATGATGTTCACCTGAAATTTTGAATTCTTTTCAGTTTATTTGGATAGTGGTCCACTTTTCTATCAGTTGGAATGGGGGATTTAGCGCAGGACTGCGGGAGTTTGCAATTGGGTGGTTTTCTTTGAGGTTAGTCCCAATTTGCACTTCATATTATTTGCTTCTAAATATTTGCATATATTGTCTGTTTTTTCCATTTGCATTCTATATGAAAATTTACAAAAATTATCAGTTAAGACTGATTAATTGACCTTGAAAGTGAAAGTGAGTATAAAAACATCAAACATATATTTTTCAAAGCAACCATGAAGATATTTATGTGTGGCTTCCTTTCCCATAATTTCGTTGACAATACTATATATAAGCATATATTAGAAATGAAGCATTAGAGTTCATTCCACACTATACTTCAGGTAATAAATTGGTGTTTGGGAATACAAAATTTTTCATTATTTATCTGATAAGAAATACAAAGACTAATAATCAAACACTTATTGAGAATATGTTAAGTGATATTTGCTAAACGAGTGAGCCATAAAGTTTGTGCACACGCCTCACTCATATGAACATATCATAAAATCAAACCTTCTATCCCCTACCCTGATTCCTACGGTAACTGATATATGTCTTTGTTTGTCGATTATTATTGATGGCCTAAGAGTCTAAAATTTTCTCAAATATGGATTATCCCTCTGATCCACCTCACATGTGAGTGAGTAGAAATTATCAATAGGACTCTTGGTCATAGAATAGAGAGTTCATATTTAACATGTGGTTCTGAACTTTATAAAGTTTTAAGGTGAGTCTGAGTAGACGAGCTAACAAGGTGTTCAACTTCAGGCAATGTCCTGTTTGGGAGATGCCTAGCAGCGCATTGTTGTATGGTTGGGCCGGTATTCATCTTTGCTAGTTCAGTACATTAAAACAATTATATTTCTAACAAATTTATATAAATTTATAACCAGTGGTTTTAATGTATGACACACTTGTCTCATTTAAACCATTGGTTTTAACTGATATTTCTATACCATTGTCAAGGTATTCTTTTATTTATAATCATAATATCTATAAACTAGAATTGAATTTGCAGAGCAAAATCAGAAATAATGAGTAATACTATGTGGCCATTGATAATGTTTTGATATAGTATTTAAGTTTATTAAAGGTATTTTCACATGTGAAAAAAAATCATATTTTTTATTTAAGTAGCGGATTATTTATTGAATTTCTAGTCTTAGGTTATGGATAAAAAGTGGGCGGAGCCACCCAACCACAATCTCACATCGCTCTCCCAGTCGAAGGACTTAGCTGAAGCATTCAGGTCTTATGTCACGAAGTTGATGCATATTCATGCATTCAGGACTTAGCTGAAGCATTCAGGTTACAGTTAACTGCTGACGGAGAAAAATTCCAACAATTTCATGTAAAACTTATTTATTCACGTTTAGTTGATGCATATTCATGTATGATGCATATATTGTTAGGGAGCTATATTATGGTACTTAAACAAGGTTAAATATTTGTAGGATGCATTAGTGAAGAGCAATGAGGTTTTTGAAACATTCAAGCAAGAAATTGAGAAGGTATACGTGTCTTTCTCTGAACTGGGATCAGATATTTGGTTGCTTCATGTTTCTTATTATTGTTGTATGTGTGAACTTAGATGGCAAAATCGATAAAGGAACTCAGAAAGGAAAATACTTTCATAAAGGGTAAAACCGAGAAGTCAGACTATAAGCTCGTATAACTTGTGGAGGAGGTGAGTGCTGATTTTAAGCTATTATAGTTTTATTTTACCTTTTAAAATTTTTGAAAAGCTTCACATATGCAAAAATGAAATATTTGTTATTCCTGTGAGCAGCGTGAACGATTGAAGAAGCAACTGGAGAAAACCAAGAATCAAAAAGAAAAGCTTGAATCATTATGCAGATCACTCCAAGCAGAAAGGAAGCAGACTCCAATTGGGCAAAACAATCCTGATTCGGTCCCTGCAGTTTAGATATAACAACAATCCGAGACACTAGATCATATTTGAGATTTCATTTTCTTAATCCAATTTGTTGTGTTGGTGCTCAGTTTTCGGCTTTTTGTACTAAAATGTCTGTGATCAAACATGTCCGATCATAAATGGTTGAGCCCAAGCATTTTTGCTTTGTAATGAATCTTAAGATATTGGTGTGATCACGAAGTAGCAAGTTTAATCTGTTCATCGTATGTGCTTAGAAGTTCCAATCTTGAGTTTATTTAAGGTTTTTAAGATGAATCTTAAATATACGTCTAGTACCCTTTCAAGATGTGTGAACAATTTCCTCACATGTGAAAATATATGTCTCGTAGCTTTTTAAGATGTGTAAAAAATTTCTTCACATGTGAAAATGTACGATACAAATATTTTCACATGTGAAGAAAAAAAGAATATGATCATGTATAAATGTACGTGTATTTACTAATGAAGAAGTTTTATGTACGATGTATTTAAAAGTGTAGAAATTTATTCACATGTGAAGAAAAAAAATATTCTCATGTATAAATGTAAGTGTATTTAGTTTTGAACAAAGTCTGTTCACACATGAATTAAAAAAAAAAAAAAAAGCTTCATGTGACCAGATACACTGTGCCAAACAACAATGAAGTAGTAAATATGAAAAACAATACAGAGCACAAGCTTTAGGCCTAACCTTAACCCCATGTTGCTATCAAAACAAAATTCAGATGTGCTACAATCTCAATTATCCAGAATTCATGACACCCTAACTACCTTGAGATACCAAGTAGGTAACAGAACACATACATAAAAATATTCCATTCGGAATCCCTTATCAAGTTCAGCACCTTCTGCTATGACTTTTGCTCTTCCTCCGACTTCTGCTGTCATCAGAATCGGATTCTGATTCTGAGTCTGACTCCGACTCCGACTCCGACTCCGACTCCGACTCAGATGTTTCCTTTTCCTCTGCTCTTCCACCTTCTTCTTTAAGTTCTTACTTATCCTTTTCCTATCTTCCCCAGAATCAGAAGATGAACCGCTTGAATCACTCTTGTCCAAAGAAGAACCCGGACCAGTAACAGATGAAGACCCACTATTAGATTCAAACACAGACGCTTCCTGTCACTACCAGATTCAGATTCCGACCTAGACCTATGCTTCCGTTTGTTATTCTTACCTTTACTACTACCATGTTTCTTCCTAACACTCTTGTCCACTTTCACTTCTTTCTCAATATCAGGATTAAGCAAATCATATGATACCTGACCTCACATTCTCAATATACGGTTTTTAAGCTACTGTGTTCGGGAGGTCGAAAAATGTAGACTCCTTTGTTTTTACACTCGTACATCCAGTGGCCAGGTTGGAAACACTTCTGACAATTGGTGGCCGTAGAATTGAGGTTTTTTGGTCTTTTCTTTCACCAAGTCTCACTTGTTATTCTGTACTCATAAGATACATCTGTCATTTTGCTTCTTTCCTTTCTTGCCATCTGCTTGGGCCGCCTTCTTTTTGACCATAAGCATATACACAAGTTCAGCTTGGGAGCGGTTAAGGCCCTTAGCAGCGTGTTGCAGCCTTGATTCTTTTGGATGCATCATGTGCACCACCTTTTTCTTCTTTACCTGACATGGTCTTTGTCTACTGACCCGCAAATAAATCAAGAACAAGATAACAATACCAGATCCTGAAACAATCAAGGTACCCTGATCAGTAATACACAGACGTGGTAAAATAAAGGGCATCACATAGGTTTTAACAGAGGGGTAAATTTATAGCACGAGTGAAAACATGTCGGATAGGTTGGGCCAGTAAACTCTTCTACCACGTATGATTATAAGGCTTATAATTATAAAGACTATGGGACCGTTCATTTAAAGAAAATAAACCTAGTTTTGCATCTCTAACGTTGTAGGAAACTAAAGGGTATGTTTATCTTCAGAGAAGTGTTGCAACAACCAACAGCCTTGGGTTGTTTGTGTCATGACCTGAGCAAAAAATGAACACCCGTGATGGGGTGGGCTGCAATAGCAAAAACAAACACCCTATGGGTGTTTTACCACTTCTAGTTGCAGTTCAATATTTTTTTGGTGATATCGTTTACAGGCTTAGATGTTCTAGCAGGCTGAGTAATTTAATGGTTATTTCAATCCAAAAGTTCAGTTTAATAATAAAAAAAATCGCTAATCTCAATATTCTTCACAAGTGCAGATACTTTTAATATACTTAAATAATCAAAAAAATCGCTAATCTAAATATTCTTCACAAGTGCAGATACTTTTAATATACTTAAATAATCAAAAAAATCACCAATCTCAATATTCTTCACAAGTGCAGATACTTTTAATGTACTTAAATAATCAAAAAAATCGCTAATCTCAATATTCTTCACAAGTGCGTATACTTTTAATATACTTAAATAATCAAAAAAATCGCTAATCTCAAATTTCTTCACAAGTGCAGATACTTTTAATATACTTAAATAATCAAAAACATCGTTAATCTCAATATTCTTCACAAGTGCAGATACTTTTAATATACTTAAATAATCAAAAAAATTGCTAATCTCAATATTCTTCACAAGTGCAGATACTTTTAATATACTTAAATAATCAAAAAAATCGCTAATCTCAATATTCTTCACAAGTGCAGATACTTTTAATATACTTAAATAATCAAAAAAATCGCTAATCTCAATATTCTAAAATAATTAAAAAAAAAATCGCTAATCTCAATATTCTTCACAAGTGCAGATACTTTTAATATACTTAAATAATCAAAAAAATCGCTAATCTCAATATTCTTCACAAGTGCAGATACTTTTAATATACTTAAATAATAAAAAAAAAAAAAAAAACGCTAATCTCAATATTCTAAAATAATCAAAAAAAAATCGCTAATCTCAATATTCTTCACAAGTGCAGATACTTTTAATATACTTACATAATCTAAAAATTTGCTAATCTCAATATTCAAACAACTTGAAACTGCCAGATATTGATTTCAAATCAATTGTTTTTTAAACATCAGATGCAAGCTTGGATTCTATAAGTGTAGGTTGTTTACAAAGCTTTTCTGAAAACAGCCAACAAACACATCCTTAAAATTCCTAGTTTCTCTTCTTACTGTCCTTAGTCCATGGAAATTTTTCCTATTTATCAAGGGTCAAGGGCAGCTAATGGCAATAGGTGCAAAGCTTCTCAAGTAGCAAAATCTAGCTTATGGTCCCAAAATATCAGCTACTACTTATATGTCAAAACAAAGCCTAAGACTTTTCACTCGCGAATATACTCGTACTACAAATAAATAATCAAAAAATCTACTAATGGCATCAAAACTTCATTCCTTGCTAATACTTTTCACTCGCGAAGATACTCTTACTACATATAAATAATAAAAAAATCTGCTAATAACATCAAAACTTCATTTCTTGCTAATACTTAATGAGATTGTGACTTAGGTCAAGATTAACTTAAAGTCAGGTCAAATGGATGGAACAGATAAAAAAGGTTGAGAGTCATCAAAGTGTGTTCAAATGCAAACAAGCTGCTAAATCGCTTTATTCAAAATGTTGAACGATTTTGGTAAAAATATAGTTTTTGTAATCATTAGCACATACAGTATTCAAATTTTTTAAGAAAACTGCACATAAAGAAGTTAGTGTTTTGACCCACATAGAGAATTTCCTCTACTGACCTGTAACACAACCCATTTGACCCACCAATTTTGCCACCTTCATTCATCCCGGAGTCTCATAGCTTGAATACAATGAGAATTCGTAACGTACCTCATGACTGAAACGGAAAAAGTTTTTCCACTGATCCATGTTTATCACCTTATACTCTTTCTGAATCTGAACACATACATACACCTCCAAAGTGATTAATAAACTAATCATGCTTCCATTTAACAAAAGTTAGACAAAAAATTAGCCACAAACCTTCAAGTATTCTGAGATAGAATCAACTTGCTGACAAAATTTAGGCCCTAGAACAAGATCGAGAAACAAGCAAACACTCTCAAGATCTAAGGTCTTCTGTTTATCTTCCGAAATACATAAAACGTACATATACATCGTAAGGACTCTTGGGAGTTTTTGAAGGTATGTAAAATTTTCAAGAAAGAAAATCATCTTCTAATATAGAAAACATGAGTTTAACCAGTCAAGCAGTAACTAAACGCAAAGCATAGAAATCCAACAAATTTTCTGGCTTAGACACCTGCTCAATGACATGGGAACTGTTAGTTACTAATGTAATTGAATTATTTCTGCATGCATTTACAATGGCAAACATGAGAGAAATACCTCTTTCTGCAACTCCGTGAGTTTACTTTTAAGTTTTCTAACAGTGTCAGCATGCAATGCTTTTATGCCTGTTCGCCACTTATCCTGATATGACAAGGATCAACTATCGAGGTGTGTATAATTGGTGATATGCGATAACTACTTTATCTACCATACACTTGTACCAGATCAGTTAAGGTGTGACTATTTTATCAGTGTAAAGACAAAAAAAACTCTTTAGGTCACATAATCTTACATCGTGGGTCAAAAGCTTAAAATCGACTTTAATAAGTGTAACCTAAAAAATCTTAATAACGAAAACTCATTAAGTTGTCAATGAAGACTTACATGGACCAGCTATTATACCATTAGGTCATTAGTTTAATAGTGATAAGTTTCTGATCATATTTGAACATTAGTTAAAGAGCTTCAAATAATGGACAAAAACTAAGTGAAGGCGGATCCACCCAACCTGATCTGTACTCATTGCCCAATCCATGTAATACGCTAAGCAAAATTTATTAATAAAACCACGATAGATATATATAAGAGGACAAGTTGACAACAACTGATAATAATATAATTATGACATTCCCATAGTACAACAAGCAACGAGAATGATGTATAATTGTATACTTTCAAGGCCGTCTAACCTGCAACTAACAGAAAAATCATAAAATTTAACTCAACAAAACACACCTGTGGCATACCTGTGTAAAGTATCCCTGTGTTTTAGCATTCATTTTCCTGCAACATTTTGTCTGTCAGTACTTATACATGTGAATTGCCTTAGAGATTCAAATCATTCAGCTTAGTTAAACGCAGCAGATAACATACCAAGCAAGCATCAAGATTCTTAACAAACTCCCTACGTTCAAAACTAAAAGCAGATATTTCAATTATATATGTCCTAAGAAAGACGACATGTTTTTGCTAGGTTTCAATGCAAGGGGAACGAGAGATAGTAACTGCCAATTGCCAAAGAATATATTGATAGCCTTGACACCGGTTGACAAGTTTTCTTTATTTTCTCAACATCAAGAGGGAGTCAAACACATCATCGACATTACCTCTATGATTTACTAACAATACCGAGGGGACGAGAAATATGTAAAACATCACAGCTCACTATCATTGATAAGTGGTGAGCAATTAGTTTTCAGGAGGAAAATTCTTCCATGGTATTGAAGCAGAGGAACCCTGCTCCTTAATGATGAATTGCGCATGCTTTATAGATCACATATGTAAAATCATAATATTATGGTTACAACATACAATGAGTTTAAATATATTGACACCTACATCTACCTAAATGTTACAAGTATATACTCAAAAGGTAAGATATCCACATAATGAAAGCATGAAGCATGCTCAAAAGATTTCATCAAGTGATTTGGTTTCTTGACAATGAATCAAGATTTCTGCAAGTCAGGAATTCATATTACGCTATTTTACTAGACACGGATGAGACCAAAAAAAAAAAAAAAACACAATACAAATTTGTAATTCCACTTACTGTCATTTGATTTTCAAGTTATGTGAACTGACGAGTTTTTAAAGGAAGGTGTTTCATGTGAATAACTAATCTTTGCTAACATCTCCATGCTTCTACTCCCCAAGGCTGACATTGGGTATTCCCCGAGTGGTAATCTATATCGTCACTCTTACTCTCTAAATAACTGTCACTTTCACCTGTGGGCGTCCTCGTTGCTCTCTTCACCTCGCCCTCATTGCAGAATTTGCAGCTCATTTCTTTGCTTGAATGTAGTGATTTTCACAAGCTATTTTGTCTGGCATAGACATTGTGTGGCATCTCCACTGTTTACCGTCTGATCTTTTACAATGTAAATCATCACGAATTCCATTACTACACGGCCAGAGACAGGGGTTGATACTGCAGAACTGACACAAAATATGTTACACTAAACCATCCACCTAGGTCAACCTGCATTAAAGCAACGCATAGATATCATAAGCAACAGGGCAAAGATAACTAAATGGACTTAGGCTAACATTAGGAACATAAGCTAACATCAAGAGTTACGTTATCATAAGGAACATAAGCTAACATCAGGGTAACAAAAACAAGGATTTTGTGGAAACACGGCATAAACTTATGTCAGCACGCAACAAGCATTCACATACTTAATTAATTCCAATAATCCGCTAGTGAGCCAGTAGCATAACGTCAAGAAAACTAAACAATGGGGATCGTGTATCTAAAATCTCTTTTACACCAAACAGAAAACACCTTTCTTGGTACAAAATAAAGTATATACCTTCAATTGGAAAAATGCTCAACCAAATGTTAGGACACTTTGAAAAGGCTGTTATCAAACAAGCTATAGTCCCTTGCTTACCACATGTAGGACATGGCTTGAACCTCACATGCTATTTAAATTCACATGTGCAGAAAAAACTTTACATATCACCAAAAACCTAATATGCATTCACAAAACTCCAGCAAAGAAAAGAGACAGTTTCATCTATATGCACTTGTGACAAGAGCTATACATTTTATCGAACATTGGCTTGAACCTCACACGCTAGTTAAATGCACATGTGCAGAAAAAACTATAGATTTCATCAAAACCTAATATGCATTCACAATTCACGTGTGACAAGAGCTATAAATTTCATTGAACATTGGCTTGAACCTCACACGCTGTTTTTATTCACATGTGCAGAAAAAACTACACATTTCATCAAAAACCTAATATGCTTATACGCATTCACAAACCAGCAGCAAAGAAAAGAGAAACCTTCATCCATATTCACGTGTGACAAGAGCTATTCATTTCATCGATCATTGGCTTGAACCTCACACGCTATTTTTATTCACATGTGCAGAAAAAACTATACATTTCATCAAAAAACCTAATATGCATTCACAAAACAACCCGACCAGAATAGTGTTATTTCTTCACATGTGCAATATTGGTTCGGACATTTCATCAAACAGTTGGTAGGCATTATTAACTAAATGAAAAAATATTACAAGCAATCTTCGAATTAAACAGCGATTACTAACATGTGAATAATAAAAGTGTAAGAATTTAACCTTTTAAAGAGCCAATTTTAAGCTTATAACCTCCAAATTAAGAAACCTGACAACTATAAGCTCAAGGTGATGATCGAGATCAATGACAGAAAGGTGTTGCTATGGTGGCGATTGGACCTCTAATGGTGGTTTTGTTGTTGTGGTCGGAGGAGATTGGAGGCGGTACTGGTTGGTGTGTGTGTTAGTGTGTGTTTTGTTTATGGAGAGAGAAGTGGGGATATTTTTAGCTGGGTTGGAAGCAAATGAGAATAATTCAGTTAGACCCCTGTGATTTTGGGGCAAAATTAACAAAAATGCCATTCCGCCCAAAGTGATCTTAAGATGAAATTGATTTGATCCAATGGTCAAGATGTCTTCTCGCGTTCTGACAAAAAAAAAACCCTTCTCATTTGAACGCTTGTCTATATATATATATATATATATATATATATATATATATATATATATATATAGGGTAAAGTTAAAATAAAAAGACAAATATCCGTAAAAAGAATAAAAAGACTTTTTTTTAAAAAAAGTTTTCGAAAAATTCCAAAAAAAATCCACAAGATCGGGTATGTTGGTGCATAAAACTTTTGTAAAAGAAGTTTTTCTAATTTTGAGTTTTTATACGTTTTTTTTAATGCACAAAAAACGAATTTTAATGCGCAAAAAAAATTTTAATGCACAAAAAAAAATTTAATGCACAAAATTTTCAACTTGTTTTAGTTAGATGCGCAATGTTATTTTGATGAAAAAAGTCAAAAGAAGTTGGGTCCAAAAACGAATTTTTGATGCACAAAAAAGCGATTTAGTGCACAAACGTATTTTTTAATAATTTTTTTCCGGATAAAGTATCCACTTTTAGATAAACTTCCTTTACAACTTTTTCATGCACCAACATACCCGATCTTGTGAAATTTTTTTGGAATTTTTCGAGAACTTTTTTTTAAAAAAAATTATTTTTATTCTTTTTACGAAAATTTGTCTTTTTATTTGATCTTTACCCTATATATATATATATATATATATATATATATATATATATATATATATATATATATATATAGAGAGAGAGAGAGAGAGAGAGAGAGAGAGAGAGTTAGGATCAAATAGGAAAAAAAGTTAAAATAAGAAAAATAGGAAAAATCACAACCACACATTCTAGATGCACCTACAAAAATGGATGCATTTTCATTCAAATTTTCCCTCCCAAATAAAAATGTGTGGCTAGAATTACTCATTATCCTTCTTATTTTAATTATTCTTCCTATTGAATCACTTCCCTATATATATATATATATATATATATATATATATATATATATATATATATATATATATATATATATATATATATATACATACTAGACGAGTACACGTGCATAGCAACGGTTCCTAGCGGCAGATAATTAACGATTTGTGATATTGTGGTGAGTGTTTTGTGTAGCGTTCAAAATAGAACGTGAACAGATCATAATGTAATTGCAAACGGTTGCACACGATAACTAAAGTCTAGAAAAAATTCTTAACGTCTATCAAACAACATATAAAAAACATTTAATGAAACTGAAAGTAAAACATTACATCAGTTATGAGATAAAAAGTAACAACACACGTTACTCTTCGTGTAAAACATCTTGATAAACGACATTTGAGGTGTAGATTTCTGCTTGACGGAACTCTTTGACTGGTTTAACCAATACCTTTTGTTGTTCTACGGGTATCCCTCTAGACAATGCCACATAAAGCTGACCATGCGAGAAAACAGAGTCGGGCAAATAGACACTCACATTTGGAATTGTTTGACCTTGAGCTTTATTAATAGTCATCGCAAAGCAATATTATTTCCAGCAATATTATTGTTTGGTCAAGTACTTGCGCGGGATAAATTTTAAATTCAAAAATTAAATACAAGGCGGGATCTTTTAAATTCAAACGTTTAATTATTATTATTTTTTTTAAGTCACAACGGCTATAAAACGTTTAAGTTGTGATTTAATTTTTAAATCGTAGGGGTTGAATTTGTAATTTTTTCATTTTGGTATTCAAAAAATGAACTAATATTACAAGGGCCAAAAGTGTAATTTTTTTTTTTTAAACATGCTGCTTAACGCACGTTAAGCACTTAATGTGCCGAGTTAACTTGCCCTTGCCTTTTTGTCGCGGTAAGGTAACTCGGTCCAAAGTCAAGGTGCATTAAATGTTAACGTGAGTAAGGAAGGCACCTTACCGAGTGGTCTTATAAATGTAGTGATTGTTGGATCATTAGGGTTTTTTCTATTTAATTTTATTTTATTTTTTTAATATTAAGGTCATATAAGTTAGATTACCTAAAAGTGAAATCACCACATATGTTCTTTTAACGATGAAATTTCCAATTCAAATTTTGAATTCACATTAACTCAAAAGATTCTACATAGGTGTAGTACCACATATAAACGCCAACTTGCCTCGAACCTTTCAAATTTCAACTGTCGGTTTAATCATTTGTTTTCAAAGTGCCTCGAGCCCATCAAACTTAACTTAAAATCTCTCTTTTTGATCCTTTGTTTTCAAAAGTGCCAACTAATAAGACCCTATTAAAATATACATGAAACTCGTGTATTATTATTTTCAAAATATGTTCCACTCTCAAAAACATTAACATAAGCACTGTATTATAAAGCTAGCAAACATTAAATAATCTTATTCTTTTGATTTCTTTTATATAGCATGTGTCTTTAAGTGATAATTTTCATCGATATCTCACACATAGAATAAAACTTGTCTTATTCCTTTGATTTCCAAATATTTGTAGTTTGTGTACGTTAGCTTCAAAGATTTGTAGTTTACATTTGTATATATTTTTATGTCCCTTGCATTGGACTTTTTCTTGACTTGTGATGTCTATCTAGACATAGGTAAAAGATAATTTATATATTCAAAAACTTTTTGTGTGGCTCAATAAAGTTTGAATTTCAATTTTAAAAAGTTTATTTCTCTCAAGATTTCAAAAGTCTAATTCAGAAAAGATAGCCTCGGGATAATTTTCTTTTGACCACAAAAGATGAAGTTGCATGTTGTACAAAAGATAATATCAACACAATTTCTATTCAAATTTGCCTAGCCAAAATGTAAAGGACACAATGAATTCGTGTTTGAATAAACAAAAAGACATCGACTCTTAACAAATCATGAAATTTCCAAACAACCAAAGACATCATAACCAACATTCGGACCACCCAAAACAACTTTGGTTACCCATAATTTTCATCAACCTAAAGTTACCCACCCACATTTACTTAAGAATATTTTTATTAACAAAAATTACCACAAATTACACAACAAAGTGACAAACTTACCTATAATTTACTTACAAAATTATCACAAAATTAAATCTAATATACAATAAATTAACACCAAAAAAGTCATACAGTAACAAACTTTACATTAATTTATAACAGAAAGTGTCAAGGACCAACTTTATAACAAAGTTTATAAACTTCAGCTAGAACAAATTACCATCAAACTTGATTACAAATATTATAAAGAACAACATTTTCCGGCGACAGCAGCAAGTTCGGTTGGCGGTGGCACATGTTCAGACGAAGCGGTGGATACCGGGGACAGCAGATCTACAAGAAAAAATGTAAAAGATTTCCTGTAGCGACACAATTTTCCGGCAATAAATATTCACAACAATAAGCATTATAACAAATATTAACAAAAAAATTAGAAATAAAGCATATTATTCCAGTGATATAAAAGATTTCCTGTAGCGACACAATTTTCCGGCAACCACAATCTTTTCCGGTGACAGTGGGAACTTTTTCCGGCGAGAGTGGCGGCTACAGCAGCGGCGTCACTAACAAAAAAATAGCAAAAATGTTAGATCTAAAAAAAAAAAAAATCAATAGATCTTGAAAAAAAAATGTATGGATCAACAAAAAAAACAATAGATCTACAAAAAAACTATAAATACAAAAAAAAACATATAGAACTACATAAAAAACTATATATCTACGAAAAAAAATATAGATCAACAAAAAAAACAATAGATCTACAAAAAAAAAAAAACTATACATCTACAAAAAAACATATAGATTTACAAAAAAAATTAAAAAAAAAAATAATAAAAAATCTTCACAACGCATAGATCTATCAAAATACCTCAAAACTTGAAGATGGAAGGTTTTGGTGGTGCGTTGGTTTATGAGTTCGTGGAGTCCGGTGGAGGTGGCGTCGGTTGGTGGTGCCGTCGGATGGTCTAGTGGTGGCGGCGTAGGGTGGTGGTGGTGTGAGTGGTGATGTTTTTGTGGAGAGATTTGTTTTAAGATGAGAGTGTTTGGTTTTTTAGAGTGTGTATTTTTTTAGAGTGAGAAGTGAGATGAGGGTGGTTTTTTTAAAGTTCCATTTAATGGTTGTCTAGTTACAAGGTTCATACGCATGGCTGTTCCATTTAATGTTCTATGTATAAGATGGATAAGATGGACAAGGGCAAAATTGGGAATACATTAATTTCAGTTTTTCACATATTGACTTGTTGACCAAATCTCCATTATAAGTAGTTAAGATATATATATATATATATATATATATATATATATATATATATATATATATATATATATATATATATATATATATATATATATATATATATATATGGGGATAGCTTGGCTACAATTTTTATAGTCAATTGGCTACAATCCTTTATAAAAAATACACTAGCATTGAATCAGGGACTCATAGAAAAAAATCAGGACTCACAAAATGAATCAGAGACCCACATTTATAGCACAAAATTGTAGCCAATTGGCTACAATTAATTGTAGCTAATATTTTGCATATATATATATATATGGTAGTGTTCATGTCATCATTATTTTATTTTTCAAAAAGTACATTCACCGGGTATAACCCTTTAACCAATAAAAACTTTGTAGCATCCATTGATAGCGTTTTACATTTATCTGTTCTTTAAACTTGAAACAAGAAATATATACATTCAAATAACATGTTAACATTACGTTTTAATAATCCTAATCATGCATTTGTGCATTCTTATAATTTTAAGCGTACAAATTCCGTGTGCTTTTTTGAATCAGTACTTTCTTTATGAATTTAGTGATTGCAAGCATAAACTGCGGGGGTGTTCTGATTGATTGGTACTCAATTACTTGGAGTCCAGACGATACTCTCATCTCAAATGGGGTAGCTCGAGTGGTTCAGCCTGGTTACTCCATAAATCCGGTAGTGGACACCCTACGGGTTTTCACTAGTAGAAAAAAGAATTGTTATTCTATCGGCCTCCAATTACAAGGAGTAAAAGTCCTAGTTCGGGCAACTTTCTACTATGGAAATTATGACCAATTATCAAATCCACCAACATTTGATCTCCACTTTGATGGGAACTTTTGGACCACGGTTGAGACTGATGCTGAGTATGTAGTAAGGTACGAAACCACTTATGTTGCAAAAGGTGATATGGCCTGGTTAGCGTTTGTGTGGCTCAAACAAAGCCAAGACAATTCCCATTTATTTTGGCTCTTGAAGTTCGTAGAGTCGATCCAGAAGTTTATGACGCAGTTGACAAGAACCGGGCTTTGTTTTTGAGACGTAGGATTAATTTTGGTGCAAATTATACCCTAAGGTATCATATTAAACAAAGTTAATCAAGTTTTCATACTTATATTGTATATGAGTTTTGATTTCTAATTACAATGTTACAATTTCAGGTACCCGTTGGATAGATATGACCGAATGTGGGGATACCCTGGATTTGTACCAAAGATAGTCACAAACAATGAATTTGTTGACACGAGCCATACAGCCAATAACCTTCCTTCAGAAATTTTTCAAACTGCCATTGAAAGTACCGACAATAGTTTATATTTAGGCTCAGTTTCTCCTTTAGATCCTCCAGTATATATAATTATGTACTTTTCAGAAGCTACGAAACTCAATTCTACTCTTAAAAGGTCATCTACGTTATACGGGACTTCTACTTTGAGAAGTCGTCCATTGTCATTCTCACCTTATGGGAGTGCGCTAGATCAGTCTCTTTATAACTACAAAGTTGATTCCCTCACAAGCATTTCTTTAAATGAAACCTTTGATTCTGTTCTTCCCCCTCTTATAAGCGCCCTGCAGTCGTTTAACATTAGCAACGTATTAACTGATGGTACCGACACCAACGATGGTAGGTATATCTAAAAACTATTAGTACTTTTGATTGTTACAATTCACTAACTCAGTTCTTTTAGATTTCATTGAATTATGATTCAGATTATTCTCATTTTTTCATTTTGTTGCTTTGCTTTGATATATTATCTAAAAAAATAGTGAAAGCTTTAGCTTTGTTACAAAGCACATTTCAAGTGTTAGGAGAATGGATTGGCGACCCATGCCTTCCAGCACCTTACTCGTGGGACTGGCTCAATTGCAGTAGTGACGCTACGCCTCGAATAACCTCCTTGTAAACGATCTCAATTTTTCATGATTTTGTGATTTAAGATAAAACAATATATTTATCTTTGAAATATATATTATGCGGGAAGGGATCTAGTACGTGAGAAGATAGAAAAAATAAAATGAGAAGGGTGAGAATTATTTATAGCCATACGATTCAAATGAGGAGGGAGAAATTAAGAGAAGATGCATCCATTATTGTAGGTGCATCTCGTGTGGTTGTATTTTCTTCTCATCCTTCTCATTTTAATTTTATTTCTCATTTGATCAGCTTAACTCTATTATGCATTATATTTCGCATTCTGGACCTTTCCTGCACGTATAGCATGAAGTGCAGGTGCAGCATCTTTCTTGGGTAGCGTCTGCTCATGTTGTTTAAGCATAGCATGTAATTCATTCACAGTCTTCCCCATGATGTGCATATTATAGTTCTGCACAAAGCTGTCATACTCCCTAGAGAGTCCAATTAAGATTAGACTTACTCCAAGGTTCAAAGTGACGGGATGACCGAGTCGCTCCAAGATGTCAATGTAGCTCTTCATCTTTAGAACATATGAGCTTACAGATTGACCTTCTTCTTGCTTGCACGAGTGAAATTCCCTCGCGGTTTGCAGAAGTTCCTGTTCTGCCTGTTGAGCAAACATGCTTTTCAACTCTTGTAACATGTCATATGCACCAAGATGGGTTAGATTTCGTTGGATTTCTAAGTCCATGGTCATAAGCATGAAAGCAGCAATGTCCTTTGACCCCTTGACCCAAGCAGTGTGAGCTGCAAGAGCCTCGGGAAGGACTGGGTGTCCAGGAGTTGCAACAGGTGCAGTAGGAATAGGATGCTCCAAGTAATTTTCCTTATCTTCAGCTGACAGTATAATGCGAAGCTGGCGATACCAGTCAATGAAGTTAGGTCCAGTGAGTTTTTGTTTCTCAAAGAAACTCCTGAGTACCGAATTGTTTCCGACTGAGGTAGTCATCTACAATATAAGAAAAGTTCAAATCATTAGTATTTTCGATAATTAAATTCTTAATAGAATTAACTACCTAATTAATTACTAATTAAGACTAAGATCCAACTTGACCTCCCACTTATTACCAAAGGTCTGACCAATGTGTAAACAAATGGGGCAAGAGGTAAGCGATGAGCGTTAATTGCATAAAATGCAACTCTTAGACTTATGAGACTGATCAAGACATTAGTAGACAAGTAGTAATGTCATGAGCATGTTTAGTCTCATCTTATGCCTCGGGTCCAAGGTCTGACCAAGCATACTCGAAATAAGTCGACCAAACAAGAACGTGCAAATATAACCAAAGGTCTGACCAATGAGCAATATTTGCCATGGATTTGGAATGGCCCTAAGGTCTGACCAAAGAGGTCAAGCCAAAAGCACGTGTCCTTGGTTGGTTGGCATAGACTTAAAATTTTCACATAGGGTAAACACATAAATGTGGTAAAATATGTGTACAAAGAAGCATGCAAAACAACTTTGTAGCACTTTATTTTAAAAACTTTAGTAATGACACTGTAGTGATCATCATGGTTCACGGTAGCTCCAATCGAACTCGCAAGGTAGCGGAGGACCAGGTCAGCGCGAGGCAATGACCGGAAATCCTTTAGGTGTGACTGTGCGCACCATCCTTAAACCCCCCTTATAGTTTGTTCTAGTGGGTGAGCCGTACTTCCCAAGTGTCCATAGCGTCCAGTTTTTAATTTCATGAAAACTTGTTTCAATAATTTAGGTCACTTAATTTTACAAAAACAATTTTCCACGAATCAAATAGCAGGTCACAATGAGCATGGTATTTAGGCGTGTAAATTAAGTCCGTATTAATGTCATGATTTCGATATGTATTATTCCATATTGCATGCAATTAGGTGTATTGATGCGTGGGAATCGCAACAGGCTTTACCTCTCGAGGGATCTCGAGAAGCTTACAACCCCCACCAGGCAGTGTACCTGATCGTTGTAGTATAGTATAGTGACAAGTACCGGGGGATTGATCGTTCAACTTAGGAATAGTGTCGCTAGGATTAGAAAGCCTAAATACTAGTTCTAAAGGTGAGGGATGATTCTTTTTGTGTTTTTATATTTTTTAGAAAGCAAGTTAAAATCTCGGGTTTTGGAAGAGTGGGCGGAATTAGTTGCTATTCAACTAACCCAATACTAAGATGCAATCAAAATAAAATACTAAAAAATGAAAATAAACTAATTTATACTAAAGTTGTGAGCAGTAATTGGAGAAAATGTGTTTACTTAGATTTCATTACTCCCTAGATATCTTTTACACGTTAATTACTTGTTATAATTGCATGGATGATGGATCGTATTCCTTAATACCATTCATGGGGTGGCACACATAACTCCCCAATTCTATGAGCTCTTATCTCCTCCTACACCATGCCCAGCACAACTATAGGGATTGTAAACAGTGGCTCATGCATTAAATACAACCAATAAAGACCTAGTGCGCGTTGGTTCATGTTTCTTAAGACGTTCAAGCATGTTACCAATTGGAGATCTGCCAGTTTTCTTAAGCCTAACATATAAATCATTCATCCACAACAAGAATAAACAAGTAATCAACACATAATCAATATCTAGGTTTCATTAGATCTAAGCAAACACAAAGAAGATCTAGCCTAGCATGATAGAATTAAGACAAGAACATGATATAGACAACCAACACATAGACATATTGATTGAATTAGAAGAACACTTATCTTGATTAATCATGCAAGGTATCAAGGGGTTGGAACCCTTGAAAAACCTGTAAAGTTACACCAAAATCGTACTTAGGGTTTCACCCAAAACTTCTCTCTTTAAATGTGAAAAATTAGAAAACTATATATAGAAAAATAGGTTTGACGGCGTCAAGAGTAATCTTGTGACGCCGTCACCTCGTCGCCAAAACTCTCCTCAGACTGCCTAGATCTACTTCTGACGCCGTCAAGACTTAGACACTTCCAGGCCGTCATGACTCTTTTACTCTTGACGCCCTTCTCACGTGACGCCGTCAAAACTCTACTGGGTCGTCATGGAAATTCATGAAATTTGCTCTTGACGCCGCCAAGGATTTGCTCTTGACGCCGTCACCTACTGTTCCCAGCATGGAAAATTAAGGCTTTGGCATTTTCTTCACTTTTATGCTCCAAAAACGTCCGAATTGCTTCCTTTTTCCAGATTTCTCTCCCAAAGTACCTAAAATCACAAAAGGAACGATTTAGGGCAATATTAGATCAAATAAATTCGGATTCGGGCTTAAATGACCCCCTAAAAATGGATCATTTTTCACCTCATCATATACCCTTACACTTGAGATTTGCTTGTCCTCAAGAAAATGCGCTTTTATTCTAGTCAAAATACAAGTTAGGGGTCATTTAACACTAATATAAAAGTAATTACAACAAATAATCGTTCCACTAAAGACCAATAGACAAGCACAGAGGTCGTACACAAGCACCTCACAAATAGTGTTTAGATACTCACATCTCTCGGGTGTAATAAAGTGTAAATTACAATATGGAAACGGAAGATATCTCTCACTACCTGTCATAGCAAAATAGATTACCATAGGCTTGGGAAATGATCAAACATCCACCACATGGCGTAAGCACCTAGGATAAACTATCAAAGAGGTCTTTTTAAAGGGTTGTAACGTTAGGTGTAGGGATATGAAATACACGGTTTTGTTGGATAAAGGAAGTTTTACTGGTGGCGAGTTAACAATCTTGGTCAATTACATGTACAATATGGCGTTGCTAAGCCAAGACTAGACTCGACTTATGCTAATAAATGAAAAATAACGAGAACATAAAATAAACATAGAATGAAACGGGATGGTAGTCCGTATGTTTTTTCTCTTTTTTTTTTTTTTTTTTTTTTTTTTTTTTTTTTTTGCATACACTCTTACCCTACCATCCAAAATAATACATCATAGGGAATGAACATTTCCCTTACACTTGAATTTTTACATACTTTACATTAAACTAATCTAATGACTCGAATTAAGATAATCAAAACACTTGGAACACTTTTGAGATTATCGTACATATGGGGGTAATAAGTGATGTTCTTCCCCATTACTCCATAAAATAAGTACTTTACCCATGAGTCCCAATCGTCCCAAAACAATATGTACAAGGATATGACTCGACTTAGCAACCATGTAATCAATTAGAAAGTTAACTTAGGGTTTAACAAATAACAATAATGCAATTAAAATGAGCGCATACACGGAAGGCTAAGGCGATTTGGTTGTACATTTAAGTGGGGTGTAACAAATTCTTCCTTTAAGTAAAATGCTTAAAGTTAGAAATGAAAAGATAGGCTCGGAGGGGTGTACTAGGGGTTTCGTGTACTAAAAATGAGTACAACGCTAATGGTGTGGGAAAAATTAGTTGACTTAACTAGCCAAATAATATGACTTAAATGGTCAAGTAATTATGATACGGGTTTAACACAAGGGTGATCCTAATGCCTCTTATCATGTAGTAAATCCTACCACACGAATGTAGTCTCACTAGCGGTCTCGGGATGCATCACTAACGCAAGTTCTAGAATCTAAATGCTACCGGTACACTCATAAGCACTAATAATGAATGTTTTTCCTATCAAATCTAAAGGCGAACCTCACATATTTGGGTGGAAAATTTTTCTGAATATACGGTTATGTGCTAGTTATACAATCTCCTATCCATGAGACGCTTGCTATGGCTAAAGTTTCACTCCTAAATGTTGTAAAAAAATTTAAATTTGGCGCTAAAATTGCACTAACAAGTATTTCTCATAGTTTTATTACACATCTACCATTAAACAAAACAAACTCAAGCGAAAGTGCATATGTAAGGTATCATCTTTTTACCCTCCCCTTACACTTAAGATGAACATTGTCCCCAATGTTCAAGTAAAGAATGTAAAAGTGAAAAAGTAAAGAGAATGAAATCAAATACTCCCCTGATTCACTCGGTATGGATAATAGGATGGTCAGGTTAAATCTTCCTCCAAGAAAACGAACAATCAAAGCTTCTCTTCCAGAATATAAATCATCTTCTTGTCATACATAACCTGTAAAACCTGACAAAATAGACAAGACAACCTCGCGTAAAATCGGCGGCATCCTATACAAGTTTCTAAATCCTAGAAAACAAGATAAGATATAATGCTTGTGGAATGAAGTTTGCAGATCTCCTGGAGATTATAAAACTTAATATTTCACAAAAACCATAAGACTCCGTTAGAAAAACAAAACCGGTAAAATTTCCAGATTTTAACTCCTGACGCCGTCAAGAGTAAAACCCTGACGCCGTCAGAATAGACCTGCAGAAATTCTTATGTTAAGTTTCCGGAAATTTTCTGGAAAAACTTGGTCCTACTTCCTGGAAAATCCTGCAAAACTTCATTATGACTCAATACAAGCATTTGACTCTAACAAATACGAATATACATGTTCATTTAATATTGTAAAGAATCATGATCGGTTGGTTTCTTAAAAACATGTTTGGGGTTTCCCCTTACACTTATCTTTTGCAAAAATACTTTTAGGTGGAGTTAAGACTAGGCCAAAACAACAAAGTAAAGTATTTCCACATTTTAGTTTAGAAACATGATCAACCAACAATAAAAATAAATCATGCATACGGAAGCAAATAACAATCAAACAAATAAAATCACACAAAACATGGGTTGCCTCCCAAGAAGCGCTTTTCTTTATTTACGAGTCTTGTAGCTAGACTCAAGGTCATGGGTTACTACGTGATTTCATCATTGGTTCCATTCTCTAGGTCGTCTTCTAAACCAGTATCGCTTTCGTAGTGTAAGTACTTCGGGTCTTCGAACTCGAAAACATCTTGTCGATATTTAGAACCAAGCTTACAAACATCCTTAAAGAATCCACATGATAAATCCGAAATGTTTTTACACCCTCTCCTAACATCTTCATCACACAAGATAAGTTGGGAGCTCATCATATCAAGCCCGTCACAATCTATCTCCTTAAGGTCTTTTCTCTTGTATGGCATTTGGTATGAAATCCTCCTAATCTCATCAGTGAAGGTCATAATTCCGTTTAAGTCATCCACTATCAAATTAGTGATTTCACAGAAAGGTGCTCCCAAAACTACTTGTGATAACCTAGGGTCGACATAGTCTTCTATGTTATCCACAATCGTGAATTCCATAGTGAATGTCATATCACCTACAAACAAATGTATTTCATGATCCTTACCAACCACTTTTTCTCCCTTGTAAATCATCCCCCATCTGCAGATATTGTTATAATGGAACAATGACATAACATTCTTTGGTAGGAATATATTTATGTAGATGTTATCGAAATACTTATGACCGATCATGCAGGGGATTTTGAGATTATTTGGATCACGCCGTCTTATATTCCTCAACTCGCCATCCTTTGACCCATATAGATTCCCCTCAAGGGAGGGACGATACTCGTACACCTCCTCACTATCCTTACGAAAAATTACCTTCCTAACACCATTGGTGAGTAATACACTACCATCTTTCTCATCAAGGATTGCTCCCGATTCATTGATAAATGGTGTCCCAAGGACAAGGTTGGTTAACGTTTGATTGGTGAGAGGGTCCACTTCATCAACCATGGTGAGGTCAGTATTGTAAACAAGTTCTCCAATCCTAAGTGATAAATTTTCTATTACTCTTTCGCAGACAGTGTGTTCTGGGAAGGTTTTTTGGTATAGGGAAAGGGGGATCATGTTGACTGAGAAGCTAGGATCTATATGACTATCAGTTAAGAGCTTTTCCTTAATGGTACAGGGGATCTTGAAAACCTTAGGGTTACTTTCCTTAGTCTTATTGCTACTCCCACTAATAACATCCTCCATTTTTTTCTCAGGTTCTCCCATAATAGATTTACCCAAAATGGTTGGATCTTTCTCATGCTCTTCCGATTTCTCTTTCCCTTCATCCGGTTTGCTGGATTCTTGCTCGGTGTATTGCTCGGGTGAGTCGGTAGGTTTCCTTGCCGAAGCATGGTCAACCCTTGAGGTCTCATCTTTAGCTGTCCGATTGAATTTGTTAGTTTGTTGTTGGGTTGGGTTGGATGTTGAAGCAGATATTGTGGTGATGGTGTTTATGAAGTGGATTGGTCCTGGGGTGTTGACAGGTTCTTTTCCGTTAGGAGATAGATGTTTGAATAACTTGCTAGGACTTTTTATTTTTACAGGGGAGGCTGGTGGGCTCATGACGGTAGCAGATTTAACCTCATCAACGTGAATGGGCTTATTATCAATATGCTCTTTGATAGCAGTCAACAGATTACAAATCTTGTTGTTCACATCAGCCTGCTGTTGTTTAAATTTGGCCTCGAGCGTAGCGAGCTGTAGTTCTTGAGATAAAAAGAATTTTTTTAAAGTATCTCCACAGCTTTGCCTAGGAATGCCTTGTGATGGAAAATGCTCGGACCAAGTGAGTGGTGAGGAGTCATTGAAGGATACGCTTCGCGTTTGGTACCCTCTAAAATCAGGTTTATCCTTCCATGCCTCATAGGCTTCGGCAGAAGTTCGAGGACCCTGACCCACGTGTGATGATGTGAATTCGTTATAAGCACGTTTTGGAAGTTCCATGCAGTTATGGGTCTCATGAGGGCCATTGCATAGTTTGCATGTAGAAGCGATTCTGCTTACTTGGCTTGAAGGTTTATGAGCTTCGTAAGATTTCATGAGAGACTTGACTCGACCTTCAAGTTCCATGATCCTACGGTGGGAAGTGCCAGAATTGTTCGAAGGCAAAGATATTGCCTTGACCGTTTTGTTCAAATCACGGGGATCATTCCAACTTTCGTTGTCATAGAGAGCAAGATCTTCTATGAGTTCCCATGATTGTTCCGCACTAAGATCACGTAGCTTACCACCGGCCGATTGGTCAATGGCTCGCCTCGTGGAGATGTCGATATGGTCATAAAAAATTTGGACTTGGAGCCAAAGATCTATGCCATGATGAGGGACTTTTTGGAGTAGGTCCTTGAAACGAGTCCATGCTTCATAAAGAGATTCATTTTGACGTTGTTGGAACATCAAGATGTCATTCCTAAGCTTAGTAGTTCTCCCCGGTGGGAAAAATTGAGCAAGGAAATGAGTGGTGAGATCATACCATGTGGTGATGGATCCCGCGGGTAAACGCTCAAGCCATTGACTAGCTTGATCCCGTAGAGAGAATTGGAATAGGCGTAAACGGGTTGTCTCTCTAGTTGCAACATCTAGGTCTATGGAGTCCACGATTTTGAGAAAGTCCTTAAGATGTTGGTTTGGATCTTCGGAACGAAGTCCATGGAATGCACATCCGCTTTGCACCAACCGGATGGTGTCGGATCGCAAGGGGGTCACATTGGCTCCGGTGAGATCAATGGTGTTTCGGTAGCCTTGGTGGCTAGGTCGGGAATACTCTCCTAAGGTTCGGGGCCTAAGTTGTTCTAATGGTGGGTTTTGTTGTGGTGGGATGACGGGTTCAAAGATGTTACCACCTTCCATGATGTCGGATGGTAAAGAGTTACGAACAAAGGCACGAAGAAATGAGATAGACTAAAGAAAAACTAAAAATAAAAATAAAATCTTACTAGAAAGGAATCTAGCAAGTAGTCCTAATAAAAAGAAATTCTAACCTAGACAATAACTATTCCCCAGGCTGCGGCGCCAAAAACTTGATGCGTGGGAATCGCAACAGGCTTTACCTCTCGAGGGATCTCGAGAAGCTTACAACCCCCACCAGGCAGTGTACCTGATCGTTGTAGTATAGTATAGTGACAAGTACCGGGGGATTGATCGTTCAGCTTAGGAATAGTGTCGCTAGGATTAGAAAGCCTAAATACTAGTTCTAAAGGTGAGGGATGATTCTTTTTGTGTTTTTATATTTTTTAGAAAGCAAGTTAAAATCTCGGGTTTTGGAAGAGTGGGCGGAATTAGTTGCTATTCAACTAACCCAATACTAAGATGCAATCAAAATAAAATACTAGAAAATGAAAATAAACTAATTTATACTAAAGTTGTGAGCAGTAATTGGAGAAAATGTGTTTACTTAGATTTCATTACTCCCTAGATATCTTTTACACGTTAATTACTTGTTATAATTGCATGGATGACGGATCGTATTCCTTAATACCATTCATGGGGTGGCACACATAACTCCCCAATTCTATGAGCTCTTATCTCCTCCTACACCATGCCCAGCACAACTATAGGGATTGTAAACAGTGGCTCATGCATTAAATACAACCAATAAAGACCTAGTGCGCGTTGGTTCATGTTTCTTAAGACGTTCAAGCATGTTACCAATTGGAGATCTGCCAGTTTTCTTAAGCCTAACATATAAATCATTCATCCACAACAAGAATAAACAAGTAATCAACACATAATCAATATCTAGGTTTCATTAGATCTAAGCAAACACAAAGGAGATCTAGCCTAGCATGATAGAATTAAGACAAGAACATGATATAGACAACCAACATATAGACATATTGATTGAATTAGAAGAACACTTATCTTGATTAATCATGCAAGGTATCAAGGGGTTGGAACCCTTGAAAAACCTGTAAAGTTACACCAAAATCATACTTAGGGTTTCTCCCAAAACTTCTCTCTTTAAATGTGAAAAATTAGAAAACTATATATAGAAAAATAGGTTTGACGGCGTCAAGAGTAATCTTGTGACGCCGTCACCTCGCCGCCAAAACTCTCCTCGGACTGCCTAGATCTACTTCTGACGCCGTCAAGACTTAGACACTTCCAGGCCGTCATGACTCTTTTACTCTTGACGCCCTTCTCACGTGACGCCGTCAAAATTCTACTGGGTCGTCATGGAAATTCATGAAATTTGCTCTTGACGCCGTCAAGGATTTGCTCTTGACGCCGTCACCTACTGTTCCCAGCATGGAAAATTAAGACTTTGGCGTTTTCTTCACTTTTATGCTCCAAAAACGTCCGAATTGCTTCCTTTCCAGATTTCTCTCTCAAAGTACCTAAAATCACAAAAGGAACGATTTAGGGCAATATTTGATCAAATAAATTCGGATTCGGGCTTAAATGACCCCCTAAAAACGGATCATTTTTCGCCTCATCATGTATAAAACATGTAACAATTATGCAAATAAAGAATCAAGTACATAAACAAAAACATTAATTAAACATATAACAACCGAGTCCACTAGGAGTCTTCCCCAAATGGAGAACCATAAGACCCTCACTAGGTTTTCATCAAGTGCCTAGATCGCCACATGCATCAAAAATTGATTGCGTAGGTCTTATAGCCGGAATACACACATAAAATAATCATGGCAAACAAATTAACTTTTAATATATTTTGCTATTTTATGTATCTAATTAACAATTAATTTTAATTCCTTTGTGTCTAGGTATTTTTTATTAATTAATGACAAGTATTGCATGATAGTTGTCAAAACAAAAATAAAACAAATAACTAAATTAGATTTCATGCAGCCTTTTCGCGTGTTTATTAAATTGTGTAACCCATAACCACTAAACGAGTTGGCTCTGATACCACTGTTGGAATTTATATATCAAGTTAACCAATTAACTACGAGTACGCAGCGGATATTGGATCTAGTTAAGCAATTATGATTAACACATAAATAATAAACAAATTAAAGGAAAAGATAAAACATGAAAATTAAATAGAATACTAACCCTTGTAGTCACCCGCAAATAAAACTAAGTAGTAAATATATACTACCTCTACAGTTGCTCACACAAACACGTCAAACAAATACGCCCGGAGTGCTAGCCGTGTACCACGTAAACCCAAACACTTGCTTGAACGAATCAAATCCCAAAGAAGGATACGTTTGATTGGCTTAGAGAAGGAACGTACAAGACAAATAAACAAAGATGGAATTCTTTGTATATATATGTGCTACGTATGAATTACAAAACCAAAACAAAGACAAAACCAATATAGTATTGTGTTTGTCAGCCTTATATATTTGACCAAAAAGAAACTATCTTTTTCTTTTGATTTCAATGTAAAGTGAGTTTTGTATTTCTGTGTGTCGTGTGATATGAGCAGGTATGAGGGTGTTTATATACCCTCCAAACCCTAGCTAATGATAAGCTTCAAGTATTAACTTAAGCCTTATCATAACACACTCCTAAACACATCATGATTCTCCTTCTCAACCCTTATCTCTTCACAATGAATCTAGAAAGATTATATACACTTCCAGATCTTTCTATGAAACCAGTCACAAAGATTAGGACAAGCAATTATATTATCTAGTTCATTTCGTGTCCAAACAAGTCAATTTTGAGCTTTACGTAAAATAACAATAACGTATTCTAATGTTTAATGTGTGTACCCCCAATAGGCTCACACACCTTTAGCCGTATCGTGCTAGTCCGACTCTCACATCCCAACAGTAATTCTATTGATGTTTAACTTATGCAGGAATCTTGCTAGCTTCAATCTTTCAGGTTCTCTACCAGACATTAGCTCAATGGATGCTCTTATGATAATGTGAGTTTAATAATTAAATTCTGCAAATTTTAACTGGCTCACCGCTCACTTTAATTTAGTTAATCAGCGACGTTTAGAAGTCTGATATCATTTTGTGCCTGTTAAGCTAACTGATCCTCTATCTAGATTGTTAAAATCGTTTGAAGAAATATATACTCATATAAAAGTGATGGACTATTAGTGCAACCATTAGCGTTGATGGACATGTAGATGTCTGATCTGATTTTTATCTTATTCTAATTGGTTTTCTTTTTCTCAATAATTCAGTGATTTGCACAACAACAGCTTGAATGGAACCATTCCTAGTTTTCTTGGCACCATGCCTAATCTCCAACAATTGTAATTAAGTATATTATGGCCATAATCATTTAGATAACGACAAGTTTTCTCTGCTTAATTTCTGGATATTTCAAAGAAAATAAAAGAAAAAAAATCAGTCTTACGCAATTGTATAAACAACTACATATTGGGTGCTTGGGAAGGGTCAGTCGGCACCCAGAAAGGGTGCACGTGGTCAGGGTTTCCCCGCCGATTTAAACCTTTTGGAGATAAACATCTACATACAAATTGTGCTCAATATTGAACAAAAACTGATGGTGTCTAATAACACTATATCAATCGGGTTTTTTTTCTTTTTTTTTTTTTTTTTTTTTTTTTTTTTTTTTTATCTCAATATATGGTTTAATGATTAACGAAACTGACATATCCAAATATGTTATCTCATTCTGATTTTTGCTCTTATTATGTAGAAATTTGGCGGATAACCAGTTTAGTGGATCCATACCCATTTCATCATCAACAAACAACAAACTGACGCTAATGTAAGTTGCATTTTGTGCACTTTGTTTAAGCATTGGTAATTATCTGATCATAGCTAATGTTATAATATTTATGTAGCACTCAAAATTGAAGTTTCGAAAAGATAGCTGGTGTTTTATATAAGAAAAACAAGAATCCAAGAACAATAGAAAACTTAACCTCGTAGGTGTATTGTAGGGTTATTGTACAAAAAAGTTACTAAAGTTTGCGAAAAAGTTCACCTAAGTTACTATTGTTTTTTTGGTTACAAATAGGTTACTAAAGTAAACGAGTTTGTTATTTGGGTTACTCAAAGTTTAAGAATGTTACAAAAATGTTACTGGGTGGGTGGGCAACCGGCTGATAGCCGGTTTCATTGCCATGTCAACCCATATTACCGTTTGGAGTAGTATTATTGTGATTATTTAATGGTAAAATACCCCACCCACCCCACATTAACACTTTTCCCCTTTATTTCTTCTTCTCCACCATAATTAGGGTTTCAAAACCCCATCTCCACCCAAATCCAATTAACCACACTTAACTAACAAAAATGTCGATTCTTTGTGGCTGTGGTGAACTAGCAAGGTGTCGTACATCTTGGACACAAAACAACCCTGCAAGAAGGTTTCTTGGCTGTCCTAACTTCATGGATCCATCAAGAAATTGCAACTACTTTAGGTGGGTTGATGGCCCCTTACCAAATTGTTGGTATCAAGCTGTTATGTTTCAGCAACATGCTAATTTGGTCAATGCCCAAGCTCAAATTGCACAAAGCTCTAGAACATCTTTCTACAACAGGCTTTTAATTGTTGTCATTGTTGTGATGTTTATTGTTAGGTTTATTTAGGTGATGATGTATGGTTAGATTGCTGGGTTGTGTTATTTTGGTAAGGTTGTCTGTTAGTAAAATGTAGTATGGCTAGGGAAGCTGTCTTTTGTAATAGATGTAATCAAATGAAATGGCAAGAATGTAACTGCTTTAACTATGTAATGAAATGGTGTTTTAACTATGTAATGAAAATAATTAGTTTACATATGATTTGCAAAATTGGAATACATGAGGTAATATGCATAAAATGCATTCTGCAAATGAGGCATTCTGGAATACATGTGGTAATATGCATAAAATGCATTCTGCAAATGAGGTAAATTGGAATACATGAGGTAAGTTCTAATATGCATACTGCATATAGATAACTTGCATTAAAATTTGACCAAAGTGTTTACATATGGCAAATTTACAAAACAGCCACACAAGTGGCTTGCCATACAAAATTAGTGGCAGTTATACTGCATATCAGGTCAAGTTCTAATGCATATCAGTAAGTTACCAATTATCCTAAATTGTTTACATACATATCAAGTCATATGGCAGATGTACAAAATAGCCTCACAAATGGCTTGCCATATTTAGTCAAAGTTTTTTTTCAGTCTACTCCAATGAAATAACATCATCTGGAGTTAACCCTGGTCCAGGTGATGGTGGCTTGTGGAACTTAAGTTGCTTGATCCTCTTTGATTCTCTCCTTATCATCACTGGTGGTGCTTGAACTTCTTCCACTGGCACTTGAACTTCTTCTTCCACTGCAACTTGAACTTCTGCTACCACTGGATCTTGAACTATTTATATTGCTGCACTGCTTGATGCTTGACCTGCTGTTGCCTCTTTCCTTTCTCTAGCTTACTGCAATTTGTATTGTGCAAGTCTTCTCACAAGTGGTTCCTGCATAGGCTCTTGTTCAACAATTGGTTCATTTTCTGGTGCATGAGCATGGATTCTACAATCTTCAGGTGTGATTCCAATGGGCCAAGCTGGAACAGGTAATCCCTGAGTGTTCTGCACATGCTAAAGACACCAATTTAACTTATATAATAATCTGAAATTTATAAAATTCAAACACAGTTAAATAAAACAAAAAACAAAAGAGTAACTTACCCCTAACATGGCTTCTCCATCAACTGGATCCCAAGAAACTCCATATCCTATAGGCTTAATTCCACCAGGATACCTGAATGATCTTGAACCATCTCCTTTTCCTCTGCACCTAACAATCTTTCCATTGATTGTCCTAAGCCTAGTGCTACTACTACTCTCAACTTGATCAGTTGCACTTCCACAAGTAACTTGCACAGATCCACCCCTCATTCTTACACCACCACCTCTGGTTCTCAAACCACCCCTCATTCTCACACCAGTCACTCTCAATGGACTTTTTATCATCTCTGGTGGTTTCATCTCAAAACCCACTGAAGGTGTTGAAATTTCAACTGGAGCAGACCCAATTATTGGTATCTCATCTGCATCACCTTCTACAAGTGTAGAAGGTGTTTGTGCAGACCCTTCACAAGAATCTGTTTGTGCAATCTCATTTGTAGAAGGTGTTTGTGACCCTTTCTTCTTTCCACCCTTCTTTCTTCTTTGCACCCTTTGGAACCTTAACATTTTGTGCAGACCTATTAGGGTTTTTGTGACAGCTTCTTTGATTGTGGCCAGTTTCTTTACAAAGCTTACAATGATTTGTTTGCCCTTTTCTACTAACCCTTACCCTATTTCTACCATCTCCCTTCTCAAAAGCATCCCTTTTTCTCTTATATCCTGGTCTTCCAGGCATTCTTCTCTGAATTGGTGGTAATGGCTTCTGATAATCAGTTTCAGGCCATTGATCCATACCATTCATACTTTCAATGTAGGGAGTATAAGCAGCCACATACTTCTCCTTACTATACCAATGAGATACATAGTCTTCTGGATCTTTATGAAGAAAATAAATAGCTGCAAAACCATGTTCACATGGTATCCCATTCAGTTGCCAACTCCTACAACTACAAGTCCTCAACCTTTCATCCACCTTATAAGCCTCATAACCATTTCTAACCTCAAACCTACTCTCACCACTTGGAACCACTTTCCAATTCCTACACTCACTTATCCCATTCTCCACTGCATCACAACACCTAT
Organism: Artemisia argyi; assembly: GCA_030686995.1. Lineage (NCBI taxonomy): Eukaryota > Viridiplantae > Streptophyta > Magnoliopsida > Asterales > Asteraceae > Artemisia > Artemisia argyi. Next base: position 142,372,172 of record CM060697.1, on the reverse strand, counting down.
CTGTCTTAAAAAAGGCTCTACTCCAGCTTTCAGGGTTTCTGTCCATCAGATGTTTATGTGCTTCTTTGCTGTTCTGTTTGATACAGTTCATCACTTGATGAAACTTAGCAGGATATGGTGCCTTGGCTGCTTTCCAAAACAGGTTCCTAAATAGAACACCTGAGAACTTTTTCCTAAAGTTAGCATATATGTGCCTTGCACATTGCCGATGCTCAGCTAAAGGCATCACATCTTTGGCAGCTTCAATAATACCCTGAAAAAAAAATAGTTAAATATACATGAAAGAATATAAAATACAAAGCATGAAATGATATAATGAATTTACCTTGTGTTGATCTGATATGATTGTCAACCCTTCACCAGCTTCCATTCCTAAGTCATCCACAAGACACTTCATAAACCAACTCCAATTCTCCTTGTTTTCTATACTGACCACAGCCCAGGCAATTGGATATACCTGATTATTTCCATCTCTACCTACAGCTGATAACAGCTGACCTTTGCATATTGTTTTTAGAAAACAGCCATCAAGCCCAATTATTCTCCTACAGCCTGCTAACCATCCTTCTTTGAGAGCTTTAAAAGATACATAGAAACAATTAAAATAGTTCTTCCCATCAGGCATTGTGGTGACACCAAGCTTACAAGTAGACCCCTCATTTGAACTAAGCACCTCAGCTGCATAAGACCATAACATTCCATAGTGATCTTCTAAACAGGTCTCATATTGCTTTAAAGCTTTGATTTTTCCCCTTCTAGCTTGACTAATACTAACCTTGCATTTATATTTTTGAAGTACTAAAGCAACAATGTCCCTAACTTTTATAGCAGGATTAATCAAAATCTTTTTTGCAAAATTTCTTGCAATCCAGTTACTTGTTATCAATGTACCATACTCAAATGTCCTAGAACACACATGTTGATCATTCAGTGTTTTGATTTGAAATGATTTTTCTTTTTTCATCCAAGATGCCCACAACCTGAATGGACATTCCTTTTCTTTATCATCTCTTGAACATTTAGCCAAGACTCTCTTTGGATTGTTAACTTCATAATATAACTTATAACCATTTGCCAATGCATAGAAAGCAAGAGCTCTTTTTAGTTGTTCAGGACCCTCAAATCTTTCACCTAACTGTGGTCTCATGGACTTCCATTTGATATCAGGATCATGAACAGGCCAGTGATCACCTAACTTATCCTCATTATCTTGAGGGTCAACATGTACAAAATCTTTTTCAACAAAATCATCCCTAGGCAACCCATTGAAAACACTTGTCAAAAAATTCTCATCAAACATCTTAGAGGCTTTTTTCCTAGGTGCAGGGGCTGTTTTCTTAGTCCTGGAAGCTAACACTTCTTCCTCACCATCAGACAAATGGTCAATAGATGCAGTATCACTTTCAGTCTCACTACAATAATCATACACATTATAATCATCATCCTCTAAATCACTATCACTATCAGTCAAAGGCTCACCATTTCCTCCTACATTGTGGTCACTAGTTGTGGCATTCAGTTCAAACTTCTCATGTGAGGCATATATGTGCAACACATGGTCATTCTTAACACCACATTGGACACATTCATCAAAGTCACTATCAGATTTTATGGCTTTCAATCCTAAGTGAAACTCTAAGCCAGGCACCAAATAAAACAGAGACTTCACAGAACTAGTAAATTCACTTTGCAAAAGTTTTATAAAACGAGGTAAACCTAATGAAACAAGATCAAGATTAGGTATTTCAGAAAGCATTTCATATTCATATGAAAGAGGATTTCTTACAAACACCCCACCCCGATGATACTTTATCAAAAAAGATGAAGCTAGAGATTCCGATTCCATCTGAAACAATATCAAATAATAAGGATTGTTAATTTCATAAAAACCCTAAATTTACTAAACCCTAATTATTTTATAAGATTAAACAATGACTGGATAACTTAAAAAAGGAATAATTAATCATCAAAACTAACCTTTTTTGGGGGAGATGCAATCACACTTGATTAAATTAATCTGGATTGTTGTTTTTGAGATATTATGTAATCGAAAAAGGGGAGGGGGATGGTTTTTGTCGGGTTAAAATGAAATGGGAAATGATTTAGGGGAGCGTTTTATATTAGTCAACCCTAATTGAATATTATTAATAAAAAAAAGGATTAAAAAATGCCACGTGGGTAAGGTAACCGGTATCAAAGGGTGAAAACATTTTCAGTGACTTAAGTAACCGGTTACAAAACTTTAGTAACCTATTTGTAACCAAAAAAACAATAGTAACTTAGGTGAACTTTTTCGCAAACTTTAGTAACTTTTTTGTACAATAACCCGTGTATTGTATTAACTATACATATAGTACATATAGCATGAAACCCTAATAGACCCAAACCCCGAATAGGGCTTGGGCCATGTTTATCGTCTAATAGATTTTTCCCCTTATGAATAGTGTTACCGGAAATCCTTCTTTGTGTACACTTGATTGTTAGATAAAAAACCCGTAGGTAAGTAGGTTGCTATTCATTATTGAGCAATATTTATAGAACTACATTAGACATAATAATAAACTCTACTGAACCCAATAACCACAACCGGGCTACGGTCATCTAATCTATTGTCTAACACTCCTCCGCAGTCCAAGCGGCGAAACCGCAAAAGTTTAGACCGAAGTAAAAACTTCAAAACATTAAAGACACAATTATTTTGTTTTGAAAACAAGCAGCAACAGATCTTTAAACACGATCAACGAAAGCAAAAGCAAAACAAGCAGCAAAAGCAAATACCGTCATTGACGATAGCACGACATCTTAAACATTTTTTTTAATGAAGATATCCGACAGCAAGTAGTAAAAGCAAAAAAAACAAGGAGAACAAGCAAAAAGGGTACCAAGAAGATGAAAAAAAGCGTAGCTCTAATACTCTTCATCGCAATGCTGTCGGTACCGGTTCTTATGTTTGTTCTTTATGCTGTCATTACGTTTTGCTTTTTAGGCAAGAAAGCGACACCCCCCAATGCTAATAAGTAATTAACAAGCCGGTGGTTCCAGGTTAGATCTTATTTTTATTAGATACAAACATTATAACACATTTTTCTTCTTGCTAAGTTGCAATTTTATATCTAAAAATATATTTTTAACATTAAAGTAAGGGAGGTGATTTGCACACTCCAAAATATTATTTGGACACTTATATGTACAAACAGTTGAAATACGTTATTAATACTGTACAAGTATTTAATGCACAAATAAAATGTTTCCATCAATTTTGAAAGTGTGCAAATCAATTCTCATAAAGTAACGAGAAATTGTGGCCGTATATAGGGAACCAACTTTTGTTACATTAACAATGAGCTATATGTTTAAGTGGATTTTGTGACTTGTGAGGATGTATGCTATTAATTTTCGTTTTAAATTATAAATATTGATGTTGTTAGGGCATATACACCATGGAACTGATGAACAAACTGTAAACGGAAACGTAGTCGGATATGTACGATTTGCATTATACAACTAGCAAGTTACTAGGACAAAAGATACAATTTGTGTCAAAGATACTCTATGTGCACAATACTCTAAAACTAATAACATTAATAGTTAGGTCAAATTCACTACGTGCTTTATATGTAGTATAGATTATAGATATAACATAGAAAAATACATTACTATGGCTTTAGTTTATTCGGTTTTAAGATCGAAATAAGGGAATTTGAGTATGTGATAGTTAGAGTTTTCAAATGTTTATACACAGTCAATGTTATATCAATACTTTCACAAAATCTTATAGATATTCCTAACAACATACAAACATATATACACACTAGTTTCGTGACCCATCCGATGCACGGGCGAGCTTCATATGTTATATTATTGATATTGGTTATGATGTATAATTTATGTACTTATGTTGTTAGTCCATTTAAAACAAAATGGTAGCATATAAGGATTACCTCATGATTATAATGCAACCTTGAAAATTCAAAGAGAGACCATCAACCAAACAAAATAAAGATATTACAACAAAAATGCTTGTTAATGGATTTGCTAATTATGCAGTGACTGCATTATTCTTTTCAAACATAACATATGACAACCATCAAATGATTGCAAATCATACACTAAACTATAATTTTATAAATGTAGTTTTACACCACATGTTTGATGATCATACCCTCCTCGTCGTGTCAAGTTCCCATGTTTTCTTCTCTTGCGTTTTAGTTTATAATATTTGAAGGCTAGTTCGTGGTTGGTGTGACTTAAAGTCCCCGTTTTTAACCTCTTGCAACGATTGGGATTCTTGGCTTTCGTCGTGTCAAGCTTCAAAGGATGAGAGGGACCGAGCTTATGTCATCTTCGCTTCCAAATGATGGACCCTTTGGCGTTTTAGGAATAATATCGCTTTCAATTCTCAAGTTATGAGGAAATGCGATAGTTTTTTATATCATCCGTCTTTTTTCCTTTTCTTGGTTAAGTTTAGAGGTAAATTTTGTATTAGTTGAACTGATTGGCTGAAATCACCTTTGTAAATGCTAGCTCCTAGCTAGTTCTTTTTTAATAATGTATCGTCGTTAAAAAAGATACATTTTACTTGCACTTATCCTTACACATGTGGCTACATTGATAATCTTTTGTTAGATAAAATGTAATGTTTGATGACGAAAATGTTTTATCTATTTTTGTGTAATGTGTATATGAATATCTAAGTGCAAGTAACTTTTAATACTTCCATAGATAAATATTGCATCCTTTGATGTAGTCAAAGATGATATTTTTGTGACCACTTTCTTTAGTCTCGGAAATTAGAAATAGAGCAAATTAAATCGTTCGTCTTTGAGGTTTGCGTTGACCGAAGAATGTTACACGGAGCATCTTTTATACCCATACGTCTTTGTAATTTGTGTTGACCGAAGAGGTTCGTCATTTAACTGAAAAATGCACCTTATTATAAAGTTTGTAACACTATGACTGCCACTTATTATAAAGTTTATAAAAGCATGGCTTATGAGGTTAATTTTGACGTGTGGCAAAATTGATCGATTCGATTGATTAATAAAAGTCAAAATTGGCCTTCAATTGATCCATTTTTGTTTATGAAATCATGTATATAAACACACGTGTACTCATAGCTCTTCTTTGTTTTTTGTTTTTTTAAACCTAAATGTAAAATTAAAGCTAATTTTAATTGATTATTATAAATTTAAATGTAAGATTTTCAACTTTTTTATAAGCTCATAAAATTAATAGATTTTAAAAGTTTAAATTAACCTTTTGTTTCTATTAAATTAAATTAAATTGATTCTTCTCAAAAGGTGAAGATTGGTGGGATCACCCTGGTCCCATGCATCCTAAGGATGCCAACCGGACCCTCCCCCAAGGACCCGGCCTCAGGCAATGAGCACCTGTCCCAGTGACTGTACTTATCAGGAGGTGGGCTATGAACCCTGGCTATTTTCTCAAAAGACCCCTCGCTGACCAGTCAATCTGAGCATTTGCGGTGGGGGGATGGTATCAACAGAGCATGTGGTCCTGCCCCACTTGAGGACTTCCCGGTAGGTCACCCAACCGGTACTACTCTCAGAGTGGCTCACTTAACTCTTTAAGAGTTACCACTAGACCACATGCTAGTTGATAAATTAAATTGATTCTTAATATCAAAACCCCATATGTATACGGATTTATAAATATAAAAAGAATGGTTTTCATCCTGCGATTTTCACGAGTTTATAAGAACAAATTTTATAGAATTACTCCCTCCGTCCCTAAATAAATGTCCACTATTGACTTTCAAAGTCTTTTTGTTCCAACTTTGACTTTGAATTATTTCATTCATGTTATGTAATACTTGATGAAAATTATACCAATGAAAATACATTTAAGACCAAATTCGTTCATATATTTTGTATCAAGTATTACATAACACAAATAAAATAATTTACGGTCAAAGTTAAAAAGAGAAGACTTAAAAAGTCAATAGTGGACACTTATTTAGGGACGGAGGTAGTATTATTTTTAAATAATACCCAAGCGCAGTGTGCCATGTGCGCATGAGTTTATTGTCGCTTATCATCTCGCACTCACGTTCCAGCAGCATAGTACGGTTACCATGCTAGTTTATTATAAGCACTGCAGATTGTGAAAATTCTAACTCCTAATAAGATTGTCCATAACCTTTTTACTGGACCCGACCCATTAAATGGTCCATCCCCACAAGCCCAAAACCCAATTTCAGTTCTATTCATCCATCCCACACTCATCATTTCACCATCCTCACATTTCACGTTAGGGTTTAACATTAAACCTCAAAACCCCACAACAACAATAACAACAATGGCATCTCTAATAACAATCCGCAGAGCATCATTCAAGGTAACATCTCTACACTCTTTTAATTCCATTTTTAATCGTACCTTATCAACTACAACAACTGGCCCAAACACTTTCCATTCATCCCCAAATCATAATAATCAGTGGGCCCCACAACAACATCAACAAAACTATAATCAGTGGAACAACAACAATAATCAACAATACCCACATCCTCAAAACACACAAAATCAATGGAACAATCATAATAATAGTAATAATCAGTGGGCCCCACAACAACAGAATTATTATCCGCAAAACCCGAACCAGCCGCGTCAAAGTTATCAGCCACAACCCCCTGTTCAGAGACAGAATTATCAGCAGCAGTATCCTGTTAATAGTAATGTGCAGCAGAATGTTGGGTTTAGAGAGCCTGTTGCGCCGGTTAAGCGGAATGATTTGTTGAGTGTGTCTAAAGAGGGGAAGCTTAAGGAGGCTATTGAGTTGTTGGGTCAGGGTGAGGTTGCGGATGCGGAGTGTTTTGGTGTTTTGTTTGGGTTATGTGGGAAGTTGAAGAAGTTGGAGGAGGCTAAGAAGGTTCATGATTACTTTTTGAGGTCGGGTTTTAGGGGTGACGTTGGGTTGGTTCATAAGGTGATTGATATGTATTGTAAGTGCGGGAGCATGGTTGATGCGCGTAGGGTTTTTGATCATATGGGTGAGAGGAATATGGATACTTGGCATTTGATTATTAATGGGTATGCGGGGAATGGGTTGGGTGATGATGGGTTGGAGATGTTTGAGCAGATGAGGAATAACGGGTTGCAGCCGAATGAGGAGACGTTTCTTGCTGTTTTGGAGTCGTGTGCTGGTGCTGATGCGATTGAAGAGGGGTTTATTCATTTTGAAGCGATGCAGAAGGAGTATGGGATTAGTCCGAAGATTGAGCATTATTTGGGGCTTATAGGTTGTTATGGGAAACCTGGACATCTTGCTGAAGCGTTGGAGTATATTCAGACGCTTCCGTTTGAACCCACAGCGGAGATATGGGAGGCTGTGATGAACTATGCTCGAATTCATGGTGATATTGATTTGGAAGACAGGGCTGAGGAGATACTGATTAGTCTTGATCCGTCAAAAGTGGACCCTAAGAAAATCCCAACACCCCTTCCTAAAAAGTACACTGCTATCAGTATGCTCGAGGGTAAGAACAGGGTTGGTGAGTTTAGGAACCCGACACTTTACAAAGATGAAGAAAAGATAAGGGCTGCAAATAAGGAACAAAGTTATGTTCCTGATACTCGATATGTTCTTCATGATATTGATCAAGAAGCTAAGGAGCAGGCTTTGCTTTATCACAGTGAACGTTTGGCGATTGCGTATGGACTGATTTCCACTCCTGCAAGGACGCCTCTAAGGATCATAAAGAATCTTCGTGTGTGTGGTGACTGTCACAATGCTATTAAGATTATGTCGAGGATTGTGGGCCGGGAACTGATTGTTAGAGACAATAAAAGATTTCATCATTTCAAAGAGGGGAAATGTTCATGTGGGGATTACTGGTGAAGCTGTCTTTGTTTTGATATGATGGTGTTATAATCTAGCGGGTTCTTTTTCAAGCATCAGATATGGCCTTTTCATATTTGATGTTATGATCGTATATTTGTTTTTCTAGGAATATTAAGAATGGTTGATGCATTCATGGATAGATCCTTGGTTGTTCTAGTGGTAGGCAGTGGTTTGGTATTGCTAAAACAGAACAGTTAGTGATGTTTGCTTTTTTCTATTTACCAGACATTGTCTTGTACTGAAGGATGGCGGTACCTAGTTTAATCATTATATTACCTTTGTCATGTAATTTTCAAGTTTATCTTTGTCATGATATCATAATTTAATCATCATAAATGGTGAGTCTTTCTTCTTGCAGTTTACATGTCTTATCTCATAAAGTGAACTCATTGCAACAAGGGTTATGTGTTCCTTGATAACAACATTATAGGGAGTTTGAATTATATAAAATTTTCACATAATTGGCCCCTTTTACGAGTGTTTGCTTGATTGACGAATGCCCGCTCTTATAAAAATGTATGAATTGGTTCACAGAAAGGTTTTGTGGTTCATGTTAATATAAGAATTATATTATTGAAGAAACAGGAACTGTTCTCAATGTTCCTATCTGATGTATAATGTTTTCAGCAACTGAATGGGTCAAGGGAAAACAGATGGAAGAAGTAATCACCATCATGAACACGCAAGTTATTCAACTATTATTTGTGCTGGAAATTTGTCATACCTATGCAATAGTTACTTGAGTATGTGGCCATTTTAATCCATTACTTGTTAATATATGTTTAGCTCTGAAAGAAAATAGCTAAAAAGGGAACGAGTCTATACGCCCAAAGCGTATTTTAAATGCATACTATCTATTGAATATCTTATCTGCTGAATACCTTTATGAAAAAATATTTATTTAGCCAATCAAGTATCTAGGTGGTTTTGCTTATTCCAGTTCGACCAAAAACATGCTGAATGGCTAAATGTCCATTTTCTCTGTAACCATGTTCAGCATGTTTTTGGTTGCATTGGAATAAATGAACTTTGACCACACACTTGGGTGGGCATGTAAATTAATTGGAATGCTGGTCAAGCTTTATTTCCCTTCAAATATATGATAGTTTGTTGCATATTGGCATGCAATTTGTGGATCTGAATCATATTATCTTAATTACAATTATGCAGAGAAATTGCAAAACATCTGTCCCTTCCTCCTGTCAAACTCCACTGCAGTATGCTTGCCGAGGATGCAATCAAAGCAGCAGTGAAGGATTACGAGGCTAAACGTGGGGCCAGCCCATAAGCACAGAAACAATCGAAGCAGCAATGGAAGATTACGAGGCTAAAAGTGAGGACAGCCCATAACTTTATTTCTATACGGGCGTGGAATACGTGTAGCATCTAATCTTAAATATGGAGTAGTACTGTTGTTTGACCATAAGGGGTTGAAAATATGTGTATACAGTAAACCCCCCAATGATTTCAGGAAAGTTGTGTTTTGTTCTATAGTATATGCAGCACAAAACTTCTAAGGCTGGGCACAGAAGGGTGGAGGGATCGACACATCCGATCGATCCAAGTCGATCTCCCCTTGTGTGGTTACTCGGTCGGCACACGACAAAGACTCCAAATGGTCGAGTATAGGATCGACTGTTTTGGTTTTTTTTTTTTTGTTTACTTTTTGCTCCAAGTACACAAAGTAATGTTTAGGAGGTGTGTATGTGTTTTCAGTGTGTGTTTAGTGTGTGTGTATGTGATTTCAGTGTGTGTTTATTGAAGATGATATAGTTTGACTTTTTTTTTTGTTAGTGTGTAGTTGGATTGTGAATAGTTTGACCATTTTTTTTCCTTTTAAAATAAATTATTTTTGTAATGTTTTAAAATATTATTTGTAATTTGTTAAAAAAAAAAAAAAAAAAAAAAAAAAAAAAAACTGAACTAGGTCGCCCTTACTGGGGCACTGAATCGCCTGCAGGTCGCTGGAGAGAGAAAGCTGACGTGGCAGGGAAAAGTAAGGGGATTGAATCCCCTTACTGTGGGTAGCCTAAATGATGATACTTGTTATTCTATCATTGTAGGTGTAGTATTTTTGACCCATTTGTGATCTATATTCAATGGGTCAAGTTAGTAATCGGTCGGAGAGTGGTAATGCATTAAATAGCCTCCAACTCATCCAAAATCATTCAAGTTGCATGAGACCCTAAGTTACGATGTGAGACTTTGCAAATGTTGTGAATGTGCAACGACGCAGCTATGGTCGAGTCTATGCTGGCCACCCTCCCTGATCTATGGACTAGTTTTTGTGCATTGAAATAAATACGGAAATATCAAAGATGTTATCAACTGACACAAATTTTAGTTCTAAATAGGAATATGTACGTAACAAATGACAAATCTTTCTGGACTAGCAAGAGACACCTAACTGCACCTCTAACAAACAACATACAACAAGATTAAAATCCTATAAATTAATCTTTATTATTTGCACTTCAAAACAAATACATGGCTTGATTCTATATCAGCATCTTCTATGACTGGGTTTACTTCACCATCTCAAAGTATCCCCGTCTTGTACAAGCTTTACATAATACTTGGTTGCACAAAAATTACAACACGCCGTAGATGAATCGCGAAGCAGTAAGCTCATCAAAACACGAATACAACTATAATAATGTACAGTTTTGTGAGTTAAGGTGGTTTTCCATTTTCGATGTCCACCATTACTTCAATATCCTTGCGTGCTGTGATCTTTTGGACATAACCTGTTGAAGGGAAGAACGGAAGATGAAATCCACATTTTAAATAAACTAAGATTTAATACACAAGTTTTCTCATTTGCGAATAGAATAGGCAAGGAGGATTTGTTACTCCGTACTACTGCATATTTTCTTATAAAAAAAACGACAAACATATAAAATTCATCAAGAATTACCAGCTGAATGAGACACAAATACAACTCACAAAACTGTCTCCTAAAATACAACATATAAAATTCATCGGGAAACCTTGAGAGAGGGAGATGAAGTTTGTAATTAATACCAAAGAGCCTTTGGCCTAGGGGCTAGCGGTGAGTTGCTATCAACCAAGCGACTGTGGGTCCAAGTCTCAGTTGAGATATACTCATATAATGTGGCATTAGCCATGTGAATATTTGCCTTCCCTCAAAAAAGTTCTTAGACCTAGAGTTTTAATCCCTGTGACAACCACTTAGGCAGACCACATGTTGGAGCAGCTTCTAGATGTTCACAACATAAATAGTATTACACAGCACTAAGTGAGCAAGACATATTGTCAATTTTAGTAATTAGAAAATGACCATATCAAACCGCATATGACATACTTTTAAGCAAGCAAGCAATCTTAAGGGTGGGATAAGACCTTACTTTTCTTTGGTTGTCTAACTTCTAAATATATGCTCCTATGACTAAAAGCAACTACATGTTAGGCAAGCATAGTTAAGCGGTTTTGCCTGTTACTCATAAATCTTACTACTATAGTACTATTATCTGTTTATGCCATGAGTGATGCAGAATGCTAGCTTGAATAGCATACAGCTGTTCATCTTCGTTTGCTTTGAAGAAATTTTGACAAGGCATACAGACTGTAGTAAGTGCAGCACACCTACCATAGGTGTAAGCCAACAATTTTCTGTATCTGATCCAGAGTTTCAAATCCTTTTACCATACTATGAAAACCTGATCAGATCTATGGTAAATACACACTGTAGTAAGTGCAGCACACCTACCATAGGTGTAAGCCAACAATTTTCCATCCAGAGTTTCAAATCCTTTTACCACACTATGAAAACCTGATCAGATCTATGGTAAATACACACTGTAGTAAGTGCAGCACACCTACCATAGGTGTAAGCCAACAATTTTCCATCCAGAGTTTCAAATCCTTTTACCACACTATGAAAACCTGATCAGATCTATGGTAAATAGAGACTGTAGTAAGTGCAGCACACCTACCATAGGTGTAAGCCAACAATTTTCCATCCAGAGTTTCAAATCCTTTTACCACACTATGAAAACCTGATCAGATCTATGGTAACATAATACATTTTCAAGCAGCAAGCAACTGTCTAACGCTAACGCTGCATGCAATGGGAAATACTAATATACTCTAGTTTATGGAGAGAAAAAAGTTAAACTATGTTTGTACTGGAACAGATAATCAACTACCCACTCCAACATGTTCTGCCAATATAAATGACCAGCTTCCTTTGAAAAACTATGTACGTTGGAAACAATAAACATGTCAGATGCTCTCTTTCATAATCTCAATTTTGAAAACAAAATATAGGTATCCAGTAAATGAATTCCACAAGCCATAAGGTGGCTAGTTCAACAGATAGAAAGACTGAATATTTTGAAGATTTAAGACCTCTACTTTAACTCATCAGTTTTGCAGCCCTATTTTTAAGCAGTATCAAGACTGACTGCTTGTACTATGAAAGGAAAGCGATACTAATTTCACACGAGCATAACTTTTCATCATAGAACAACACTGAAGAAATAAATTAAAGAGCATCAGCAACTGCATCATACCTATTCCTTGGCATGGTATGCATTTGCAGGTGACTTCCTTTCCCCTTTTGTTGTAATAACTGGCGTATCCTGACCCTTGACAACTTCGGCATATTCCAGTCCATTCATAAACCACTTCCTTACAATCCTATTAAAAGAAAGTAATACTACAAATTTAGTACCAAGCAAAAATTTCACGAAATCTTTTTGTTTACCAACAAGTGCTAGTCAAATCGACACAAATGAATTTATTATCTTATTTACAAAGACAAACCAGATCTGTGCTAACCTATAGCTTCAACAACTAAACAGATGTTGGATTAAGAAAAATACATTTTTATACAAAACGATAACTGTTAATGTCCGCACATATAGTAAACAGGTTCTAATTCTTCTAAATTAAAAATGATAAACTATGAACTTCAAGAACGTTATGAAATCTAATACCACAAGGTTAGTGATGAACATAGATTCACTGCACCTATTAGATTAATAAGGTCGTTCAAAAGAAATAAGGAACAGAAAGTGTTGGTCGCATTAAATTTATGTAGCTGGCTCATTTCTAACCATTGGCTCAGATATGTTAAGCAGCTACATTTTTTATTATTATTATTTTTTTTAGAACGGCAATTTTTTTCACACCTATACCACCTATCTCACGATAAATCTGACAAATGCCTCCAGCGAGGCTTGAACAGTTGAACCCACAGCCTCTAGGTTGATGGGCAACTCACATACCACAAGACCAAAGGTCTTTAGTTTAAATAAATTGCTCTCATTCTTTTTTGCAGAAATCGGATCTGTTTCTTTGAAAGGCAATGACACAGTTAATTAGCACATCTGAACAAACAACGATAATTAGGATCGCTACCCCTCACTTGTGTATGTCGAAAAATCCAAATGTATCTTAAGCTAGACCGAAAACATGTGACTTGTCACCATATCTACTGTAGCACTAATAAAATTACTTTCTAACAGACAGAATAACATAGGTAAATTTCCACATTGTTTAGGATAACTTATCTAAAACACTTGCCTATTACTTTCTAAAATTAGAAAGTACTTGTTTCACTGTAACCGTCTAATTAAAATCAAACCTCAATAATTGGATCACATTGTAAGCGTTTATCGATAACTTCGGGCGATACCGGCTTTGTATCAGGATACGTCATCGGTAACGGCAAAGGATCATCATCATCAGTTAAGTAACTCTCACGGTCACGTGACCATCTCTCTTTTGCATTAACCTTCATATTATCACCATCAAAATCGTTAATTAACTTACGGTTACGTTTCTTCTCAACCGGCGCCGGAGCTCCGGCGAAGTCTTTACCTGAAGAGACGGATGCGGCGGAGAAGTTGAAGGGGGACAGGAGGTTGTCTGAGGTGGCGCGTGGGCGGGGGAAGGTGGCGCGTGGTGGTAGGTTGGGGTTAGGTAAGGGTTTTGTGAGGATTGGGTTAGGGTTTAACGGTAACATTGTGGCCGGAGAAGGACCCGGATAGTGAAATGAAGCGGGTTGAAATTGGGGGGAAATGGAAAGAGATATAACGTATCGTGTTTGACTATTGGTTTAAAAACCAAATACTAGTGTAATTAAGTTTATAACCATGCTTTGCTGCCGACTTGTTTGATGGTTAGTTGAACTTTTAATATATACATGTCTTTTTAATATATACGAGTATTCGTGCATAACAACATGATTTTATAATGACATATAATAATTAGTTATAGTAATATTTTAGTTACACAATACATACGTTATACGAGTATCAAATACTAAACATACCTTATACGAGTACCAGCTTTGAAAGTCGTCATTCTTTACCCATAAATTCTACAATTATGTGCTACTAAACATGCATAGTGTATAAAACATGATATCAATAGTTAACTTTAAAAACATTAACGTCAACGTCATTTCAGTTAAACAAAGTTAGAAACTTCGTCTAACAAAAATATATACAAAATATTAATCGAAATTAATACATAATGATAAGTTATGTAAAGACTCGCACGTGCATTGATATTGTAACTATATAAGTATTAAAGATTTTACTTAATTTATAGAAAACCTTATATAATAGTCCCATTTATGAAGGTAGACATATAATTTGGGAATGATATCAGGGGATTTTTGTTGAATCTTATTTGTTGACTTGTGAGCCCGTGAGCTATCCTGATACATTTTACAAAAACAAATTCACACAAGGAGGTGGCTCCCTCTTTTCTTTCATCACACCAATCACATGTTGCCACCTCTTTTGTATGATTTGTTTTTGAAAAATGTATGTGGATATAGCAAATCCTCTATTTAGTTTTGTCTTATATTTCATTATTTCGAAATAGACTTATTCGTGGACTTGTAGTCTTGTATAAGTTTATTACGAGGATAAGGTTACATAAGCTCATCTCAAAACCGAAAAATATGCACCTTGAAATTATAATTGATCTTTCATAACTGGTTTGTTAAAATCCATGATTTGCATCTTCTCGTTGTCGAATAGTCATTTAAATGCATTAAAATTTGCTATATACGTGTTTTATTCTTGTGCACGAAGTGCAGCTGGATGGTGGCCTTACACATTTGTAGTTTCGAATGTCTTCAATGTTACTATTATATGCATATATGTAAAGCTAAGAATACTATGGCTTTAAGCAAGGGACGGAACCAAGACTAAATATGATCGGATGCACAAAAAACATTGAACACTAATACTAGAAACATATTTCGATGGACCGGGTGTATTTAAGATGTCTTTAGAAAAAATCGATGTTCTTTTCAAAAATTAACACTATATTGAAAAAATTCATGGAGTGCCCGGGCACCCGTGGGAACCCCGTATTTTGTAGTTCGGATGTCTTCAATGTTACTACTATACGCATATATATAAAGCTAACAATACTATGGCTTTAAGCTTGTAATATTATACAAGGTGTAATAGTATAGCCATTTATAGGGGCGGTAAAACGAAGGTGGTTCGGAAAGAAGGAAATCGCTTTATTTCGTTCAGTTTGGTTTTTGACAATATCCTAACTAGAACCAAATTCAGTTATTTGGGCTTTCAAAATATGTCGGGCTTAGGAGTGGCCCAACATAGAGATTCTTATTTACTTTGAGATAAGCTAGCACTATCTTTGTAATCATTAACAAAGCATCATGTTCATCGTTTGAACCAATCTGCAAAAAGAAAATGCGTAATTCGGTTTCCTTAGTTAAACAATTCATGTCAGTTTTTGAGGATTATATAAAACCAATCATCCATAGTACGGAGTAATCAGTAAGAAACATATCATGATGTATCTTAAGGTACTTAGGCTCCATTCTCGTGACTCATCCGAATGCGGCCTTCTTTCTCTCCTGGACCCATGGGTCAATGCCTACAAATTTCCAGTACTACCTTTTAAACAATTTAGCTTGTGAAAAATAAATAGATTGACTTACTTCAGTTTTTTTAAGCTGTGTCAGCTAAACATAAACTCTTCTTCTAAAAAAATTACTTAATTATTAAGCAAAATAAGTAGCGTAAAGGCTAAACACGTTCAAATACATAGATTATTTACTTGGAAAAGCCTTACATGTTGTCACAATTAACAACTATATGATTCGAATTAGTAGAAGCTTTCATTATCATATGCCCCAATAATTAAAGATGTTGACAGTGTTTGATAGCTTGGTTCATTTACTTTCAATTGATACATGCTAAAGTGATATTGGTACGACTTGCATAGGAAGTTGTCACGTTTTTGGTAAGTCGGCAATATTGTAATCCTTGTATATTTGTCAGCATTCTTTCTCGTTTATTAATTTTTATTCTGAAGTCTTAATTTTAATTTTATTTTTTTTAATCTTTTTGAAACAGAGAAAAAAGAAGTAATAAAAGCTCACGGTACTTGCGCCATGCCTTGTGTTTTCTCCCATAATGCCACCGGACAACGCCACAACCACATCGGAGCTCGCGTTTGCGTGTTTGGCGTCGTCCCAGCCAGCTCAATGGTCCTATATTTCCTTTTTTTTTTATTTTTCTTTTGTGTTGTATTTGTATTTAGTGGGTTATGTGTGAACCATAAGATGCATCATGGGAGTATGGCACCATATTTTGGTTAGGTTTTTTCATGGTATATTAAATTCTTGTGTTATGAGAAAATGTGCTGATGTGACAACAATTTTCCCACGGCACAAATGGGGCAACACCAAAGATACCCATGCTCTAAGACTAATGCTAATGGGCGTTGGATGGTGACCATAACCAAGAAAAGTAACGCACCTCCCCCACTAGCAATGCCTTAAACGACACATTGCTTTGCAACAATTGCAAAAAAATGGTTGCCTCACCAACTGAAAAAATTGCACCATGAAAGCCCTTTTTTTGACAGTTGGGAGTTGCTTTTGTGGAAATGTTATGTGTTGCTTTTATGTTCACCACTAGCTAATTATGGTTAGGATGGAATTATGGAGAGAAAAAACTGAGATGATGCTGTGATGGCGAGATTACTTTTTATTTATTTATTTTATTATTATTATTATTTTTTAATGTGATTGCGAGGACTAAGAATACCTTGTTTTACACGCGTTACCCGAATATACCTGATAACCTGAAGAAAGAAAAAGGAATAATTTCATATTTACCCAATCTAAACATGAAAATGTCATATATATATATACCCAAAATACAAGTTTTGAATGTATGATTTACAATGCAATTAAAACATGTTTTGGGTAACTATGACATTATCATGTTTAAGTTGGGTAAATATGGAATTGCCCCGAAGAAAAAAGTAACTATATAAAGTAATCCCGTAGGATCCCACCAATTCCTTCTTTTAGCAACAGTCGCATGATTCTACTGCCGACCTGTTACCAACCGTCACCTATGACGTAGACATGTTACTTAAAAGGGAATTGATTAGCACACATTGATTTTTGATTGGGACACTCCAATTAACGCATCAGATAGTTGTACTATATTGACAGCATGCTTTAATTACTTGTACAGTGAGTGTGCAAATAAAAAAGAGGAGTGTGCAAATCATCCCCCTACTTAAAATAAACATATGTGTGAATACAGTTTCCACACGTGAAAAATGATGACAATTCAAAGATCCATCGTATTTCTTTAAGGATCAAGCAGATATATATTCTTGTTTTTTTCGAAACTGTCATATTGATACCAATGATTATTCTCGTTTTTATTAGAAATTCTGATAATTCTATGAACTTTTTCGTCATAATAAAGATGTGAAAGTTAATAGACCAATTAATTAACGACTATATTTCCTTTAACAACATGCATGTTTTCCATACATTTATATCAAACTAAAATTATTGATTATTTACGAGACAGTGAAATGTGAATCTTGCAAAAGTAAATACAGTAAAATAAGAAAATGCAAGTACGGAGTGCAATTGTTTAATTATAAAAAAGACGCATGTTTATCAAACCTTTTAAAAGATTGTTTATAACTAAACATAATATTTATACAAACTAGCAGGGTATCCGCGCGTTGCAACGGCGGGTACCCTGAAATTAAATTTTTCGGTCAATCATGTATTTTAGTTTATTATGTTCTTTTTGACAATAAATTTACGGATATCAAGAATTTCTTTTAGGTCGTGCCCATTCGGGCACAAGCTTGTTTGGCCCGCACCCGTTCGGGCTCAAGCCCATTTGACCCATTGCCCGTGGGCCTGAATATTTATATAATGTGTTTTATTATTTATATTAGTGACATTTAGTGTAGGAATTGTGTTTAATTTGGTTGTACAATATGCTTGATAATTTATATTTGTGATGTAAAGGGTGTTTTAATAATTGTATTAATTGTATTTATTAACCAATTAATTAATTGACTACATTAAATATTATTAATGTGGTGTTTTTTTTTAATATGTGCATTAAAATGGTGTACACTATGCTTCTTGTCTTGTATGTCTGAAAATTATGTGTATTAAAGTGGTGTACATGCATATTTCCTATTAAAGAAATGTTTTTGGTCTTAAACATTTTAACACTTATAAATATAGATGTCCTAAATAAACTATAAGGTAGTATAGATATAGATAGTATGTTAGAGAGATTTTTTTTTTCAGCTCAAATGTATACAGCATAAAAATATATATACATATTGAGAAATGATTCTCATGCCAAACAAATATGTAAGTATACTTAAAGAGCAATGTGCATTGCTTTGTTTTTGCACCCATGGCACCGCCAAACTACACTGGTTTAGTGTTATCCGTCCATGCCATCCGCATCACTTTTTTTTTTTTTTTTTTTTTTTTTTTTTGTATTTTTGGTGGTGTGTTATAATAATTTTTATTGGAGAGGTTGTTTGTGTTATATTAGTATTATAGGGTATATGTTGAGGTGATGTGCCTTATAAAATTTATAGGGCACGATTGCACCTAGCTCTAGCTCAGTTGGCCACAAAGGTTTCCTTAAGGTGCTTTGGAGAAGGAATGTCTCAAGTTTGAGTATCACCCGGGACTTTTACTCCTTCAGGCGATAAAGGAGTAGCAGACGGGTCTTAGGGTCAGCATACTGCCCAATTGGATGTTATTGTTGAACCTGGACCACTAACAACTAACAAGTCGTTCAAAAAAATAACAAGATTTGAAAACATGGCAAGATATTAAGAGTGAGTATTTGGAAAGAGAAATTGAGAAAAGCATGTGTCAAGTAATAGATGGATTAGACATGTTTTTGATCATGCATTTTAACTTTCCATATCAACGAGATGTTATTTAAACTGCAATCAATCCATATATTGACAGAAATCAAAGGCGGAATGTAAACATTTATTTTGTGACAAAAGAAGTATACAGAACATCTGGTTTCTTATAAGGTACTATGTCGCGTTTCCACATCAAGTGTGCTAGTCAACTACTAGTTTTATTTTTCTCACTTAAATAGTAGTCGTTTATGATTTCATTGGTATTTACTCGTATAAGTTACAATCAAATTTCTCAAGTAAACTTGATCCATAAAAGATGTGAATTGGCGGGACATTCTGACTCGTGTGTCTTTTGACACCAACCATTATCCACCCCATAAGGAATAGTTTCGGCAGCTCTCCTGGTCCAGTAGGGCACCAACTAGAGTGAGCACTAGCCGAGATTCGAACCATTAACCTTTTATTCACAAAATCTCTCCAGTAGGCCATGTGTTTTTCGAATGTGGGTACAAACTGAGCTAAAGCCCTTTTGGTTCTCAAGTAAAGTTGATATCTCGATATGAAATCGCGAATTTTAGATTGACGAATAGTTTGTCTAACATCATACTTGATTTCTTATGATAAGATTGAAAAAGGAACAAAAATCTAACTTTAATAATTTTAATCTAACTGACTATTTCAGATCATAGTTAGCTAATAGCTTTCATGTAAAACAAAATAATAATCAAAAGAAATAGTTATAAAGATGAAAGTTAAGGCCCCAAATGGCCTACTAAATTGGCTGCATGTATGGATGTTGACATTTGATTTTTAGTGGACTACTTCAAGAGTTCAAGTTGCACCATATTTGCTTTAATAGAAACACATGTTTCAAATATATATGCACCACATGATAAAATTAGCTAAACTTATTATTTATGAACGACTGTTTGTGCCAAGTTGGCCAATATTGTACTAGCAATTCCGTGCAATATATGCTCTAGGAAAACATGTTTTAATCACTCTATCCAGTAATTCCTATGCGGAATTGTATCGTTACAACGTGTATGCATTTCTTATCATATCATTTTATACCATATACTACTATAATAAAATTAAATCGTGGAAAAACACGTGCATATGTGTGGTATTCACTATTCATAGATTCACCCTCATCACTAGGGGTGTCAAATGGGTCGACCCGACCCGACCCGAACCCGACCCGAACCCGATAATACCTTATAGGGTCGGGTTCATTCGGGTTCAATTCGGCTTATCGGGTCTATCGGGTCAACCCGACCAACCCGATAGCCTTATAGGGTCGGGTTAGGGTTATATTTTTCATACGTTATCGGGTTCGGGTTCAACCCGATAACCCGATAATTGTATAAGCCTTCCTCGTTCTTTTTTCATTCTAAGCCCAATAACACTTTAAAGTCCTATACCTGATATAGCATCACTGAGTTCACTATATAATGCTTTTAAGTGATGCTCTCGTTAATGCACAAGCTGTGATTTTACGGAGCATGAAAAATATAATGCGTTAATGCACAAGCTGTGTTTTTTATATAATGCTTTTAAGTGATGCTCTCGTTAATGTACAATGTTTTTATTTACATAATCCAGTTATCAAATCAAGTATCATGCGGTTGTGAAATAGAGGCGTACATGGCAGAATAATTTGGATAATGAAGATTTTTGCCATCTTTCACTTTGCTAGACTGCTCAATTCATCTGTTTATTAGTAATAAGTAACAAGAACTGTTTGGTTAAGTTGAAATATTGAATAATACACAAAATAAAGCCCAGAGACTTATAAGCAAATTCACTTTATGCCCCTAAATTAAGTTATTATATTATACATTAATATATATTTTATGTAGGTGGTTCTGTTCGGTTTACATAGCCTTTCAAGTGCCAAACCTAGAATGAACAACAAAACATGGATCGATAAAATTTCCCAAACCTAAAACAACCACGTCAGATAGTTAACCTCATTCCATATTATCGCCCACATGCTCCACATAATGAACATGTCGTTGATTTCTCGTCTCTGGCGGAGATTCAAGTAGCCAACTAAAAGGAAGTTCACCAATAACTTGGAAAGACAACGGATTACCTAATTGCAACAAAGAGGCTTTTTCAACAATTCCACGGGATTTTTCCAAGTGTGTCTCTTTGCAGGCTACATGATATCTCCACATGCTCAAATCTCGAACGTAGTGTGGTAGATCATATGTTGACATGCACACTTTGCCTATACAAGTGCTGTTATAGCTACTACAACTCCACTCCAATTTTCCAGAATTGGACACAACACTATTGTATCCCGACAGAGCCCACGTCTGAGCTAGAGGTATATCCTCTATGTACATACTGTCTTCAAACAGCTGAAAATTTCATTCAACTCATGTTGCCTTCTTTCATCTGCAAGTGAAATGGCTTGATATTTTTTCTTTGTATAAAAATTATGCCAACCCGAATCGACCCGATAACATAACCCGATATAACCCGAACCCGATAAGACCCGAACCCGATAACCCGAACCCTTATAGGGTCGGGTTGCGGGTCATATTTTTTTAGTCCAAAACCCGATACAACCCGACCCGATACACCCGATAACCCGACAACCCGACCCGATAACACCCCTACTCATCACTCTTACCTAACATATGCTTGTTAAAAACATGCTTAATTGTCCTAAAGTGAAATAGTGTTTTCACTATCTGAATTCTGAACAATATACACAATAAACATTTCGAATCAGAACATCCTCAACTTGAAGGTTCAAAAAATATATTAAATTAGTAATGCTTATAGATCTAACTATCTTTAGTGAAAAACTATGAACCAATCTGATTTATTTTCCGTTGTTTCTTTGGTGGTATTTCATATGGATCGTAGTATCGTACCTTCTTCTTTGGCATTCCTGGAATACCAGCTAGAATAAGCATAAGTTCTAAAATGCGATCAAAGATGTCATGCAAGTAAATTCGTTTAACACGAAAATATAAACCCTTAAGGATTCAACCACCAAACGAATTTTATCTTGAAACGCCCAAAAGTCTTAAAACTTGATTTGAACAACTCTTAGATCAAAATTTACACGAATTAATGCTATATATACATAAATATCCAAGATTTTACAAAACTTTGGCTTAATTTTAATCTCCATAAACAAAAACGAAGATATTACATCCAAATACTCAATTGTTACTTACAACTAACAAGAAAAATTAATATATCTAGCATAAAGTATCTACTTTGACCAAATTATTTTTTATAACCAATCAAACACTATGAACATTTCCACTAAAAGTTGAATCCGAAGAATCATCATTAAATTTAAAATCCATCATCGTCATCATCCATTGTTGAATATCATCTTCCCCAATTGTTTCCAAAAAATCATTTTCCACTATCGGTTTAGTCTCCTTCACCACCACCTTCTTCGTATTGACCACCTTCGTACTCTTTCGACTATTCGTTGGCGCCACCACCACAGGTTGACTATTTTCAGGCAATGTCGAAGTTGTATAATCCGAAAATGCGAAATTTAGCTTAGCTCTAGGCCCTCTAAATTCAATAGCCGCTTTATCATAAGCCCTAGCCGCAGCTTCAGCAGTTTCAAAAGTGCCTAACCACACTCTAGCAGCTTTTCTCGGGTCCCGAATCTCAGCAGCCCATTTCCCCCACGGCCTTTGTCGTACTCCTCTATAATTCTTCTTCTTTTTCTTGATGGGCCCACCAGCTCCAACGCCGCCGTTATAGCCCAAATTCATATCATCAGAAAAAAGTTTGCACCCAAGACACCCATTTATCTTACAAACCGCACAGTTATCAGTTCCAGTGACAGCAACTGGAAAAACAGCAGCTGCTGTCACGGGAACTGATAACTGCGTCGGTAACAACATACTTAAACTTGTAGAAGAAGAATCATTTCCACTTATTACATTCTTCAAAACATTAACCATGACTGTAGCTTCTTCTTCACTGGTCAACCTCCTCATAGTTGCAGTTGTTTCTTCTTTTGGTCTTCTAATCATCCTTTGCATGTTTTTCTTTCTAAAGAGAGAAAGTAGTAACCTTAACTTGTGTTTTGGACTTTGGTTTCAGATGTTTTTGTGTCTGAATGAAGTAAGTCAAACCATTTATAGTATGGGGTGCCAGCTGGCACGCTTATTACACACGGGTTTGAATAGATATAAACTGAAGGGTTAAATGGATAAGAGCACGTGATCATTGCGCTGTAACTTTTTGGAAGTGAAGTGATGAGCTGGCAAACTGAGTAGTGTTCACACACGGTTTGTTGGACTTTAATTTTTTTTATTAAAAAGTTTAACGTGTCAGTATCACAATCTCACAAATTAATTATCTGATGCTCATACATTAAAAGGTGGCTTCGAATATCAACTTGGCGTCGGTTGTTGATGACAAAGATTCGATTTCGTTTGTAATTTCATTTTTACTTAAATTACTTTACCTTTTACCAAGAGTAGATGGGTACCCGTGCATAGTAATGGTATTTTATAACGATAGATAGGTTATTGATAAAAAAAAGTTTATAGGTTATAAACGAAAAATAAAATAAAAATTTGAAGATTTGGGAATTAAACATGATGTTTTAAAAACCGGTTCGACCCGGTTGTTTCAACCGGTTGAACCGTTCCGGTCAAAAATGGGTCGATTTAAACCGAGTCAACTTGCTAGGTTGGGTCGAAAATGGGTCAAATTAAACCGGATCAACCCTTCAGGTTTGAAGCATCTCGGTCAACCCGGTTTGTGATTTGTATTAATAGTTTCCTTTTGAAATATATGTTTTCAACATTTCCTTTTTTAGTTTCAACTTTTCACTTTTCAATTTTTTCTTCGGGTACCCTGTGACGATTAACCGGAAAGTTAGATATCGATGACGCCTAATTCACCAGTTTATATCGGTTTCAACGAGTCATCTCTGGTTCATTTTCGGATGGTTTTTGTTGGTTAGTTGAACCGGTGGCAACACCGGTTCCCGGTTGAACCCGTTGGTCCCGTCCAGTTTTCAAAACTATATGTATCATCAACTTGTTAGGTTGTATGAAACTTTGTGTTTTATTGATTTGTATAATGTGTATAATAACATGTACTTTTCATTTTAGGGTGTTTAAAAATAATATTAATTAGTGTATTTGATTATTTCATATGGATTATATTGTAGCTTATTTAAATTATACATTATAAAAATTTTATTGTACGTTTTAATAAGTGATGTTTTAATTTGTTGTATTTAATTTGGTACATATGTTTTTACTTGGTTGTACAATGTGAATAAATCATTGTACTTTTAAGTAATGTAGTGTTTTAATAAAAGTATTAATTGTATTATTTTTCTCTCTCATATGAAAAAGTGTTGAAAACTCAACATTTCACTTTGACTATTTTTCCTTTATAAGTAGTATAGATTAGAGAGTGCTCGCGTGTTGCAGCAGTTGGTACCTGAAATAAAAAATTTCGGTTAATTATGTATTTTAATTTATTATGTTTTTTTTTACTATTTAATTTTACGGATTTCAATAATTTTTTTTATCTCGTGCCCGTTCGAGCTCAAGCCCGTTTGGCCCGTGCCCATTTGGGCTCGAGCATTTTTGGCCCATTACCCGTTCGGACTTGAATATTTGTATAATGTCTTTTATTATTTGTATTAATAACTGCAATAACTGTATTTATTGAACACTTAATTAATTGACTATATTAAATATCATCACCACATTAATTGTGTTTTAATTGTATTTCTTACTATAATAACATTAACAAATGTCTCAACCACTAGAGCAATACAACATTTGTTTTTTATAGTTTGCAAATCAAAAATGATAAAGCTATGCAATGTCAATCTTAATCTCTACAACTTAATTAACCCTAATCACACATATATGAAAAAGTACCAGTTTATTCAGAATATACTTTTCTCAAAACCCTAATATTCTTTTTCGTCACAATCTCCTCTAATGATCGGTTTACGGAGTTTTCTTCATCACAGGTTTGCAATAAAACATTGTTGTTCAAGGTTTTTTTTTTTCTCAATTTGTAAATGGCTATTTTTTTAGTTAATTTTTGGATTGCAATCACTTTCTCACTTTGTGTTACATGATGAAGAATCATATCACCGGCAACTTCGAACCTTCCGAGCCTAAATCAAGGTCAGTGTCTACTTTTCTTTTGATCATTCTTTAACTCTACTAGAACCATCATTCTCTCGTCTTGTTATCTCGATAATGTCATAGCCTTCATATGGAAACTTTTTATACAGGGAGTGCATGATACAACAATGGTAGGAATGACAGCGCACAACAACAGGTAATCCATGTTCTTTGATTTCAATGATTTATGTTTAATATTGTTTAAGTAATACATGTCCATGCAACGCCTGTTCGTTCTGCATTGGTAAAAAAAAATAATAAAAAATAAAAAATAAATAAAAATAAAAAAAATCACACAAAACCCTAAGCTTTTGTAAGCTGTTGACACATGTGTTTAAAAAAAAAAAAAAAAAAAAAAAAAAAAAAAAAAAAAAAAAAAAACCCTACCATAAGGTACTTACTAATCACGGGAACGTTTTATGATCAGGGAGAGTTAAGTCATGTCGTTTATTTACAATTACAATATATCTGTTATATCATAGTTGTTAGTTGTGGAATGAAACTCCTAACATTAAATCATACAACCGGGGATTGTTATGATGAATTTTGATGAGTGTGTAAATACTCATCATTTTTACCTATTCTGAGCTGCCAAAACATCTAAAAACACTCAATAATGCATCAAAATACTGGAAATATCACAGGAATGTGTTTTATATATTTCAGATGCAAAATAATCAAAAACAGATGAAAAATAAACAAAGTTTGCATAATTGGCAGTTTTAGTTCCTCATCTTTCGAAAGTTGTCAAATCTAGTCCCTGGTTATTCTAAAAACTTGAAAAAGTCACCAAAGGTCCTTTTCAATCACAAAATTACATATTTAGTCCTTTGGTTCAAAGTTTCACAAAATTGCAAGTTTAGTCCCTGAACTTTGAAAATTGACAAAAATGGTCCTGGGATATTAAAACTTTGAGAAAAACAAATTTTGTCCTTGTATTTCTCATTTATGGCAGGAATGGTCCTTGGTTGCAAAGTTTGGTGAAATTACAGATTTGGTCCCTGAAGTTTGGAAAGTTGACAGAAATAGTCCCTGGAAATTTAATAATGGAAAAATCATCAATGGTCCGTGTACTATTCAAGATTGGCAAGTTTTATCCCCATGGAATACTTTGGAAGAATGCCAAATCTAATCCCTAAACTTTCAGCAAATTACACTTATGGTCCTTGTGATACTACAAAACCAAACCGGACCCTTAATATTAATAAATCCCAAACACCAAGTCCAATCCAAACATACCCAGCCCACCACCTTTTTCCCTGGCCCAAATAAACACCAGCCCATACCCCCTTTGATATATCACCAGGGTCAAACATTGACCCTCGGTCAAACCAGTCAAACAAGCACCCCCTTCCTCTCCTTCCTTCCCCCACACCACTTGCCCCATCTTATCACCACCATCCCACCATCCCTGTATAATCCACCGCCCAAACCACCACTATCACCTAACAAGACAACCATAATAAATGCCACCCCCTGTTGCAGTATTTTTATATTTCACTCACCCCCAATTTTCTCGCCAAAAATACGTGGAGGGTCAGGATTAAATCAGAGAGATTCAAGGGTCGAGATTGGATGGGATTTGCTCAGAAATCTTTGAGAAGCCCTAATTGGTGCCTATAAATAGAAGAGAAGAACAAGAGTAGATGTGTTAGCTTAATTTTAGTAATTTTAGGTCGTTTAAGTAATTTTCAAATTCTCCTTGTGTAATTTAGCTTTAAATTAGTGTAATCTCTGTTTTCAGTGTACCATTAAGGTTTTCATTAATAAAAAATCAAGTTTCAAGTCATATATTAGTTTGTGCAATTTTCAGTTTATTTCAAGTTTCTATTTAAGTTGTATTGTTGTTGTCATTAGGCTCCATGGACTCTTAGGCTCATATAAGCTCCTAGAAAGCTTAAATAAGCTTTTAGAAACCATTAAAACACAGCTTAGATATAAAAAACTCAAAAACACAAAAACAGTCAACCAAAGTCAAACTTGTAGGTTTATGAAGAATTAAGCTGGAGCACAGTAAATTTTGGATGGCTGTGGGTTAGTGGTCTTGTGGAAGACCTATAGGATTGGTTTTGAGGTTCTTGGTTCATAGTGTTAGCAGGAATGCACATTGTAAGATCTTAAAACTCATTTATGTGTTTCTACTGTAGCTTTGCTTATTTAGCTTATGTGTGTTTATTTAGTGTTATATAGTGATATTATTGCCTCAAATTAGTAGCTTGTTCATTAGAAATCTTAGTTGCTTTAATTTCATACTTGGCAGTCAACATTAGTATAATTAGTAATCTTGGCCATTTGTTGTTGTTTCCTATTTCTAAGTGTTCCTTTAAGCTTAATATATCACAATAAGTCATCTTGGATCAGTTTCATAAGCCCTAACACCCTCTTGGTTCATAAATCATAAAACAGTCCAATTAAAGCTGTGTTTGGATCAGTGTGATCCTGGGTGTTCTAGTGTATAATTGTTGTTGTTCTTTGTTTACACAAGTCACTTAGGATCATATTAGCTCAGAATAACAATAATAATCAGGTCTTGTTTGAGGAAAAGTCAAAATCACTTAGTAATAGGCCTAATTAACCCTCTGTGTTGGATTTAGTGTGGCTTATCCCCCATTTCCATTCACTTGTGAGTGGTGTAGCTTATTTTAGTCTTAACTTAGCTTAATTAACCAGTATCAATCATAAAACCAAGATCAAAGTTCATCAAAGTCAACATAAGCTTACTATTTCAAAAAGTCAAAAGTGCCTTTGTTTCAGAAATCCAAATCTTGGAAGATTTTTTGTAATTTTTGTGTTTAGTTTGAGACTTTGATATTTTCAGAAGTTAAAGATTGTCACCTAGTCTACAAGATCCCATAATCAGCTTATTTTTAAGATTTTTCTATAAGCTTGTGCAAGAGCTTCTTTTGACCTGCAGGGCAAGCATATGCCTTGTGCACAGGTTTTTCACCCATTTTCCAAGTTGATTTGTGACTCAACCAGTGGGACCCACCCTTAGCTTATTGGCTTTTTGGAAAGCCAAGCAACCCATTTTGATAGATCAGAGCTTATTTTGAGGTCTTGAGCTTATTTGATAGGGCTGCTACCCCCATTAAGTTTGACCAATTCCCTGAGTGTACACTGAGTAACTCAGTGTGTGACCCCAACTTTCATAGCCCACCCAGAGTTCATTAATAAGCCATAGGTCTATCTTATTGGCTTATTGTGTAGCCTTCCAGCCCCTTTTCAAGTTTTTATTTGGACCCCTAAGCTTATTTGTGGACCCCACAAAGGTCCAGCATCCCTCGGTTTGGCCTGTTCAGGCCTTGTGAATGCTTAAGTGCTTATTTGTGGTATATAACTTATTCTGAGTGCTTAATTGTTCCATTTTGCTTATTTCAAGTTTATAATCATCTGTGTATACCTAGTTTGTCATTTCCTTGCTTTTTCAAACATTGAACAAGTCCGAATAAGCTAAATAGTCCACTGTTTGGAAAAAGGGGTGCACATAGCTTATTTTTAAGCTATAACAAAAGTGTCTTTATAAAAGTTTCTTGTTTTTAGCTTATTTTAATCTTTCAAAAAGAAAAACCAACAAAAAAACTAAATTTAAAATTAGTGATAGCTTCAATTTAATAGATTCTATTTTTTTAATTTTTCTTTTCAGCTTATTAATAAGCAATTCATCATTTTCATAATTTTATTAATTTACTGTCACCTTAAGGTATTTTCAAAAAATTTCTTAGATTTTTCTCTTTTGGTTTGATAATTATTAGAATTAAAAATATTTTAACTAATTAATTAGATAATATTAGTAATTAAATAATTTTCTTAAATTTTAATTAACAATAGTAGGTTTTTATATTTTTCCTAGGTTTCACAAATCATTTAAGACTTTTAGAAAATAGTTTCTTAAATTATACTATTCATTTTCTAATTTTCTTAATTAATTTAGTTAAATTAGATTTAAATTAATAATCAAGTAAATAATTAGTAAAATAGTCTAATTATAATTTTTAGAAACTTTTTATAATTTTTTAGAATTTCTGTGATGGTTAATTAGTTTTATAAATTTTTCTATAATTTTCTAAGTCAGTTAGTATTTTTAGTAATTTAAAATAATTTAAATAGTTTAATTAATATAATTAGTATTTAATTAAAAGAAAACCCACAAAAAGACAAAAACATTTCTTTTTAATTTTTATACTTTCTTCAAGTTCATTTAGAGGTTTAGAAAATAATTTTGCAAGTTTCTAGTTTAATTTGTAGCCTTTGTCATTTTTAGTTTGATTTAAATTAGATTTAAATTACTTTTTAAATAGTTTTAATTAATTAATTAGTATTTAAATATTAAAATAATCAAATAAATAATTTCATTTTTATTTTAAATTTTCTTTTTATTTTAAGTTTGAAAAAGTTTCACTTGCATCCCCTGTAGTTTTTACATTGTTAAATCCACTTTTCTCTGTCTGTATTCTGATTCTCAATTTGTGTTTTTGTGATTATATCTGTATATCTGTTATTGTTAATAATTTTTCCAATACCAAATAATCAGTAGCATAATCATTCCCCAATCATCTTGGTTACTGATTTCAGTGCCACTCATTCCTAAAAATGTTTTCAAAGCACCATTGCAATCTCGCTGGGACATAACGACCCGGGGAAACACTATACTATCCACGGAGAATTGGACTGAGCTGTTTTTGACTTATTTGACCTTGGTCAATAATATCTGACGGTTTAGCCCCAATCAAATTTCACTACTGAGGTTAGAACAAATTTACAATTATGTTCAAGTAAGTGGCAAATTGGTATATTTGATTGACCTTATAATGAGATAGGATATTGACTAAAAGAGTTCATCTACTGCAAAAATAATTTAAATCATTCCAACTAAGCAAAAGCTCACAACTGCAGACTTTACACCAATGCTCGATCCCAAGGCCTCTCAGACTACTCAGATATCTGAATTGCAAGTTCTCTTCAAAGAATTGAAGACTATGGAAGAAAAATCGGGTACAATATCTAATGCATTTTCCATACATTACAGGGGCAAGATGGGTGGTTCGGGCAATTTGGTATAGGTCTATTTAAGTAAAGGGCAAGTCACAACGTGCAGGCTGACCACAAACACTATCATCCGATTTTTTAGTTCATATAAATGATTGAAGTGTCAATTATGATTACAAATACATATCATTACGACAGTACTCTCAATCCTTAATAGTAAATGAACCTGCTACGGATGCGCTGTTACGCGTAGCAGACTTGCAGTCTTTCTCACATGTATCCAATACTGGGAAGGGAAAAAGAAAGGTGGACGATGTTTGTCTGCAGCCTTACTTTGATGACAGTACATTAGGTTATCCGATTCATTGGTTGTTAGTATGTCAGATTCAGTGGTTGTATGCTCATACTAGATTCTAAGAGGCATCGAAGAGGCATGCTACTTACAAGTGCCAGTCTATGGCTACACCTCCCGTGCTTCATGGCAAGACGTGGGAACAGTTGATCTTCAACCTGCAACTGCCAGTTGCAGTGACATTTACCTGCATTTTGACACATTTTGTACTCTATTATTTTGTAATGAAAATTCGGTATACTCCATTATTTTACAATAACTGATGATAAATCCCAAGTAGAAAAGTTTCTATAACTGATGATATGGAAGCAATTTTTTTCCCCGCTTTTTCAGAAAATGTATACTCCATTATTTTACAAGAGTCATTTATCTCCAGTGAGAACACATATTTTATTGTTTAAATTATAAACATAATACATGGGGACATGTCGACGGATCTTTGTTTTCAGCATATGTCCCATTAATTGTTAAATCAAATTAATTGAGTAGTACCACAGTTCGAAGGTGATGGGTTTAATTTCGTCATTTTGTTGATACATGACAATTAACCACAACCGGTTCAAGAGTCGGTTTCTAATAATATTTAAATATCTTTGTTTTCAAATTAAATATTGAAATAATTCATAAATTCATTGTTTTTTCTAAATTTTTTTTTCTATAAATCATATTAATTTTTAATATTTGTAATCCATATATAGTTATAATGCACGTGGCTGCATGATTTTTTACACATTTTTTTTTTTTTTATTATGTGTTAATATCTATTAATACTATGAATATATTTTTGTTGCATGAATTAGTAGACTTTGTTTAATTGACATGGTGTTTATATTGATCTTGTTTAAATTTAACTAATGATATGATATTCTAGATATTATGTGTATTTAGTAGCACATAATGACTTCGAAAAATATGTGTCGTTGTTATATATAGAACCTCGTCTATTTAATTTCATCTCACAATAACGTGTGAGGTCGTGCCTCATTTTGGTATTTATAGTCCTGTTAATAATAATTTAAGCCGACTTTCAAACTCGTGCGCGAGTTAAACTTATAAACAGGAAACATGAGTCATTATTGAATGTAGATAGTTAATAAAGAATACTTTTTTCGGATATCGTTACTTAATCCAATAAAGAAGAATAACGTGAGTTGTTCGTATATGTATAATCTCGTGTATTTATTTACATATCACAGTAACTCGTGTTTGTTTTAGTATGTGCTAATACATTAGTTTAATATATACTGATAATAATATTTATAAACACCAAAATATTATTGTATTTTTTTTATGAAATATATAATATAAAAGGTATTTTATTAAAATTTTAAAATTATTAAAAAAAACATTAAAATTGATAAGTATACTTTATTTAAAATTTAATAACTAAAGTTTTATTAATGACACCTTATTTTTTATTTTTTTTACAAAATTGAAACATATATATTTTTTTTAACATATTTTATAAATTAGGTAAAAATTTAATAGTTTGATTAAATTGAACATTAATTTTAACTTTTATTGACTACTAGTATTGCTCAATTTTGTCATGTAGGTAGAATGATACTCTTATTAGTCCGATTACAAATTGTTGTGTTCGTTTTCTAATTTGTGGAATTCCCTTATTGCATAAGAGATAAACGAATTTTGAAACACAACAATTTTTCATATCTTTGATGTATTACAATGTAACTCTTGGAGAATAATACAAAATTATTGATAGAGACTTGTAGGGACAATAATGCGATTTTGATATTATATATTTTACGTGCTATTAACTTTTGAGGAAAGTCAAGAAATGGTCATAATATAAATATCCTTTGGAAAGGTCAAGAAATGAATAATGATTGAGTAGAAGTGAATGGAGACTATACGGCATGTCCACGGCTTTGACTCATCCATTTATAATTTCATTAATTTGTATTACAATTTACAACATGAAATTTATACCTATATATTTCAAGGCATGTCCACGGCTTTGACTCATCCATTTATAATTTCTTTGAATGGTTAGTTTGGTACGTTTTTAAAAGAAAATATTAAGGAATGGATGCATAAGTTCAATCCACACTCAGTCGGTGAGTGTTACCGGATTCTAATGTATTGATAATTTTAAAACAATCACAGCAACACATTTAATTCAAAAAAAAGTGTAAATTGGCAGGGACACTCTGACCCCGGATGTCTTTTGGCACAAGTCATTGTCTACTCTAAAAGGTATAGATTCGGGCAACTCTCCTGGCCTAGCGGGGCATCAACTGAAGTGAGTTGAGACTTTCGAACTCTTGAGCTCTTATCTACAAAGTCTCTCCAGTTAGCCTATAGATTTTGTAAAAATAAATACCTATCTGGGATCAAAGTACCAGAGATGGGATTCAAACCCAAGTCTATTGATTTAAGAATGAAACCCTCTACCACTGGACCAATGCCCCAGTGATAGCGACACATTTAATGTTTTCTTGTCCACCAAATATATTTCTCTCTATTCTATTATCAAGTAATGTTCCTTTGGGGAACATGCGGTTCATTGTAAGGAGCGCCCGGGCTTCAAGTACAGGCATGATATAGTTAGGGACGTCCTTTTTGACATATTTAGGCGTGTCGAGATCTCTGTCAAGAAAGAAGCGCCTGTGAACTTTTTGACTGACCCAATGGATGGAAGATCCACACTCAGACCGGCGGACGTTTTGGTTTTTGGGTGGGTAGGAGGGAAACATGCGTGTGTGGATCTAACCGGGGTTTCTCCTCTTGTGGGGTTGAGTAGCCGGGGTTTTACAGTAGGACAGGCTGCTTTGAAAGCTGCCTCGTACAAAGTGGCAAAACACGAGAAAGCGTGCATTGAAAATCAGCATGTTTTTATTCCTTTCACGTTTGATACTTTTGGTTTTCTGGCACCTGAGGCAGTGGAGCTACTCAACAGAGTTCAACGTGCTATGTATAGTAATGTTGTAACACCTAGATCCACAAATGTCATTTTTAAGAGAATTAGCTTTGCAATTCAAAAAGGGCTAGCGGCGCAGTTTGTTGCTCGCTTACCTTCTACCGCTATGTAAATTCAATTCGGATCTTAAAAATAATACATAAAGATTTTTAAATTAATATATTTTATATATAACAAATACTTTATCTTTCCTAATTTAATTTCATTCCATTACCAAATTCAAAACATAATTCAAACTATCAACAAAACAAGCGCACCTAATTAATATATTAAAATATCTATATTCATACCACTCCAAAATTCATGATTCAAAACTACAAGAAGACAAACTTCTCTGTATTAAATGTGACCAAAGATTCGTCACAAACCCCGCATACCACAAAGGCTGCCTCAACATCGAGGGCAGTGACAAGTTTAATTCCACCAACATTACGATATCTACAACATGATTCTTCTTAATTGTTTAGACTTTAGAGTTAGACGACACAAATGCTAAATTCTCCTTCGTTTAGTTTCTTTATTACCTCGTAGTTCATTTGTACAAATCGACTTGAATGCATGATAATTTTTTAAGTTGTTATGTCATTGTTACAGATCGAGATATTTTTGGTGAAGATTTATTGCACTGTTGATCCATAACTCATTAGTCGAAGCAGTAACCGTTGCTATTATCCTTTTTTCCCTATTACACACAGTTGGTCCTTGATAATGTAAACTACAAATTTTGTTAAGGGTAAACTGCAAATAATGTCCATGTGATTTCTCATTAGCGAGTTATGTCCCTCAAAGCTTATAATTGCGAAAAATGTCCCCATGGTTTATAGTGTGTTGCAAATAATCTGTTTGGCTTACGATCGTTAAAAATCCCCATTAATCAAAGTCAAAGGTCATATGAAATGACCAATTTACTCTCGCCTTTCTCCCATAACCATTTTGTAATCCCACCACCACCATCAAATCTAATAATAATAATAATAACAGTAGTAGTAATAATAATAATAATAATAATAATAATAAATTGAACGTATCTCTGTTTTTTTAACCAGTTTGACATGTTCGTTTTTTATTGGTATCAAGTTGTTATAACACTGGGATCAAACTCATAAATGCATATATAGGATACCTCTGGAAGCGACGATGTTTGGAGAGCATAATGTATATATATGGTGATGGGCTGTGATGATTGTTATAGTTGAGTGAAATGGAACGGGTCATTCAAGATCTTACAGTAACTTGGCATGGCAATGACCAGACGGCATAGCATTACGATTACTATGCAGCCAAATTTGTTTGTAGCCACAGTGAAATCCGGGTGTTTACGTGACCGGACCTCCAATCACATATCTGAGCCGAATTATTTATTTTGTCGCTATTTGTTAAAACCAAATGGGTCTTAACATTTGACTATTAGTATGTATACACAAGTATAATAAATCATAAACATATGTAAGTGTTTCGGTTAGTAATTTATGCACCAAACACTTAGAACTTAAACTAGTCATACATTTCATACAAACAACAAACCTACTTATTTCAGTGCCATAACAATTGACATCACAATTGCAAATACAAGAAAAGTTGACTTTCAAAAAGTCAAATTGGCCTCACCTCTCCTCAAATCTTGACTTTGAGTGTTCAACTCCATCTCTAATTGTTCAATCCTTTCTTGATGATCGATCTCATTCTTCAATTCACATCCTTGGGAAGGATTTAAGAGCGAATACATTTCGTACAAATGTTGCCTATACCAATCATTCTTAATCTCTGGATCATACCACACCCATATGTCACACTTTTTTTACGGGTTTCTATAAACAATATACAAAACAACTTGACAACTAAATTAGGTTACAAAAAATCGAACAATAAAGTTACATAGCGATCTATTGGGACAAACCAAGAATCTTTGGGACGGGTTCGTAGATGTCCATGAAACAAGATCCGCTAATAGAAGGTTACAATGGCATTCGTTTGGAAGGTCACAATTTCTTCTAAAAGTGAATGGGGGAGATGAAGAATACATGGTGTAGGTGACAAAAATGTTGCCGGGGTTTATATTGGGGATGTTTACTAAAGTGGAAGTGAACCGAGGTATATCCATAGTCGGGTAAAATACAGGTCAAATAAAATCTAGTTGGAATATAAATAAATGACGTGAAAGTCTTTTAGCTAACATGGAAATTCAATCGATTACCTTTGTAATAACTGTAAAACTTGACAAGTTTGTTTTTAATTTACAAACTTAACCTCAAAATTTTCAACATGTATTCTTTTTTGTAGTTTTATCTTTTGGAAATGCAAAATAGACAATTGTTTTTTGTAAATCTAGTGTCTTATTTATGAGCACGGGAATTGTTTAAAATAAATTTTACCAGCCATACTAAATAAGTAAATATTATTGTAAATTTAATATCTACATCAACAATTAAAAAACAGAAAAAAAAAATGATAAATGAATACGGTAACGGAATATGTGTGTAAGCTTAAAGCGATTTCCAACATTTACAACATATTTGTTTCTTTTTCTTTTTCTTTTTGATAAATTTAAAACATGTTTTTATAACTTAAAAAGTAAGTTTTTTAAAGTCACCGGTATCGCGGATTTAATTTCTTTTGAAGAATTGCCTTCATGTTCTTTTTATTAAAATACAAGTTTTCCTTATCACACGTGCATTAATTGGACCACAAACGACAACAAACTCATCTTACCATGCTTTGTAAACGACAGAATAGACACAATGACAAAAAGTTGTAATCGGACTTATACTTTATATTCGTTCAACAAAAAAAAAAAAAAAAAAAAAAAGACTTATACTTTATATTATTATTTTTAATTTTAAAATATCTATGAAGTTTGTAAAAAGATATTTATATTATTTAGTTATTTTGTCTTTTTCAAAATTTGATAAGTCTTTTATTACTCATGGTCCATATTATTTGTATTTTATCTATTTTAGTCTTGTATGATTAGCAATTTTTGGTTTATATTCATTTGAGTTTTGTAAAATCAGTTTTCCTATTCTGCCGAATAATAAAACAAGTCACGGTATTGGTATCAGTCACGGTATTATATTTTCTTTTTGAAGAATCATCGCCATGCTCATTAACATTTTACATGTTTTTCTGTTAAGTAACACTGATAAAATTACTACAAAAAAGTATATTATATGCATTGATCCTATTGAAAGGGAAGATATAGACACACTCATAAATTTGATTGGGACACTTAATATACTAATAGTTAAAGCAGATTATCTATACTACATTATAATTCATTTGAGACTATTCTATAATTAGAAAGACTTAAAATTCAGAATTTTTTCTTGCTTATTATTGAAAGATTTCAAAATTAATTTATTAGGAAGCAAGTTGGTTAGGAAGCGTTTGATTGTTCAAACTAAAATTATTTGGGCTTAACAATCTCTAATATCTCAACTTATAAAGCATGAAGACAACTAAACGTGTAATCAAATAACGCAAAATATAATCACACAGTACCCGCCGCCGCATTACACGGGTACCATTCTAGCATTTACAATACAACTATTTAATGTACGTTTTGAAATGCCCCAATCAAATATGAGAATGTGCAAATCAACTCATAAAACGGTGGTTCTAGTGATCTTAAGCAAAATAAGTTGATGGAGACAGCTTGTAGAGTTGTGGTGTGAAGTTGACAATGTCATCATAGTGACGTGTGTGTATTCGTACCACATGTGTATTTGACTACTAGTATTTTCTAACTTAATATATAGAAAAATAGAATTGAGTTTGAAAAGCTCAAAGAGGAAAGTCCAACAATTATTGTAATCATTTAATTGAAAGTTCTTTAGAAGGTCATGGTATGTCCACACTAACGCAGTCTCTACGGTATGTCCACGGTTTTGACTTATCCATTTCCATTATTCTAAAACGAGTTTGGTAAACGCGCGTTGTTGCGTATTTTTTTATTACCGTTAGCTACTTAATGTGAAGTTAGTTATCTAGGACCGATTTTGCAATTGATGTATAACATGAAGGACCATTTATGTAAATTATTTGAGGACTAAATTTGCAATGA
The DNA here is from genome assembly GCA_030686995.1 of Artemisia argyi. Lineage (NCBI taxonomy): Eukaryota > Viridiplantae > Streptophyta > Magnoliopsida > Asterales > Asteraceae > Artemisia > Artemisia argyi. The sequence continues at coordinate 142,334,625 of CM060697.1, read as the reverse complement.
ACCACTGAGATGAAGGATAAAGTGCGTACAAAATTTTTTTTTAAAATGTTAAAGATAACGGTCGTTAATTAACAGCCGTTAAATAACTAACGACCGTTAGTATTTAAAAAAAAAAAAAAAATCACTGTAGCGTCCACTGTAGCAAGCACTGTAGCTGCTACAGTAACCTCTTGCCCTTTAGTATATACTACATCCGTCCCAAAATTATTGTCCACAAACAAAAAACACACAGTTTTAGAAAGTATCAACTTTACAGCTTTCTCTCTCTTACTTTTTGCACAAAGACAGTTTTACCCTTAATCAATTAATTTTCAACTTTTTTAAAGTTTGTAATAATAACTACAAATAAGGGTAATATGGTAAACTTAATTTATATTTCATATCTATTTATAGAAGTGGACAATTAATTTGAGACAACTGAAAAAGGAAAGATGGACTATAAATATGGGACGGAGGTAGTATATAATTAAATATATTTTTTCTTAGAACCAGTCCAAGAACAATAATTAATTAGTCTATTTTTCCATCATATATGATACTAGTTATAACGCCCGCGCACGCGCGGGTTTTTTTAAAATTTTTTTTTGAATCATATATTTTTATTTATTAAAAAACAAATAATTTAATCTTTGTTTTGTTTGATTTTTGATTTTTAATTATAGTTTTTATTATTAAAGATAATTATTTAAAAATTTTAATCTTATTGTTAATTGCATCTTATCTATACTAGTTATAATACCTGTACACGCACAGGGTTTTTAAATTTTCGTTTTGATTATGTATTTTTATCGATTAAGAAATGAATAACTTAACATGTTTCAATTGGTTTACTTGGTGGACTAAAAATAAAAAACCATATGTTTATATGTTATAATCTACCTATTATTTTAGAATAATGCTTTTAGATTAAAGTTATATTTTATTATTATAGCAAAATCACATGATGATACTTGACTTGCATGAGATGTTAATGATATATGCTTTTAGTTTTGTAAACCCATGCGATCAATTTACGATGTGTTTTGTAATCGTTCTATTTCTTTTACTTATATTTTCGTTTTTACTTATATTTTCGTTAAAATATGTAGCATATTTAGATATCTTTGAAGATTGATTCATTTTCTTGATTATGAATAACTATCATACCATGTTTACTAATGTAACTTTTTGTTTGGAAAATTGTATTTTCATAAGTTTGTACTATTTACTTCTCATGTTTGATCATAAAATTACCAAACTAGCATAGCTGCTTACACTATAGCTTCGTTATTATATAAAAAGAAACAAAAAAAGATGTAATGGGTAGAACTCAAATTTAATCTTACATTTATGTATAATGTATAAATGTAATTTTTCTGTGAGACCGAACTATATAAGGAAATTATAATTACTTGTATGAGTAAATTATAAATGCATGAAAAAAATGACAAAGAGTACATTCACAAGTCTTTTAGGATTGTTTGAATCCTTACCGATCTTTCACTTTAGCGCAACTTTTTTTACAATTGGCCTAAACCATCAAGGTAAAAGACACTCATATTTTAAACCATTGGTTGATACCCATAGTGTTATCAATGAAATCAAACACCTGCTAAGTTTCATTAACTCATTCAAAGACACCTGCTAAGAATTTATACCATAAAATTCCCCGTATAGGCATTAAAATACATCTTTGATACATTAAAAATACATTCATGTGTTTATCTGAATCAACAACTAAACTTAATTATACATTCATACCTTGAGCAGTTGTAGAAAATCCTTACATGACAATCATGTGTTGTTACTTAATCCTCCTCTAAAAACCACTCACAACAAATTGCATTACACTTTAGTGTGTGTGATAAGATCATAAAACTGCAAAAAACCACTTACATGTTGCATTATAGTGAGGATAACAACAGAATTAGTTATAACATCAAATAAGAAAACTTCATATTAGAACTAAAGGGGTGTTTGGTTATGCTTATTAAAGGTGCTCATTGATTTATTCAATTACTATAACACAATAAGTTTATGATAAAGCTATAAGTTTTTGTAGAAGCTTAGTAAAAAAAACCCTTGAACTCACAACTAATTTTATCATAGCTTAGTGTGTTTAGTAAAAACACAAATATTAAGTGTAGAAGTTTTCAATAAAACATAAAAAAAAAAAAAAAAAAAAAATACTAAAAGTTGGTGTGTATAACAAAAAAGTTAAATCATAAAAAAAGTTACTAAAAACTATCAGCTAGAAAAGGCATAAGTCAAAGTTCTGTTGAGGTTTCTTTTGGTTTCTATCCGGTAGCAAAAAGAGGTTAGCACATAAATTATAAGTATAGAAGAATGGTTGTATCTCACATCCGTGATTATCAACTCAATAACATTATCGCAATATAGTAACGTAATAGCCTGATTAAAAACTATATATTATTACTTAATAATTATAATGTACATACTTTAATTCCATTCCAACGGCCAATTATTACGTTTTTTTTAATTTTTATGAAAAATCACGTCAATGAATAAAGTTAGGTTATCACCTACGTATTTTTTCTTTTTTTAATTTAGGAAGTGATTGTTATCAAATAAGGATTATGATGCATGCATTTTTTTTTTTTTTAATTTAAAGAAAACACCTTCTAAATTAAATAATGACTATCTAACCCATGTGTTTGTTTATTTTTTTTAATAATCAGCTTTGTATAATGTTTTTATCTGACAGGCATGTTGAGGTTGATATTGATGTTGTTGTTTAATTTTAACTATTGATATCATGTTGTACAAAATTTGCGAGTTTACATAATGAGCGTTAATGAAGTTAAAATATGCTCCTTAAAGTTTTTAAAATGTTTTTATGAATATTCATATATAAATTTTAAATAACAATTTCATGAGTTGTTGTTATAAATAGAATAGCGTATATTTATTTTCATATCACCGTAACTCGTGCTTACCATTTGATATTTATATTCTCGTTACTAATAATTTAGCCATATTTAATATTCAAACCCGTGTACGCATAAATTAAACTTTTAAATAGAATAACATGAATCCTTATTTAAAAAGATATTCTAACGGCTGGAAGTCTAAAATTAACAATATTAAAACTAATTCACATATTTATCAAATTTTGTAATTTTAATGGATGAAAGTCTAAAAACTAATACTAATACTTATATTTTAAACAAAGTTAATATTATAAAGTATAAGGGTATAAAGTGTAAGGGGTTATTTGTGTTTTTTCTAAAGTTATTAAAAAATTTAGAAACTTGCAATTTTACACTTAGCTCTACATAATTTATTTAAAATTCAACCACTAAAGTTCTACTAATTAATTCATTTTTTTAAAGTTTTTGTTTTTATAAATTTTACACTTATATTTTTCTGGAAATCCATATATAAACTTTAAATAAGAATTTCATGAGTCGTTGTTATAAGTACAATAGCGTATATATAATTTCATATCACAGTAATTCGTGCTATTTTCAGACTTTTATCCATTTATACTTTGTTTAAAATTCGTGTATATTTAATCTCGTATATCCAAGTCTAAATTCTGTAATTCGTGCTATTTCCAAGTCTAAATTCTCTTCGATTAAATGAAAAAGTATGTAAATAGTAAATTAAGGATTGGTAATTGATGAAGAAAAATGACGTTCAGTTGTCTAATACAGTATATCTATCGGGTAGATATACGAGAAAGGGAAATGATTTGCACACTCAATTTATTTATTGGGACACTCATAATACAAACAGATAAAACACAATATCAGTTATGTACAAGTAATTGATGCATAAAAAGGAGTATCCCAATAACTATTTGGAGTGTGCAAATCACCTCCCTACGAGAAAGTTCGATATAAATCACAATTTTTTTTAAAGATCTGATGAACAAATTCTAACCATTCAATTTTAAATCTAACTTAAAAAACTAACTTTCATCATTCTTTTTAAAAAATAAATATTTCACAAACCGTAAATCGTTACGCGAAACAAATCATCCATCGCAACGAAAATTAAGGCAATGTTTGGCGCAGAGCTTTTTTGGGGCGATGAGCGGTAAGCAATGAGCCTTTTGATTTTTAATGTTCGTTTGGCAAAAGAGCGACAAGCTTTGTTATTTTTTAGAAAAGCTCATTTTTCCAATGCTTATTTAAGAAGCTGTGAGCGGTGAGCGGTGAGTTGCGGCTACAGCTCACAACTAATTTTGCGAAACATAGCGTAAATCATTTTTCTATAGAGAGACACTTATATATACTTTCGACGAACTTTTGTTCAAAATTTACGCTTTGAAAAATCACATGTGATTTGTAAAATCAATTGATTTGTTATTTTACAAATCACATGTGATTTGTGAAATTACACATGAGTTTTAAAGAACAAATCATATGTGATTTTTTATAATGTAAATTTTAACACTAAAAATAAAACTAAAAAAAAAGTTCGTCGAAAGTATAGCCCATCTTAAAAATAAAAAAATTCTCATCACGATGGTAAATTTTTTATCGCTTAAGGATTTACCATTTGTAAGATATTTCTTTACGTGGAGAGTGGGCTTTCTTGTTTTAATGAAAAAATACATGCCTAAAATTTGTTCATTAGATTTTTAGAAAATCTTTTATATAATAAAAGAATTATATCATTTCGGAGTGTTTTTGCAAAACCCTTCTCATTGAAAAAAAAATTAGACCAATAGAAGAGCTCGATTTTGCCACGTAGGCAAAATCAAACAACATGATTGGTCAATAAAAAGTCAAAATTGAATTGATTTTGGTCAAACTTTAATAAATTTTGTGGAGAAATTTGGTTAAGAAAAAAATACAAAAAAATATTTGTGTCAAATTTGTGAAAACAAAAACTTAAAAAAAGAGGAAGTAATTAATAAAACTTTAGTGGTTGAATTTTACAAAAATTATATAGAGCTAAGTGTAAAATTATAAGTTTCCATATTTTTTAATAACTTTAGCAAAATAACAAATAACCCCTTACAGTTTATACCCCTATACTTTATAAGATAAATTTTGTTTAAAATTACATAAGTATTAGTATTATTTTCAGACTTTCACCTATTAAAATTACAAAATTTTGTAAATATACGAATTAGTTTTAATATACGTTAAATATTTTTTAAAACTGATATTCGTCTTAAACTTTCATCCATTAAAATATTTTTTTTACTATATACGTTAAATAAGGACTCATGTTATTTTATTTGAAAAGTTTAATTTATGCGTACACAGGCTTGAATATTAAATACGGCTAAACTATTGTTAACGGGAATATGAATATCAAATGTAAGTATAAATTACTGTGATACGAAAATTAATATACGCTATTTTACTTATAACAACGACTCATGAAATTCTTATTTAAAGTTTATATATGGATATCTAGAAAAACATTTCTTAAAAACTTTACGGAGCATATTTTAATTTCATCAAAATGACATCCCTCACTACAAAAGGTGTCCCATGGATGGCATACGGATATATCTCCTATTCGTGCTAATTATGTACTACTAAACTCGCACATTTTGTACAACAAAATATGAATAATTAAAGTTAAACAATAACATCAATCTCAACCTCAACATTTATGTCAGTTAAATAAAGTTAAATCTTCAACCAACAAATTTTTTTACAAAATATTATTATAATAGATATTAATACATAATAAAAAATCCTGGACAAGGTATTAGTTATACTTATATCATAATTTTCACGGATAAATTCTTATATGTCCATATACTCAACTAAAATTTTTAAATAAATTTGATTAATGTGTAAACCCCGTGCGTGCACGAGACTTATAGCTAGTTTGTAATCTATGCTGATATCATCTGGTCCATATATAGCTAGATTTGTATTTCATCGAAAACTTTGAGCCTGCTTAACCGCAACCTAATTCTAGTAGTTTCAGTAGTGCTAAATTTGAATTTCAACTGTTACCAGCAATATACTTCAGAGTCTCACAGTAGTTCAAACCATTTGAAATATTTACTTCTACTTACGATATTATTCTCACACTAAACCAATTTAATGTGATTGTTATGATAAAGATCAATATTAGCTTTTTCAGCGAATTGCCAGAAATTTACTCCATTAATATCAAAACATCTATAGGAGTCTTGTTGCAAGGCCTCTTTTCCAGTAACAGATGATAAAACAGGGGATCCTGTTTGTAATCTGTCATCCCGACATGGTGTAAATGACATGCCAAATTATTCCAAAATATGTACCATCATATGGTTAGATGGAATTGACAAAAAAGAAACACAACAATGAAGATGTGTCAAGAAACTAGTTGGTAGCCCTTTTCTATTAGCTAAAGAGTTGAATGAATAAAAGTAATCTCGAGAATGAAAGATATATGAATCTTCAACTCTATTTTTAACCACCACAAGGTACATACATAGCTCATAGCTGCTGGGCTGTATAAAACTAACTGTAAACTTCCTTCACCAAAATCTCCAAAACTAATTGTCATCGTCAGAGTCTGTATTTCAACCATTCATACTATCAGTTAGTTAGTCGCTCAAGTAAGTAACAGCTACATTTGATTATTATGTTTCATTTGAAAATCTGTATACCAACCAAACTAATCGTTTTCGTTTCTATCATTTACCTTATTTGAACAAAGATCAAATAATAATAAGATATTCATGCTAGCACAATCATATCAAATACCTCAATTCCGAAGAACTTGAATCAAATCAATCAACAAACAAAATACAACCGAAAAAATAATTTTTGACGGAGGACGTAGATATGAGCGTATGAGCATAATACCGATTAAAAAATGTGATTAGAATACGGCATGTAAACACTGCGATTTTGGTAAAGTGTGCAAATGTAAATGCAATAAGATTAAAATTACTTATTAGGTTTTTCTTTGACATAACTTAGGGGGTGTTAGTTTTAGTGGGCTTATGGGGCTTATTGACGATCTGAAAAGCCAATAAGCTGAAATTGGTAAGCTCATAAGTCATTAGAAATGAGCTTATTGGATTTTCAAATTTTCAATAAGCCTATAAACCCTACAAATTGGCTAAACAAACACCCCCAATGTTATAACATATATCAAACTTCATATATGAAAAAAGAGATTGTAGTATTTTCACTCTTTTAACATTTTCGCAATAAGAATCAGTTTATATGCAATAAATAGCTGGATATGATGGTGTAAGAAGTGAATTACCAGATCGTATATCTTCTCCAAGTTCTCCTCTATTCTTAAGCTGTCTCATAATCATGTTGAAGATGAGAATCCACCAGTAGATATGAAAGACGAGTAGATTCAACAACAAAGCATTAAAGACGTAGTACACCATCATATCATATGATTCTGATGGCCTCAAAGCATCAAGAAGATTGATACTGCCAACAGCAACACCAAACCCACATTCACATTATTTATTACTCTAATATGCTCAGAAACTTTTCAATTGAGGTTCCAATAAAGAGATAAAGTTGGGAGGGAGGAAAGATAACCTTGTGGCTCTGATGGCCCAAAATGGAAAGATAATGAGTCTGAGTATTAGCCATGACACAGCAAACAATCCAAACATCACACTTGCACCAAGTTCCTTACCCGAGTATTTCAAAATTTTAGCTCCTTCAAGAAATACATCACTTGCATCATGTATTGCAAGAACTACAGATCCAATTCGGAAAAACCTACCAAAATCAAAGTAATGATTATGAACATATTGATCTGCAAACTCTTTTGACCAAGTCAAATAGTAGCCCATCACTAGAGACGACAAAACATCCACATACCCCAATCATGTTGTGAATACGTTCTGAGAATACAAAACATAAACTACTACTAGTATTTCTTCCTCCAATAGTATGAAATATGTTTACAGAAAACATTATAAAATGAACTGCAAACAACTTTTTTTTCCCGTGAAATGAGGTCTCTGTGTGTCTTTCTCAAACGCTAGAATCCTGGCAGCACATTAATCTGTTTTAACCAAGGTCTTGAAGGTAAAGAAAATATAAACTAGAAAAGGTCGACACTTAAATTTACCACTTCATTTCGAGATTATTATGCTTTATGCTATACAGCCCTAAGTTTCTAAAGTCTATTGTTCTTATTTGACATAATTTATTAATGCAAGCTCTGTCTACAAAGTAAATTACTACTTCTGCCTAAACTGGATCAATATTCAGCCAATCCGCTGCCACTGAGGCTGGTTCTGAGTAGAGATATAGGGGCATTTACATATATGCTACAACTAAAGGTATGGCTACTTTCCCAGTTCCTGCAAAATGAAATTCCTTTTCTAAAGCCAACTAACCCAGCACTCCAGCAGAACTTCCCAGAAAAAAGGCTTTCATACTCTGTTAAATCTTCTGTTTGTGTTCTTGTGCCTGCTTGCCCTTTTCAAATCCTATACCTTATGACCCGTCCGTGGGCCACTCTCAATGAATTAGAGATATATATCGGAACTACGTATTTTAGAATTTGAACAATGAAAAAGATGAAGTATTTAGTAATTAACCCAAGCTATTCATCAAGATCGACACATGACATACTAACACTCCAAGCTTCTGTAATGGTTTTGGAACCTGCTCTTTCTATTTTCAGAGTATTATGAGTAATAGGGGTTGTTTATCTGCACAATCAACATCGGCAACAAGATGGCAACACAATAGAAGATGCAGAAAAACGGCATTTCAAAAGATTACGCTGAATAAATGATTTTTTTTAAAGGTGATTCATGAAATGATATCTATTTTGATGTAGGGCCACTGAGTGAGATTGATTTACCCCTCACGCACTGAGACTGAGGAGATATGGCATGGTCTAGTTGGGGTTGCAGAAAAATCAACCTTTTGTAACTAGAATTATGTATGAAATATGTATTTCTAACATTTCTTAATAATCCATGGACTGTGTGAATGTGTGATGCCGTTAATATGATCAATTTTCTCTAGGTCTAAGAGTTGCAATGTAATGGTGAACTTGCACTTTTTCACATGCAGTCTCAGACCTCTATGGAGCGGACTTCTTTTACTATGAAAAATGAAATCTCTAGTAGCAGATTGTTCCCACTGCCAAGTACACTGTGTTCGTTGGGTTCTACTAGTCTCCGTGCATATTCTGGAAAACCATGACATCTCAATCTCGTGGTTCAGTTACAAGCTTACCACAAGTTCCTGTATGTATTTTCAGCAAGGTGGTTCTATTAATCTTTGGTACAAGAGAAAGGGGAGGCAAACAGCCTTTAAAAGAACCAAAACAATCAGTCTATCTTTACCATTATCGCTATTACTTTTTAACCTACTTGGTATTAAGCTACTTGGTCACACCATGAAGCTCTGGGAGAGAGTTATTGAGAGGAGGTTAAGAAGGGAGACAAGGGTGTCAGAGAACCAATTCGGATTTATGCCAGGGAGGTCCTCGGTCGAGGCAATCCACCTCCTCAGAAGTCTTATGGAGAAGTATAGAGAAAGACAGAGAGATTTGCATATGGCTTTCCTGGACCTAGAAAAGGCATACGATAGTGTCCCACGAGAGTTGATTTGGAGGACTCTAATAGAAAAAGGAACCCCAAGGAGATACTTAAGAATCATTAGGGATATGTACGAGGGGGCGAAGACCCGCGTACGGTGCACGGTGGGGTGCACTGAGTTTTTCCCGGTGGAAGTTGGACTTCACCAAGGATCAGCCATTAGTCCGTACCTCTTCGCCCTGATTCTCGATGAGATTACTAGAGGGATACAAGAGGGCATTCCTTGGAGCATGATTTTCGCTGACGATATTATGTTGGTAGCAGAATCGGCCGAAGGGCTAAACTACAGACTGGAGCACTCGAGAGAGGCATTGGAAGACAGTGGTCTTCGGGTAAGCAGAGAGAAGACTGAATACATGAGATGTGATTTCGGTAGCAACGAGATCGGCCACAACGAGGAGGAAGTTCGTATCGGCAACCAGGTTCTTCAACCTAAGGAGTTTTTTAGATATCTTGGTGCGGTGATACACAAATCAGGAAGGATTGACGATGACGTTACCCACCGTATTAGAGCTGGATGGGCGAAATGGAGGGCGTCGTCAGGTGTGCTCTGTGATAAGAAAGTCCCCCTTAAGCTTAAGGGAAAATTTTATAGGGTGGCGATCAGACCAGCTATCTTGTACGGGTCAGAGTGTTGGCCTATCACGAAAGCCCAAGCTAACAAAGTGGAAGTGGCAGAACTGAGAATGCTAAGGTGGATTTGTGGGAAGACTATGCTTGACATGATACCGAACGGAGTTTTCAGAGCAGAACTTGAAGTTGAAACTATAATCTCAAAGATGCGAGAAGGAAGGTTGAGGTGGTTCGGTCATGTCAGGAGAAGGCCACAGACGGCGCCAGTAAGGAGAGTCGAAGAGCTGAGGGTCGACGGTTTGAGAAGGAGGGGAAGACCTAAGCTCAGGTGGGAGGATAGACTTAGGCTAGACATGAAGGAGCTTCTCTTGTCCGAGGACATGATCTCAGATAGGAACGAGTGGAGAGCTAGGATTAGAACTTGCGGGTAGTTTAGGTTGTGTGGTAGGTTGTCTTTGCCTTGCCCTTTTGCGTTTTAGGTTTGGTAGGCCCTTTTGCACTTTAGGCGTATTGGTCTCTTTGCTTGTCCCCTTTTAGGTTTTTAGTAGGCTAGTGGTGTCTCTTTTCCCTTTGCCTTAGCTTTTTCCCCCTTGGCCTTTGCTTTAGCCCCCTTGCCTTAGTTTTTGCCCTTTGCTTTGCCTTTGCTTTTGCCCCTTGCTTTGCTTTGCTTGTTCTTTGTGTTGTCTTCTTGCCTGCTGCCTGCTTGCTTGTGTTTGTTTTGCCTTTGCGTTCTTGCTTGTGTTTGTTTTGCCTTTTCGTTCCTTGTTTCTCTTGCGTTCATCTATGCTTTGTTTGCTTGCTTTACTTGCTTTGCTCCTTGTTCTTTGTTTGGTTCTCTGTGCTTTGTTTGTCTTGTTGCTCTTTTGCTCCTTGCACTTTGGGTTTCTTTATCACTGTGCACGTGCCGGAGGTCTCCCTGGAAGCAGTCTCTCTACTCCTAGGCTTTGCCTGGGGTAGGGGTAGGATCTGTCTACACTTCTACCTCCCCCATACCTCGCTCTTGCGGGATTGGGCATGTTGTTGTTGTTGTCGTTGTTGCTATTACTTTTTAACCATAACCTGTATGGTACAAGAGAAAGGAGAGGAAAACAGCCTTTAAACAAAGGTTGCCAAGAATAGCCCCTCTCAAGAGTCGAGACATTGTCAAGATGTGTTTTACATGAAAGATGGAATAAAAACCTGTATGTGTCAATACCATCCACGGGAATGGATTTATGAGGTTGGAAAGTTAGCTCCAAATCAAATCAAACTTTGTCTAGCAAATCCCTAAGCTGTTTCTAACTTTCTATATTTACAATCCCAACAAGGAGCAAGTAGTATTCCGACTTTGGACGTCCTTCGATTAGTCGCAATACTCACATTCCTCCATTAAGGCAATCCTTTGTAAGTTTCAGGGTGTCTGAGGTTGTACAATACTTATTCCGACAATATTAGTTTGTCAGTGTTTTCTCCTCTAAGAATTAACACCTGAAAGGATTCCATGAGCCCCAAACTTGTTTCTTGCTTCATGAAACTCACAGTGGTTCTGGCCATGAATTCCTTGCTCACCCACTTTTTTGAGATTTAATTCAAGAATAATCCCACGAACTTGGTATCTACTTTTAACATAGTCCTTTCCCTAAGCTCTAAGAGCTTATCTTTCTCCAATAAAAGGGTAGCTACAAAAGAAAATGCCACTATACTTATTGATAAGGTTGCCGTTGTTTATAAATTGTAGCTATAAACCATAATTAGGGCCTAAGAGACCAATCCTACCTCTAATTGCCAGTGATGCACTTATGGCCCTTCTTAGAGTTTTTTTAGGGGTAGATCAAGTCTTTTATCTTCCAGGCTCTTACGCACTTCCCAGCCTTAGTTTGTTTCGTTTTTTCTTTTTTTTTTTTTTTTTTTTTTTTTTTTTACAATGTCACTCTCTTCTGCCTTATTTCTGGCTTGGCAACCGAAGTTGTTCACTGTTGCCTTAGTAATTGAACTTTTATTCAGAAATTACCGCTAATATTTGTCATTACATGCAGTTTTTTCTACTTCTCACGTATTAACAAACCGTAAGCCAAGTCCAGATACACTCCTAAACAAAGATCGGCATTCAAACTTAAAGTGACATATAGGATCGCGTAACAGCAAGATAGTATGCCATTTGACCTTGAAGGCTCTCCTTCCCTTTAGTCATTTTCTCAGTTACTTAGCAATTACTACCCGGTGCTATGATTCCATCTACAGATTCTATGCTAAAACCTATCAATGAAACAAATGCCCACACAAAGATAAATGATTTGCCAAATTTGCAGTCAAAAAGTCAAATAAGAATAAAATAGAAAATAAGACAATAAGAAAACACAAAGATAGCAAGACTCTAAAATAAGGATAAAGAAAAAAGAATATGTGTAACTAAAAGATATTTGTAGATCTTAAAATAATAAGAAAATACCTTGTAATGTAGGAGTATCCAATTAAGAAAACAGTGATAATATGATGAGACATCATCACAGAAAAATCTTTCCTTCTTGTTTCCCACAGAAGGAGTGCAGCGATGCTATAGATGTAGAACCCACACTGGCACATATACACAAGCTCTAGAGAAAACCTGAGGAAAATATCAAAGATACATAATTAATTATCAACTATATGTGGAAACCGAAAGACATAATAATAATAGAGTATATTTACTAACTTTAGCTCTTGATTTTTAAAATCTCCAAAATATGCTGTTATGTCTGTAAACCATGGCTCCCGGTAAGTAATTGAAAGAACACAAAATTCGAGAGTCGCATAATATGTAAGCTTCCACATTGATTCTGTAAGTTTGGAAATCTTTGCTCTTGTAGCTTTATTAATCTTTAATGGAGTGCCAGTCTTGCTCATCAACCAAACTGAAAGTCCCTGGAAACATGTCAAAATTTAGTATCCATCATGTGATCGAATACTATGTTTATCAAAAGAGCTCTGCTTGATCAACACAAATCTTATTGAAATCTTATATTTTACACATTATCATCTAAATGAGTGTATGGTAATTGAAATAAAAGTGTACAGCATAACAATAACTATAGAAACTATCCATGACAGTAATGACTATTTTGATAACATAAGCCTTTGAGGTTTATAGCACATATGTATAAGCTCCACTTGAACTGAAACGTAAACAATTAGCAATCAAATTACATGAAATCTCTACTACTTATAATTCATGCATACAGCGGCGGAACTAGGAGCTTCTGTCAGGGGTAGCGAAATACGAAAATTTGTTTAGGGGTAGCGAAAATTCGTTTCAGGGGTAGCGAAATCGTCAAAAAATGGCCAAAAATCGCCAAAAAACGTAAAAAATCGCCAAAAATTCCACTACCAGGTAAAAGTTCAGGGGTAGCGACCGCTACCCCTGGACTATACATGGATCCGCCCCTGCAAGCATATGCATTCCTTAAACTTAAAGTGCTTAAAATTTGAGTAATGTTGATTGCCTATAATGAGTAGTGATTGGGAGGCCTAAAACATGTGCCTAAATTCATGTCTAAGCCTACGTGGCATCATCCTGATGGTTGCAGCCAGGGGACCCACTTTTCTACAAACCATCAAGATCATGCCACATGAATTTAGGCATACAACTTAGGTCTCCAAATCATTTTCCGCCTATAATACCTCTTAAACTTAAATGCTTAAATGGCAAGTAACGTTAGTGGACTATTATACCCTTGATTAAAAATGGTAACATCATTTACAACTAAATTAATATTTTAAATATTGTTTAATCCTTAAACTTTTATCATTTTTTGTTTCTAACCCATGAACTTTTTTCTCGTAATGACTACAAATTGAACTCGTAAATTGTGCATCAAGGGTCAAACCATAATCACGATTTCGCAAGTATAACTATTTGCCGCTATATACCGTCGCTTTGCGTGGGTATTCGTCTAGCGCATACAAATGCACGAATAAACTGAAATCATTAAGTCATCACTCATCCCTAAAAGCACTAGTAATCATTGACATCAGCAAGTACAATGACATTTTAAAACCACCATGCATACAGCTTTTACAAGAAGACTATAAGTGCCATAGATGAATAGTACCAAATAATCATCAAACTATTCTTGCGTCACTTAGAAATGACCACTACTCACTACTTTGTACACTCCAGATTACATATCATATACAATATGACAAAAAGGGGTGTTTGGGATAGTGCTGCTAATCTGTTTAAGCAGATAATAGTTTTCAGTATTTAAATGAAGAAAAGTGCCTATGCTGAGCTGCTTATTTTTGTGTAAAATAAGCTGTTTTCAGCTGGCAATTTGACTTTCAAAATGTTAGCAATTTAAGAATGCTTTTCAAAACTGATTATTTTCTATGGATTCAAGATAACAAGTTTACCCTTACTATGAAAGAAACTGTTTTCAGTAAAGCTGATTATCTGCTGCTGCTTATAACCAATTAACCATAAGCTGCAAACACAAGCAATTCAACACCCCCAAGGTAGTAAGGCTATAGGCAACTGCCCTTTGCAATTGGCAGTCTTATGTATCAATATACAGATGAATGACACAAATGAGAGATATCTGAGCCATTTCCAAAAAAGTAAGCAAGCAAGAATGCTAAACCAATGGTAATTCTCGAGTTTTACATATGCACCACACTTCCATATCTCATTATATGGCATAGAACTGTCACAGGGTAGCACCATATCATCTATTGCCCTCACATAAACCAATTATTAAGCACAATAACTATGTCAAAGTACACAATTTTGTTCATTTAATTAAAAACAGTAGATGAGAAAACAAGGTCCCTAGTGCAATGACATTAATGAGGATTTCAAATTATGAAAATGCAACTTGCCTTTCATCAAGCCTGCATTTATGATGGCCAACACTAAAGAAACCAATGGTTTTGGAGCTATACTTTTTACTTTACACTAAAACACCATAAACATAACCTACACTCGAAATTAATCAGCTAACAAGTGCGTACATAACCAAAACGAATTTTCTTGCCGACATAATAAGTGCTATTTACATGAAAAAACTAAAAATTAATGAGCTAGCAAATGCATAAAATCCCAACCAACCCCTTAACTACAAGGTTTTTATTACAACGGCTCACACTTCAATGCATGAAAGTATAGATAATTGAATCAATCAATATCCCAAACCTAACATGTAAGTTGCAACACATTGCTTGTGAACACATTACAACAACTCACACTACAATGCATAAAATACATCAATTCATTAAATCAATAACAACACTACTACTAAAAACATTACAAAAACTCAAATTCAATTGCACTACCCTACAACTAAATTCATAAAATCA
Source organism: Artemisia argyi (assembly GCA_030686995.1). Taxonomy (NCBI): domain Eukaryota; kingdom Viridiplantae; phylum Streptophyta; class Magnoliopsida; order Asterales; family Asteraceae; genus Artemisia; species Artemisia argyi. Next base: position 142,319,240 of record CM060697.1, on the reverse strand, counting down.
GCAACAAAAACCCAAACTACACACAGAGCTTGTAAGCACATTACAACTCACATTTCAATGCATTTACTTACTGCAAGCTCATGAAATCTGCAACATAAACCAAAATTATACACGTTACTTACTAGATGCATTAAACTACAACTATCAAAAACCTAAGCTACACAAAGTACTTACCAACACATTACAACAACTTATACATCAATTTATTAAACGATAAATTTTTTAAATCAGCAACAAGCAAAAAAGTACAAAACTACTAAACACTTTACGATAACCTCACACTCTGATGCATTACACAAATATAATTCTCTGTAGCAAATACCTAAACTACACATTTTACTTCTATATACTGATACACATTACAACTACTATAATGTCAATGAATTTCAAGTAAACATAATTTGTCAAATATTCAAATCAGTAACAAAAGCCTAAACTCACATTACTAATAATCACATGCAATAACCAAAAATCCAACGAGTTAAACTACAACTAAATTCATTAAACTACAACTTTAAAAAAAAATCTAAGCTACACAAATTTAACTTCTAAACAAGTCACAAATCTACTGATAATACACCAAACTAGTAGCAAAAACCTAAACTACACACATTACTTACATTAAAACTAAATTCGTTTAATCAGTAACACACACACACACACACACAAAAAAAAAAAAAAAGCGAAACTACACAAATTACTTCTTAACGCTTTATAACAACTCAATAAATAATAAATAATTCATCAAATCAGTAGCAACAACCTAAACTACACGCATTACTTATAGAACACATTAAACTACAACTAAATTCATTTAATCAGTAACTTAAGAAAAAAACCTAAACTATACAAATTACTTCTAAACACATTATAACATAGAATCAATCTACTGATAATTCATCAAATTAGTACCAAAAACCTGAACTACACACATTACTTTTAGAACACATTAACTACAATTATATTCATCAAATCAGTAACGGGAAAAAACCTAAACTACACCGATTACTTCTAAACGCTTTATAACAACTCGTTAAACTACTGATAATTCATCAAATCAGTAATGAAAAGAAAAAACCTAAACTACACAAATTACTTCTAAACACCTTATAACAACTGGTTAAACTAGTGATAATTACTCAAAATTAGCAAACACATTACAACAACTCACATTTAGACTACAAATAATTCATTTATTCAAAACTGATAGAACTAACTTACAACTATATTCATTTAATCAGTAACCCCAAAAAAAAAAAAAAAAAAAAAAAAAAAAAAAAAAAAAAAAAAAAAAAAAAAAAGAAGAAAAAAAAAAAAAGCTTTATAACAACTCAATAAGCTACAAATAATTCATCAAATCGGTAGCAAAAACCTAAACTACACACATTACTTATAAAACGCATTCGACTACAGTCTACAACTATATTCATTTAATCAGTAACGGAAAAATAAATAAACTACACAAATTAATTCTAAATGCATTACAACAACTCGTTAAACTAATAATAATTCATCAAATTAGTAAACTACAAATAACTCAGCAATTCAAAATTGATAAATCAAAACTATACAAATTAATTTAAACGCATTATAACAACTCGTTAAACTAATGATAATTCATCAAAATCAGTAACACATTACAACAGCTCACATTTAAATTACAAATAATTCATTAATTCAAAACCGATAAACGTACCTTACACACAGTTTAAACAGTTCACACTTCAACGCATCAAATTATTTAATTATAAATCGCATCATCAAACAAATTCATTAAATCAGTAAAGAAAAAAAGCCTAAACTACACAAACTACTTCTAAACGCATTATAACAACTCGTTAACATAACCTAACTTACACACATTGATGCATCAAATTATAAATAATTCATCAGAATCAATAACAATTAATACCTAAAATTGAGTATAAAATAATACAGTAGTAAAAAAGTGAGTGAATGAATCTTACTTGAAAGAGATATCTATCGAGCAAAAACCTCGCGAAATAAGAACCAAACGCGAAATAAACAGCGATAAGAAAACGCGATGGAGACGGTACAACATTTTGATTCCAGATCGACTCCATTAACACTAACTAAATTTTTATCTATTAATCAATGTGATTGTAATTACTAGCAATGTGAGCATGCATTTATCTTCTAACTGAATTTGTTATATTAGTTTGAATTGGTGTAACAACTAACAAACTGTGTGTGTGTGTTTAGTGTGTGTGAAAATTTTTTAGAGGAGGAAAGTGATGGTGGATCGAGTTGTGGGCGGGGGGTGGGGTGTTTAATTAATTGGGAACATTTTGAGTTTATTATTGGTTTTGGGTTTAATTGACTTGTCGTTAGGCTTTTTAAGTTTAGTTTGGGAACATTTTACGTTTATTTAAAAAATTAGTTGTGAAATTAAATGTTTGTTTGGCTATTAAAGTTAGTTTGGGAACTTTTTAAGTTAATTTAATAATTGTGATGAAAGTAACTAGTAGTAGATAGGGTTAGCATCGGACCAAATCCCGATCCGTCCCGACTCATTCCGAAACCGAGTTCAGGGAAAAACTCAAACTGAATATCGAACCAAATTGCTCGGTTTAGTCGGGTTCGGTCGTTTTTGTCCCGATATTGGTTTGTTTTTTCGGTTTTTGTCCCGTCTCGAAAAACGAATGTCTGAAAAATCAAAACCGAATATCGACCCGAGTATGTAGGTTCGGGATTCGGGACGTTTGGTTTCGGTCGGTTTTTCAGGATTGTTGGGATTCGGTCGGTTTTGCTCACCCTTAGTAGTAGATTCAGAAGCGGAGACAGAAATGGGGCAGGATAGGTACATGCCCTCTTAACGAAAAAAATTGAAGTGTACAGTTTTTAAAATATATGATTATTTTTGTAATTTGCTCCTCTAGTGAACCGATTTGTAGTGTATTTTATAAAAATTATCAAAGTTTGAACACTCAATCATAACTTTCTGGCTCCGCCCTTGAGTAGAATGCAGCTTGTGGATTAATGAAAATATAGGATTTTGGAATTATTGTGATGTTTGTTACAACTAATGCAAAATGTTGGTAACAAAATGCTAACCGGTTCATACGTTCTGGTTAGAGTGGTGTACGTGAGATTGTAAGAGTTAATGTTAAACTTATGTTTTCAACTACTTATACAGGGCCAAAGTTTAAGTCAAAATAGGTGATTATATTAAAAACAATAATAATTATACGCGTGTGAGGGACGTTCTTTTAAAATCAACTTAGCTATGCATCTGAAAGCTAATGTTAAAAATGGGACATCCAATTACAGTCGGGTTATAATTGAGTATTTGATGCCTCTAACCACTAGATGAATATCTCCAATTAGCAAAAGATCGTGTCAACAATTTGAATTTACGATTTTGCTTGGCTAGAAATTGTCGATCCTTTACGCGATTTATACAAGTAAGACAATGATCATATGATCGTAATATTTTCAATCATCTTGCTAGATTTCAATAAAAAATCGAGTGTCACGACCGATTTGAGATTGTGTCAATGAAATAAAACTTTGTAGAATTGCTACTCTAAAACATAAAAGTAAACTCTTTTAAAGCAATAGCATGTCCCTTTTCTAAAGAATATTTTTCTTTCGTCAATCATAGTTTCTGATTTGTTTACCGACTAATATATGGGGATCGAGCCACCGTTACACAGACACAAACCCGATAAAGTTCTTCCAATTTATGGGAAGGTTAGCGTGACCACATCGGGGGTGTTTGCACATAATAATTGAACTTTAGACATCTAACATTTTAGTGATGATAATCACAAATCTTTACAACTATTTCATCCATGTTTTTTTTTTTTTTTTTTTTTTTTTTTTTTTTTATTTTTATTATTATTATTATTATTATTATTATTATTATTATTATTATTATTAAATACAGTTGAGTTCATTAAAAAAAGCTTCTTAGGAGGAAAAATGAGAGAATGATTATTGGGACATAGTTATTAGATGATAGATTAGGCTAGGCCCAAGCCCGTCTGTGGGCTTAGGGTCCATTAGGGTTTCATGTATTGTCTTTATAAATAGTGCATCGATAAAACGTATCTCTGAGGGGGTTAACATCTTTCAACATGGTATGAGAGCAGTAGTCGGTCATCGAGCCGTCTCTTCTATACCACCCCACAAATCTCCAACCCTAACATATATTTTTCCCTCTTTTCAAGTTTCCACGTCTCCATCTTGTTTGTGATAATAAACAAATAGATCACCAATCACACTCTCTATCACAGTTTTCACGTATCCATCTTTGTTTGTGATAATAAACAAATAGATCACCAATCACACTCTCCATCACACGTTTGTAGTCCATAACAAATGTTTAACAAGCAATACTACCCAAAACCTTCTACCTTCATTCACATCCTTTATTCACAACAATGGTTAACAACACAAACAGTGGTTAACAATCTTTAGTATTTATGCTGCTTTTAGCGCTGCAGTTCGAAGACTTATCTCCGCTTGCCATTGGATGGTTTCAACAACAAATTAGTTATAGTTTTTCATGTTTTCTGCTCCAATATGAGCTTTCGTGATTTCACTGCTTTGATTGCGGGAGAGTATTAGTGATAGATTAGGCTAGGCCCAAGCCCATATGTGGGCTTAAGGTCTATTAGAGTTTCATTTATTGTCTTTATAAATAGTGTATCAATAAAACGTATCCCCTAGAAATTAACATCTTTCAACAATAGTGTCACTCTCTTCCACTTTACATGGTATAACACCACCCTTGCCACCTCACCCCTACCACCCCCTCCCCCAACCCACCCCTAGAATTTTCTTTTTGCAAAATAATTTTCTAGCAAAAAAGTTATAATTGTGATGCATCGATTTTTTTACTGTATTGTGATGCACCCATTTTACTTGATAAATAAGTGGTATCACTAAATAAAAAGTTGCACCACTTTATAAGAATGAAAATACCTTTAAAAAAAAGAAAAAAATGTTTCACCTTTTGTTTTAAACGAGGATTGAAAGCTCGCGTATTGTGGTGGGAGCATAAAAATAAACAACAAAGCATTTTGTAGTTTTTGCTCTGTAGTAAAACCCCGCTTCGCAACGGGTGGAGATGCTTTACGAAAGAAACGAAAAGACTGGAACATATTTCATGCTTCCATAAATTCTATACAATAAATGGATGATGTTTTCAAGCGAAGTTTTGGTTGCCTATGCATTGCTGTGTGAACTTTGTGTCTAGCTAACAGAAATACGTAAGTGCGCTTGCAACATTTTTCCAAAATGTGCACTTTTGCTACTAACAAAGCTTTGATAAGTGCATACATACTTAACCTAAATTTAAAATATTTTTTTAGAGATAACAACACTTGGATGGTCTTTTGCACGCATCTTTGGTGAATTCCTTGGTTGCACTCAAAAGGGTGGAAGTTGCGAGAAGCTGAAAAGGAGTTGTTATAGGAAGTAGTTTTACTTGGTTATTAGTAATGGAACTTATGGCATGTAAGAGTAGTGTCGTTGATTTGCTTACTTTGTTGCTTTTCCTTAATCAGATTTATTCTTTTTTGTTTAAGGTATTTTAGCTTGAAATTAAAAGTTGTCTCTTTGTTGACTTGCTGGCAAGTTGGATTTGTGACAATGGTTGTTGGCGTGTTGCAACTCCAGCCCCCTGAAGCAGCTACCATATCAGCACCAAATGATAGCCGATGATTTCCATCTAAAGATGCAAAATAAATAATACCACATTAATCACTAACATATACATTAGTACACATGTTTATCAAATGGTAATAGTATGTATTTGACTATTTTCACAAATTTCAATGTACAAAGTACCTTTCTGGGTGTGATCAACCCTTTCTCTTCGGCGTCGTTCATCATGGAAAGTGCATGCATAATGACAAAATGTGAGAAAAAGTCAAATTTTGTATCTAATGTTATTAGATGCAATTTCTTATTAAATTTTCGGCCACACTTGTTAACACGGATCTTTAGTAAGGCTTTTATAAATACAAAGGAGCTTAGAGAGGGAATAAACATTTTTACTAAGTTTGGGATCAACTCTTTAGCCTTTTTAACCCGAACATTCTAGATGACATCCGCAAAAAGTGCAAAGTGAACCTGAAAAAAAGAAGCACAAGACTCAATTATATAGAAAACGAAAAATAAGCGTCACAATGAAATGTGGATCGGTAAATACCTCCTTTATGTCAATGCAATGCTCTTTGATTGTAGATATGGTCAGTTGGCCACAATTGCAGCTTCATCCAAAGGATATCTCAAATGGTCGTGAAACTCAGAACTAATATTCGCATTATAGATCGACATAGTTGTGAAAGAAACTGTTAACAGAAATGACACTATATATTAACTTAAAAAATTCACCCGAAGATACCAGAGGATATGGCGGGAAATGAAACATAGTTAATATTATTTTGTCTTGCAAGACGTGTAGGCTATTCCTGATAGGGAAAATGTTTTATAAAGGTATCATACTTGCCACAATTTCTTTTTCTGGGTATCGAACAAAATGTTTTCTTTATACGGAAATTCGGTCTTCTTGGGGTATTTTGTGACATTTTTGCCCCTTCAGCTAATAGGAGTTTCAATAATTTGAAGGGCAAAAATGTCACTAAATACCTCAAAAAGACCGAATTTAAAAAAATAGTACCTGTATAAGGAAAAATTTTTGTTGCATACCCAGAAAAATAAACGGTGCCAAGTATGATACCTTTATAAAACATTTGCCAAAAAAAATAATAAGATTCTGATGGAAAATTAAGTAGAGGCTTATGTGAGATTCTATAATCAAGTTAAGTATAAATTCCTTAAAAAAAGTACCTACAAGCATCAGTCAATAGGGTTGAAACAATGCTATTGTCGTCATAATCAGGTCCAACTGTGTGGATTACATGATATGAGGCAATTTAAACTCTTTGCATCGATTTTTTGAGCAATGAGTTTTATAAAGAGATAGGATGCAAATAATAGTGATGAAATAAGAAGAATCTTGAGATCATACTGAGTTATTCTTGCTTCTTCAGTTGGTAAGCGAATTCTAGCTAAGGCGGACTTCAGGAATTTCATAACATGCTGTTCCAAGTTCTGGGCCAGTTGCTCTGTGTATAGCTACGAAAGTTACACGACATGTGTTAACAATGTTTACAGAAATAAATATATGAGTAAATTACACCGTTCGTCCCTGTGGTTTGCTCCAAATCATTATCTTAGTCCCTGGTCTATTTTTTTTGCTTTTTTGCTCCTTATGGTTTACATATTGCACGCTGTCAGTCCTTATCGCTAACTGTCGTTATCTTCTCCGTTAGCTCCCAATCGTCAAGGACAATGTTAGTCCATTAACCAAACAATCGTTTGCAACGTTAGTCCTTTATACTAGCGACCGTTACAAATTAACTCAAATTTTGGTTTTCTAAAAAAAATATTTTTTACGTGGTTTTTATCGTTTTCGTCCGTTTTCTTAGTTTTCGTCTGTCTTTATACGTTTTCATCTGGTTTTCTTACGTTTTCATTTGTTTTTATCTATTTATACGTTTTCTTACGTTGTCATACGGTGTTATCCATTTTTATACGCTTTTGTCTGTTTTTCACTCGTTTTCATGCGTTTTCTTACGTTTTCGTCTGTTTTTTTTACGTTTTCGTCTGTCTCTATACATTTTCGTTTGTTTTTCATACGTTTTTATCCATTTTTATACGTTTTCTTACGTTGTCCTACGGTTTTATCCGTTTTTATACGTTTTGTCTGTTTTTATACGTATTCCCCCATTTTTACGCTTTTGTCCGTTTTTCTTACGTTTTCATCCGTTTTTATACATTTTCATCAGTTTTTATACGTTTTCGCTTGTTTTCTTACGTCTTCAACCGTTTTCTTACGTTTCTATATGTTTTTTTAAGTTTTTGTCTATTTTTTATACATTTTTGTTCGTTATATACGTTTTCATCTGTCTTTATACATTTTTTTTGCGTTTTCATACATTTTTGTCTATTTTTTTCCGTCTTCAACCGTTTTCTTACGTTTCTATATGTTTTTTATATAAACAATGCTACGGGATAAAATAGTTTATTTTACCAATGTAGTAGTGCCTCGTAATATCACGTACGTACCTTGATCACTATACCTTGCTGAAGTTCCCTTGAAGATAGCAAGTTTTCCCTTATTTTCCAGAAATTTAAGTGCTCTCAATAAACCTGTTCAATCCATTCCATGGATACCTGAGACACGAAAATACAGTTGTACGTTAAAGTTCCAGCTTTGGAAATAAAATAAAATGAATAAAAGAAAAAAAAAAAAAACCCAAGAAAAATATAAAATGAACACAACAAGATGGAATCCAGATCTTTTAGATGCATTGATTTGACTCTGTGGATGGTCACCATTTACCTGTTCCCCGGGATTCAACGCCTGTGCGTATCTCATTCACCGACATTACACTCTCTTCTAAGCCATTTTCCTTGACCTGATCAAGATGCAAGCTGAGTCAACAACTATGAGAAACAAAATGTCTATTTTGACAAATGTGAGGATATAGTAACACAATTGGCAATAAAGGAAAAGGGTCGTCCAAACTCGAGTAAATATTTATGCATAAAATCTTCCAAATCCTTTTATCAGACAAAATTTTATTAGAGCTTATATATCGGCAAGATAATGCAGAACCCCAAGGGGCTGCAGAAATGGTACCAACCGGTTGAGTTTTTTTAGGAGCTGGTAAGCCTCATGTCGCCGCCTTTTTTAATAATTTAAAATCAAATTAGAACTTAAAAACCGTTGTTAAGGAACTTTACAGTGTGGAAAAAAAATCTAAAACTGAGGGATGCTTACCTTGGGTGAGAAGGCAAGTATGGTGCCAAGAGTTTTTTTTTAAACCAATGGGACCCATTCCGGGACCGCCTCCACCGTGTGGAATGCAAAATGTCTAGTGAAGGTTCAGCTGACAAAGTCATTTACAACTTTTGGCATAAAGTAATCAGTTAAGTGCTTATCTGCTCTTATTAATTGCAGTTTTTAGTGTTTGGGTACAACAGACTATGTTAAAGGTAAGCAATTCCAAGCACCTTCAGAAAGAATTATTTCCAAAAAATTTATATAATACACCTGTGCATTCATATTGGCTCCATCCATGTAAACCAGACCTCCTTTGTCGTGAATAATTCTGCAGATCTCGTCAATACCCTCTTCATAAGCTCCATGAGTCGAAGGATATGTAACCTGATAATTTATTGGAACAAAAGAAGTTCTATTTATTTATTCATCATACATTTTATACCATCTATTAAACAATATCTGATAAAAAAAATGCATACCTTTAGAACCGATAAGAACTACAGAGTTTAAAGCTATTAAAGTTTTTCTTTGTGTTATAAACTTTCCACTTAACACGATACAACCCAGCCCATTTTACCACATCCAAAAAGACCCATAATGACTCGGCGATAGGCCATATGGCATACAGGGACCAACATAAACAAAACTGGCTACAACAATCGTTGCAGAAGCTAAAAAGCCACTAACAACAGCAGCAGTTTATTGAGACATTAATTTTAGATGAGAAGATTAGAGTGTATAAAGAGAGAATATATTTGAAAGTGTGAATAATATGGAAGTGTTGGGTATTTATAGGGATAAAGTGTATAAAATTTAAATATTGTATTCTAATAAATAGCCAAACGGCTATTTCTCACCGTTGGTTTGTGTTTCACCCTCCCACGACTCGGTCTTGCACACAACTGAGTCTTCCATTTTACAGCCCAAGACACGTCCTTGTTGGGGCTCGGTAACAACAACACGTGGTATAAGGCTTGAAGACGCATCTCCGAGTCCTTATTACCACGAGCCTAAATGTTGGCCTATCTAGAGTGGTAAATGTAAATTTCTCTATCACTTTCCATTCATAAACTGGACCTTTATATAAACCAATGGCCTAATTCTAAGTGGGTTAAGAGAAATTAAAGGCCCACTATATGCCACCGCTGAGTTTAGCCGGAATAAACTCAAATATAAATAGATAATACAAATCGTTGATAAAAAGTTAAAAACCATAAGCATTGCCAAAACCCTTACGTTTAAACCCTAAGCATTGATCGACAATTTTGTGGATGGCAGACAACATACCTTTAGAAATCCAAGCCGAAATCATGAAAAGGCTTCCTATCAAATCATTGATTCAATTCACATTGGTTTCAAAGACATGGATGTCCCTAATCCATAGTTCTAAGTTTATTGCTGATCACAATGTCATCCACCAAGCTCAGTCGCAGCACCATCTACTTGTAATGATGGCTGATGAAAACGCTCTTTATTCACACTATCATTCCATTGTGGATGATGATGCTTTCCCGCAACACATAAAGTTTTCCGTGACTGTTCCCTTTTCCAGATCTCTAGCACTTTGGGAATGGGTGATGGTTGGTAGCTCTCAAGGGTTGTTATGTTTTATCTGCAATATAGGACGAGGTTTTGATTTTAGGACGGTTGTTCTTTGGAATCCTACAATTGAAAAAACACTTTATATTCATGTGCCTCGAGTATTAACTATTGACACTCACCAAACAATTGTTGGGTTTGGGGTTTGTCCTCACACTAGTGACCCTAAGCTTGTCAAGATTACATGTAATTGTGGTAGGGAGCTAACGAAATTTGACACTAAAGGAAATATCGTTAGGCAAGTTGAGGTTTTTACATTGAGCTCAGGTGTTTGGAGAAGTCCATGCAGCAATCTCCCATGTAAATCAATTGCATTCAAACAAAACCACGTAGCTATAGGTGAGTTTATTTATTGGCTTGCTTATGATAGGAATGTTGATCGTCGGATATCACTTATCATGGCATTTAATATGACGAGTGAAGAATTCAAAGAAGTACATCTCCCCAATAGTTTAGCAAGCGGAAAGAGTCAATTGTCTATATTTAAGCAAATGGAGTCTCTTGTTGTGGTTGAATACAGTAAATCTCCTGTCGTATGGATTATGCATAATGGAGATCCAAATTTGTTTACAAAGATATTCACCATTAAGACGCCAAATGCAGGTGTACTTGGATTTAGAAAGAATGGTGAAGCAATAATTGTAACTAATGATGAGTTAAAAGAAGTTTTTGCTTACAATCCCACCTCACATCAAATGAACTCTGGCGGGATTAAAACAACATGTTCATTTGTTGTAAGTACCTACATGGAAACACTACTTTTGCTTGATTCAAAATATTCTAAACTTATATCGACATTTGAAAGGTGTGGATCTAAGGGACGACTTTTGGAGCTGCAAGCAAGGTTTGGAAATTGAACTGCAATTAGACTGATCATTTTGCTAATGCTGACATCATTGTTACAAAGTTTCTAATTTCAATTTATTATTATTATTATTATTATTATTATTATTATTATTATTATTATTATTATTATTATTATTATTATTATTATTATTATTATTATTATTATTATTATTATTATTATTATTATTATTATTATTATTATTATTATTATTATTATTATTTTTTATTTATTTTTTTTGCATGGTTAATTTGGTGCTACATTTATTTTGTCTAATGTACCTCATGGATGTATCATCCAACCATGACTTTCAACTATGTAGCAAACGTAGTAAGAGTTATAAATTAACAAAGGGTGATCACAAAACATGCTAGATGTATTACGATGCTATTTCAAATTTGAGGAGAAAATGAGTTGATGGATTTTTCATTTGTGAATCCTCAAGTCCCCATTCAGTTAGCACAGTAAAAACAGAACATGAAAGTATGAAACCGCAGGAAGTATTTCTTTTGTGTAGAATGACAAAAATTATTTCTTTGTTTATATATAGATTTGCTATGTTGGTTTATGATTCTCCAGCTTACATTGTTTCTTTGAACTGAAATCAGGTTCGAAGAATCAAAAGGCCAAGGTAACACTAACAGCACCTCAAAAACGCACAGTAGAAGCTGTGAAAGCCAAGCCAGTGAGACATCCGAAAAGTGAAGACATGGAAATTGAGGAATGCAGTTCAGAGCAACGAGTAGACCGCCATACAAATACCTTTGATGGAATTAAATACAGGGTATGCTCAAATCAGTCGCGAGGAGCAACAAATTTTGGGCGAGATACTGAGAAAATGCACAACTGAAGCTATAGTCAATGGCAACAATAGTACATATGTTATAACAGTTGGTTTGTTGTGTTAACTTAAGGTTTGTTCTGATTTTATTTAATGACAAAACGTTGTTTGCCCTTAAGTTTTGCTAAGTTTTGGACTACAGTTGAGTTTGGACGGTATAAGTTTTACTAGGTTGATTATATCACAACTGTTAAATTTTGAACGTTAACAAGAAAGTGACTAAGGGGCTGATTTTTTTTTATCGCTTATTTTAGTTTGAAGTGGCATTTCACAGGTGCGTATACTTAGTATCTCACTCAAAGTATAGCTCTTGGTTGGATGCACGACTTTTGGAGATCCTTGTTTGAGCATTTCTCGCTAAGTGATTAAGACTTTGACATCTTGCTACATGTGTGATTTATAAACGCATAAGTTGGTTCTTAATACTCATAATAGCTATCACTTTAAGAAGTTATGTTGTGTAGGAATTACATTTAGCATAAATCATATCTTTACATATATATGAGACAAGTTTTGAGTTGTACTTGATGCTTTGAAAGTTGTACCATGACAATTAAATGACACTTGGCACGAAGTGATGATTGGATAATACGATTCATCATCCACCTAGGCAGTATCATCCACGTAGGCAATTTGACTCTATCACGAAATTAGTTTAAAAAATTAGACATCAATGGGATTCGAACCCGGGTCTTTCATCTCATTCAACATACTCTCAACCAGCGGAGCAAGTGGGTTTTTGTGTTAGACACATTCAAAACAAATATGACATGCTTTAATAACCTACTCCCTAATTATAGACAATTCAAAACAAATAGCTTATCAAGAAGATTTAATTTGATAGTAAAGGCGGAAAGTTTCTTAGCTAAAAAAACGTAATTCAAATTCAACATCCTACATTATCTCACAATGAAACGTCTGATTGAAATTAATCCTCCTCAAGACCTCAATCATTCACACAAAAAAACATACGGCAATAATCAAATTCAAAACCCTAAATCTTTCAAATCCCTCATTTCATCCATTGAAACCTAAACCTTAAATCAAGTCTTCCATTTAGGGTTTTGATTACCAAGTCATTGTTTTCAATTCACTAAAAGTAAGGTCTTTAGGAGATTGATTATGACTTTTCTGTTTGTTATATAATGTGTTTTTTAGTCATGTTTCTTCAAGTAATCATGTTTCTTTGTTATGATTGCAGTTATATAGGAAACCTATAGTGTTTGGACAAGCGCTCACCGGTTGTTATATAATCAAAGGTAATAATTTAAATTTTATGAATTACTAATGATCTATTCTGTGCTTTTGAAAGTAGGTGTTTGAATTGGAGATTCAAATTGACAATGCGGCCTATTATCTGGTATAGCTAAAATTATGTAACTGATGCAAAGTCGGTGTTTGATGAAATGTCTAAATGAAACATTAGTTCTTTATCGATGGTTATATGCTATGCAAAGATGGTTTTTTTAATTTTATTTGTTTTTTACGATTATTGATTAAGCATTGATGGACCATCCATGCCTCACAATTGAATATATGTTATTTGTTCCATAATAACACTTTTGTGTTTGTGGTTAATCAGGTCCACGACACCAAGATAAAGGTTCTTGCAAACCTCAAACAAGGTACAGACGAAGAACGTGCAAAATGGAAAAAATTATCCACCACACTCAAGGTACACAGTTTGTGTTTAACCTGGTACTCCATATCTGCTTTCATTTGCTCCATTGATTTAATGTCTTTTATCATATCTAATTCTTGGCAAACGGAATATCCAAAATACACTCGGCTGCTACCCAGATATTGGAGGGACTCCTATCCCAGGAAATGGAAGATAAATTAAGCCATTATAAAGAGGTAAATAAGCTAAACGTATCTATACATATATTCAGTTCATTTTCTTTTCTTCTAAAAGAACTATGTCCTACCAGATAATAGCTGCAGCAGACGAGGTAGACGAGAGTATTGACAGAGACGAATTAGCAAAATTTCTTTCCATCAATTGTGATCCTGAAGAGGAAGAATTTATGGTAATCGCTTTGTTTCTGATTTATCTTTCTGCTTTATGATTCAAGTTTTCTATGTTTAAAGATACTCACTAATAGTGTGACTTTATGGCACGATACGAATATACAGTAATATACATGATAGTGTGGACATAAAGTGAAGCTTTTTCATGGTGAATCAATGAGTCCCCTCAAGTATTATAGTGGTTATTGTAGAAAATTGAAGACTTTGAACCTTTGCGGATATGTCAAAGAGGCTTTCGACAAAGGTCGCAATGATATTATTACACATGTGCCGCATTTATCTTGAAATGTGTGATTCATAATATTTAAGTTCTAGGGTTGTTTGTAGGCTATTAAATTTAACTTGCAGTCATCTTGAGTCAATGAATCTTGCTTGGCGTAAGGGAGTTAGTGATGCTAACGTTATGAGTTTAGCTAACGGGTGTCCCACTCTACGTACTCTCAAACTGTCTGGTTGTGCTCTAATAATGGGTATGTTTTGATCATATAGTTGGAATTTGAATGTCAGAATTGCTTGTTTGTATTGAAATAAAAAAGCTCAAATGAATCCTTATATAATTAACATGTGATGTTGAATAGGTTCTTTCGGATCTGCGGCAACCTACCGACAACTAATAGTCATGAGAAGCACTATCAGGCGCGACAGTAGGTTAGCCGATTATTGTGAAAATAGGTATATTTCTAACAATATTTTTTGTGTATTTGAAAATCGGGATGGGGTGATTTTTTGACTGATTATGACGATCTCAAATTTAACATTTTGTGTATTCCATCTTTATCTTTGGCATGTTTAAAGGTTTTTACAAGCATCCATAACATAAAAAATCAAACCACAACCTTCATTGCGCCGTATTAAACAAAACCTGTTACCCATTAAAACAAAACCTGTTACCCATTAAAGATTAAATATGGTGTAATAATATCACAAGCTTCAACTGATCTAAATGTCTGTTCGTTGGCAGCTATTAAAACAAAACTTGTTACCCATTAAGGAATTTCTAAACTTGTGATTGAAACAAACTTATTCTTTAGTTCCCATCATATTATTTAGATTTCGACATTGATGCACGGGATATTTTTATTAGCCGAATTGAAGTGGATACCAGAAATTAGTGTAAAGGTGCAATGAAAGCCAAAAACCAAAAGAAAAAGAAACTATGATGTTAAGCACGAGCAAATGTCCTTTACTATGATATAGTATGCAAACAATTTTCTGAGTTATGTGGTATTTGCCCTTATCTAATTTAATTTATATTGGATTAACAAGAGAAGTGTTTTCAGATTAATATTAACGCACCATCACGGACCAGTGGAGCGCAACTACAATACCTCATATAGCATATCAAAAAAATGAGAAGACCAATTCTTTATTTGGTAATCTCTTGATCTATAAACTTACCCATGTTTATTCTGTTATTTTCTTTAATATTTTTAGGCTGTTTTTTGAATCTCTCTTTAGTTTTGCAACATAGTGCAGTGAAAGATTTAAACTAACATCAAGGGGTAGATTTTTTATTTATTATTATTATTATTATTATTATTATTATTATTATTATTATTATTATTATTATTATTATTATTATTATTATTATTATTATTATTATTTTTTTTTTTTTTTTGCATTCTAATATTTTTGTATTTATTTTTAATTTTTTTTTAAAGTTGCATTCTAAATTTCTTTTTGTGCATTCTAACTTTTAATGTTCAACATTTAGCAATGTCATTCTGCGTCACTTGTGCCTACAGGATCCAACCGAACATACCAAAATTGACAAGTTCATGGTCAATAGCTTGACGGAACTGTAAATGAATGGGGCTGGTGCAAACAGAAGATAATGGCACACCACCTCATTTAGCATTCAGTTATCAAGTAGATAAAAGTTGCATATTTTTATGATCATTTGCTTACCTATATTATTCATGTCTACCAGCCTGGTGCAAATGCTATACTGTTAGTGTCTCTTGCTGTGTACAAGGTAGGAGCATGAGTTTAAAAATTCCTCTTTACCAGGTACTCACCGAGCTCTCTTCAAATGGCAATGTGTAACTGATTTGAATATGTCATACTTGATTGCTAAGTTCGTTGTCTTAACATGTAGCACATTGCAAACTTTGTTTGAAACAAGACCTTGGTGCTACATGTTCCTGCATTTAATGTGATAAATGGAGGTTCACATGCAGGTAAAACATACACATTTATCTTACAATACATTCCCATATTGTTTTACGCCAAGGACGCGAAGAATTGTAGCCCTCGTGGTCCAGAGTTCGGTGAGCTTCACCGGCTATTTTAGGTATCTCATTTGCAGGTATTGATATGGTTTTATGTATGGAATTGAGTATGATTTGTAAAATGGATACTCATCTAATATATTATTGGTCGTTTATTTATTGCTGACTTTATTCTTTTGTGTATTGCTTATTTGCTTAGTCTTGCCATATGCAAGCATATTGATAGTTAGATGTTTTAAAGGTAACAAATATTACATCTACAAAGATGGTTTACTACATCCAAATGCTAGAGCTAGGACAATAGAGTTATCAATCTGTATATCTATGTAACTTTAGGTACACTCTGATGCAAAGTATTGATAGATGAGCTATCATTAGCCAAACACAATCTTTGGCATGTGCGAAGTTAAGATAAGGTCCCTGCTACGAGATATCGAATTTGGGAATAATTTTACCATTAGGAAATAGTCATGTGGCATAAAGTTCGTTTTACTTCCCTATTTAAATTATCCTCCTACTTCCTAATAGATTTCATGACTGTATTTTTGGTTCCCAAGTTCCATAGAAATTGCATTATTATCTTTGGCGTATAGTGTCAAAAGTTTAGTTTTCATATTGTAAACCATCTTTAGTGCCTTCATATACCTTTACAAAAACTTAACAGAAACTTGTGTTGCTCTTGCACACTGAGCTGCAATGTAAAAGCGCAAGGTTATGTTTTTTCACTTTTTCTTAAGAGAATTTGCAGCAGTTGCTTTAGTATTGCGTTATGATGGACTTTTTGGCTCCCA
Source organism: Artemisia argyi (assembly GCA_030686995.1). Classification (NCBI taxonomy): domain Eukaryota; kingdom Viridiplantae; phylum Streptophyta; class Magnoliopsida; order Asterales; family Asteraceae; genus Artemisia; species Artemisia argyi. The sequence goes on along the minus strand of CM060697.1, from coordinate 142,302,079 downwards.
TGGTCTTTAGCCATTGTCACAGGTTGGTTTGTTTTTACCAAAGCGAGTATTCTCACATGATCAACTATATGTCGCTATGTCAAGAGTCCAGAGCAAGCGATGATTGAAGGTTCTATGTTTAGATAAAGACAACAACTATTGCAAGTCAACTACAAATGTCGTTTATAAAGAAGTCTTATGTCGGATTTGTATAAGCATTATTGTTTTGTACATACAACACATTCATTGTTTTGTAAAAAACCGACAAGTTATTTAAACAATTTTTTATTTTTTATTATTTATTTATTTATTTATTTATTTATTTATTTATTTTTTGTGTTTTTCGCTTATCTATTTATTTTCTTCCTCTTAATCTTATCTATATTATTATGAAGCGAATCCGCCCATCGGGCGGGTTATGAAGCTAGTCTTGAATATGTGAACATATGAAATGATGGACTAAGAATTTATGTGAAATTGTTGAAATGTAAAGAACTAAACTACTTAAAAAGCATAAACATTTTGAGTTTTGATTAAAAGTTAAATAATATATTATCTAAATACTTTCTATTCAATTCACATTATTTATCTAAAGAAAAGATATGACTAAATTTCAACCATCTTACCATTTCTTATTATCCTAAATATGATAGATAACTCAAAAGATCACAGATGAATTAGATTAACACTATTTTTAATTATTTGTGAAAAAGATTAAATTACATATACAAGTATTTTTATCTAGCTTATTTAGATCACGGGGAGCGAAGAGATCCTAAATGTCTAGCAGTTTTTAAGGGTTGTTATGTATGTTTTAAATCCGCCAATTATGTTTTTAGTATTAATTAAACTATTAAACAGAAATAAAATAAAATAAATAGAATAAAATAAAATAGATAAATTGTTTCTCGTGAAAAGAAGATCAAGAGATAAAGGCATGCTTGCCTTGCTAATCCCCTAACTCATTAATGATCAAGTTTTTAGTGCAATGTTCATCTAGTATGCTTTGGTGAAATCAAAGATGTAAAGTCTCACTTGATTATCGATTTCCCCTACCTTCTTCCTAAAAGCCGAGCACGTCTACCAGATCCTGCTACCCAAACTAATATTCCAATCATTAAGTTTATTCAGCTGATTTATGTAACATACACTTTTGTGTGGTTTACCAGGCCACTTAGTTTTCTTGAAAGTGTGTAAAAAGCCTTGGTTATTGGTTAGTCACCAATGTCGCTAATAAATCTTACACCCTATTGTCTACCACTTTTAACCTATTGAGCTCCTTTGGTTATCGGTGTATCAAGCTCACCACCAACATACGTGCCAATAGTATATTATATGATTAGTATTGAGACCTATGAGTTTATTGTTATGTCATATTCGACATTTAAGTAGTGGCAACAAATCTAGACAGTCCATAATCTCCTCTCTACCTCTAAATGATCTCTGATTTCATTTTATTGGTATGCAATCGATTATCTAGGGATGTGTTTTTATCGAAAAGGTGGCGTGCTAGGGTTTTGACATCAGGAGATTTGGTTAAACCTCCTAATCTCTCATTGATTAATCGATTCAATCCTTTATATGGTTGATTTTTGATCATCCTCTTTAAGGTTTGCGATTTAAGTTTTAGGGTTTGCTAAATTGTCTTGTTTTTCATTTTATACATATCGACTTGTGGGTGTTTCCTTGCTGTACATGTGCTTAACCTAAATCGTTTTGAGTTTAACATGGTTTGATCTACACGTGACCCAGTTAGGTTCTGTTTCTTTCATGTGCTGCTTGGTGATTTGTGATCATCTGAATATCCTATATTGTTCCGATGTGTTTGGCTGAATCTTTGATGTTAACGAAACATTAATTTCTTAGGGTTTTATTTTTCTAGCTGGTTGAAGGTTTATACAATTGTTTAATCCTGCACGTATTGAATTATTCTGTTAATGGTTGATTTCATGTATTTCATGCATGTTAGGGTGTAAGATTTAGATCTGTTTGTATGTGGGTTTATAGAGGTGTTAAGTTGGATATCGATTCTGATCTGTTATTCTATTGATGGTGTCTTGTGTTGCAAGTCGTGTTTGTGGTTTGCGTGTTGTTGCTGTATTGTTTCATCACGGTTAGTACAAGCACGTTACTATTCTCATCCTTTGTTTAAGTGGAGTTTTATTATATTTTTCAAAGATGACTTTCACACCTGATGCAAAATGGTATATTGAGGCATGACTACTGGGAATAGGTGATTGGATTCATTCTTTGATTGGATATTTGTATGTGATGGGTCTTGTGGTCGGGGTATCATCCTGGTCGCATGCTCCTATTGGGTATAACGCCGACTGGTACGAGTCTGATGGAAGGCACATGGCTGTTTTTTTTAGGGCTTGGTGTTTTGGACTTGAAGTCATATGGTATGGGTCGGAAGCTATATCAGTTGTGCTTGTTGACATTACAACTGATCCGTGTGTTAATGGTTATATGGAGCCTATTCCTTTCATACATGTATGTGAGGTCTCTTATTGTAGTTGCATGTAAGTGTCCTGTAGGACTCAGATGAGGGAAGTCACCCTCATCGTTTGTACTTCAATGTTTTTTGTTGTAATAGTATTTTACCAGGGTAAATAAACCCTTTTACCCAAAAAAACAAATCTAAACAAATGGCCATGATCTATTTTGGGTAAAGGGGAGTAATCCTGCACCCTGGTAAATATATTAAACCAAAAAACGTTTAAGTGCAAAAGGATATGGGTGAAATCCCATATCTCAGCCCGTTACATAGGCAATAAAGCTTACATAACAAGGTAGATAGCTAAAGAGCATAAAAATAACTAGCGCTTATGAGATGCCATAAGCACTAACAACTCAAGAAATAACACAAACAAGCTAACCAACAGCTAGCGTGAAAGATGAACTTCCACCTTTATTTGGATTAACAAGATCTTCATTCACATGTGTGACATGTTCTCCATATTCCTCATCATCGTTCACCAATGCAGCATAAGAATTAGATGTAGTAACAATACCTTCCTTAGAAGTGGGACCAGTAGACTTCAACTTAGATGACGTTGTATGCACTTTAGGCCGAGTATTAGCTCCCTTCTTTGGTTCGCTAGTAGTCATCTTTGGTTCATACCTGAAATTATGTTTGATTGAAGTACTAGCAAAATGACTACCTTTAGCAGACTCGGCTTTACCTTTTTTCTTCTTATGAGTCACCTTTTGGAAACCATCATTGGTAGGCACAGTAGAAAGATTAGCAACATTTGAAGTAGTAACAACAAGATGATTGACCACTTTATTAGGACAATGATCATGGATATGTCCAAAAATCTTGCATAACGTACACCCGGGAGGCCTCCATTCATACTCAACTTGGATAGTATCTTTAGTAGAACTATCCCCTATAAGAGAGGGGACACCTAACAACCTCTACAAGTTCAGCCTCTGAACTAACCTCAATTAAACACCTAGCAAAACTACTCCTACCCCAAGAATCCTTACACATAGAGCTCGTATAAGAATCAAGCATAATAGGTTTGCCGATGAATGAAGCAATCAAGCTAATACCTTCCTCTTCAAAAACTTGAAGAGGCACATCATGTAACTTAACCCATACCGGAATACGAGTGAGCTCTTCCTTACATAATCTAGTATCAATTGACCATTTCTTGAGAATAATCGGAGATTTTCGAATCATCCAAGGGCCATCTTCCAAAACGGCTTCTAAACCAGCCTGATTATCGAATTTAAAAAAGAAAAAACCTTTTTCATTCATCATAATCTTTTTCAAACCATATTTAGCCCAATTATTTCTAACATAGTAGTTAACCACTGAAAACGCCATCCTATTACTAATAAAGTAGCCATAGAGGGTGTGTTCAAGACGTGCACTAACCTTTTCGACCACTTTACGTGGAATAGAAACGTTAACACCTTCACAAACTGAATCAGCAGCCAAAGAACTAGAAGAATTAGGAATAGATGTTGCATCTTTGACACTCTCATCAGAATTAGAAGTTGTTTCATTAGCCTTCCTGGCAATCTCATAAGCCTCGAACAAACCACTTAAAGCGTCATACACATTTGAACGAGTCTCACTATCCAAATTAGCCCATATCGGATATTTGCCAGCTTCCATATCCTTAAGGAATAAATCAATATCCAAGGATGATTTGAGCGATACACTAAACACCAATTCAATAAAATCATGATTACTTTTGATAGAAGTGGCATTAATCGACGCTTTACCAAGAGCCTCAACAGTAGAGCCCACCGGCAGCGAGTCCGTAGGAACCACATTATCACTTGAATCTTTCACGTTACTTCCCTCCATGCTCGATACCCTAACCTGACCATCAACAGTAGTAGTACGCATCGTATCAGAGTACGGGGCAGTGTGAGAAACATCATCAGCAGGTACATTAGCATGTGTTGTATCCAATTCTTCTTGGCCATCCTTAGCATCAAGACCAGACCCACCACTAGGGTTAGCAGCAGATTCATACTTACGCAAAACCCTAGCATCTTTTTTCCTCATGGTCACATAAGCCAATAAGTTCGTAGCAGCAAATGGACTGAACAGTTCATTACTCTTCTCATCCACATTCTCCTCAGTACGCAACTTAATAGTATTCGACTCTCCCAATTTCTCCATACCACGAAACCCAAAAAACCAAACAGACAAGCAGTTCGCAAAAAAACAAGGAATCTCCTATTCCAAACGAGCAAACCCTAGTTAAAACTAGGGTTTATAAGCGCTGATGAACATAAGTTTCATAAGTCTTTAACAGTACATAAATCATCCCAAACGCACATATAATAAACTAAAGAACTTCAATCATTAAATAAATTAGGTTCATAACAAAACAAGCACAAAAGGCTTAGTCTTCCATGACAAAAGATAAACAAAGATTTTCAGAGTATACATGATAATCGAAATCATAATGCAAAAATTGATAATCTAAGGTTTATGATATGTTCAATGGTATGTGTTAATTTACATACCTTTTTCTTTATAAAAAACGGACCTAAATAACCAAAAAATGATTAAAAATGTCAAATATGTGCTTATTTTTGTGTTTGTGTATGTGCATGATGCGTGCGTATATCGTTGTAGGTATAGATTATTTTTTTTATCAAGTTTTAAATTTATATTTAGCCGACTTAACCTATAACACACACTAACGAGCAGTGTACCCGATCAATGTAGCTGAGTAGAGTGTCGATCATTTAGAGTGGAACGTTAACACCTAGAATGTCTATCGGTATTTTAATTCCTAAGTTAGTTTTACAACCTAATCTAACGCAAGGGGGTTTTCAGTCTGAGAGATTGGCACGATTTGAGTTGATTAAAATAATAAAACTAATGAGATAGAATACAACGAATGGTGAACACGTACACAGATAGATAACAGATATAGATAAGAGGCCTGACGAATGATTAAGTAGCTTGTCACTTGTTTTATTGCTAGTTTTATATGATGAGTGCTAAAAACTCTTCTCTCTCGTTGGTATCTAAATTATAGGCGAGTAAACTCTTAATGATTACTTATGTCTATATTATTTAACCTTTTTTAAGGGCATACACTAACTTATAATGCTAGTGAAGAAATCGTGGGAGGGGTATGGCAGCCCAAGCATTCCACAGCTAGACACAGAGGTTATCATTGCACGTATAAAAAGAACCAAATAAACATCATATAAACTTTAATTGATGGGAAAGCAATTTTAAGGGGAGCAATATGGCGGTTACAAACCCATCAATCCTGATGGATTAAAGCTTACTATTATAATAAAACAAAACTACTTAATGAATTTAAACACTAGCAGGACCTTCTTACTGCTCTGAAATCTTCAATTAGGTGTGTCTTGGGTTGCCTTTTCGTTTGTATTCTTCTCCTTAGGGTTTATGTTGCAGCTTCTGTAACTTTTTGCACACGAAATTCAACTGGCTAATGGGATATTTACACTTTCTGTCTGAGGGTACGATGCGGCGCATCAACTAAGTTGATGTGTCGTATCTAGATAGCTTCGCTTGGGGTCCAAGATTATTATATTTTGGAATATTTGTACACCATCTTCAGATGCGGCGTAACTTGAATCTCTATGCGGTGCATGTCCTTCAGTATCTTGGATAATCTTTGGTGAAGTCTTGAGAATGATGTGCCGTATGTTAGGAATTTCATGCAGTATATCTGGAATAGATAAGTCAAATCTTCTTCGTTGAACAAGGTTTCATATGTGGCGCATGAGATAATTATATGCGACGCATTTTTCAAAGTCAGGCAATGGTCTTCGAATTAGTCCAAGTATGATCATACGGCGTATCTGTCTAGAATGATATGGCATCTCCTTCAATTCAGTAGACTTTTCCAACTTGATCCATTTAGCTCCATTTTACGTCCGAAATCGCTAACTTTCACCAAATGCTTGTTTATAACTGAGAATTACAAAAGTAAGCGATTAAGTATCAATTCTCATAGATAGTATAATAAAACAAGTCAAATACATAGGACAAATGATGACAATAATATGTACTTATTTGATGTCATCAGTGCAGGTAATATATATCAAAAAAAGACAAAAAGAATGACAAAACAGACAAAATTGAGCACGGGAATGGAAAGAGCATGAAAAGCCGATGCCAGGGAAGAATTTCTATAGTTTGGATCACCTTTATCCCTAATATACAAAACCAAAACCTAAACCAAAATCACATTTCATCAAAAGTCCCAAAAAATAACATTTCACTTTTAGTCCCTATTTTGCAAAACTAGTCCTTGAGCTAACTTGATTAATCCTAAACTAACCTAAATTATTATAACCGGGCCTAAATAGAAATAAACTAAAAATACCTAAGCCCACAAACCTAAAAACCCAATCCAAAACCCCTTAAACCCGACTTGCCCATTTTACCACAACCCGTTTACCCTTTATAACCCGAAGGTCAAACATTAAAACCCCGGTCAAACCCAAGTAAAAAGAAGGCGCGCCAAAAGCAGTTAAATCATTGTTCACCTCCTTCCCTAAAATTACCCTACACCTCACCCAATTTAACCCCACCTTAAAATACTTCTAGAAGCTAACAAGGACTAAGATGTGACATCAATTAAGCCATGCTGGCAGTGCCAAGCTCTTTGATTGGTCAAAGCATGTCATCAATAAATCCTAAGGCCGATATTGAAGATTGATGATCAAGGAAATGATCAAAGGTTGATATCAAAGGGTCATGAAGCTTCCAAACCCTAGGGGTTCCCCTCATCAGCTGGATATAAAAAGGGACCTCCTCACTCACATTAGGCCGTGTCGAACTTTTAGCTTATTGTCTAAATTTTAGCTTATAGTCTTTAAATTTCTTTTTTTTTTCAAGCATTGTAATCCTTATTTATTATTAATAAAACTCAGTGTTCTTTTAAATTCGTGTTCAAGTTTACTTACAAGCTTTTTAAATGTTGTTTGTTTATGGATAAGCTTCAATAAGCTCTTGTAACTTCTGCACAAGCTCAATCAAGCTTATCTATAGCTTTTTTTGGGTTTGTTGTTGTTGTTTTAAGCTATTGAGTAAAAATCTGTCTAAATACAAAAATAAGCTGTTATGGGAGATAAGCTAGCAATGGAAGAACTAATGGGCTGGAGCTTGTAGAGTAGCTCCTCGAGCTTATTTGGTCCTTATTGAGCTAGGACAAATGTATTTTCATTTTTAGCTTATAAAACTGCTTATTAGTGTACTCTACTTATTACTTGCTTATTTCTTGCTTCAATATGCTTATTATTGCTTCCTATTGCTTATTTGTAGTCTTGATATCATTTGTTTAAGTTTTCTTAAAAAAATCATAAAAAAAATAAAAAATATGTGCTTATTCTGTTGCTTATTCCATAGTGCTTATTGTTAGTTGCTATTTGCTTTTTAATTCTTCATTAAATTAGTGTTTTATATGTGTTTTTCATAATCTTAGTCTATCTTAGCCTTAATCAGTCTTTAAAAACATTTTTAGATTCTAAAGGGGTGTTTAGCATAAGGGTTTTTTAGTGGTTTTGGTCATTAATCAAAATTCATTTAGCTTAGAAATCATCTGTTAGGTAGATTTTAATTAGTTTAGAGCATTTCTAAATAGATTAATAGTTTTTAGATTGTTTTTCCAAGTGTCAAGTTCTAAAGATGGTTTAAACTACTTATTTTGTAGATGATAGCTTAAGGTCTTTTAGGTATCATTTCTAAGTAAAAATTGGCATAAAAGTACATGTTTACATCTATTATTTTAAGTGTCAAATAGTTTGAGTCCAAATTCTTCATTTGTAAAGTCTTTTATAAAAATCAGAAAAGCCAAAAACAGTGTCTGATTTGCTGTCTTATCAGCTTATTTATAAGCTGATTATTAGTCTAATTTGTCTAAAACTTGTTTTACAAGCTCATTAGCTGCTACTCTTCGTTGTTTTATATTTAGATCCTCATTTCGTAAGTTTTTGTTAGCTTATTTAGTGGTAATTAAATAGGTGGTCAGTCTTTCTTAAGTATTTCAAAAAAAAAAAAAAAAAAAAAAAAAATCATTAAGTTTAGTTTTTTTTAATAATTTCTTTAGATTAAAAGTGTTTTTAAATCATAATAAATAAAATAAAAGTAAAAAAAAAATACAATTCATTTTTTGTTTCTAAAATTATATTTAGTCATTTAGGACTTTTAAAAAATAAATTTGCATTTTTAGGGTTAAAATATGAGATTTAGGTTTTTAAGACCCGTTAGAATCCCGTTAAGTGCATATTTTTAGTCTAAATTGCGTTTTTGCTTATTTGTGCTTATCTTCTTGTTTTATGTGTATATAATTGCCTTTTAGTTTATGTTTTCCAATTTTAGTCATAAATTGCAAAATATCTTTACTATTCAAAATCACTCGATCACGAACCGAACCAGATGTTCTATTCACACTTCGTTGCGACATAAAACGACCTGGGAATATCAAATATTACGGGAAATATACGTGGTTTGACTTTCTTTGACCTTTTGGTTGATTCATTCTTGGTTAGAGAGTGGGTTGGCTAATTTGTCAGATATTTATTACTATTAATATATTTTGTTATATATAATTTGGCACTCACCATTAAACCTTCACTCTTGGTGTCTTCTAGGGTTTCTCTAAACCTTGTGGAGCTTCAAAACTTTGGAATTCTTCCAAACTCCTTGTGATGTGTAAAATAGGGTTGTATTTATTGGCCAAAATTAGGGGTTGGGTCGTCCATATATACGGCGTATACACCTGGAGGGTGATACGTCGTATCTTCAATACTTTAGCACAATCGAATCTTCTAGAATCAATCCATATGGTGTATCAGTAAAAGGTGGATACGGCGTATCGGTAGAAGGTGGATACGGCGTATGGTCTTCACACTTGGGAAAATAAATGTATGACGAGAGCTCACACGCCGTATGACTTGAGATGTCATACGGCGTATAAACATATAGCTTGGACTTATTTGACGAGAAGGCACACACTGTATTACTTAGAGTGTCATATGCCGTATCCAACTGCTGAAAGATGCTCTTCACCATACTTTGGCAATTTAGCTCGATTTCGAGTGTTTTCCATGAGAATTCTCTTTTTGCTCCAAATAATTACTAATACACAAAATTTAGAGTAAACAAGTACAATATTCAATAAAAACAAGGCAAAAATGAGTAATTATCGTGTGAATTTGATATCTAAAATATGTATAAATTAGGAGCTACCAAATATTCCCTCACTTGACTCCTACTTGTCCTCAAGTAGTCTCTTGAATTAAACTTACAAAAATATCTCCTATCAGAATAAGAATATATAAATTTAAATTTAACGTACTTCTAGTTTATTGCAAGACCAAGCACCTTACGAGAAGGGAAAATAAAGTATTACTCAATTGCTCATACTAATCTAGGTCTGTATTTTCTGATCACTCAAGGGCTCAGTCATGGTGCATAAACTATCATAAACTTGACCAAATTTCAAGTCTCCACCACTAGAGTCTACATATATAATTATTCTAGAAGGCAAAAATATGAGTTGACACATATAATGGGAGGCTTAGGGTTTGATTATTTCTTGGAGGGTTGTCTCCACCAATAATGATACTCAAGAAAGGGCGACAAAAGTATAAGTGATTGCTCAAATCCCTAAAACGATAAAACCACCTACATAATTGCTCAAATCCTTAGGGCGACAAAAACACTCATGATTGCTCAAATCCCTTACTAAAGCATGCTAAAGGCTAGAATGACTGAGGGTAGGATATAGGCATGGGAAATATTTATGGGTTTAGACAATGACACAAACAAAGCAATAGATCCTAAATCCACACTCTCCCCACTTGCTAGCGTCACTTGATCCCATCAAGCAGAGTTCTAGAATCAATCAAGAGTCTTCAAATGATAAGTGTATCAACCTAATGCAATGTAGTGTAGTGCCCTCTTGAATACATATTTCTCGTATCACTTGGGCACAAGATGCATTAACTCGTTCTTCGCCTTAGATCATTGAGTTAGTGTATGTAGAATGTAGTTGATGCCTCTTAATTCCATTGATTTGTAGTTTCTTGGCATCTAAAGTACACTAACTTTACCTTCAATCAATCACATCTATAAGTGATAGGATATTACCACATCATACCATCGCGCGATTATCTTCAAAACTAACAAACTTTACAACAAATAGGTCGATTTATATTACATATCGATTACACTAAAGACTTACTGATTTATAATGTTTCAGCTAAAACAACAATCCATGCATATAACTATTTTTTTAAAAAAATTTTCTTCATCATTTTTTTGCATGACTTACATAATTACAAGATAAATGAAATTACATACTTTACAAATTTATCCCCCCCCCCCCCCCCTACTTGAGTTCAACAAATGACGAAATTCTAGCATTCTCTTTCATAATCATTCTCTTTTCATGACCCGCAAATTTTTACTCGTAGGAACAAGATAAACTAGCAACTCCACGAGTTCCAGATTTAAAGATCTGCACGGTTGGCTAGGTGATAGGTTTAACAAAGCATACATACACTTGTAATTACAAGTTAACTGAAACAGTTAACACGTGTAGACAAAAAGAAAAGATTGGCTTAGCAGGGTTTTCTAGGGGTATCTTGCACTAAAGGCGAGTGTAAAAAAAGGGTTTTCACTAGTGTTAAATCATAAAATTTCTGTCTTCTTCCTAATTATACCGATTACAACAAGTTTACTCAGTGTAATGCTCATTAGTGTGGTCTCGATATGCAAATAGTGTTAAAAAAAACTAGCAAGAAGGACAAGTAGTTATCATTTTTATTCCCCTCCACTTGAGATGTACAATGTCCCCATTGTACAGATATAAAAATTAAAAAGAAAGAGAAAAAGTATAAATGAAATGGAAAACTCCCTGATTATTGCTCGGAATGATTATGAAGTAAAGAATGTGAATAATTATAATAATGAAGTCTTGAATCCTTGTAAGACTCATAAAATTCAACTTTTAATGAAAGTTTCATTGAAAGAAGACATCTTTTGTGGTGGTTCATACATCGTAATCTAAAAAAAGAAAAACAAAAAATAAAAAATGGAACAGAATCCCATACGTCATTTGTACAAAGTGTGCATACGCCGTATATACTTGGACAGATACAGAAATTTTAATTAAAACTGAAAAATGGAAATCCTAAATCAAAACCTAAATATAATCAAGTCTAAAACGAAAAATTAAAAGGAAAAAGAAAAATAAACTGTCTTTAGGCAAAAATTAATGATCGTTAGGTGACCATATTGTCATCCCCTTCTCCTTACTGACGTGAGTTAGAGGAATATCATTGGTGTCATCTGAAGGAAATTCTAATGAAGTTGAAATAATTCTTGAGTGCATGTTCTCTTAAGGCTGAGCAAAACTGCCCGCCGCCCGATTCCCGACCCGATCCCGACCAACCCGCCGGCCCGATTCCGATCCCGACTAGTAAACGGGTTGGGAGTCGGTTTGCATTTCCGGCGAACTCGGGAGTCGGGTCGGGACGGGATTGGGTCGGGACGGGATGAAAACCGAGAAATAACAAGCTAATCCCGACCGATACCGACTAACCGATACCGACCGATTCCGATACCGACTAACCGAACACAATCGGGATCGGGAGTCGGTTTAGAATTCCGGCCACAATCTGGGTAGGTAGTCAATCCAGCAACATAATACGCATTGAAAGAAGGTTTCCTAGTCTCTTTCACCAGTGTGAAGTCCTATAGAAACAATAAACTCTCTCATAGTCATCCGACGAGGAATACCCCCTAATTGAAATCGTAAAGTATCAGGTTCGTCCAGCTTCGTATGTGAATCATCAAAAATGATTGTGCTGAAAAACTCGAGGATCATCTCCTTAATCAAGGGATCTCTGATTTGGAACAAATTTTTCCAGACGTCCGACTTAAATTGAACTGAACCATTACCGGTTGTGCACCATCCTCAATCTTTCATCCAAATCCTCTTTCGCTTCTCCAAGTGAAATAATGCCCAATGCCTCAAAATATAACATCTCAGTATGCAAAAGTTTCTTATATTTTATCAACTTTTAACTAGCCTCAAAACCTAAACGGGTTTCCCTACGGTAGTTCTGATGTTCAAAGCGCATAAATGGGTGTAGAATCCTAAAGTCTTCTTTTCCCATTTTCTTGAAACTTACTATTTAAATGTTAGTCATAGACAAACTAACTCAGTCTCATTGACTGACTTGTCAGTCAATGAGGTCAAGACCTAAACTGTTAGGAAGAACCATGGGTGTTTTCACTGATGCACAACGAGAGATTTCATACCTTTTAAGTAAGTCTCTGATGTATTTCTCTGGACAAATGGAAATTCATTTTTCAGATTGTTTGACTTGAAAACCAAAGAAGTTTGTAAGTTCTCCTATCATGCTCATCTCATATTTGTTTGTCATCAGTTTTTTCAAACTATTTACAAAGTTTATGATTCATAGAGCAAAATATGATATCATCAACATATATTTGAACAAGTATAACATCTCCTTTGGTTTTTTTATATAAACAAGGTATTGTCAAGTTTGCCTCTGACAAACTTGTTTTCAGTGAGAAAGGTAGATAGAGTTTCATACCAGGCCCTGCTACTTCCTTCAGTCCATAAAGAGATTTATCAAGTTTGATCACATGATCTGGAAACTCACCACTCTCAAACCTTATTGGTTGTTGAACATAAACATCTTCTTTGATTTTACCATTTAAGAATGCACTTTTAACATCCATTTGAAAAACTTTGGAGTTCATGTAAGTGGCATAGGAAAGGAAGATTTTGATAGCCTCAAGTCTTGCAAAAGGGGTGAAGATTTCATTATAACCAATTCCTTTTTCTTGCCTATAACCCTGAGCAACAAGTCTACCCTTATTGCTGATGACGGTCCCTTCATCCATCTTGTTCCTAAAGATCCATTTGGCTCCAATAATGGTTTTTCTTTTTGGATAACGAATAAGTGTCCAGACTTTGTTTCTCTAGAACTAATTCAGTTCCTCTTGCATGGCATTAACCCAACTAGGGTGCTTTAATAATGTCTCTAAAACCTTTTTAGGTTCAACCTCTTAGAGGAAGTCAATGAATAGAGATTCACTAGCTGAGGCAACCTTGAGTTGTTTAGCATGCTTTCTTGTCAGCATACGAGCTGAGGGTTCACACACAATGTTTACAAGTTCAATATGTTTTTCTCTTGACCATCTATCTTGAGGAGCAGGGTGTCACTACTACAAAAAACGTCTTTTAGACCCCTTAATATAGACCCTCTAAGGAAAATACAGGTCTAAATGTCAAATTTTCCCTCAAAACTATTATTTAGACCAGTGAAAATAACAGGAACCGATCTATATTACTTTTTCATATTTAGACCGGTTCATTTATGAAGAACCGGTCTAAAAGACCCTCATTTAGACCGGTGTTTTTTATAACAACCGGTCTATATAACAAAATGATTTAGACCGGTTACAATAATTTAAACCGGTCTAAAAGAATTTTTTTTTGAAAAAAATGTCCAACGGCTACAAAGACAGATCTGCTATTAATATCATCACACCAACCTCAATTTTCACATTTAATTCACCCGAAAAATATCAAAAATATCCTTATAATTACCAAATTCTTCCACATTAATTACAATTAAAAGGTATGAATCACTTCTTATGTATTTATATCAATACTAACTAATGTTTTTATGATTATTTATGTAATCATTTCTATAAAAATGTTATACTTATATTAATCACTACTTGTGTGTTTATGTATATAAATTTGTTATTATGCATAAATGAAATATAACATGAATATTTTTTCTTTTGGTATAGGAACGTTTGTGTAAATAGGCCTTGTATGGTTAAGGAAATGCGTTGTTAGGTTGATTAACTCGTGGAAGTGAGGTATTTTCTAAATTTAAGGAAATGATTTTTTTATGCAACATTCATGTAGTATAAATTTATTGCAACTCCTAAGCATTTGTTTAATTCCCGTCCGAAAATAACCTAATAGGGGTTAATTTTGGATTGTCCCCTTTTGAGACTGCTTTTTGAATACTTTGTCGCATTTAGGATGTGAATGAGTATTAGCATATTGAGTATAATTTAAGATGGATCGTAGTATATGGATGTATGAGATAGAACGTGCTACCATTGAATACTTGGAACATTTGTCTCATTTCCTAAAAGCTGCCGAAGATGATCGGGTGAAAAGAGGAAAATCAAAAGTTCATTGTCCTTGTAAAAGTTGTTTAAATTGGAAGTGTCATACCGATTTGAAAACTATTAAAAACCATCTTATAGAAAAAGGGTTTATGCAAAGGTATACTTGTTGGGAATTTCATGGAGAAGTCAAAGGTAAAAGTAACACGTCTGTTTCCAATTGTAATGTCGAACAAAACAACGATTCATACAATAATGATCGTATAAAAGAGATGTTACATAATTTGGAGGATAATGTTGCTGAAAAAAATCAAAATCAATTTAAACAATTGCTTGTCGACTCAGAAACATCGTTGTATGAAGGTTGTGAGGATTTTACCAAATTATCTGCTATTTATAGACTCATGAACGTTAAAGCAGTTAATGGTTGGAGTGACACGGGTTTCACAAGTCTACTAGAAGCGTTACATGAAATGTTCCTAAAAGCCAAGTTGCCTGTTTCAGCATACCAAGCAAAAAAATTGATGTGCCCGATGGGAATGGAAATCGAAAAAATAGATGCATGTCCAAATGATTGTATGTTGTATAAAGATAAGGACAAGGACCTACATGCATGTCGGATTTGTGGTAAATCAAGGTACAAACGAAAAAAGACACGCCACTTAACCCCGACATGACCAAGAATGGACCACCTGCTAAATTATTGTGGTATTTTCCTATTAAACCAAGATTCGAACGATTATTTTCAAATGAAAAGGATGCAAAATTGTTACGTTGGCATGCGGAAGAGCGTAAGAGAGATGGAAAAATGAGACATGTAGCTGATTCCCTTCAATGGAGGAACATCGATAATGAGTTTAAAGAGGAATTTGGATATGAGATTAGAAATATACGCTTTGGACTTAGTTCAGATGGAATTAATCCTTTCGGAAACATGAGTAGTCGTCATAGCACTTGGCCGGTTCTTTTATGCATATACAATCTCCCACCATGGCTATGTATGAAAAGAAAATACATCATGATGTCATTGCTAATACAAGGTCCTAATAGTGATCTATACTCATGTTTATTGAATAAAAGAAATATACTTATAAAAATGATATAGCTAAAAGAAATGGTTTTAACAATCTGATTAACCAAATGTCCCTTTTGACACTATTAAACTCAATACCGATTCTGCACAATTTGAAACAAACCAAATGCCAAATGCCCCTTTTGACAGCACACAAACCATATGCATATTGCAGACCAGTTTACAATTGGTTGTGATTTACTTTTTCTATATTTGACCTTTCAAAAAAAAAAAAAAAGACTTGTAAACCAATTGTTTACGTGTGGTTTTCTAAATTGCTTATTCTCGCTGTGTTAAATTGTAGAGCAATCAACAACAAAGAGACTCAGATGCCGGTTATTATGTCATGAGATGGATGTATGATTTTGTGAATTTTCATCAGCTTCACTTCCCTACAACAGTACGTATCCATTAGCTCTTTTTGTGACTTAATCTCTTCTATAATATTTATGTATTTTTATACCTTTTAAATATAGATCCCATGGATGTATCGAGGTCAGCTTGTTGAAAACGAAATCGATCAAACTGTGGAGCAGTGGCATACCATGTGTCATATTTGATTATGGATGAAGCAATTGTTCTTGTAATTGGATTAATGCTTATTAGATAAATATTATCAGCTCTCGTATGCTTTTTGTTAGTTTAGAGGCTGTTGGGATTGTTCTTTTGTTTAAACAATGTTTAGAATTCCGTTTAATTTAGACGAAGTATGTATTTCTATTTAAATTAGACTATGTATGGATTTCAGTTTAAATTAGCAGCTTAGTGGATTTTGCTTCTTAAAGTATTGGGTTACAGGCTTTGCTTAGTAAGTGCTTATTGCTAGGAACAAAACTACTTTTTCCAGTTTTTTTTTTTTTTTTTTTTTTTTTTTTTTTTTTTTTTTTTTTTTTTTTTTTTCCTATAATAAATATTTAGACCGGTGGCATGAACCCAACCGGTTTAAATAACATGCCTTTTAGACCCCCCGGATATGTCTTTTAGACCGGTTTGTAACCGGTTTAAATGATAAGTTTTTAGACCGGTGATACCACCGGTCTATATGTGAAATACTCTTTTGGACCCCCCCTCATTTAAACCCGTGGAGTAACCGGTCTAAAACTTGTTTTCCACCGGTCTAAAAGAGGTTTTTTTGTAGTAGTGTGTGATTATGAACTTGGTGGTTTGGGAAGATTTATTAAAATAGTGGGTTGCGATGTTGAGGCTAACTGAGAAGATGCAAGGTCCGAAGGTTCAGCTATTTCCGTAGATTGATCATCAGTGTTAGGGATATCAACCTGTTCAATCTGAACAATTTTCTCTTCAATATTAAGAACATTTAATTGGTCAGGTTGAGTCTAATTGCCTTGGTTTTTAGAACCAATTTGTTCAGGTGCTGATTGGTTTTGAGGTATTTCAGTATCAATGACTGTTGGTCCTAGATGTTCATATGGTGGAATGTAATATGTTACATCTGAGTCAACTTGATACTGAGTAGAGGGATTATTCTCTTAAAGAAATTCATCAGGGTAATACCTAGATGAATCATTGATCCGTATATCTTTAATTAAAGTGTTAGAAAACCTGATTGCTTTCATACTCTCATCAAAAGTAACATGAGATGTTTCCTCTTGTTGTTGTCTCCTAGTGTTAAAGACCCTTAAGGTTTTAGAGACAAGAGAGTAACCAAGAAGGTATCCATCATCAGCCTTTCCATCAAATTTGCCAAGATGGTCCTTGTGATTGTGAATGTACACAGGACATCCAAAGACATTAAAATAGTTGACATTAGGAATTCTTCCATGTTACACTTCATAGGGTGTTTTATCATGTCTTTTGACAATGATAGATCTGTCTTGTATGTATGCAGCATGCAGTTTTTACATCTTTAGTCCAAAAATGTTTGAGAGGATTAAACTAGTTAACATTGTTCTTGTAGTTTCAATGAGAGTTCTGTTTCTCATTTTAGCAGCACCACTTTGTTATGGTGTGTATAGTGAGGTGAAGTTTTGAGAAATACTTCTTTGTTCATAAAACTCATCAAGGGTGTTGTTTTTAAATTCAGTCCCATTATTAGTTCTTATATGTTTAACTTTGGTGTCATTCAGGTTTTCAACCTTTCTAATGAATGACATAATGATTTCAGATGCTTCGTTTTTTTTCTTCATAAAGTATACCTAAGTGTAACTTGAATACTCATTAATAATGACAAGAGTATACTTTTCAAGATGAAAGGACGACTGAGGACTGAATGGTCCAGATAAATCCATGTTAAGCGAATGAAGACATTTATAGAATGATGAGGTTTGTTTGGTTCTGAATGATGCCCTGTGATGCTTACCCTTTTCACATGCTTAGCATGGTTTATCCTTTGAGTAGACAAGCGAGGGAAAACCTAGGACAATGTTTTATTTGGCTAATTTGTTTATGTTTTGGAAGTTAAGGTGTGATAGTCTCTTATGCCAAAGCCAATTGATGCTTTCATAGGCTTTAGCAAAGAAACATGCTTCACTCTTAGAGGAGGATGACATGTCAAGGACATAAACATCCCTTTTTCTAGGAGCAATCAACACCACTTCATAATTTGCATTGAAAATTGTCCCTTGTTTTTCAGTAAACTAAACAATATATTTAGCATCACATAATTGATTAATGCTAATTAAATTATACTTTAATCCATTTACAAAGGAAACTTTTGAGAATACTGTACCACCATAGTTAATGGAACCATACCCTTCCGTTACACATGATGAGTTATCACCAAATAGCACTCTAGGTCCTGGTTGTTCCACATATTTGTAAAGATAACTTTTCACACTAGTCATACTCCTTAAGCATCCACTATCCAGGTACCAGATGAGCTCCGTGATGTGTTTCTGTACTAATAGAAAGTGAGTTAGTTTCTCTTACAAACCCATTTCTTAATTGGCCCTTTTGACTGAGAGGACTCGATCAATCGTTGCACCTCTTCTTCTTTGAATGACTGTGTCATACTCAGAGGTATAGTGTACATCACTTCCACATACATCACATATTGGACACTAAAAAAATTCATCCGAATGATGATCATTGAGTCTACAATTAATGCAGGTGTAAGTGGTTCAAGTTTTATGTATCTGGGTTTGGTCTTTGGATAGGTCTTTGATTCGTGAAAATCAAATTATATATAGTATAGTATTACTCAAGAGATCTGCAAAGAAATACGGATAACCCGAGGTCGTAGTCCGTGTGAAGGATGAATGGAATTTCGAATTCCCGGTTCGTGAAACGTGTCATGAAAGTGGTAAAAAGTGATTTGATGAGATTATACTAATGAAATAGTAAATGAAGCACAAATAATCAACTAAACACGTAATTCAAGTAAGGCAACTAGAAACATAACGTAGAAACGAAAACGTAAGCTAAAACGGAAAATAAACGTTAATGTACAAAATAAAACGCGACTTTTAAGCTACACGACTCCTACGGACTTGAAAATAATTTCAAAAGTTAAAAATGATAAAAGAAAATTTTGAGAAAAAGAAAAATATTTTTTTTGACTTTTTGTTTATTTTTTATGAATTAAAAACTAATTTAACTAATTAAAATTAAAAGAAAATGCAAATAAAGTGAGAAAAATGCAAAATAAATTTCTAAAATTCTAAAATAACTAAAAATAATTTTCTAATTTTTTTTTGGATTTTTCTGAGGTTTTTCAGATTTTTTTGTATTTTTCAGTAATTAAAAAGTAATTAAAAATGATTAAAAATGATTAAAAATGAAAATTAATTAAGAAAAATAGCAAATCAACTCAGAAAAATATGAAAATTTCAGGGAAAATCTAAAATTAAATTTTGAAACTAGGAAAAATATAAAAAGTTGAAAATAAGCACTGGAAGTGCTTAATGGGCAAAAACAGCTTATTCAAAGTGCTTATTTTTAAGCACTGTTTGACCAATTGACCTGAAACTTTGACCCAATGATTTAAAGACTCTATTAAGCTTGTGGGAACAGAATTAAGACCAAAAGATACTCAGAAATACAAAGAAACACCAAAAATAGTCCTATAAGCATAAATGAAAAGTAATAAGCACAAGCAGAATAAGCAGATACTAAAACTCAACTAAAAAAGCAACTATAAGCAATATTGAGATCAAATGAACCAACAAACTCAGATAATGATCAATTTAAAACACTTGCAGCCCAACTAGAAATTCTGTCCTAAGGCTCAACCCACTCAACTGATAAGCCAAATAAGTAGGTCTACTAAGCTTATGCAGGGTGGACTTATGGTGGCAAAATGTTATCCAACCTACTGACCTTCTAAAAACTCTAAGATATGAATCTCACAAGCTGATTAACTACCCTACTTGTTACCTACAACTTGAACCAAAACCTGTGGTGCAGGGGAGTAATAAGCCCAAACAGTCAACTTAAAGACATTATTTCAATAAGCAAATAAGTATCAATTCTCAATTTTCTTTTTGATTTTATTTCACCAACTGACAAAGTTTAGAAATTAGCAATCCAAAAGTATTTTCAACTAAAAGTGAACCCTAGAAAGGTTCACAAAAATCTTCCAAAAACTGAGTTCACAAACTATTTGACTTTTGATTTGACAATATATTTGACCAAAATGGAATTTGTTTGCTAAAATTCTGACTGAAAATTGTATATTAAACTATTGTATGATTGAAATAAGCTAAATCTTATACCTATGCAACTATTTAAACTGATTATGCAAACTACTTATCTTAACTGATATGCAGAAATGAAGAAACTAAAATGATTTTGACTTTTGAATTAATAACTACTTATTGTTATGTTAAACTAAGCTATAATCCTACCTCAGTAACTTGTCTAAACCAGTAAACAGCCTCTGAATCAATCTTATACCATCAAACCAGTGAGATCCAAACACCCCTAATGAGAACCTATTTCACTCAAACCACCACAGATCCAATGAAATACTCCCAAATTACAATCCTGGGTAACTAATATGATTCAATAACTGTCAACACACTCAGAAAATCAGATCTCTGATACAAACATACACAGAAACCACAAACACACCTCAGAAAAACAGATCCACAAATGAAACAGATGCAATAAGTATGAAACAGTAACAACTAGAAGTAATCAAACTCAAATATAACAACTATGACTAAGCAACAATTAACAAGCAAAGTTAGACTATATAAGCAGTAAGTAAACTAATCAATATCAAATCAAAACTACTTATTAAACTATCAAACTGAGATAGAAATGGAAATGGATAAGACTTGCAAATCAAATTCCCCCTCAGCTCAAATAGAGGGGGATTCACTTAGCTAGCCTGTCTTTTGACAGGCCAAATGGTCTCCTTTTTGGCTGCCTTTGTTCCAAATAAGCTGAGCTTATTCAAATAAGCAATACAGTTGACCTTTGTTTACTTTTGTTTATTTAAGAGATTTTAATGAATGAGTATTTAAACAATTATGAAGAAGCTGATATAAATTTTTATGAAACAGTAATAAACTATATAAAACTTTAAAATTGAAATTGAAACTATTTTTTTTTATTTTTTATTTATTTATTATTTTTTTTAATATTATATAAAATAGATACTAAATGTAACAATTATATTTAAATAAAAGCAATAAACTAAAATTTAAACAAGAGACAAGTAATTGGAACTAAAAGTAAATTTTATTAAAAACAATAAGCTGAGTACAACTGCTGAAAAGATATAACAGAAATTACATAAAACTTAATTAAAAGCCTACACATTTCTAATGAAGGAGGGGGGGGGGCTTTATATAGATGCTGAGGAGGGGGATTGGTGAAGCTTTTAGGCTGCCAGGTCACTGATCCTCGTGATGTTGTGCTTCTTTGAGTCCATTTCAAACCGTATGATCACCCTTGGTGCCCAAGTTTTAATATCAGCCTTTGGATTGATTGATGGATGTAGACATATCCTCTGTGTGCATTCCTATTGGTCCACGCGTCCTGACATGCTCCTGACATTCCCTTGTTCCTTCTAGAAGACCCAATCATGGGTAATTATTATTAAGGTGAGGTAATTTGGGGAGAGGTGAATCTAGGGTTCATGTGTACAGTAACTTTTCTGGGTAAGTATTGAAAAGAGGGGGCGGGAATGGGATGTTGGGGGTTTTTATTTTTATGGCATTGACCGAGTTGTGGGATGGGTTTGACTCAGGTTAAAAGGGTAGACCGGGTAGGATAGTGGTGGGCTGTTGTGTTGTTTTGGGCTTTGGAGTGGGACTAGGCCAGGGTTATTGTGGATCTGGTTGTTATAAGGGTCCAGTGATGGTTTAATGTATTAAGGATGAATGAAATTTGACAAGGACTAATATTGCACAATCTGAAAATTAAAGGACCAAACTGTCATTTATCCCAAGTATTTTCCAAGGGCTTATTTTGTCAATTCTTGAAAGATTAGGAGTTGACTTTGACTTTTCTTTAAAATATCTTCAAAGGACCACTTTTGACAACTTGATTAAACTTGGAGGACTAGAATCGTCAAACTCTTCAAACTTGAACTAGGGACTTTTCTTGTAACTTTAAGAATCTCTGAGGAGTTTTAATGATAATTTGAGCTTGCTTTGATCATTTTGCTTCCCCGGTTCCGGCTTTTGACCTTTTTCCAATCTCGTGCTCGTTTTTGTCGGTTTTGGGCTTTGTTTTTGTCCATTTTTCTCATATCCGTACCTGCACATACACAAATACAAAAACATACGTTCTCTTGGCATTTTTGGTTAGTATTTGGTATTTTTGGTCTGAATTAAGGCCTAAAAAGGATGTGTGATTAATCACTCATCAAAATCCCCCAGACTAAGGTATTGTCGTGCCCTCACGCAATGTTATCACCTCACGCTTAAGAGATAAATAATTTCAAAAACCTCTCTTTACTGACGTTGTAAAGTAGCAATGATGTTCAAAAGAGATAGTAAAATCATTTATTCTCAAAAACGCTCCGTTTTCTGATTTTTCTGAATAACAACTACAACTACTATTTTTGTATTTTTTTTTTATATATGTGACGGTTTGCTTTGACTTTCATTATCAATTCTTATCTGTTGATAACTTTCAGGGTCTACGAGTAGAAACACTTCTCACAGAGAAGAGACCATACGGATAAAAATCGTCATCCTTGATTTTTCACAAGCTCCCAAACTAAGCGTAAAATCGAGATCATTGTTTATTCAAAAGTTAGATGCTAACACTACCCACAAAAGTTAATTGTGTATTACCTCTTGTTCCCAGGTCCTACGTTTTGTATCTCAAGATTTTAATTTGTGAGAAATGAATTGCTTCATATTTTCTCGTTTTGATAGTTGTTAGTCCGATAAGAGCACAAAATTTTAACGCTAAGTAGTTTCCAAACTTTCCCTCGAAAATCCCTGCATATAGAAATCGGGTCCACATGAAGGTCTCTGATTTAACATGATTTATAGGGGCTCCCTTTTTATTTACGACCGAGACATACCATGTTTGATACCCGAAACGGAAGCTTTTTATTAGGGAAACCCCCGGAGTCGAAGCTTGGCATTTTTGCATAATCATAAGCACTTTAATAATACTTTGGTACTTAGTCCTTTATTCTTTTACAGTCAACGGTTTATGAGCCGCCAAGATGTAAGAGCTTTATTATGACTTTGGATTTCTATCCGCTGCTTTTTGTAGCTTTGGATTCCTCTGCCTTTTTATTTGGCTTTGGACTATTATTATTGATATTCATAATCATATGCCAAACCCCGAGTCCTACGGTTTTTACTAAGATCACAACATCGGCTGCGAACCGGCAAGATGCAATAGTCTATTTTACCGTAACACTGACAGTACCTCTATGTGTACCAAACCCCCATATGCAGAGATTTTGTTGGGAACGAGAAAAAACTAAGTATTGCCCAAACCGTATACCCTTAATTAATCCTAGAGATCTATTTATATTGGTGTGCAAGCTTGTGGGAACAAGGAGGCCACAAGTACCTTTCGTGGGCTCTAAAGAGATCCAACAACTCTACGTTTAGCACGAAACTTCTAGATAAACTCTATCATTCCTCGATCTCCGCAAATTTAAAATCCCAAGTAATGAGATCCGCGGATGCTTAGCCATAATCTTTTTGATTATTTTGGTTAAGGGAGACGAGCTAGGGCTCAACACGCCCGGTCAAGTCGGAACATTTATTTCTACTCTCGCCGGTAGGAAAGTCAAAACAAGGTGTCAAATCTTATTATTCATATCATATATATATATATATATATTTTTTCATTTTTTCACTTTTTATTATTTTTTTTTTATTTTTTTTTTATTATAAAGCGGTGACAAAAATTTAAAATTTTGGTGGAAAACGGAGTTGTGTAAGTTAACAGCTCAGACGATGGTGCAGGTCAAATCGAATCGAAGATTGACCCCCCCAGACTAAAGTGAAACATTGTCCTCAATGTTTTAAGGGTAAAGGTAATCCTACGTAAAATCTAAGGCCGTTTATTAAGTATGCCAAGAGATAAACGTTAGTCGATAAGATTTTGGATATGGTGAATTTCTGAAAGAGCAGCGAAGGATAAGACTCGAGTGGAGAGAACGACAAACCACGAGCACGAGAGTCCTCAAACTTCGGGGAAATTCCTGAACATTCATAAACAACCACGAAAACATGAGTTTGGAAAGGGTCGCCCCCCCTCACGTCACGTTATTAAAGAAAATAGAAAATATAGAAAATGAAAATGGATAAGCATGGGGTGCCTCCCACGAAGCGCTTGTTTTTGTTCACCGAGTCACATGAGCTTGACTCGATCCCCGAATTTAATCGTCCTTGGGGAAAGTTTGGAGATCCGGGACAACCATGGGTGGTATGTCCCCTCCGAAATAATGTTTGATACGATGACCATTCACCTTAAAACTGGGACCATTAGGTTGAGCAAGCTCAACGGTTCCATAAGGAAATACATGGGTAATGGTGAATGGTCCAGACCAACGGGTTTTTAATTTGCCTGAGAAAATCTTCAATCGAGAATTGAAAAGAACGACTCGATCACCAACATTGAAGACTCGATCTTTAATTTTAGCATCACGAATCCTCTTTGTCTTCTCTTTGTAGATCAAAGAATTCTCATAGGCCTGATCACGAAGCTCGACTAATTCATTCAATTGAACTTTTCGGTGATCACCCGCGGTTTGAAGGTCAAAATTAGCATGTTTCAAGGCCCAGTAGGCATTGTGCTCAAGTTCAAAGGGCAAATGGCAGGCTTTCCCGTAAACCAGCTTGTATGGAGTGCATCGAATGGGTGTTTTGTAAGCTGTACGGAAGGCCCAAAGTGCATCATCTAATTTATCGGCCCATGAAGCACGATGTTCACCTACGGTCCTTTCTAAAATTCATTTCAAGCCACGATTTGAGACCTCAACTTGACCACTCGTCTGTGGATGATATGCCGTAAAAAGACGATGTGTGACACCATATTTAAGCATAACTTTAGCGAATTGGTCGTTACAGAAATGGGTCCCACGATCACTTATAATAGCACGAGGTGCACCAAATCGGGCGAAGAGACTTTTAAGAAATTTCACTACAACTCGGGCGTCATTGGTGGGTAGTGCCTTCGCTTCAACCCATTTAGACAAGTAGTCGACGGCCGCGAGTATATATTTATTACCACGAGAAGACGGGAATGGACCCATGAAATCGATACCCCAGACGTCAAAAATTTCACAGACTTGGATAACATTTTGAGGCATCTCGTCCTTCTGCGAAATTTTTCCTTGACGCTGGCAAGAATCACATGATTTAACCAACTCATGAGCATCCCGGTAAATCGTCGGCCAATAGAAGCTGGAATCAAAAACTTTCTTAGCGGTGAAGTTGGCACCATGATGTCCCCCCGTGGGTCCATTGTGGCATGCCATAAGAATGTCAGCGGCTTCTTTGCCGTGAACGCACTGCCGGATCACTTGATCCGCACATATCTTAAACAAGTAGGGGTCGTCCCAGAAATAATGCTTAACATCTTTGAAGAATTTTTTCTTCTGCTGGAACGACATCCCTTTTCGGATAAAATTCCCCGCATGGTTATTCGCAAAGTCGGCGAACCATGGGGTACTAGAATCACAATGTGATAAACTCCCCAGTGTCTCGAGAGGAAATGCTTCGTTAATCTCCTTTTTCTCGGAAACACTTTGGTGGGGATTTTCTAAACGTGATAGGTGATCGGCGGCAAGGTTCTCAGCTCCCTTTTTATCTCGAATTTCAACTTTGAATTCTTGAAGGAGGAGAACCCACCGCATCAAGC
The DNA here is from genome assembly GCA_030686995.1 of Artemisia argyi. Taxonomy (NCBI): domain Eukaryota; kingdom Viridiplantae; phylum Streptophyta; class Magnoliopsida; order Asterales; family Asteraceae; genus Artemisia; species Artemisia argyi. The sequence continues at coordinate 142,276,124 of CM060697.1, read as the reverse complement.
GTGGCTTAGCATCTTGCTTTGCCATAAGGTACTTAAGAGCCGAATGATCCGTATACACTATGCATTTCTTCAAAAGCAAATAAGATCGAAACTTTTCAAAGGCGTAAATGACGGCTAACATCTCTTTTTCAGTAGTCGTATAATGGTATTGAGCGTCGGTCATTGTTTTACTAGCATAGTGTATCGGCTGAAAATGTTTTGACTTGCGTTGCCCCAGGACTGCACCAATGGCATAATCGCTAGCATCGCACATTAGCTCGAAAGGCAAGTCCCAATCGGGGGCAATTAAGATGGGAGCCTCCGTTAACTTCTTTTTAAGAATATTAAATGCTTCGATGCATTCATTTGAGAAGATAAACGGAGCATCTTTTTCAAGCAAGTGGGTCAGGGGCCGGGCTATCTTATAAAAGTCTTGAATGAAACGTCGGTAAAAGCCGGCATGACCAAGAAAACTTCTAATTCCTTTAACGGTCGTGGGATGAGGTAATTTTGCAATAACGTTGACTTTAGCTCTATCGACCTCAATCCCGGATTTCGATATCTTATGGCCGAGGACAATGCCCTCTTTGACCATGAAATGGCATTTCTCCCAATTTAGAACCAAGTTGGTGTCTTCACACCGTTTCAGCATATTTTCTAAATTGGAGAGGCACGAAGTGAAAGAATCTCCATAAACCGAGAAATCATCCATGAAAACTTCCATGGTTTTCTCGATCATGTCCGAGAATATGGACATCATACACCTTTGGAACGTGCCTGGAGCATTGCATAAGCCGAAAGGCATACGACGATAGGCAAACGTTCCATAAGGGCAAGTAAAGGTAGTCTTTTCCTGGTCCGAAGGGTCAATAGGTATTTGAAAATAGCCGGAAAATCCATCAAGAAAACAATAGAACTCATTTCCCGCTAGGCGTTCTAGCATTTGATCCATAAATGGAAGTGGGAAATGGTCCTTACGAGTCGCATCATTCAATTTACGATAATCAATACAAACTCTCCATCCGGTAACAAGACGTGTCGGAATCAATTCATTATCTTCATTTGTTACGACGGTCATTCCACCTTTCTTAGGTACGCAGTGGACCGGGCTAACCCAAGAGCTATCCGAGATTGGATAAATCATTCCGGCATCGAGGAGTTTGATAACTTCCTTTTTGATAACCTCATGACTTTTTGGGTTAACCCGTCGTTGTTGCTAAACGGACGGCTTGTAATTGTCTTCAAGTAAGATCTTATGCGTGCAAAAACGAGGGTCGATACCCTTAATATCAGAAATTTGCCAAGCGATGGCACTCTTATGCTTCTTGAGCACATCTAAGAGACGTTTCTTCTCCTCATCTTTAAGATCTTTAGAAATTATGACGAGAAGTTTATCGGTTCCTTCCAAAAATGCGTATTCGAGATGAGGAGGTAAATCCTTGAGCTCGAGCTCCGGAGGATTCTCAGTAGACGACTTAACTTCTTTAACGTCGGCCATTTTAAGGTCCATCGGAGGGAGGGACGGGTTGGGATCTTTGTTTAGCATTGTTTCAATCAAAAGAACATCCCCCTTCGGGTCACAATCGGAATGATCAATTTCCGGTGAAATCGAATCATTAGCAAGAAAGGCCTCGATCTCTTCCAAAATGAAATCACTTCCCTCAAACGGAGTAAGGGAAGGGGAAGGATCGGAAATTATCGGTTCAGAAGAATGAGTGAGATTGCCACTCGAAGCATGTTCGGTAAAACCAAGTAACTCTTGAGCGTACTCCTCCGTAACTTCGTCGATAACGTCGATTCGGTTAACGGAATATTTGTCAAACTCGGAGGAGTACCTCGCGGTTTGATCCAAATTAAAAGTTACGGCTTCGGTACCAACGCGTAGGGTAATTTCTTCATCGAAAACATCAATTAAAGCACAACCGGTCCTTAGGAAACCTCTCCCGAGAATAAGAGGTACCCGCGGATCAGCATCAAAATCAACAACGACAAAATCGGCAGGGAAATGGAATTTTACCATATTAACGAAGACATCCTCGGCTATTCCCATCGGGCGGGAAGTAGTTCGGTCGGCAAGCTCGAGGGTCATACAAGTCGGAGTCAAATTGGGTAAAGACAACTTCTTCCAAATGGATAACGACATTAAGTTAATGCTAGCACCAAGATTGGCCAAGGCGAAGCATTGAACCATCCCAGGAAAATTACACGGAATGAGAAATCGACCGGGGTCTTCAAGCTTTTCGGGAAGCTTTTTGAGGATAACCGCCGAGCAATTCTCATTCATCTGGGTTCGAGATTTTTCAAACAATTTTTCTTTGTTATTCAAAAGACCTTTTAGCATAGAAGCAAATTTAGGCATCAAAAGTATAGCATCCGCGAGAGTTATGTCAAAATGTAGTTCTTGAAAAACTTGGTAAAACTTTTCCATCTGAATTCTATCTTTCTCACGGTGCTTTTGTTCGTTTAAGCGTGACGGATAAGGCAAATTTGTTTTGACGGGTATTTCTTTCTCAGATTCGTAAACAACTTTATCTTTTCCTTTAGACGTTGGGACCACCGGAGGTTGGATGTTCTCGGTCCATCCATTATTAGTAGGAATTTCCGTATCCGTTGTCACCTCGGTTTCACGGACGACTACCTTGGGATACGAAGAAGAAGAAGGGGTAGTCGGAGCCATTGGTCCATCGATTATAACACCACTCCTAGTCGTGATCGCTTTTGCATCACCCCGCGGGTTAGCAATTGTGTTGCTCGGAAGAGAACCAGACGTCGATGCTTGATTCATTTGCATAAAACTGCTCATCATTTGCTTAAGCTCATTCGTTTGTCGAGTCATGGTTGTATCGATCTCCTTCTTAAGTTCAACCCTCATGTTGTTGATTTGATTTTGCATTGCTCGAATGTTAACATCATTCGTTTTCATGTAATTAGCAAGCTCAGGAAAAGGTTGCGGTGGTTGATAAACTTGTTGTGGTAGAGGGACTTGATAATTAGTTCCACGGTTTTGATTGTAACCTTGGTTTTGATAACCTTGGTTAGTTTGAGGATAACGGTTTTGATTAGTTTGCACGGGTGGAAACCCAGGTGGACTTGTTTGGTTAGTACAAAAACCTTGGTTTTGATTGTAGTTCACGGCTGCTATGTTAGCATTATAAACTTGGCCATCGGTGGCTTGACAATCATAATACGGATGCGGTCCACCACAAATCACACATTTTCCATTAATGGCTTTAACGGGCTCGGGTTTTTGGTTCTGCAACTTAAACTCTTTCATCATACAACGGATATCGTCGGTAAGTTCGGCCAATTCCGATGATTGGACCGACGAAGGTGAAGGAGGAGTAAAAGAAGTCACTTTCGAAACATTCGGTTTGTTACGAGAAGTCAGAACCTTAGATTTGTTCTCAATGATCGTTAAAATATCCCTAGGCGTACGATTCAAGATATTTCCACCGGCGGCTGCGTTTAAAGAATCTTGATCGTTTTGCGTCAAAGCGTTATAAAACGTGTCGATTTGGTGTAACTCGGAGAAACCATGGTGAGGACATTTTCGAAGAAGATCCTTAAAACGTTCCCATGCCTCACCAAAGTTCTCATCAAAACGTTGTTGAAAATTAGTTATATCATTCTTAAGATTAGTCGTCTTGGACGGTGGAAAGAAATGATTAACAAATTTCGAGACGAGTTCTTCCCATGTGTGATTTGATCGAGGGGGTTCTTTTTCGAGCCAAATCCGGGCTGAACCCTCGAGTGAAAATGGGAACAACATCAATTTGATAGCATCGTGAGGGACATCCTTAAATTTCAAAGTCGAAGTTAACTTATTAAACCATCGGATGTGTGCGTGAGGATCGTCCCTCTCAAAACCGTGAAATTGTTTTGACGTGACAAGTTGAATCAATCCAGTTTTAAGTTCAAAATTATCGGAAAGGATTGGTGGTAAAACAATTGCATCCCCGTATCCCTCGGTGGGACACTGGAGCAATTCTTGCATAGTACGTTGATCGTAAACCGGTTGTGGTCCCATCGGAGGGATCACATTGTTTTGGATACCACCCATCGGCGGGGGTCCCAAGTGTTGTTCATTCGGGTTCATTTCCTCCGTGTTAGGAAATAGAACTCGGTGTGTGTGACGAAACAAACTTTCCGGATTTGAAAGTGGTGAAACAAGTCGTTTAGAGGTAGAACGTGTGTTCATACACCACAAAAATCAAATTTTTGAAAAATAAAAGGAAAATCAAATTTGAAATGGAAAATCTTTTTGTATTTTTGTTTTTATAAAGCAAAATTTAAAAACTTATACTTTTGTTTTTTTCCTTTTCTAACGTTACGTTAATTGTAAACCGTTTCCCTTAATCTACTCGCGACGGAACGGGAGAGAAGAATGGATCTCTCTTCAGCTTGCAATTTAATGTCAAAGCTTCCGTATTTTCCGCTTATTCGGTCGTAGAATTAAAGTAATCCGTCTAGCAATTAATTTCACGCGTAGTTATATTGGGAGACTTATTTGGTTTACAACGCCCTTCCTTTCAGTCGAGTCGAGGCCGTAACTTTATTATTTTTTGGTGTTTTTTGAAAACACTTTAGGAAAAGTGTTTTTGATTTTTCAATTTTTATAGAAAATATATACAAGGAAGGTTTTCAAAACACAATTTCGAAAAACGAAAACGAAAAATTCACTTCAACCTTCCCCGGCAGCGGCGCCAAAAATTGATTCGTGAAAATCAAGTTATATATAGTATAGTATTACTCAAGAGATCCGTAAAGAAATACGGATAACCCGAGGTCGTAGTCCGTGTGAAGGATGAATGGAATTTCGAATTCTCGGTTCGTGAAACGTGTCGTGAAAGTGGTAAAAAGTGATTTGATGAGATTATACTAATGAAATAGTAAATGAAGCACAAATAATTAACTAAACACGTAATTCAAGTAAGGCAACTAGAAACGTAACGTAGAAACGAAAACGTAAGCTAAAACGGAAAATAAACGTTAACGTACAAAATAAAACGCGACTTTTAAGCTACACGACTCCTACGGACTTGAAAATAATTTTCAAAAGTTAAAAATGATAAAAGAAAATTTTGAGAAAAAGAAAAATATTCTTTTTGACTTTTTGTTTATTTTTTATGAATTAAAAACTAATTTAACTAATTAAAAATTAAAAGAAAATGCAAATAAAGTGAGAAAAATGCAAAATAAATTTCTAAAATTCAAAAATAACTAAAAATAATTTTCTAGTATTTTTTTTGGATTTTCCTGGGGTTTTTCTGATTTTTTTGTATTTTTCAGTAATTAAAAAGCAATTAAAAATGATTAAAAATGAAAATTAATTAAGAAAAATAGCAAATCAACTCAGAAAAATATGAAAATTTCAGGGAAAATCTAAAATTAAATTTTGAAACTAGGAAAAATATAAAAAGTTGAAAATAAGCACTGGAAGTGCTTAATGGGCAAAAACTGCTTATTTAAAGTGCTTATTTTTAAGCACTGTTTGACCAATTGACCTGAAAGTTTGACCCAATGATTTAAAGACTCTATTAAGCTTGTGGGAACAGAATTAAGACCAAAAGATACTCAGAAATACAAAGAAACACCAAAAATAGTCCAATAAGCACAAATGAAAAGTAATAAGCACAAGCAGAATAAGCAGATACTAAAACTCAACTGAAAAAGCAACTATAAGCAATATTGAGATCAAATGAACCAACAAACTCAGAGAATTATCAATTTAAAACACTTGCAGCCCTACTAGAAATTCAGTCCTAAGGCTCAACCCACTCAACTGATAAGCCAAATAAGTAGGTCTACTAAGCTTATGCAGGGTGGACTTATGGTGTCAAAATGTTATCCAACCTACTGGGCTTCTAAAAACTCCAAGATATGAATCTCACAAGCTGATTAACTACCCTACTTGTTTCCTACAACTTGAACCAAAACCTGTGGTGCAGGGGAGTAATAAGCCCAAACAGTCAACTTAAAGACATTATTTCAATAAGCAAATAAGTATCAATTCTCAATTTTCTTTTTGATTTTATTTCACCAACTGACAAAGTTTAGAAATCAGCAATCCAAAAGTATTTTCAACTAAAAGTGAACCCTAGAAAGGTTCACAAAAATCTTCCAAAAACTGAGTTCACAAACTGTTTGACTTTTGATTTGACAATATATTTGACCAAAATGGAATTTGTTTGCTAAAATTCTGACTGAAAATTGTATATTAAACTATTGTATGATTGAAATAAGCTAAATCTTATACCTATGGAACTATTTAAACTGATTATGCAAACTACTTATCTTAACTGATATGCAGAAATTAAGAAACTAAAATGATTTTGGCTTTTGAATTAATAACTACTTATTATTATGTTAAACTAAGCTATAATCCTACCTCAGTAACTTGTCTAAAACAGTAAACAGCCTCTGAATCAATCTTATACCATCAAACCAGTGAGATCCAAACACCCCTAATGAGAACCTATTTCACTCAAACCACCACAGATCCAATGAAATACTCCCAAATTACAATCCTAGGTAACTAATATGATTCAATAACTGTCAACACACTCAGAAAATCAGATCTCTGATACAAACATACACAGAAACCACAAACACACCTCAGAAAAACAGATCCACAAATGAAACAGATGCAATAAGTATGAAACAGTAACAACTAGAAGTAATCAAACTCAAATATAACAACTATGACGAAGCAACAATTAACAAGCAAAGTTAGACTATATAAGCAGTAAGTAAACTAATCAATATCAAATCAAAACTACTTATTAAACTATCAAACTGAGACAAAAATGGAAATGGATGAGACTTACAACTCAAATTCCCCCTCAGCTCAAATAGAGGGGGATTGACTTAGCTAGCCTGTCTTTTGACAGGCCAAATGGTCTCCTTTTTGGCTGCCTTTGTTCTAAATAAGCTGAGCTTATTCAAATAAGCAATACAGTTGACCTTTGTTTACTTTTGTTTATTTAAGAGATTTTAATGAATGAGTATTTAAACAATTATGAAGAAGCTGATATAAATTTTTATGAAACAGTAATAAACTATATAAAACTTTAAAATTGAAATTGAAACTATTTTTTTTATTATTATTATTATTATTTTTTTAATATTATATAAAACAGATACTAAATGTAACAATTATATTTAAATAAAAGCAATAGACTAAAATTTAAACAAGAGACAAGTAATTGGAACTAAAAGTAAATTTTATTAAAAACAATAAGCTGAGTACAACTGCTGAAAAGATATAACAGAAATTACATAAAACTTAATTAAAAACCTACACATTTCTAATGAAGGAGGGGGGGGGGGGCTTTATATAGATGTTGAGGAGGGGGATTGGTGAAGCTTCTAGGCTGCCAGGTCACTGATCCTCGTGATGTTGTGCTTCTTTGAGTCCATTTCAAACCGTATGATCACCCTTGGTGCCCAAGTTTTAATATCAGCCTTTGGATTGATTGATGGATGTAGACCTATCCTCCGTGTGCATTCCTATTGGTCCACGTATCCTGACATGCTCCTGATATTCCCCTGCTCCTTCTAGAAGACCCAATCATGGGTAATTATTATTAAGGTGAGGTAATTTGGGGAGAGGTGAATCTAGGGTTCATGTGTACAGTAACTTTTCTGGGTAAGTATTGAAAAGAGGGGGCGGGAATGGGATGTTGGGGGTTTTTATTGTTATGGCGTTGACCGGGTTGTGGGATGGGTTTGACTCGGGTTAAAAGGGTAGACTGGGTAGGATAGTGGTGGGCTGTTGTGTTGTTTTGGGCTTTGGAGTGGGACTGGGCCAGGGTTATTGTGGATCTAGTTGTTATAAGGGTCCAGTGATGGTTTAATGTATTAAGGATGAATGAAATTTGACAAGGACTAATATTGCACAATCTAAAAATTAAAGGACCAAACTGTCATTTATCTCAAATATTTACCAAGGGCTTATTTTGTCAATTCTTGAAAGATTAGGAGTTGACTTTGACTTTTCTTTAAAATATCTTCAAAGGACCACTTTTGACAACTTGATTAAACTTGGAGGACTAGAATCGTCAAACTCTTCAAACTTAACCTAGGGACTTTTCTTGTAACTTTAAGAATCTCTGAGGACTTTTAATGATAATTTGAGCTTGCTTTGATCATTTTGCTTCCCCGGTTCCGGCTTTTGACCTTTTTTCCAATCTCATGCTCGTTTTTGTCGATTTTGGGCTTTGTTTTTGTCCATTTTTCTCATATCCGTACCTGCACATACACAAATACAAAAACATACGTTCTCTTGGCATTTTTGGTTAGTATTTGGTATTTTTGGTCTGAATTAAGGCCTAAAAAGGATGTGTGATTAATCACTCATCAGTCTTCTAGATGGTTCACCCTAAGGATACATTTATCTATATTGTGAGACACTCCTCATGACTACAACATGTGTAGCATGTTCTAAGGAATTGCGGCTAGTCCGTTTGTAATATTTGCAAAAGAGGACTCTTTAACAATCATCAGTGAGATGATTAGTATATCCAAAAACTCACATGGTCTTAGGGGTTTTGTTGGTCTTTTAAATGTTTGAGAAGACTCTGAGGTATTATTTGAAGTCTTGACTGATTTTGATGAATCAGCTTAAATTTTGGTGATTTTAGGTTGAGTCACCTTGGATTCAGGTGCTTGTGCCTTTGAAGGTGGTGGTGTGATTGAGTTCACTTTTTTTTCAAGTGCTAACACTAATTCTAAAAGGTCTAAGAACTTGTCTTCAGGTTTAAACTCATTAACCTTAGTATGAACTAAAGGTTTGTTTTGTGTTTCGCCAGATGTTAAAGTGACAACATATTTTCCCGTTAAAGCATTCTTACTTGAAGAAGCTTATGATTCAGGCTGGGCTTTGTTGGCTTTCTGAGATTTTAGAGACTTCTTTAAAGAAGTTTTAGAGTCAGGTTTTGGTTTTATTCCTGAACTTGGTCTATCACCACTAAGTTTTGTTAATGGGGGTAATGGTTTCTAAGGAACTGACTCAGTTTCTTTCACAGAACCTGAGTCAGTGTCAGAGGGTAGGTCAGTGGGTGTGTGAGTCAGGATTCGACAAGTTGGCCATTTTTTCAGGTTGTTCACACAACTCAGGCCTTTCAATCCAATCCTTTTTGGTTGGATTTACTTCATGATTATGCTCTAATGTTGTTGGAACAAAGATAATTTCCTTACTTTTTAAGGAACTTTCACAAAACTATTCTTTCCATAAGATCTTTTTCTTTTGGTTAGGGATTTGTTTACTAATACACAGACTTATCTTATCAGAACTAGGGGTGTCAAATGGGTTGACCCGACCCGAACCCGATAAGGCCTTATAGGGTCGGGTTGATTCGGGTCCAACTTAGCTTATCGGGTTTATCAGGTCAACCCGATAAACCTGATAGCCTAATAGGGTCGGGTTGAGTTTTAATTTGTTCGTTATTGGGTTATCGGGTTGACCCAATAAACCCGATAAGCTATAAGGCCCCATTAAAAAATCTAAATTTTTTGAGCTAATGCTCATTTATCATAGTCCGTTAGTCACAATTTTAGAACAAATTTATAACCTGCATCTTTAAACTTGATTGTAGTATATTTGCATATTTGCATCAGTAGCTTACTAGCTTAGTTGCTTTTCTCAACAAGATGCAAAAAATGACGTAAGTGCATACCAAAAAGGATCATGCCAAATGGTTACTTGTAATATAATGTGAAGTGCTTCTTTTTTTCTCGTTATATACCAGGCTAAAGGATACTAATGTCCTGTTGTTCTACTTTTAAAAATTAATATCATGTTTAGTAGTATTTTAATAAATGAAAAAAGTTGTGGGAAAAAACTAGCATTTAACCTGATAACCCGATAGACCCAACCCGACAACCCGCAACCCGATAGACCCGAACCCGATAGATTATCGGGTCGGGTTGCTGGTTAGTTTTTATTTTTTCAAAACCCGATAAGCCCCAAACCCGACCCGATAACCCGATTGACACCCCTAATCAGAACTATCTATGGATTTTTCTTGTTTTAGTTCTTCTCTAAGGGCCTTATTCTTATTAAGAATTTGAGTGTTCCGACCTTGAAGTGTAAGGGAAGTTAATTTAACTTATTTAAGCTCTATCAATTCTTTCATACATTGTCTTAATTCTAAGACAAGATTATTATACTTTGGAAATAAATTGTGTCTTTGTTCTTCAACAAAGTTCATATCAACAATAATATAGTCAGATCAATGTAGGATTTCCAACTAGAATCATCATCATCCTACTAGAAGCATCATCCATAGAAAAAAGAGTATTTACCTTTTTCATGGTGATGTGGAACATTGACCATTTTTAGCATGTTCCTTTCCCACTGCCTGTCACTTTCAGTTCAACCTCTTTTTCATCATCAGAGGACACTTCCTCATTGTACCAATAATAGGTTTCAGCAACCAAATATTTGTTTCTAGATTGTGATGAAGTTGATGGTCATGATTTTGAGGGACTTACTTCTAAAAGAGCAAGTTTAACTTTAGCCTTTTTATACATGGACATCCAATCTTTTTGAATTCTAGGTTCAATTTGATTGTTTTGAGAAGTTTTGGCAGAGATAATTAGTTTTGGCTGAATTTTTTTTGTTTTGGTGATGTATATGAGGATGAGGATGTTTTAGAAAAACAGTCTTTTGCAAAGTAACGAGGCTTTCCACATTTAAAGCACTTATTTTGAAAAGATTTTGTTCCAGTGAACTTAGAAGAATTTACTTTGATAAATCTTTTTGAGTTTGCAAGTAAAGCCCTTTCATGGAATTCCTTGTTCAAGTATTCCATGTACTCCTGACAGCTTCTCTCATCTAATTCATCCTCTGAATCATCCTGAAACTCCTGAACAACAACATTTGAATAGAAAGCATTTGATATGGGTGTTGTGGTCAGGGCTTTCTTATTTTCAGGATACATCTTAGTAATGAGGTTATCCTCATAAACAAATCTTCCATAAAGATCAGTCATGTCAAAATTCTTAACATGGTTTGCAATCCATAACCCTTGATTGAAGTTATGCCATGTTATGGGAAGACTGTTTACAAAACCAATGTTGATTTCATGTTTGGATAGGGTGACACCATCATTGGCCACTTCATTAATTAAGGTCTTATATCTGGTGTAGGTCTAAAAGAGACATTCATGCTCTTTGGCTCTGAAAGTGTTATACTTAAGCATTTGATATGGGTGTTGTAGTCAGGGCTTTCCTATTTTCAGGATACATCTTAGTAATGAGGTTATCCTCATGAACAAATCTTCCATAAAGACTAGTCATGTCAAAATTCTTGACATGGTTTGCATTCTATAACCCTTGATTGAAGTTATGCCATTTATGGGAAGACTGTTTACAAAACCAATGTTGATTTAATGTTTGGATAGGGTGACACCATCATTAGCCAATTCATTAATTAAGGTCTTATATCTGGTGTAGGTCTAAAAGAGACGTTCATGCTCTTTGGCTCTCAAAGTGTTATACTTAAGTTTCAGGTTAATGACCTTGTTTTCCTTAGTATCCGAGAGACCTTCAAATCTATGTACCAGGTAAGTCCATAATTATGATTTTTAGTCTTAGGTCTTGATTGACTGCCCTCCTCTCATCAAGTCCCATTGGGCCCCAGGTTTATCTAGGCCATCAGTGGTTTTGGGCTTATATGGACCTTCCTCTTAACACTTGATTAGATAAGGTTTCATGCCAAATAGAAAACATTTCATTCTCTTCTTCTACTTGCTAAACTTACCAGACTCAAGGTTAGGGGCAATAGATGAATAATTACCTCTCTTAGGATCTATGAGCCGTGGTACATCATTATTAGTTGACGTGGTGAATCTTGATTTTAAAAACCTTTTAGAACAGTTTATAAAATAGTTTTACAAATTAAACTGCTCTGATACCACTTGTTGGTCTTGTTTACTTAGTTATTATCAATTAAAAAGTTTAACAACCAAGTAATATGTTTGCTAAGATTTGTTTACACTTTAACAGTTTTAGCATATGATAACCCAAAAAGATAGTTTTCAATGTTTAACTCTTTATTGATGTATATCAAAGAATTATACCCAAGTATTTGTGGAATAACACTTGGGATTGAATGATAATGTATTTTTGGTGAACTCCTTACAAAACAGGAGTTTTTACTCTTTCCTTGATGATGCCCTGGATAAGAGCCTCTGGATTCACTTGTATTGGCTATGGGTGGGTTCAGGTAGGGTGTTTATCTTGTGGAAATGTAGTCAAGGTTAAAGGTTTTCTCCATGGTTGCCTAGTAGTAGCTTTGTCTGTGTGCTACTGTTAGAAGATTGGGGAGCTTGGAATGAGTCTAGTTCCGGAATAGATAGCAGTTTGTATGGTTTGTTGTTTCAAATATATGAGCATGTTCATAATATCTGTGTTATTTCCTTGTTATTTGTTGATTCACGTTCACCTTTTCAGGAAAAAAAGTATGAATTATTACAACCAACATATTCAAAGATCTAGGACTTGGTTCTATTTAAAGGAATATGAACTCTTGAATTTATTAAATAACTTTTAATACAACAGATACATATTCCACTTTACAACATCCTATTTATAGGCAAAGGAATTGTGGTAACCCGTGGGGCAAAAGGTGCATGTCAGCATTTGATAGGCAAAAGTACGCTTTGTACTTTTGCTTCTATTCCTAGTATGGTACCAAAATACTGTTGGTGGAACATTGTTGACAACTATTTATACCTTTTACCAACTAAACCAATATCTTGACTTTATGATAAGTGTTTTTCACTTATCTTCCTAAGATATTTCCCGCCTATATATCAGATACTTAAATATCGTATCAAAATATTTACGTCTCAGAATGTCTTCAGTTTGTTGAGGAGATCTTCAAGGAGTCAGTGAGTTATTATCATCACTCACTGATTTCATCATCTTGACCTGGTCCTTGTATATCTTCACTATCTGAGATCCACCTCAGGTTGTGATGAGTCTTTTTTTTAGATTCTGAAAAACTTCTTAAGGATGACTCCCCAAATGCTTATTAAACTTAGGTTATTTTTCATTCAAATCTATACCAGGAATCAATGGGCACTGAAAATGGCCTAACAGATATATATATATATATATATATATAAACAATTTAAACATAAGTTGGCTTCATCGCAACGCGCGACAGCCTAATTCCTCGTTCACAATCATTTTGAAGGGATTAGTTTTAGTACTATGATCTAACAGACACTTACAACCATAAGAAAACGTACATTTTTCATCTTATTTTCACCATAGCGATACCAATTAACATAGTTAGACCATTACTTTTTTTTTTTTTTTTTTTTTTTTTTTTTTTTTTTTTGTTTTCTTGTGTGAAATTAAGATGAGGCAAGTAGATCCAACTTAAGCGAAACGCCTTGATAAAAATTCTTTTGGCCTTTTATGCATATTTGTCAGGATCCCGATCCTGATCTTAGAATCTTACGATTTTACGATGCTGCAAAGCAAAAACGATCATCTTATAGGATCCCGATCTTGACCATACAATCTTAAGATTTAATCCGATCCAATCTTACTTTTCTCGGATTACAAACTAAAAAACTATAAATTTATTGGTTGTTTTTTTTGTAAAATTCAAAAAACAACATGTTAATCTTTTTAAACATTTCATAATCATAATTTAGGACAGTATTTCTATGCAATATTCATAATATTTTGTGTCTATAATGTATAAAAATTTGTAGATTTGTATAATATTACAAAAAATATTTAGAAATAACATTAGAGTAGGATCTTATGATCCCGATCCGATCTTACGATCACGATCTTGCAAAGACAAAAACGATCATGGGTAGGATCCCGATCTTGAAAACCTTGCTTTTATGTATTGTGGCTTTAGAATTAGATGACGACATAGCATTTAGTTTCTCACGTTATTACTAGGCAAACTTATTAACAAGTATCAATTAAGAGATATAACATAATTTCATTATATATTAGTTTCAATTAAGAGATATAACATAATTGCTTTTCAAAAAAAAGAAAAAGAAAAAAAAGAAGATATATAACATAATTTCATTATATATTAGTTGTTTAGTACATTAGGTGAAGTAAACATCACCACATATAGGTTGTGTTTGGCGAAGGCGAAGGCTTATATGAGGCTTATAGGGGATAAGGCTTTTAAAATAAGTCGGCTAATAAAATTAGTCTCGTTTGTCATGAGGCTTATGGAAGGGCTTATAAAATAAGTCGGCTAAAAACTTTAGCCTCATAAAAGGGGCTAAAAAATTTAGCCCGGGGTTTTAAAGAATAAATTACTTATTTAAGCACAAAAATATCTAACATATACAAAAACTCATTTAATTATGTCATTTTTAGTAATTTTGCAATAATAAGCCCTAGCCCCGGCCCATTTGCCAAACAAGTTTATAAAAATAGAAATTTTAATTTCGGCTTATAATTTGCTTATTAGAAAGTTGGTTATACGAGGCCCGTTCGATGAATGGGCTAATTTTATAATGGTTCGAAAAACTTAACTCATGTCTTTGTAAGTTTGTTAATTAATATGTTAGACAAGAAAATATGCATATCGTAATAAGGAAACAAGTGAAAATTCTAGAAAAAAACATTTGAAACAAATATTGTTGAAATATCATATGAAAAGTTAATAAAAGATAGATTAAAGAAAAATATGGTTGTTGAAGTATATCTGACTAATATCACAAACAATGTATATGTCAAAAAAAACATCAAAGCACTTTTGAGAAAGACAATTATCTTGTGACTACATTAAATGTTCCTCCAACATTTTTGAAAGAGCATGCAGTAAGTAAAATACATAAAGATACCTTCAACATTTTTGAAAGAGCATGCATTACGGGTTTGGGTTGACGGATTCATAGATATGAGCTTAAATTTTATATATCTAGAATACTACTCTCATCGTTTCATAAGAAGTGTTCGCGTTCAAAATGCACACATTTTTATTAAATCTCACTAACTACACTCCCCACCAACCATGAAACACTTCAACTCATTAAAGTTGAATTTTGTTGGTTGAAAGATTAAGTATACAGTTATATTATCAAAAAATAGTAATATGAACACTTAAAATGAGACGAATGAAATAAAAAATTTCAATTGATAGCATTAAAAATGTGTTAGTTTATGTGTAAACAAGTTCATTTAAACAATTTTTATTTTTCACACGAATGCAATTATTTGATAATTAAATCGTAAAACTTAGCATGTTAAGATATTTTTCAATAAAACAAACAGCGTTACACAAGCCTCTTAATAAAGAAACAACACCTAAGGTTGTTCCGGCCCAACAAGTTGAATAGAGAACCTTTTTTATCATCGAAAACGTAGTTGGCAAAAAATAACCAGGTAAACTGAAAACTAGAAGTTCGACCAAACCAATTAAAAACTGAGTTTTACATCATTGATAGTAAGATACTAAGATTAGTTATTATGCTTAGCAAAACTGGAAAAAGAAACCTAGTTGTCATGCTATCTATTCGTTACTTTATTTCAATTGACGCACACAATATTCTCCATTTCAATATCAAAATGACAACAAGACCCATGTTTTGATATGAGCATGAATTCGATTATCATGCGAAATACATGTAACATTTTCAAAAGTTGAAGAAATCCAGGGATTGTTGTTTCAATTCTTGAGCTCAATGTTTAAGAACCAAATGTAAAACATGTGTTAAGTTGCACCTATTTTTCATGTGAAAAGTCGAAATAATCTTGTGACTGGTCCCAAACGACAGTTTCCTCGTTTTATATCTAAAAGCATTTTTTTTGTAAAAGGCCAATTTTCTTGATATCACAATGCATAATCTTAAAATTAGTTTATGGGAAGGAACATGTAATATGGTCATAAGTAACATACATAGAATGTAGACACTTGCAATTTTGTAATACATAGGAAATATATACCCGAGTAAATTTTTCTTAAATATCAAGATTTCATCCAAAAAACATCCCATGATCCCAAATACGCACATAAAAATAGTATCTAGTTGAATGATCTGTGGTAATATATATTAATTACTACGGAAACATCATGATCTTTAACACATAATCGACGAGTTTGGTAAACAACATTCAAGTTACTGTCTATAATTAACTGGGTCACTAGTTGTAGCAAACATGGAGTAAATATTATGGAATCCATATTGCCGAGTTTAATTTCATTGTTCTCAACGGGTATCTTTATTCTTTATGACCGTGTTGGATTTGTATAATTGTACTTCTAGCGCCTTGCTACCGCTTCTCTCTATTTTTGAATATATCTTCATCTCTTTTCCAAAAAGTTAGTATTGTATACATAACCACATGGAAGCAACAAATAGAGTGACCGAAAGGACTAAACATCACCGATACAAAAGTTATATTTAGCATCTAATTAAAGATGTTGAACAAGTAATCAGTCTCTCAAACTATTGAAATAGAGTATTTCGTGCATTCATATTTTCATCTTTCGATTAATGAAGTACTAAGATTTTGATAACACGTATGCATACACAGATGCACATTAAATTGTTTACTTGTACGTGATTCAATTTAAAGTTGCAATAGTCTTTGATTGCAAAGTGGATACTTGTGTATTGTCATTTACAATAATAATATGTTAAATTGCTAGTATTGTCAAAATTCCTTAAAAGCATAAGAAACAATTAATAAAACTTAAAAATATTATTTAAACAAACACATATTCTTGATTTAAAATATGATCTTGTGAATCACAATATAGTAATGTAATTAATAGAATATGATTATACACATTATAATAAAATCAACTAATTGTTTTAAATTGGTAAACATAAAGATTTTTGAAACAACTTTTCTATAATTATGAACACAAGTTAATCTTTTTGCTATCTTTAAAAAGCATAAATTTCACAAAAAAAAAAAAAAAAAAAAAAAAGGATGCAAGTAAAAGTTAACAAATTTCGTACTCAGATGGTTTTGAGATATCATATGGGTGTTATGCTTATGTGATCAAATCCTCAAATTTTGATATAATCAAGTTAAAATAATAAATCAACCATAAAACATATAGATATATAAAAATTATTTATAACAGAAAACATAAGGGAACAACAACACTAATCAGACAATTAAGCTATACAGAATCTTATGTTGATTCCGTTACTTTGTCTTAGTTCTAGCATCTCAACACGCCCAGATAACACACACTAAAACACACTCACAAACACACACTTTCTATTTTCATTCCATAACTTTAATCTCAGACTGCTTTGATTTCGAAGCTTCACGAGCCGAGCAAATCACCACTTGTGCCCATCTCTTCAATTTTAACTTCACCTTCTTCGGATCCTCTTCTGTAAAAGTAATTAATTCACATCAAAATAAAATAAAACCAACAAAAAAGAAAAAAGAAACAATCTAGCAAATAAAATATTAAGTACTCCATTAATTAAAAATCACGTACTGGAATCAATCATGAACCTCGGGTTCAAGAGCGAATCAAAAGTTAATGAAGAAGATCTAGACTTCTCTCTACTCTTAAACTGTCTATTCATAGTAACATACATTTCAAGCGCAGGAAAAGCTCGTTTAAGTTTTGGATTCAATTCATTTTTCATATCCAACCCAAAACCTAACTCGAAAACACCTTTCAGCTCCTTGATATCGTCATCAGTAACATCAAACTTAGATATGGAATCTAGGCTCATGCTATGACGGTGCAAGTTACGGCGGGTTTGTTTGTTTTTTAGTTCCTCCCATTCTTTGTCCTGGTCGATGTTTGGTGACCACGACCGGGTTTTGAACATAATGGATGCTCGTTTCTTTGAGTCTGCCATATGAAGCATCGTCTGCGGCTGAAATGAGTGAGAAGAGAAGGTATAAATAGAAGATTCCTGTGGGTCCACTTGAGATTAGAAACTTGAAATGATGAAATAATATTGTGAGGTAGTGTACATTGTGGGCCATACTTTGTCATTGGGCTTCTTACTATTTGAAGCATGTAGATTTAAACCTTAATCACTTGTTTTAGTTAATCTTAATTTTTTTAAAGGTGAAAATATATGTTGCTTGATTGTTATGTATATTGATATGATTTGATTGTTGTTTAACTAACAAAATTCTTTTACTAAGTCGATAAATATCAGAACGACGTTCATAGGGATTATAGGATTTTTTTAGATTTTATAAAACGACAAAATTGTTAAGCACGAGCTGGGTGCAAGGCAAATTACGATGAAGATGATACATCTTTACAATGATTATTAGCTATTAATTCTTATATTTCTACATCTACCGGAAATCAAAGAACAAGAAGGTTACCTTCTTGGGGATGAGATTTTTCTGGCACGTATCAAAACAATGATTACATGGATTATAGGGTTTTTTCTACACTTTTTCTTCAATGACAACCGGAACGAAGCACTAACACGGAGCTAGACAAATTACAAGGGACATTATAAGGTTTTACAAGGATTACATAGTCACTTCATCCAATTGATTCTAACTTTTCCGCGTCTATTGGTAATCCAAGAAAAAGAAAATTGGTTAACCTAATCGAGGATTAGATCTTTCGGTGGATGTTTAGTTACGAACCTGTACTTATTTTGGAAACGCCGCGCCAAAGATAAAATTCTTTTGGCCTTTTATGTACTGTGGCTTTAGAATTAGATGACGACATAACATTTAGTTTCTCACGTTATTACTGGGCAAACTTATTAACAAGTATCAATTAGGAGATATAACATAATTGCTTTTCAAATATATATATATATATATATATATATATATATATATATATATATATAAACATAATTTCATTATATATTAGTTGTTTAGTACATTTGGTGAAGTAAACGTCACCACATTTAATGATAATTAAATTGCTTATTGCAAAGTAAACGTCACGTATCTGTATTTAGTGTTAACTAATTATAATTTGCTTATTAGAAAGTTGGTTATACGAGGCCCGTTCGATGAACGGGCTAATTTTATAATGGTTCGAATAAATTAACTCATTTCTTTGTAAGCTTGTTAATTAATATGTTAGACAAGAAAATATACATATCGTAATAAGGAAACAAGTGAAAATTCTAGAAAAAATCATTTGAAACAAATATTGTTGAAATATCATATAAAAAGTTAATCAAAGATAGATTAAAGAAAAATATGGTTGTTGAAGTATATCTGACTAATATCACAAACAATGTATATGTCAAAAAAAAAAAACATCAAAGCACTTTTAAGAAAGACAATTATCTTGTGACTACATTAAATGTTCCTTCAACATTTTTGAAAGAGCATGCAGTAAGTAAAATACATAAAGATACCTTCAACATTTTTGAAAGAGCATGCATTACGGGTTTGGGTTGACGGATTCATAGACATGAGCTTAAATTTTATATATCTAGAATACTCCTCTCATCGTTTCATAAGAAGTGTTCGCGTTCAAAATGCACACATTTTTATTAAATCTCACTAACTACACTCCCACCAACCATGAAACACTTCAACTCATTAAAGTTGAATTTTGTTGGTTGAAAGATTAAGTATACAGTTATATTATCAAAAAATAGTAATATGAACACTTAAAATGAGACGAATGAAATAAAAATTTTCAATTGATAGCATTAAAAATGTGTTAGTTTATGTGTAAACAAGTTCGTTTAAGCAAATATTATTTTTCACACGAATGTAATTATTTGATATTTAAATCGTAAAACTTAGCATGTTAAGATATTTTTCAATAAAACAAACAGCGTTACACAAGTCTCTTTATAAAGAAACAACACCTAAGGTTGTTCCGGCCCAACAAGTTGAATAGAGAACCTTTTTATCATCGAAAACGTAGTTAGCAAAAAATAACCAGGTAAACTGAAAACTAGAAGTTCGACCAAACCAATTAAAAACTGAGTTTTACAATATTGATAGTAAGATACTAAAATTAGTTATTATGCTTAGCAAAACTAGAAAAAGAAACCTAGTTGTCATGCTATCTATTCGTTACTTTATTTCAATTGACGCACACGATATTCTCTATTTCAATATCAAAATGACAACAAGACCCATGTTTTGATATGAGCATGAATTCGATTATCATGTGAAATACATGTAACGTTTTCAAAAGTTGAAAAAATCCAGGGATTGTTGTTTCAATTCTTGAGCTCAATGTTTAAGAACCAAATGTAAAACATGTGTTAAGTTGCACCTATTTTTCATGTGAAAAGTCGAAATAATCTTGTGACTGGTCCCAAACGACAGTTTCCTTGTTTTATATCTAAAAGCATTTTTTTGTAAAAGGCCAATTTTCTTGATATCACAATGCATAATCTTAAAATTAGTTTATGGGAAGGCACATGTAATATGGTCATAAGTAACATACATATAATGTAGACACTTGCAATTTTGTAATACATAGGAAATATATACCCGAGTAAATTTTTGTTAAATATCAAGATTTCATCCAAAAAAATCCCATGATCCCAAATACGCACATAAAAATAGTATGTAGTTGAATGATCTGTTATAATATATATTAATTACTACGGAAACATCATGATCTTTAACACATAATCGACGAGTTTGGTAAACAACATTCAAGTTACTGTCTATAATTAACTGGGTCATTAGTTGTAGCAAACATGGAGTAAATATTATGGAATCCATATTGCCGAGTTTAATTTCATTGTTCTTAACGGGTATCTTTATTCTTTATGACCGTGCTGGATTTGTATAATTGTACATCCAGCGCCTTGCTACCGCTTCTCTCTATTTTTGAATATATCTTCTTCGCCGTTCCAAAAAGTTAGTATTTTATACATAACCACATGGAAGCAACAAATAGAGTGACCGAAAGGACTAAACATCACCGATACAAAAATTATATTTAGCATCTAATTAAAGATGTTGAACAATTAATCAGTCTCTCAAACTATTGAAATAGAGTATTTCGTGCATTCATATTTTCATCTTTCGATTAATGAAGTACTAAGATTTTGATAACACGTATGCATACACAGATGCACATTAAATTGTTTACTTGTACGTGATTCAATTTAAAGTTGCAATAGTCTTTGATTGCAAAGTGGATACTTGTGTATTGTCATTTACAATAATAATATGTTAAATTGCTAGTATTGTCAAAATTCCTTAAAAGCATAAGAAACAATTAATAAAACTTAAAAATATTATTTAAACAAATACATATTCTTGATTTAAAATATGATCTTGTGAATCACACTATAGTAATGTAATTAATAGAATATGATTATACACATTATAATAAAATCAACTAATTGTTTTAAATTGGTAAACATAAATATTATGAAACAACTTTTCAATAATTATGAACACAAGTTAATCTTTTTGCTATATTTAAAAAGCATAAACTGCAAAAAAAAAAAAAAAAAAAAAAAAAAAAAAAGGATGTAAGTAAAAGTTAACAAATTTCGTACTTAGATGGTTTTGAGATATCATATGGGTTTATGCTTATGTGATCATATCCTCAAATTTTGATATAATCATGTTAAAATAATAAATCAAACATAAAACATATAGATATATAAAAATTATTTATAACAGAAAACAAAAGGGAACAACAACACTAATCAGACAATTAAGCTATACAGAATCTTACGTTGATTCCGTTACTTTGTCTTAGTTCTAGCATCTCAACACGCCCAGATAACACACACTAAAACACACTCACAAACACACACTTTCCATTTTCATGCCATAACTTTAATCTCTGACTGTTTTGATTTCGAAGCTTCACGAGCCGAGCAAATCACCACTTGTGCCCATCTCTTCAATTTTAACTTCACCTTCTTCGGATCCTCTTCTGTAAAAGTAATTAATTCACATCAAAATAAAATAAAACCAACAAAAAAGAAAAATGAAACAATCTAGCAAATAAAATATTAAGTACTTCATTAATTAAAAATCACGTACTGGAATCAATCATGAACCTCGGGTTCAAGAGCGAATCAAAAGTTAATGAAGAAGATCTAGACTTCTTTCTACTCTTAAACTGTCCATTCATAGTAACATATTCAAGCGCAGGAAAAGCTCGTTTAAGTTTTGGATTCAATTCATTTTTCATATCCAACCCAAAACCTAACTCGAAAACACCTTTCAGCTCCTTGATATCGTCATCAGTAACATCAAACTTAGATATGGAATCTAGGCTCATGCTATGACGATGCAAGTTACGGCGGGTTTGTTTGTTTTTTAGTTCATCCCATTCTTTTTCCTGGTCGATGTTTGGTGACCACGACCGGGTTTTGAACAGAATGGATGCTCGTTTCTTTGAGTCTGCCATAAGAAGCATCGTCTGCGGCTGAAATGAGTGAGAAGAGAGGGTATAAATAGAAGATTCCTGTGGGTCCAGTTGAGATTAGAAACCTGAAATGATGAAATAATATTGTGAGGTAGTGTACATTGTGGGCCATACTTTGTGGTTGGGCTTCTTACTATTTGAAGCATGTATATTTAAATCTTAATCACTTGTTTTGGTTAATCTTAATTTTTTTGAAGGTGAAAATATATGTTGCTCGATTGTTATGTGTTAGCCTCGCTTTTTTTTTTTTTTTTTTTTTTTTTTTTTAAAGATAACGTCACACAAGTGAATTGGACTAGATTAGAAACTACAAGGACTACTATTGTCAAGTAGGCCAACATGTAGTGTTAGGACCTATAAATACCCCTCATGACTCTCCATGAGGGGTGTGAGAAAGTGTGTGTGTAAACTTCATATTGTCATTTTAATATAAACCCTTTTCTCCACCTTTCTCTCTCTACTTTCTCTCTCTAGAACCATGATGTATTTCCATCAACCTCGACCTCTGGAACGTGTTTCTTGGTCATAACAAGTGGCATCAGAGCTAACCGGGGGCGAATCGTGGTGTTTTTGGTTGTAAAATCGTGTTTTTTGGTGTTTTCTCTCGAAAAACTTACGATCTTATCGAGTTAGGATCGTTTTTTATCGAGTTAGAAAACTTTTTTTTTGAGTTAGAAAATTTTTTTGCGAGTAAGAAAAAATTTTCAGCGAGTTAGAAATTTTTTAGCGAGTTTGATAAAAAATTTTAGCGAGTTAGAATTTAGAAAAAAAAATTTTTAGCGAGTTAGAAAAATATTTTAGCGAGTTAGAAAATTTTTTAGCGAGTTAGAAATTTTTAGCGAGTTAGAAAAAAATTTTAGCGAGTTAGAAATTTTTTTTTAGCGAGTTAGAAAATTTTTTTAGCGAGTTAGAAATTTTTTTTAGCGAGTTAGAAATTTTTTTACCGAGTTAGGAATTTTTAGCGAGTTAGAAATTTTTAGCGAGTTAGAAATTTTTTTATCAAGTTAGAAAATTTTTCATCAAGTTAGAAATTTTTTTTATCAAGTTAGAAATTTTTTTATCAAGTTAGAACAATTTTTTTATGAAGTTAGAAATTTTTTTCGCGAGTTAGGGAAAGTTTGTGAGTTAGGGATTATTGGTAATCAAGAACACATTTGGCGAGTTAGCCATTATACCTTATCGTATATCGAGTAAGGACTTCACTTGGGACTTACCTAAACGAAACTCTGCCAAAATTGCCTTAGGATATCGAGTAAGGATATGGGATTTTGGGTAAGGAAATAACCAAAGTGTATCACATAAACAAAACCCTAAACCTCATCGTGTAACTTAAGCATTGATCTATTACCCTAAACCCTAATTACCACTTCACCTAAAACACTGGATATAATTGGTAAACATTTTACAGAACATGATTCAATTTCTTGTTTCATTATCCTAATACCAATATATCACACACCAAAAACACACCACGTATTGCTTAAAAGATCCTGATCAAGAATCACAATCAAATGACAACGGCTAGTATCGGATTTTTGTGACTATGGGGATAATTATTTATCACTTTTCTGGGTTTAAAGTTCATTTCAAGGGCATGTGTGCTTATTTATCTCAAAGTCTAGGAGTGGATGGATGCATGACTTTCGAAGATACTTGTTTGTGCATTCACTAGTATTGATAGTGACGAAGACTTGGATTATCTAGTTTTCATAGGTCAAGGGGTGGATGGACGAAGACCTAGATAACTATTACTTAAAGGAGTTACGCTGTAGTGCTCAGTGTCACACGAAGTTGTGGATAATCAAGAGGTGATGTACGTCTTATACTTGATGGTTGGTTGGTTGAAGAGTATAAAGTACACACAGATTCGATGGTGTACGAACTCTCTACACCGTTCTTAGTCACACCATAGTACAAGATTAAGTTACATATCTACGGGATGTTTACTTTATTGTCAGATTTGTTATATTGGGTTGTTTCTCTAGTCAGAGGTCATTTACTTGCTGGTTGGAATTGAAGAGGTCGCTTATAGGTTGAAGAGAAGAGATGAGATTGTAGAAAAAGAGAGTCATATCTTAGCGACATATACTCACAGAATGTGCTCCAAAAAGCTGTTATGGCTTCTAAATTGCATTAGAAGTGTAAAGTATAGGTAATTGTATGATATGTACACAAGAATATGATGATTCCGATGACTCGCAAAAATCAGGAGGGAGAAGAACATGCCAAAAGAAGTAGTGTTTCTTCTTCAGTACGTTGGTTGATCGAGGGAACTGTGCTTAATACCAGAGAAGTACCATGAGGTACCAAGTATGTGTTCATCAGAGCTTATTACCAACCTTCTATGCAATGTTATGTGAGTTATGTTGTTATGCTGCTACCCGAACGACAACTATGTTCCTACACTTCTGAATCTACTTTATCCGCTGCGAGATGAAAGAAGAGTTGTCATCAGGAGGGAGCAGGAAAAAGAATAAAGGCTCACTAGTTATCAGGGAGTAATAACCTAACTAGACCATTACAGCTGAAGTTCAGAGCTACAAAGACTTTTTCCGTCAGTGTCAAAGATCATACGCCGAGATCGTCGGAAGAGAGAACTTCAAGTCTGCCTCAGTATCTAGACTACAGAGACTCTGAGCTTCAACAACGTCAACATAGTTTACTATTGCTGTAATTTACATTGTATATGTATTTATAGGTCTCATTGTAACCATTCACGTGTGACAATATCTTGGAGGGAGATTGTTAGCCTCGCTTTTTTTATAAAGATAACGTCACACAAGTGAATTGGACTAGATTAGAAACTACAAGGACTACTATTGTCAAGTAGGCAAACATGTAGTGTTAGGAGCCTATAAATACCCCACATGACTCTTCATGAGGGGTGTGGGAAAGTGTGTGTGTAAACTTCATATTGTCAATTTAATATAAACCCTTTTCTCCACCTTTCTCTCTCTACTTTCTCTCTCTAGAACCATGATGTATTTCCATCAACCTCGACCTCCTGAACGTGTTTCTTGGTCATAACATTATGTATATTGATATGATTTGATTGTTGTTTAACTAACAAAATGCTTTTACTGAGTCGATAAATATCAAAACGATGATCATAGGGATTATAGGATTTTTTTAGATTTTATAAAACGACAAAATTGTTAAGCACGAGCAGGGTGCAAGGAAAATTACGACGAAGATGATACATCTTTACAATGATTATTAGCTATTAATTCTTATATTTCTACATCTACCGGAAATCAAAGAACAAGAAGGTTACCTTCTTGGGGATAAGATTTTTCTGGCATGTATCAAAACAATGATTACATGGATTATAGGGTTTTTTCTTCACTTTTTGTTCAATGACAACCGGAACGAAGCACTAACACAGAGCTAGACAAATTACAAGGGACAATATAAGGTTTTACAAGGATTACATAGTCACTTCATCCAATTGATTCTAACTTTTCCGCGTCTATTGGTAATCCAAGAAAAAGAAAATTGGTTAACCTAATCGAGGATTAGATCTTTTGGTGGATGTTTAGTCACGAACCTGTACCTATTTTGGAAACGCCGCGCCAAAGATAAAATTCTTTTGGCCTTTTATGTATTGTGGCTTTAGAATTAGATGACGACATAGCATTTAGTTTCTCACGTTATTACCGGGCAAACTTATTAACAAGTATCAATTAGGAGATATAACATAATTGCTTTTCAAATATATATATATATATATATATATATATATATATATATATATATATATATATATATTAAAACATAATTTCATTATATATTGGTTGTTTAGTACATTTGGTGAAGTAAACGTCACCACATTTAATGATAATTAATTTGCTTATTACAAAATAAATGTCACGTATCTGTATTTAGTGTTAACTAATTATAATTTGCTTATTAGAAAGTTGGTTATACGAGGCCCGTTCGATGAACGGGCTAATTTTATAATGGTTCGAAAAACTTAACTCATTTCTTTGTATGCTTGTTAATTAATATGTTAGACAAGAAAATATACATATCGTAATAAGGAAACAAGTGAAAATTCTAGAAAAAAATATTTGAAACAAATATTGTTGAAATATCATATGAAAAGTTAATCAAAGATAGATTAAAGAAAAATATGGTTGTTGAAGTATATCTGACTAATATCACAAACAATGTATATGTCAAAAAAAACATCCAAGCACTTTTAAGAAAGACGATTATCTTGTGACTACATTAAATGTTCCTTCAACATTTTTGAAAGAGCATGCAGTAAGTAAAATACATAAAGATACCTTCAACATTTTTGAAAGAGCATGCATTACGGGTTTGGGTTGACGGATTCATAGACATGAGCTTAAATTTTATATATCTAGAATACTACTCTCATCGTTTCATAGGAAGTGTTCGCGTTCAAAATGCACACATTTTTATTAAATCTCACTAACTACACTCCCCACCAACCATGTAACACTTCAACTCATTAAAGTTGAATTTTGTTGGTTGAAAGACTAAGTATACAGTTATATTATCAAAAAATAGTAATATGAACACTTAAAATGAGACGAATGAAATAAAAAATTTCAATTAATAGCATTAAAAATGTGTTAGTTTATGTGTAAAAAAGTTCGTTTAAATAATTTTTATTTTTCCCACGAATGCAATTATTTGATATTTAAATCGTAAAACTTAGCATCTTAAGATATTTTTCAATAAAACAAATAGCGTTACACAAGTCTCTTAATAAAGAAACAACACCTAAGGTTGTTCCGGCCCAACAAGTTGAATAGAGAACTGATGCGTGGGAATCGCAACAGGCTTTACCTCTCGAAGGATCTCGAGAAGCTTAAAACCCCCACCAGGCAGTGTACCTGATCGTTGTAGTATAGTATGGTGACAAGTACCGGGGGATTGATCGTTCAGCTTAGGAATAGTGTCGCTAGGTTTAGAAAGCCTAAATTACTAGTTCTAAAGGTGAGGGATGATTATTTTTGTGTTTTTATATTTTATGAAAGCAAGTAAAATCTCGGGTTTTGGAAGAGTGGGCGGAATTAGTTGCTATTCAACTAACCCAAAACTAAGATGCAATCAAAATAAAATACTAAAAATGAAAATAATCTAAATTATACTAAGGTTGTGAGCAGTAATTGGAGAAAATGTGTTTACTTAGATTTCACTACTCCCTAGATATCTTTTACATGTTAATTACTTGTTATAATTGCATGGATGACGGATTGTATTCCTTAATACCATTCATGGGATGGCATACATAACTCCCCAATTCTATGAGCTCTTATCTCCTCCTACACCATGCCCAGCACAACTATAGGGATTGTAAACAGTGGCTCATGCATTAAATACAACCAATAAAGACCTAGTACGCCTCGGTTCATGTTTCTTAAGACGTTCAAGCATGTTACCATTTGGAGATCTGCCAGTTTTCTTAAGCCTAACATATAAATCATTCATCCACAACAAGAATAAACAAGTAATCAACACATAATCAATATCTAGGTTTCATTAGATCTAAGCAAACACAAAGGAGATCTAGCCTAGCATGATGGAATTGAGACAAGAACAAGATATAGACAACCAACACATAGACATATTGATTGAATTAGAAGAACACTTATCTCAATTACAATGCAAGGTATCAAGGGTTTGGAACCCTTGAAAAACCTGTAAAAGTTGCACCAAATTCGTCTTTAGGGTTTCTCCAAAACTTCTCTTCTTAAATGTGAAAAACTAGAAAACTATATATAGGAAAATAGGGCTGACGGCGTCAAGACAACAATGTGACGCCGTCACCTCGCCGCCAAATACTTCCTCGGACGGCCTTGATCTACTTCTGACGCCCTGTGTGACGCCGTCATCAACTACGGATTTTTATTCTTGGGGTTTTGACGCCGTCAGGACAACTCTTGACGCCTTCATGAACTACGGATTTTAATTCTTGAGGTTTGACGCCATCAAGGAATTACTCTTGACGCCGTCATGAACTGTTCCCAGCATGGAAAATTGAGACTTTGCCGTTTTCTTCACTTTTATGCTCCAAAAACGTCCAAAATGGCTTCTTTTCCAGAATTCGCTCTCCAAGTACCTAAAATCACAAAAGGAACGATTTAGGGCAATATTTGATCAAATAAAGTCGGATTCGGGCTTAAATGACCCTCTAAAAACGGATCATTTTTCGCCTCATCATATACCCTTACACTTGAGATTTGCCTGTCCTCAAGCAAATGCGCTTTTATTCTACTCAAAAGACAAGTTAGGGGTCATTTAACACTAATATAAAAGTAATTACAACAAATAATCGTTCCACTAAAGACCAATAGACAAGCACGGAGGTCATACACTAGCACCTCACAAATAGTGTTTAGATACTCACATCTCTCGGGTGTAATAAAGTAATATAACATTATGGAAATGGAAGATATCTCTCACTACCTGTCATAGCAAAATAGATTACCATAGGCTTGGGAAAGGATCAAACCTCCACCACATGGCGTAAGCACCTAGGATAAACTATCAAAGAGGTCTTTTAAAGGGTTGTAACGTTAGGTATAGGGATATGAATTACACGGTTTTGTTGGATAAAGGAAGTTTTACTGGTGGCGAGTTAACAATCTTGGTCAATTACATGTACAATATGGCGTTGCTAAGCCAAGACTAGACTCGACTTAAGCTAATAAATGAAAAATAACAAAAACATAAAATAAACATAGAATGAAACGGGATGGTAGTCCATATGTTTTTTTTTTTTTTTTTTTTTTTTTTTTTTTTTTTTTTTTTTTTTTTTTTTGCATACACTCTTACCCTACCATCCAAAATAATACATCATAGGGGATGAGAATTCCCCTTACACTTGAATTTTTACATACTTTACATTAAACTAATCTAATGACTCGAATTAAGAAAATCAAAACACTTGGAGCACTTTTAAGATTAACGCACATATGGGGGTAATAATATTATGTTCTTCCCCATTACTCCATAAAATAAGTACTTACCCATGAGTCCCAATCGTCCCAAAACAATATGTACAAGGATATGACTCGACTTAGCAACCATGTAATCAATTAGAAAGTTAACTAAGGGTTTAACAAATAACAATATTGCACTAAAAATGAGCGCATACACGGAAGGCTAAGGCGATTTGGGTGTACATTTAAGTGGGGTGTAACAAATTCTTCCTTTAAGTAAAATGCTTAAAGTTAGAAACGAAAAGATAGGCTCGGAGGGGTGTACTAGGGGTTTCGTGTACTAAAAATGAGTACAACGCTAAGGGTGTGGGAAAAATTAGTTGACTTAACTAGCCAAGTAATATGACATAAATGGTCAAGTAATTATGATACGGGTTTAACACAAGGGTGATCCTAATGCCTCTTGTCATGTAGTAAATCCTACCACACGAATGTAGTCTCACTAGCGGTCTCGGGATGCATCACTAACGCAAGTTCTAGAATCTAAATGCTACCGGTACACTCATAAGCACTAATAATAAATGCTTTTCCTATCAAATCTAAAGGCGAACCTCACATATTTGGGTGGAAAATTTTTCTGAATATACGGTTATGTGCTAGTCATACAATCTCCTATCCATGAGACGCTTGCTATGGCTAAAGTTTCACTCCTAAATGTTGTAAAAAATTTTAAATTTGGCGCTAAAATTACACTAACAAGTATTTCTCATAGTTTTATTACACATCTACTATCAAACAAAACAAACTCAAGCGAAAGTGCATATGTAAGGTATCATCTTTTTACCCTCCCCTTACACTTAAGATGAACATTGTCCCCAATGTTCAAGTAAAGAATGTAAAAGTGAAAAAGTAAAGAGAATGAAATCAAATACTCCCCTGATTCGCTCGGTATGGATTATAGGTTGGCCAGGTTAAATCTTCCTCCAAGAAAATGAACAATCAAAGCTTCCCTTCCAGAATATAAATCATCTCCTTGTCGAACATAACCTGTAAATCCTGACAAAAATAGACAAGACAACCTCGCGTAAAATCGGCGGCATCCTATGTAAGTTACTAAATCCTAGAAAACAAAGTAAGATATAATGCTTGTGGAATGAAGTTTGCAGATCTCCTG
This sequence comes from Artemisia argyi, assembly GCA_030686995.1. Taxonomy (NCBI): domain Eukaryota; kingdom Viridiplantae; phylum Streptophyta; class Magnoliopsida; order Asterales; family Asteraceae; genus Artemisia; species Artemisia argyi. Next base: position 142,245,721 of record CM060697.1, on the reverse strand, counting down.
GAGATTATAAAACTTAATAAATTCACAAAAACCATAAGACTCCGTTAGAAAAACAAAACCGGTAAAATTTCCAGATTTTAACTCCTGACGCCGTCAAGAGTAAACCTCTGACGCCGTCAGAATGGACCTGCAGAAATTCTTATGTTAAGTTTCCGGAAAATTTCTGGAAAAACTTGGTCTTACTTCCTGGAAAATCCTGCAAAACTTCATTATGACTCAATACAAGCATTTGACTCTAACAAATACGAATATACATGTTCATTTAATATTGTGGAGAATCATGATCGGTTTGTTTCTTAAAAACATATTTGGAGTTTCCCCTTACACTTATCTTTTGCAAAAATACTTTTAGGTTGGAGTTAAGACTAGGCCAAACAACATAGTAAAGTATTTCCACATTTTAATTTAGAGACATGATCAACCAACACTAAAAATAAAGCATGCATAGGGAAGCAAATAAAATCAAACAAACAAACAAATAAACACACACAAAACATGGGTTGCCTCCCAAGAAGCGCTTGTTTTTGTTCGAGTCACGAGCCTGACTCTACCCTTATTTAACGGAAATAGGGGAGGTTTTCCCTACACTTAGGATTAAGTGTGGGTGAAAGTAGCGATACACACCCTTAGGGTGGAAATATGGCACGTGAGGGAAGAGTGGTGGATGAATTATATGCTCAAACGGGTGTGCTCCTATCATCATAACCTTCACAAATTCAATCGGGTTAATGGGTGGATTAAGATTTTCTCCTAGAAAGGGATCATTTTCTATCATCTTCAAGAGACTACTAGTTGGGGATCCATCTTGACCTAATAAACCCGGTTTAAACCCATAATGTTTCTTACGATCAATCATGAATGGGTGATGCAAGTATGTAAGGTCATGGTTCACTCCTATGTTGGCTTCTTCTCTACAAGGCTTGGGGTTTACTACCTTCAACGTAAAACTACCCGGACTATATGGTTTGATGGGTGGATCGGGACCTATTTCAATTCCTAAATCTTCATCCAAGGATGGAAGATTAGGTAACGGTTTTGGTTGAGGCTCCGGTTCATCAAAACTAGGAACTTCCCTAGAACTGGGAGTAAGGTTCTCACTACAAGTATTCAAACCTATATCCTCAAGTGGTGTTTGGTTCAAGGGCTCTACCTCTATTGGGGTTCCTATAGTATTTTCTACTTCTTCAAGGTAAGTCACGGGTGGTATGTGTGCCTCAAATGATGGTAGGACTTGTGGGGTACTTTGTGGGCTTGGATTATCCACCTCATCCTCCATTGTATCAAGATTACCTATGTGCTTGCTTTGTACTATGGCCTTAGGTGACATCCACACAGGTATCCCTGAGTAATCATCCCCAGACAAACTTCCTGTTTGCTCCTTCAAACTTGTTTTAGATTGATTTGTGATGTTGTTTGTTGGGTTGTCTACTCTATAATAATATTGGGCACAGTCTTCAATGGTATCCCATGCTTCTTCAGCACTTAATTCCCTAGGGCCCCCATTGGCAAAATCATCAATGCACATTTGGTCACATCGGCTGACACGATAGTAGAAGGTTTGGGTTAGGGATGCTAAAGAGAAACTATGATGAGGGAATTTTCGAAGTAAAATTTTAAAATGAGTCCATGCATCATATATGGGTTCATCTCGATATTGTTTGAAATTCGAGATGTTAATAGGGTAGAATGGCCTTTGTGGTTGGTGGTATGGTGGATTCGCGTACTCCATAATGGTGAACGGAAGAGTCAATGGAAATTACGAACAAACACACAAAGAAAAAGATAGACTAAAGAAATCCTAAAAATAACAATAAAATCTTACTAGAAAGGAATCTAGCAAGTAGACCTAATAAAAAGAAATTCTAACCTAGAAAATAACTATTCCCCGGCAGCGGCGCCAAAAACTTGATGCGTGGGAATCGCAACAGGCTTTACCTCTCGAGGGATCTCGAGAAGCTTACAACCCCCACCAGGCAGTGTACCTGATCGTTGTAGTATAATATAGTGACAAGTACCGGGGGATTGATCGTTCAGCTTAGGAATAGTGTCGCTAGGATTAGAAAGCCTAAATTACTAGTTCTAAAGGTGAGGGATGATTATTTTTGTGTTTTTATATTTTATGAAAGCAAGTAAAATCTCGGGTTTTGGAAGAGTGGGCGGAATTAGTTGCTATTCAACTAACCCAAAACTAAGACGCAATCAAAATAAAATACTAAAAATGAAAATAAGCTAAATTATACTAAGGTTGTGAGCAGTAATTGGAGAAAATGTGTTTACTTAGATTTCACTACTCCCTAGATATCTTTTACATGTTAATTACTTGTTATAATTGCATGGATGACGGATTGTATTCCTTAATACCATTCATGGGGTGGCATACATAACTCCCCAATTCTATGAGCTCTTATCTCCTCCTACACCATGCCCAACACAACTATAGGGATTGTAAACAGTGGCTCATGCATTAAATACAACCAATAAAGACCTAGTACGCCTCGGTTCATGTTTCTTAAGACGTTCAAGCATGTTACCATTTGGAGATCTGCCAGTTTTCTTAAGCCTAACATATAAATCATTCATCCACAACAAGAATAAACAAGTAATCAACACATAATCAATATCTAGGTTTCATTAGATCTAAGCAAACACAAAGGAGATCTAGCCTAGCATGATAGAATTGAGACAAGAACAAGATATAGACAACCAACACATAGACATATTGATTGAATTAGAAGAACACTTATCTCAATTACAATGCAAGGTATCAAGGGTTTGGAACCCTTGAAAAACCTGTAAAAGTTGCACCAAATTCGTCTTTAGGGTTTCTCCAAAACTTCTCTCCTTAAATGTGAAAAACTAGAAAACTATATATTGGAAAATAGGGCTGACGGCGTCAAGACAACAATGTGACGCCGTCACCTCGCCACCAAATACTTCCTCGGACGGCCTTGATCTACTTCTGACGCCCTGTGTGACGCCGTCATCAACTACGGATTTTTATTCTTGGGGTTTTGACGCCGTCAGGACAACTCTTGACGCCTTCATGAACTACGGATTTTAATTCTTGAGGTTTGACGCCGTCAAGGAATTACTCTTGACGCCGTCATGAACTGTTCCCAGCATGGAAAATTGAGACTTTGCCGTTTTCTTCACTTTTATGCTCCAAAAACGTCCAAAATGGCTTCTTTTCCAGAATTCGCTCTCCAAGTACCTAAAATCACAAAAAGAACGATTTAGGGCAATATTTGATCAAATAAAGTCGGATTCGGGTTTAAATGACCCCCTAAAAATGGATCATTTTTCGCCTCATCAAGAACCTTTTTTATCATCGAAAACGTAGTTGGCAAAATATAACGAAAACTAGAAGTTCGACCAAACCAATTAAAAACTGAGTTTTACAACATTGATAGTAAGATATTAAGATTAGTTATTATACTTAGCAAAACTGGAAAAAGAAACTTAGTTGTCATGCTATCTATTCGTTACTTTATTTCAATTGACGCACACGATATTCTCCATTTCAATATCAAAATGACAAAAAGACCCATGTTTTGATATGAGCATGAATTCGATTATCATGTGAAGTACATGTAACGTTTTCAAAAGTTGAAGAAATCCAGGGGTTGTAGTTTCAATTCTTGAGCTGAATGTTTAAGAACCAAATGTAAAACATGTGTTAAGTTGCACCTATTTTTTCATGTGAAAAGTCGAAATAATCTTGTGACTGGTCCCAAACGACAGTTTCCTCGTTAAGTTGCACCTATTTTTTCATGTGAAAAGTCGAAATATCTAAAAGCATTTTTTTGTAAAGGGCCAATTTTCTGGATATCACAATGCATAATCTTAAATTTAGTTTATGGGAAGGCACTTGTAATATGGTCATAAGTAACATACATAGAATGTAGACACTTGCAATTTTGTAATACATAGGAAATATATACCCGAGTAAATTTTTCTTAAATATCAAAATTTCATCCAAAAAACATCCCATGATCCCAAATACGCACATAAAAATAGTATCTAGTTGAATGATCTGTGGTAATATATATTAATTACTACGGAAACATCATGATCTTTAACACATAATCGACGAGTTTGGTAAACAACATTCAAGCTACTGTCTATAATTAACTGGGTCACTAGTTGTAGCAAACATGGAGTAAATATTATGGAATCCATGTTGCCGAGTTTAATTTCATTGTTCTCAACGGGTATCTTTATTCTTTATGAGCGTGTTGGATTTATATAATTGTACTTCTAGCGCCATGCTACCGCTTCTCTTTATTTTTGAGTATATCTTCCTCGCCGTTCCAAAAAGTTACTACTGTATACATAACCACATGGAAGTAACAAATAGAGTGGCCGAAAGGACTAAACATCACCGACACAAAAAATATATTTAGCATCTAATTAAAGATGTTGAACAAGTAATCAGTCTCTCAAACTATTGAAATAGAGTATTTCGTGCATTCATATTTTCATCTTTCGATTAATGAAGTACTAAGATTTTGATAACACGTATGCATACACAGATGCACATTAAATTGTTTACTTGTACGTGATTCAATTTAAAGTTGCAATAGTCTTTGATTGCAAAGTGGATACTTGTGTATTGTCATTTACAATAATAATATGTTAAATTGCTAGTATTGTCAAAATTCCTTAAAAGCATAAGAAACAATTAATAAAACTTAAGAATATTATTTAAACAAATACATATTCTTGATTTAAAATATGATCTTGTGAATCACAATATAGTAATGTAATTAATAGAATATGATTATACACATTACAATAAAATCAACTAATTGTTTTAAATTGGTAAACATAAATATTTATGAAACAACTTTTCAATAATTACGAACACAAGTTAATCTTTTTGCTAACTTTAAAAATCATAAATTGTAAACAAAAAAAAAAAAGGATGCAAGTGAAAGTTAACAAATTTCGTACTCAGATGGTTTTGAGATATCAAATGCGTGTTATGCTTATGTGATCATATCCTCAAATTTTGATATAATCAAGTTAAAATAATAAATCAAACATAAAACATATAGATATATAAAAATAATTTATAACAGAAAACATAAGGGAACAACAACACTAATCAGACAATTAAGCTATACAGAATCTTATGTTGGTTCCGTTACTTTGTCTTAGTTCTAACATCTTAACACGCCCAGATAACACACACTAAAACACACTCACAAACACACACTTTCCATTTTCATGCCATAACTTTAATCTCAGGCTGTTTCGATTTTGAAGCTTCACGAGCCGAGCAAATCACCACTTGTGCCCATCTCTTCAATTTTAACTTCACCTTCTTCGGATCCTCTTCAGTAAAAGTAATTAATTCATGTCAAAATAAAATAAAACCAACAAAAAAGAAAAAAGAAACAATCTAGCAAATAAAATATTAAGTACTTCATTAATTAAAAATCATGTACTCGAATCGATCATGAACCTCCGGTTCAAGAGCGAATCAAAAGTTAATGAAGAAGATCTAGACTTCTCTCCACTCTTAAACTGTCCATTCATAGTAACATACATTTCAAGCGCAGGAAAAGCTCGTTTAAGTTTTGGATTCAATTCATTTTTCATATCCAACCCAAAACCTAACTCGAAAACACCTTTCAGCTCCTTGATATCGTTATCAGTAACATCAAACTTAGATGTGGAATCTAGGCTCATGCTATGACGGTGCAAGTTACGGCGGGTTTGTTTGTTTTTTAGTTCCTCCCATTCTTTGTCCCGGTCGATGTTTGGTGACCACGACCATGTTTTGAATAGAATGGATGCTCGTTTCTTTGAGTTTGCCATAAGAAGCATCGTCTGCGGCTGAAATGAGTGAGAAGAGAGGGTATAAATAGAAGATTCATGTGGGTCCAGTTGAGATTAGAAACCTGAAATGATGAAATAATATTGTGAGGTAGTGTACATTGTGGGCCATACTTTGTGGTTGGGCTTCTTACTATTTGAAGCATGTATATTTGAACCTTAATCACTTGTTTTGGTTAATCTTAATTTTTTTAAAGGTGAAAATATATGTTGCTCGATTGTTATGTATATTGATATGATTTGATTGTTGTTTAACTAACAAAATGCTTTTACTGAGTGAATAAATATCAGAACGACGATCATAGGGATTATAGGGTTTTTTTAGATTTTATAAAATGACAAAATTGTTAAGCACGAGCAGGGTGCAAGGCAAATTACGACGAAGATGATACATCTTTACAATGATTATTAGCTAACAATTCTTATATTTCAACATTTACCGGAAATCAAAGAATAAGAAGGTTACCTTCTTGGGGATAAGATTTTTCTGGCATGTTATACTCATCCAGGTACCGCCGAAGAATCCAAAGAGTGGATTCATAGGATAATTCTTTGTATCAAAACAACGATTACATGGATTATAGGGTTTTTTCTACACTTTTTGTTCAATGACAACCGGAACGAAGCACTAACGGAGCTAGACAAATTACAAGGGACAGTATAAGGTTTTACAAGGATTACATAGTCATTTCATCCAATTGATTCTAACTTTTCCGCGTCTATTGGTAATCCAAGAAAAAGAAAGTTGGTTAACCTAACCTGTTCTTATTTTGGAAACGCCGCGCCAAAGATAAAATTCTTTTGGCCTTTTATGTATTGTGGCTTTAGAATTAGATGGCGACATAGCATTTAGTTTCTCACGTTATTACTCGGCAAACTTATTAACAAGTATCAATTAGGAGAGATTATATATATATATATATATATATATATATATATATATATATATATATATATATATATATATATATATATATATATATATATATATATATATAAACATAATTTCATTATATATTAGTTGTTTTGTACATTTGGTGAAGTAAACGTCACCACATTTAGGTTGTGTTTGGCGAAGGCTTATATTAGGCTTATAGGGGTTTGGGCTTTTAAAATAAGTTGGCTAATAAAATTAGTGTCGTTTGTCATGAGGTTTATGGAAGGGCTTATAAAATAAGTTGGCTAAAAACTTTAGCCTCATAAAAGCGGCTAAAAACTTTAGCCCGGGGCTTTTAAAGAATAAATTACTTATTTAGGCACAAAAATATCTAACATATACAAAAACTCATTTAATTATGTCATTTTTAGTAATTTTGCAATAATAAGCCCTAGCCCCGGCCCATTTGCCAAACAGGTTTATAAAAATACAAATTTTAATTTCGGCTTATAATATAAGCCCAAGCCCCAGCCCCATTTTGCCAAACATAACCTAAATAATTAATTTTCTTATTGCAAAGTAAACGTCACGTATCTGTATTTAGTGTTAACTAATTATAATTTGCTTATTAGAAAGTTGGTTATACGAGGCCCGTTCGATGAACGGGCTAATTTTATAATGGTTCGAAAAACTTAACTCATGTCTTTGTAAGCTTGTTAATTAATATGTTAGACAAGAAAATATACATATCGTTATAAGGAAACAAGTGAAAATTCTAGAAAAAAATATTTGAAACAAATATTGTTGAAATATCATATGAAAAGTTAATCAAAGATAGATTAAAGAAAAATATGGTTGTTGAAGTATATTTGAATAATATCACAAACAATGTATATGTCAAAAAAAAAAACATCAAAGAACTTTTAAGAAAGACAATTATCTTGTGACTACATTAAATGTTCCTTCAACATTTTTGAAAGAGCATGCAGTAAGTAAAATACATAAAGATACCTTCAACATTTTTGAAAGAGCATGCATTACGGGTTTGGGTTGACGGATTCATAGACATGAGCTTAAATTTTATATATAGAGAATACTACTCTCATCGTTTCATAAGAAGCGTTCACTTTCAAAATGCACACAGTTTTATTAAATCTATCTAACTACACTCCCCACCAACCATGTAACACTTCAACTCATTAAAGTTGAATTTTGTTGGTTGAAAGATTAAGTATACAGTTATATTATCAAAAATTAGTAATATGAACACTTAAAATGAGACGAATAAAATAAAAGTAGAGGTGGCAAAACGGGCGGGCCGGGCGGGCACGGGCTACGGGCTAAACGGGCTATGGGCTAAACGGGCGCGGGCCAAACGGGCGCATGTTATACGAATCACTTTAGAAAAAGTCTTAAAACAAGAACAAAAATTCCTCAAACGTAACACCTCATTTATATTTAAGTAATATATCCATAAGTTTTTCATTAAAAACAATTTAATGTTCTCCAATTGAGAGAAAAACATGTGTGCCCATTATGCCCATTTAACTTCTAAATGGTTAATATATGCCCATTTCAAAAAAGGTGGGGGCCCAAATATACCCAAATCTTTTAAAAATGTGCCCATTTAGTCTTTTTTTTTTTTTTTTTTTTTTTTTTTTTTTTTTTTTTTTTTGGCACAAATTGCCACCTATAAATAAAAGAATTCAATTGATAGCATAAAAATGTGTTAGTTTATGTGTAAACAAGTTCGTTTAAACAATTTTTATTTTTCGCACGAATGCAATTATTTGATATTTAAATCGTAACACTTAGCATGTTAAGATATTTTTCAATAAAACAAACAGCGTTACACAAGTATCTTAATAAAGAAACAACACCTAAGGTTGTTCCGGCCCAACAAGTTGAATAGAGAACCTTTTTATCGTTGAAAACGTAGTTGGCAAAAAATAACCAGGTAAACTGAAAACTAGAAGTTCGACCAAACCAATTAAAAACTGAGTTTTACAACATTGATAGTAAGATACTAAGATTAGTTATTATGCTTAGCAAAACTGAAAAAAGAAACCTAGTTGTCATGCTATCTATTCGTTACTTTATTTCAATTGACGCACACGATATTCTCCATTTCAATATCAAAATGACAACAAGACCCATGTTTTGGTATGAGCATTAATTCGATTATCATGTGAATTGAAATACATGTAACGTTTTCAAAAGTTGAAGAAATCCAGGGGTTGTTGTCTCAATTCTGGAGCTCGATGTTTAAGAAGCAAATGTAAAACATGTGTTAAGTTGCACCTATTTTTCATGTGAAAAGTCGAAATAATCTTGTGATTCTTGTCCTAAACGACAGTTTCCTCGTTTTATATCTAAAAACATTTTTGTAGAAGGCCAATTTTCTGGATATCCGCAATGTATAATGTTAAAATTAGTTTATGGGCACGCAATTGTAATATGGTCATAAGTAACATACATAGAATGTAGACACTTGCAATTTTGTAATACATAGGAAATATATACCCGAGTAAATTTTTCTTAAATATCAAGATTTCATCCAAAAAACATCACATGATCCCAAATGCGCACATAAAAATAGTATCTAGTTGAATGATCTGTTACGAAAACATCATGATCGTTAACACATAATCGGCGAGTTTGGTAAACAACATTCAAGCTACTGTCTATAATTAACTGGGTCACTAGTTGTAGCAAACATGGAGTAAATATTATGAAATCCATGTTGCCGAGTTTAATTTCAATGTTCTCAACGGGTATCTTTATTCTTTATGACCGTGTTGGATTTGTACAATTGTACTTCTAGCGCCTTGCTAGCGCTTCTCTCTATTTTTGATTATATCTTCTTCGCCGTTCCAAAAAGTTACTATTGTAGACATAACCACACGGACGCAACAAATAGAGTGACCGAAAGGACTAAACATCACCGATACAAAAAATATATTTAGCATCTAATTAAAGATGTTTAACAAGTAATCAGTCTCTCAAACTATTGAAATAGAGTATTTCGTGCATTCATATTTTCATCTTTCGATTAATGAAGTACTAAGATTTTGATAACACGTATCCTAATACATGCGTAGCGTAGCAACCGTTATATACTAATGCACATACATATAAACGAACTCAAGTATGCATACACAGATGCACATATCTATACTAGCTTAGATTGTTTACTTATACCTGATTCAATTTAAAGTTGCAATAGTTTTTGATTGCAGAGTGGATACTTGTGTATTATCATTTACAATAATAATATGTTAAATTGCTTGTATTGTCAAAATTCCTTAAAAGCACAAGAAACAATTATTAAAACTTATAAATATTAGTTAAACAAATACACATTCTTGATTTAAAATATGATCTTGTGAATCACAATATAGTAATATAATTTATAGAATATGATTATACACATTATAATAAAATCAACTAATAGTTTTAAATTGGAACATAAATATTTATGAAACAACTTTTCAATAATTATGCACACAAGCTAATCTTTTTGCTATCTATAAAAAGCATAAATTGCAAGCAAAAAAAAGGATGCAAGTAAAAGTTAACACATTTTGTGCTCAGATTGATTTGAGATATCATGTGGATGTTATGTTATGTGATCATATCGTCAAAATTTTTGATATAATCAAGTTAAAATAATAAAACAAACATAAGACATATAGATATATAAAAATTATTTATAGTAGAAAACATAGCTAGGGGAACAACAACACTTTTCATTTTCAACACTCCCAGATAACACACACTAAAACACACTCACAAATACACACTTTCCATTTTCATGCCATAACTTTAATCTCAGGCTGTTTCGATTTTGAAGCTTCACGAGCCGAGCAAATCACCACTTGTGCCCATCTCTTCAATCTTAACTTCACCTTCTTCGGATCCTCTTCTGTAAAAGAAACTAATTCACATCAAAATAAAATAAAACCAATAAAAAAGAAAAAAAAAGAAACAATCTAGCAAATAAAATATTAAGTACTTCATTAATTAAAAATCATGTACTGGAATCAATCATGAACCTTGGGTTCAAGAGCAAATCAAAAGTTAACGAAGAAGATCTAGACTTCTCTCCACTCTTAAACTGTCCATTCATAGCAACATACATTTCAAGCGCTGGAAAAGCTCGTTTAAGTTTTGAATTCAATTCGTTTTTCATATCCAACCCAAAACCTAACTCGAAAACACCTTTTAGCTCCTTGATATCGTCATCAGTAACATCAAACTTAGATATGGAATCTTGGCTCATGCTACGACGGTGCAAGTTACGACGGGTTTGTTTGTTTTTTAGTTCCTCCCATTCTTTGTCCCGGTCGATGTTTGGTGACCACGACCGGGTTTTGAACAGAATAGAAACTCGTTTCTTTGAGTCTGCCATAAGAAGCATCGTCTGCGGCTGAAATGTGTGAGAAGAGAAGGTATAAATAGAAGATTCCTTTGGGTCCAGTTGAGATTAGAAACATGAAATGATGAAATAGTATTGTGGTGTAGTGTATATTGTGGGCCATATTTTATGGTTGGACTTCTTACTATTTGAAGCATGTATATTTAAGGCCAAAATGTATTTTAGTAACCTGAATTTGTCTAACCAGATCTTATAGTACGCCTAGACTCTTAAGAGTGGAGAATGGTACACTTAACTTTCGAAAAGTGGATCCCTTAACACCCGACTCACTTTAACTCGCTCACGTAATTCTTACGTGACTTCCTCAATTAGTTTTGAAACGTCCACAATAAAATGTCATTTCTAAAACCCCAATTATCAATTCTCTTGAATCATAATCTACATAATTGATCAAAATTAACTTTATTGAATAAAAATCCTTACTTTTTTTTATAAAATGCCACAACCTTTCCAAGATCATTAACCCATTCATAAAGATAAATTCATAAATTGACTAGGTGTGTTTTGTTGAATTATATATAAGCTATAAGTAAAGAGGGTTCTTTTAAAATATATTTGTTTTGATTTTTTATGTAGGATTTTCAAAAACATTTGTTGTACATATACTAAAACGGAAGAATGTAATGTTTTTTTGATTATTTTTGTACTGTCATCCATTATTATGCAATGAGAAAAGAAATTTCTCTTACATTGATTTGCGCTGATATTGCTTTTCGAGATTTAGATACTTGAAATTAACATAAGGAGGACATTTTAGAATTGCTTTGTTACAAATGAAACTAAAACTCATGTTAAATTTTAACAAATTTGGACGAATAGACGAATGGCATGAATTTTGGTTATTCTTTAATTTTAACTTTTCATGAACGTCATTTTATTATGGACGTTAAAAAACTAACGGAGAAAGTCACGAGAGAATCATGTAAGTTTGATGTTATTGATGACGAATGACATGAAATAGGGTTGCCTAAGGTCATATCTAGGGGTATAGGTAGGGATAGGGTTTTTAGGTATATGTGGTTCTCTAGAGAGAAAGAAACCATGGGGTTCTAATCTAGATGTGGGGAATGGTGGGTGTATAACAGGGTTTAGGGAAAGTATAGGTGATGTCTTAGCATATAAATCTCTTATGTGTTTTAAATGAGGGTTATCTAAGGAAGGGGTATATCCTAAGGGTTAAGGTATATCTAAACTATTCCTAGAGTCTTCTAAGTGATTGGGGATATAGGGTTTAGGGGAATAATCTAGTACATTCAGAGAAGGAAAATCATTCTCTGGATGTAAGCTAGATGAGACGGGGGTAGAGTAGTGGGGAGTAGACATAACTATATAATAGTAAAAGTACTGTAAATCATTTAGCAATTAAGCATGCAATTATTATACTAACCTTGCACGTATAGTTACGGAGGATGGCAGAGGTACTGAGGACTTTCTCAGGTTTAGGAAAAATAGTTGTAGTTTAGGTTTTGACCTTGTTCTCTACAAATGAAGCTTTGATGCCAATCTGTAACACCCCCATTTTTCACTGATCACAGCGGATTAAGTGTTTGGGGTTACTTCATAGAATCACAGTTACAGTACAGAAAACGACTCGAAAAGAGACGTTTTAGAAATTTAGTTATCATTCATTTAATTATCAGAGTTTTATTTGTAAAAGATATACTTTTACTTTTGATGACGTCCCAAAAATCTAGGTGTTAGGTTATGTTTGAATGATAACCGGGTTGAAAGTCCTCCGAGCTCAGTGCCTCCTTCTGCCATATCTCCCTAGAAGTAGTATAAGTAGAATACATGCTTAAAAAGTCAACACTAGGTGTTGAGTGAGAGTCATAGGTTTAAGTGTTAGTGAATACAAGTTCCCTGGGTTCCGTTGTTACACCCATCTGGGAAAATGTAATGTGTTTGTGATAATTGTGATGCATACACAATTATCATGAGTGGGGTATGTTGCAATAAGATCATGAACCACACGTTAACAATCCGGGTCATGGGGGCTGCAGACCCAACCATGAGGGGATGTGAAGGATAACTTGCCAAAGTTAAACCTTCAGTGGGTTCAAATATAGTGCGTATTGGTACCATCCAGTAAGATGTTAATACCAACGGGAGCTGTCAAACTGCAATAGATCTATCAACTATATTCACGTTCGCATGGTAAAATATCCCAAACGATTAGATTCATGAATTTTGGTTATGTAGTAATGGTAGTTAGTTTACTTGTGCAACAACCAAAGAAAAAGACTTGTATTCGGTTTTAAATAAAGCAAGTAGCATGTATCCCTCTCACAGGGTTTGTAAAGCATTTAGAGTGAAAGTTTTAAAAAGAGTATGAGGCTATGAACTCACTTGGGCTTAGGGAAATCTAAGTGATGCAAAAAGTGACTCGAGAACTAGACTGCCTTACTCACGTATCCTAGTGTGTTGTGGGTTTGGATGTATGTCAAGCTTTAGTTATCTTGTTTAAGTTTCTTAAGTTATTGTTCTTAGGTTCGTTAATGTTTTAGATATAATATAACACCATTCGGGCCATCACAATCTAGAAGTATAGGACTTCTCACATGAAGCTCCCTACTATTGTATTATGTTATTAACATAATACCATTTAGGCCATCATAATTCAGAAGTTAATACTCCTCATGTGAAGCTCCCTACTATTGAGCTATATTGTTATTAAGTTAAGTTATAATCATAACATCGTTCGGGCCATCATAATCCAGAAGTACATGCAATAATCGTTTGAGGAACCAGGGCACTTTAATTCGTAAACCCAGCAAACTCGTCAAAACAAAATAGCCACATGGTACTCCTCACATGAAGCTCCCTACTATTATGTTATGCTTCTAACTTTTATTATGTTTTATATTTATATGATATTTTCATTTTATACCCTTATAGTTTATATATTTACATTTTCTACCCTAAACTTATAATACTTATATTATTTATACTTATAACTATATATACTTGACACAATTAGTCCCTAGACGTCTATATTTTTATAAAATGACATAATTAACCCTTGGACTCATAAGTTTTCTATATTTACCATTTAGACCTTTAACTTTATAATATTTGCATAACTAGTCCTTTTTAGTTTATAACTTATTTTAGTTTCTATCCTAAGGTTTTAATACTTTGCAAAACTAGTCCTTACACTTATAACTTCTAGGAAATGTCAAAAACAATCCCTAGACTTTATACCCTTATGCATGTAAAGTTTTGCAAAACTAGTCCTAAATGCATGTAAACTATATTTTTATGTAACAACTAAGTTTTCTAGTTTATGTTTAACTAATATTAGCTTATTTAAGTTATCTAAACTAACTTATAGATCATGTAAAGGGTATATAGCATGAAAACATGTATTCGACTCATATTAGGGTTTTAAAAAGAAAACTAGTAAATGAAATGGTTCAAGGCTTAGGCAAGGGTTCCTATGGGATCTAAGACATCCTAATACTATCCTAAGACTAAACTAAAGTTAAAGAAACTAGAAATGAAGGCTTACTTGGTTAGCTAGGTTTTAACAAGGGTTAACCTAAGGTTTAGTGCCTAGGTTAGGTTCCTAAGAGTGTTTAGTGACTAATCATAAGTCCTAAGGGGTTTATACTAAGTAATGGTAGCTTATGGGAAAGATTTGGGAAGGTTTGACCTAGTTTTGTAACCTAAATGACCTATTTGTGTTTAGTGGGAGATTAGGGTTTATTCTAGGGTTTAGTACCTAGATTAGTGTCCTATGAGTTTCTAATAACTAATCCTAGGTCCGAAGGGGCTTATACTAAGTGGTGGTAACCTATGGTAAAGTTTTGGGATAGTCTAGACCTAATTCTAGGAAGTTATGACTTAGTTATAGTTTTGTGCTTAAGGGACTTGTACCTAAGCTCAAAAGGGTTGTACTAATGCCTAATAGTCCTAAGGTATCCTAATATTCCTAAGGTAACTCATACTTAAGCCTTGGGCACATTCAAATTAGTTAAGTTAAGCATATAGGGTTTTTTGGGTAAAAGGGAACTTCCACCCTGGTAAAATATATTAACAAAAAAACCGTTTAAAGTATAATGGAATGTGGCTGAGACGCCACATTAACCTCAAGCAACCGCTTGAACAACCACTAGATCATTTATGACATGAAAAATGAACAGCTAGCTACCAACAACTAGAACAACCACTGAAAACAAAATCGACATGTAAAACAAATAAAAGATTACTTCCTCGAACGGCCTTGAAGCTTGAAATCAAACTGATTGTTAAATTCCTCAAATTGCCCAGGTAAGTCATAGACCTGGGCCGAATAATCATCAGAAAGATAGCCTTCAAGCTCGTTATGTCCTCCTGCTGATGAAAAGTAACAGTCCATTGGATCACTTGGCTCAAACACCTCATCATCACTATCGGAATCAACCACTTCACCCACCTTAGAGAATGGGTTGCCCTTCCTTATACCATCAGACACCGGAACAGGTTTACCATTATCATCTACAAGAGTGCCTTTCCCTTCAATAATAAGCTGTTCAAGCTTCCCAATTTTCTCAACAATAGGAGTAATCTTCATAGGCGATGGAGAAGTAGTTTTGTAAGAACTAGAAGTAACTTCAGGAGTATCCGTAGTACCAATCACAGGTTCCAAAACCGAATGTAGTTCCTTAAGCGCATCAAAACTGTTCTTCAACTCAACAAGGTTTGTATCATCCACCCAATTATTATTCATAACTTGGTCATCCCGAGGAGGAGCCATACTAATAGTAGGATCAAAAGTAGGTCCATTACAAGTAGAACCTACATTAACCTTTTGGAGAACCTGTATTCGATTGGTTAGACGTCGATGCTCCTCCATTCTCTGGCATAGTAACCGGCCTATAGTAATACGAGACTTTAGGCTTTTGAAAACGAATCCCATCAACCTGACGATTAGTATCTTGAGGCTTACCTTTACCTTTCTTCTTATAAGCTTCAACGAAACCCTCTTAATCAACCAATGCTTTATCTTTCACAACCTGTTTCACTCTCTTAGGACATCCATCATCATTGTGATCAAAAACTTTACAAGTCTCTCATCTTGGCGGCTTCCATTTATATTCAATATCAATTTTTTATAATGAATGGCCGGACCCATTAGGGTAGGGGATAGCAACCACAAGAGAGTCAAGTAAGGCTTTCTTTGACGACACTTCCACAAGGGCCCTAGCATAGGAACTACGACCCCATGACTTAAGACACATCGTACTCGTGTATGAATCAAGCATGATAGGACGACCAATTTGCGTTGTGATCAAACTAAGACCAACCTCAGAATACGCAACTGATGAGGCGAAAAATGATCCGTTTTTAGGGGGTCATTTAAGCCCGAATCCGAATTTATTTGATCAAATATTGCCCTAAATCGTTCCTTTTGTGATTTTAGGTGTTTGGAGAGTGAATTCTGGAAAAGAGGCTATTTTGGACGTTTTTGGAGCATAAAGTGAAGAAAACGACAAAGTACCAAAAATCCAAGCTGGAAATACAAGGTGACGGCGTCAAGGGTTTGCTCTTGACGGCGTCAGACATGAAGAATAATTTACCGTAGCTGGTGATGGCGTCAGATGGAGTTATGACGGCGTTAAAGTGGCCAAGATTAATTTACCGAAGGTGGTGACGGCGTCACATAGGCCGTCACGATTGGATCTAGGGCGTCCGAGGAAGTGTATGGCGGCGAGTTGACGGCGTCAGATTTTACTCTTGACGCCGTTAGGACGATTTTCCTATATATAGTTTTCTAGTTTTTTCATAAAAAAAGGAGAAGTTTTGGTGAAACCCTAAAGACGATTTTGGTGCCTCTTTTACAGGTTTTTCAAGGGTTCCAAACCCTTGAGACCTTGCATTGTAATTGAGATAAGTATACTCTTAATTCAATCAATATGTCTATGTGTTGGTTGTTTATCTTTTGTTCTTATCTTAATTCTACTATGCTAGGCTAGATCTCTCTTGTGTTTGCTTAGATCTAATGAAACCTAGATGTTGATTATGTGTTGATTACTTGTCTATTCTTGTTTTGAATGAATGATTTTATATGTTAGGCTTAAGAAAACTGGCAGATCTCCAAATGGTAACATGCTTGAACGTCTTAAGAAACATGAACCGAGGCGTACTAGGTCTTTATTGGTTGTATTTAATGCATGAGCCACTGTTTACAATCCCTATAGTTGTGCTGGGTCATGGTGTAGGAGGAGATAAGAGCTCATAGAGTTGGGGAGTTATGTATGCCACTCCACGAATGGTATTAAGGAATACAACCCGTCATTCATACAAGTGTAACAAGTAATTGACATGTAAAAGATATCTAGGGAGTAATGAAGTCTAAGTAAACACAATTTCTCCATATACTGCTCACAACCTTAGTTTAATTAGTTTAAATTTTATTTTTATTGTTTTATTTTGATTGCATCTTAGTTTTTGGGTTAGTTGATTAGCAACTAATTCCGCCCACTCTTTCAAAACCCGAGATTTTAATTGCTTTCATAAAATATAAAAATACAAAAATAATCATCTTTCATCTCTAGAACTTTTAATTAGGTTTTCTAATCCTAGCGACACTATTCCTAAGCTGAACGATCAATCCCCCGGTACTTGTCACTATACTATACTACAACGATCAGGTACACTGCATGGTGGGGGTTGTAAGCCTCGCGAGATCCCTCGAGAGGTAAAGCAAGGTGCGATTCCCACGCATCAAGTTTTTGGCGCCGCAGCCCGGGGAATAGTTATTGTCTAGGTTAGGATTTCTTTTTATTAGGTCTACTTGCTAGATTCCTTTCTAGTAAGATTTTTTATTTTTATTTTTAGGTCTTCTTTAGTCTATCTTATTTCTTCGTGCTTTTGTTCGTAACTCTTTACCATCCGACATCATGGAAGGTGGTAACATCTTTGAACCCATCATCTCACCACAACAAAACCCACCATTAGAACCCCTTAGGCCCCGAACCTTAGGAGAGTATTCCCGACCTAGCCACCAAGGCTGCCGAAACACCATTGAGCTCACCGGAGCCAATGTGACCCCCTTGCGATCCGACACCATCCGGTTGGTGCAAAGCGGATGTGCATTCCATGGACTTCGTTCCGAAGATCCAAACCAACACCTTAAGGACTTCCTCAAAATCGTAGATTCCATAGACCTAGGTGTTGAAACTAGAGAGACTACCCGTTTACGCCTATTCCAATTCTCTCTACGGGATCAAGCTAGTCAATGGCTTGAGCGTTTACCCGCGGGATCCATCACCACATGGGATGATCTCACCACTCGTTTCCTTGCTCAATTTTTCCCACCGGGGAGAACTACTAAACTTAGGAATGACATCTTGATGTTCCAACCACGTCAAAATGAATCTCTTTATGAAGCATGGACTCGTTTCAAGGACTTACTCCAAAAAGTCCCTCATCATGGCATAGATTTGTGGCTCCAAGTCTAAATTTTTTATGACCATATCGATATCCCCACGAGGCGAACCATTGACCAATCGGCCGGTGGTAAGCTACGTGATCTTAGTGCGGAACAATCATGGGAACTCATAGAAGATCTTGCTCTCTATGACAACGAAAGTTGGAATGATCCCCGTGATTTGAACAAAATGGTCAAGGCAATATCTTTGCCTTCGAATAATCCAAGCACTCCCGACCGTAGGATCATGGAACTTGAGGACCAAGTCAAGTTTCTCATGAAATCTTACGAAGCTCCGAAGCATTCAAGCCAAGTGAACAAAATCACTTCTTCATGCGAATTATGTAGTGGTCCCCATGACACTCGTGATTGTATGGAACTCCCCGGAACAGCTTTTGCGGACTACGCATCGACGCGTACCGACGAAGCGGGAGATAAGTGGTACACTTTCAAGCCCGAGCCAAACACATACGGTGATTCATATAACCCCTCATGGAAAAATCACCCAAACCTTAGGTGGAAACAAAATCAACCCAATTCATCCAACCCACCTAATCGTTACCAATCAAACGGTCCACCATCCAACCGCACCTTCAACAACAATCCTTCTAACAACTATGGTAGTACCAACAATCTTGAAGGATTGATGTCGAAATTTATGGCATCTCAAGAAGCTCGCATAGCTAGGTTTGAAACCGAATTCAACCAACAACAAACGGAGATGACCAACAAGATTGACAACTTGTTGAAAGCCCTCAACAACCAAACATTAGCCACACCTAGGAAGGACACTAGGGACACCAATAGTGGAATCCAAGCTAAGGACCCCTCATCACCCAAACATGTCCACTTTGTCAATGTTGTCACCATTAAGCCGATAGATAGGGAGATAGAGGAGAGTGACAAAGATGAAGTTAGAGTAGAAGCCAATAGTGAGGATGAGAGTAGGGAAGTTGAGGTTAATAAGGATGAGGAATTAGAGGAGGTAGAACCTATAGAGGAATATTTTGATAAGTTGCCAACCAAGGAAGAACGGGAATACCATAAGTATTTATTCGATAGTCCCGAGACAACATATATCTTTGGCGATCCCCTGATCAAAATGGGAGACCCCTCTAACATTAACATCCCATGCAATATCGGGCACATGCATGTATGGAAAGCTTACATAGACCCTAGATCCCCCGTGAACATCATGTCTAGGACTTATTACAATTGGGTGATGAAGAAGCAACTCAATTTTAGGATAATGCCCGGTAAAAGTTGGATAAGTAATTTTGCAGGAAGAGTTAAGGGAGTACATGTGATTATAGGGAATCTCACCTATGAAATTGATTTCATGATAGTGGAAGACACGCGTCCGGTGATAGATTCTTGCCTAAGTCAAATAATATTTGGGAAACCATTTGTTGAGGCCACTAGGATGAGTTATGATCCAACGTTAGGGATAGTTAGATTCAAGGAAGAGAATGATGAGGTTGCTTATCAAATGCCCTACAAGATTGAGCAATACCGCCTCCTCTCTAATTTCGAAAAGGAACGTAAGCAAGCGGCTTATTATAGGAATGATGAAGATAGACGTAGAGGAGTAGAGTATGTTAGAAATAGGATGCTTGGTTTCTACAAAGAATGCTTGCAACTAGGTCCGGAATACAAAACTGGTTTAGAAGACGACCTAGAGAATGGAACCAATGATGGAATCACGTAGTAACCCACGACTTTGAGTCTAGCTACAAGACTCGTAAATAAAGAAAAGCGCTTCTTGGGAGGCAACCCATGTTTTGTGTGATTTTAATTGTTTGATTGTTATTTGCTTCCGTATGCATGTTTTATTTTTATTGTTGGTTGACCATGTTTCTCAATTAAAATGTGAAATACTTTATTATGTTGTTTAGCCTAGTCTTAACTTCAACCTAAAGGTATTTTTGCAAAAGATAAGTGTAAGGGGAAACCCTAAATATGTTTTTAAGAAACAAACCGATCATGATTATCCACAATATTTAATGAACATGTATATTCGTATTTGTTAGAATCAAATGCTTGTATTGAGTCATAATGAAGTTTTGCTGGATTTTCCAGGAAGTAGGACAAAGTTTTTCCAGAAATTTTCCGGAAACTTAACATAAAGATTTCTGCAGGTTCATTCTGACGGCGTCAGGGCATTGCTCTTGACGGCGTCAGGAGTCAAAAATCTGGAAATTTTACCAGTTTTGTTTTTCTAACGGAGTCTTATGGTTTTTGTGAATTATTAAGTTTTATAATCTCCAGGAAATCTGCAAACTTCATTCCACAAGCATTATATCTTATTTTGTTTTCTAGGATTTAGTAACTTATATAGGATGCCGCCGATTTTACGCGAGGTTGCCTTGTCTACTTTTGTCAGGATTTACAGGTTATTTGTGACAAGAAGATGATTTATATTCTGGAAGGGAAGCTTTGATTGTTCGTTTTCTTGGAAGAAGATTTAACCTGGCTAACCTAAAATCCATACCGAGCGAATCAGGGGAGTATTTGATTTCATTCTTTTTACTTATTTTACTTTTACATTCTTTACTTGAACATTGGGGACAATGTTCATCTTAAGTGTAAGGGGAGGGTAAAAAGATGATACCTTACATATGCACTTTCGCTTGAGTTTGTTTTGTTTGATAGTAGATGAGTAATAAAACTATGAGAAATACTTGTTAGTGTAATTTTAGCGCCAAATTTAAAATTTTTTACAACATTTAGGAGTGAAACTTTAGCCATAGCAAGCGTCTCATGGATAGGAGATTGTATGACTAGCACATAACCGTATATTCAGAAAAATTTTCCACCCAAAAATGTGAGGTTCGCCTTTAGATTTGATAGGAAAAGCATTCATTATTAGTGCTTATGAGTGTACCGGTAGCATTTAGATTCTAGAACTTGCGTTAGTGATGCATCCCGAGACCGCTAGTGAGACTACATTCGTGTGGTAGGATTTACTACATGATAAGAGGCATTAGGATCACCCTTGTGTTAAACCCGTATTATAATTACTTGACCATTTAAGTCATATTACTTGGTTAGTTAAGTCAACTAATTTTTCCCACACCCTTTGCGTTGTACTCATTTTTAGTACACGATACCCCTAGTACACCCCTCCGAGCCTATCTTTTCGTTTCTAACTTTAAGCATTTTACTTAAAGGAAGAATTTGTTACACCCCACTTAAATGTACACCCAAATCGCCTTAGCCTTCCGTGTATGCGCTCATTTTTAGTGCATTATTGTTATTTGTTAAACCCTAAGTTAACTTTCTAATTGATTACATGGTTGCTAAGTCGAGTCATATCCTTGTACATATTGTTTTGGGACGATTGGGACTCATGGGTAAGTACTTATTTTATGGAGTAATGGGGAAGAACATCAATTATTACCCCCATATGTACGTTAATTTTAAAAGTGCTCCAAGTGTTTTGATTTTCTTAATTCGAGTCATTAGAATAGTTAAATGTAAAGTATGTAAAGATTCAAGTGTAAGGGGAATTCTCATCCCCTATGATGTATTATTTTGGATGGTAGGGTAAGAGTGTATGCAAAAAAAAAAAAAAAAAAAAAAAAAAAAAAAAAAAAAAAAAAAGAAGAAGAGAAAAATCATACGAACTACCATCCCGTTTTTATTTTATGTTCATTTTATTTTTTTTCGTTATTTTTCATTTATTAGCTTAAGTCGAGTCTAGTCTTGGCTTAGCAACGCCATCTTGTACATGTAATTTACTAAGATTGTTAACTCGCCACCAGTAAAATTCCCTTTATCCAACAAAACCGTGTAATTCATATCCCTACACCTAACGATATAACCCTTTAAAAAGACCTCTTTGATAGTTTATCCTAGGTGCTTACGCCATGTGGTGGAGGTTTGATCCTTTCCCAAGCCTATGGTAATCTATTTTGCTATGACAGGTAGTGAGAGATATCTTCCATTTCCATAATGTTATATTACTTTATTACACCCGAGAGATGTGAGTATCTAGACACTATTTGTGAGGTGCTTGTGTATGACCTCCGTGCTTGTCTATTGGTCTTTAGTGGAACGATTATTTGTTGTAATTTCTTTTATATTAGTGTTAAATGACCCCTAACTTGTCTTTTGAGTAGAATAAAAGCTCATTTGCTTGAGGACAAGCAAATCTCAAGTGTAAGGGTATATGATGAGGCGAAAAATGATCCGTTTTTAGGGGGTCATTTAAGCCCGAATCCGAATTTATTTGATCAAATATTGCCCTAAATCGTTCCTTTTGTGATTTTAGGTGTTTGGAGAGTGAATTCTGGAAAAGAGGCTATTTTGGACGTTTTTGGAGCATAAAGTGAAGAAAACGACAAAGTACCAAAAATCCAAGCTGGAAATACAAGGTGACGGCGTCAAGGGTTTGCTCTTGACGGCGTCAGACATGAAGAATAATTTACCGTAGCTGGTGACGGCGTCAGATGGAGTTATGACGGCGTCAAAGTGGCCAAGATTAATTTACCGAAGGTGGTGACGGCGTCACATAGGCCGTCACGATTGGATCTAGGGCGTCCGAGGAAGTGTATGGCGGCGAGTTGACGGCATCAGATTTTACTCTTGACGCCGTCAGGACGATTTTCCTATATATAGTTTTCTAGTTTTTTCATAAAAAAAGGAGAAGTTTTGGTGAAACCCTAAAGACGATTTTGGTGCCTCTTTTACAGGTTTTTCAAGGGTTCCAAACCCTTGAGACCTTGCATTGTAATTGAGATAAGTATACTCTTAATTCAATCAATATGTCTATGTGTTGGTTGTTTATCTTTTGTTCTTATCTTAATTCTACTATGCTAGGCTAGATCTCTCTTGTGTTTGCTTAGATCTAATGAAACCTAGATGTTGATTATGTGTTGATTACTTATCTATTCTTGTTTTGAATGAATGATTTTATATGTTAGGCTTAAGAAAACTGGCAGATCTCCAAATGGTAACATGCTTGAACGTCTTAAGAAACATGAACCGAGGCGTACTAGGTCTTTATTGGTTGTATTTAATGCATGAGCCACTGTTTACAATCCCTATAGTTGTGCTGGGTCATGGTGTAGGAGGAGATAAGAGCTCATAGAGTTGGGGAGTTATGTATGCCACTCCACGAATGGTATTAAGGAATACAACCCGTCATTCATACAAGTGTAACAAGTAATTGACATGTAAAAGATATCTAGGGAGTAATGAAGTCTAAGTAAACACAATTTCTCCATATACTGCTCACAACCTTAGTTTAATTAGTTTAAATTTTATTTTTATTGTTTTATTTTGATTGCATCTTAGTTTTTGGGTTAGTTGATTAGCAACTAATTCCGCCCACTCTTTCAAAACCCGAGATTTTAATTGCTTTCATAAAATATAAAAATACAAAAATAATCATCTTTCATCTCTAGAACTTTTAATTAGGTTTTCTAATCCTAGCGACACTATTCCTAAGCTGAACGATCAATCCCCCGGTACTTGTCACTATACTATACTACAACGATCAGGTACACTGCCTGGTGGGGGTTGTAAGCCTCGCGAGATCCCTCGAGAGGTAAAGCAAGGTGCGATTCCCACGCATCAGCAACAACCGGAATATTATGGAGTTTGACCCAAACAGGAGCTAAAGTAATATCATCTTTTGTAAGTTTAGTGTTCGGAGTCCAAATATTCAAAAAGATAGGCACCAATCGTATCAACCATGGACCTTCTTCCAACACCCTTTCCATACCATCTTTGGTTTCAAATTGGAACATAAAAAAACCATTATTGAGCATAACCCTTTGTAAACCAAACTTTGCCCATGTATTTATCACATAACTTTCAACAATCGGGAAAGCAAGTCTCTTACCAATGAAATAACCATACAAAGTATTATGAAATCTAGACATTACCTCATCGACTGCTTCTAAAGGAATAACAACATTAGCACCAGCCACACATTGCTCATTCCTCATCTCTGAAATCTTAACAATCTTCTTAGGTGTTTTATCCTTAAACATATCCGCAAAAGAAGAAGTAACCGAACCTGGTTGATTAGTTGATACACTTTGGGCAAGATCATCCTCATTCAAGTTATAATGATCAGCAGAAGTAGAGGAATTAACCTGAATCGTAGCACCACTCCTACCATTAGGAGCCGAATTCACGCTAGTCTCATTAGTTAACACAACATCATGCCCATCCGAGCCTGCAACCTGTGACTCATTAATCTTCTAAACACTTGAAACTTTATTCAAAAAACCTTGTTCCATCTCTCTTAAACCCACAAACAAATAAAACTTCTAAAACAACAACAAAAACATGTCTAGCAGCAGTATGCACAACCTTCAAAACCAGATAAAACCCTAACACAAAGTTAGGGTTTAAACGCATGGAGCACCAGAACCTAACCCCCTTTCATAATGAAACAGCGATTAAAGAAATATAGGATAGATAATTAAAACTGGCACAAAGATCGATTCTAATACTAACGATAGTATCGTTAACAAAGAACCAATTTAATTAAATAGTGAATTGACAGAATAGTCAATAAAAGTAAGCATATAGGGTTTAGTAAGCACATAGACCTAATTAGGGTTTAATTAAGGTTTATTAGGGTTTTGTGATATATTTAGTGTGTTAGATTGGTAGATTACTTGTTATGGTGTTGTGGTGATCTTATGCTTGACATACCAGGGGTTTATAGGATGTGAGTGTTGAGTTATTTGGCTTGTGTAGATACGTGAGCAGGTCTAGTGAGTCACGCAAGTAATAAATGCATATAAAAAGCAAAAAATTACCTGTGAAATACCTACTATAGGTATTTGTAATGGGAATGATAGTAATGAGGTTTTGTTGGTTGTTACAGTTTAGCCACGAACATGTACTTATTTTTGAAACGCCGCGCCAAAGATATCAAAGAGTGGATTGAATAATGACAATAAACACATTGTTGAAGTTGGTTGGAAGTCGATACAATTTTTTAGGAAATTAAAGCAAATCATTGAGTTTTTCGGTCTTTATAATGTGGATCTTCTACCAATTAAGAATCTCCAACTCAACATTTTTTTGCAACATCAAACTTAAATAAAAGGTGCCCTCTCATTTCAACATCCTCATCACAAATCATTAAACGGGTGGATTACAAGTCAATGCTGCTAAGATCCAAATTAATTGTAGCAGGGATATTCAAGGGTTTGAGTAATCCAAGAAGCAATATTAACCGTGATTGGGATAAGCATGTTCCACCTTATTGTGGTCGATTTTGAGAGGAGAGAAAAATAATTGGTAACTTTTATCATACCTTTTAGCGTGAATTTCTTTGAAGAATCAATCAAACACTCAAGCATTTTTCTAAAGTTAAGATGCTAATATAATCTTTACTACATATAAAGAGTGTATATCTTTTATTAAAATTTGAATCTTAAAACATAAATTAATATAATTTGCCTAAATTACCCTTAAGTATCCTTTCAACTTGACAACTTTTCAAAAACATAGCAACTTAAATTACTATGTCTTTTATTGATCAATTTTAAAATTGGAAACTTTTCAAAAACACACATTATATTAATTTTAAAAAACTCACGATTCATTTTCAAAAAATACCCGTTTTACATCAAGGTCACGATTTCACAAGTATAATTATTTGCCGCTATACACAATCGCTTTGTGTGGGTATTCGTCTATTAGTTATAATGCCGTTAGCACTGTAGAAATGATTTGATCACAGTTTAGTATAGGCTCTACCAGACAACATCATCTAACTACACAAGCTAAATTAGGAGATATCGAGGATCTAACAAAATTACAAAAGCTGTTCTTTATAGAATAAGATATAATTTACTAACAATTCGTGAAAATTTAAAGACCAAGTATCGTCTAACTAACAATTAACCTTTTACGATAAATACCAAAGTAGTTTTAATATCCATGCTGAAACTCCCCTTACCATATTTGACCAAACTTTTTGCGCAAACGAAACATTAAAACCGACCTTATGTTACTCTTTAAGGAATCTTTTATACCTATGCTGCAAACCCGCCCCCTGAAAGTATTTTTAAATAAAAGTAGACTCCATTGCCTTTAAAATGATAGGTGGGACGACTTCTAATGATTTACGGTTTATTATATTTGATTTTTCGAACATTTACCAAAAACCGAAAAAGTGCCACAACCCGCCCGGTTGGGTCCCCTAACCGCTCGGCTGACACCCTACTGATCCAAACATGCATTTTTGCTTGGAAAACCAACTTCCCGAATCTGATACTTCACCAAACTTTTCAAAACTCATTTAAACGATATAGTACATAATTTTCATAAATACTCATGGTCTAAGGACTCACAGAAATGTACTTTACAAGCATACGGGTGTCTTTGCCAAATACCCACACACTTTCAAATATAACTTACACCATACAAAAGACTATTACTTCAAAACCAAGACTTGAACTTCTACACTTGACAACAACATTTGTAATTCACTTTACAACACTTAAATATCAACTTGGGGGTTCAACATTAGTTCAAGCTCGGTATCTATCATATACACTTGTCTAATATGAAAAAGCACTTTCAACCTTTATTGGCACCACTAGCTACTATCCAAGCATCCATAAATCATACAACCCAACAAAATGGTTAAACACTAAAACGCAAGCATTATGCGTAGTAAGTAATAGACAAAACAAGCTATCAATTATCATTTATACACATTTACATCACAAATAACATTTACTGGTCAAAAAGACTAAAATCGTACAATCACTTGCTTTCTTCCACATCAACAATAAGCTTCACACATCATCATTAACATCATAGATAAGCAAATCACTTTCTTAACCAACTAGCCTTACTATAATCTTAATAGACGCACCCTAAAACTTAAGCTCTCTACGTCCTTATCACAATCAAAATATAACACAAGGCACATAACACAAAATATTATTAACTCAAAATAATCTTTTGTTATAGTCAAATTACTTACCTCATATCCAAACTAAATAAATCAAGATCACTATCATCATCGAAACCTATTTTCACATAAAAGCAATATCTATAACAAGGGTTTATACAACCCATAACTTATCCAATTTTCACTTTATATCATCATATGATTATATGATGAAATCTCAAAAATCTCTAAATAAACCCTAACTCTTAAAATCAACAGTTATACTTACTTACTTGAAGAGGATCATAGCTAAGAACTTATTCTTGGATAAACACACTATTTCTTCAAAAATTTGGTCTTCAAGAATTCATAGCTTTTTTCCTCCTTTTTTTGGCTCTTCACACACATAAACAATAACACTATGGAAGTCTTTGGAATCATATGAAAATATCTAAATCTTACTTTACTTCTAAGATAGTTATAACTTCGGCATTTGACACTTATGATCTCTCTAGTCATATATCTTATAGTTTGCCATATTATATTTTTCATAATATTAGGTTTACACATTTAACTTATGGTTTGACTAACAAGTTTGACTTTCAACTTAAAACTTTGACTAACTAATCATATTTGGTTTTTCAAACCATTTAAAGTCTTAGTCAAACGACTAAAGGCATTCTAACATTAGAATACTTAGAAACGGGTTTGGGGGTTTTACACATGCACGTATGGGATGCAATTATTTGATATTTAAATCGTAAGACTTAGCATGTTAAGATATTTTTTTTATAAAAAAACAGCGTTACATAAGTATCTTAATAAAGAAACAAAACAGAGAACCTTTTTATCATCGAAAACATTGATGCGTGTGAATCGCACCAGGCTTTACCTCTCGAGGGATCTCGAGAAGCTTACAATCCCCACCAGGCAGTGTACCTGATCGTTGTAGTATACTATAGTGACAAGTACCGGGGGATTGATCGTTCAACTCAGGAATAGTGTCGCTAGGATTAGAAAGCCTAAAAACTAGGTCTAGAGGTGAGGGATGATTCTTTTTTTATTTTTATATTTTTATAAAAGCAATTAAAATCTCGGGTTTTGGAGGAGTGGGCGGAATTAGTTGCTAGTCAACTAACCCAATAACTAAGATGCAATCAAAATAAAATAACAAAAATGTAAATAAACTGAATTAAACTAGTGGTGTGAGCAATATGTGGGAGAATTGTGTTTACTTAGATTTCACTACTCCCTAGATATCTTTTACAGGTTAATTACTTGTTACATTTGTGTGGATGATGGGTTATATTCCTTAATACCATTCATGGGGTGGCGTACTTACTTCCCCAATTCTATAAGCTCCTACTTCACTCCTATGTCGAGCCGGCTAAGAAGCTCCTAACATGGGATCACTAGAATTCGCTCATGCATTAAATATAACCATAAAAACCTAGTACACATTGGTTCATGTTTCTTAAGATGTTCAAGCAAGTTACACAATGGAGATCTGCCAGTTTTCTTAAGCCTAACATTCAAATCATTCATCCATTACAACTATAAACAAGCAATCAACCTATAATCAACATCTAGGTTTCATTACATCTAAGCAAACACACAAAAGATCTAGCCTAGCATGTTAAAATCAAGACAAGCATAAGATATATTTAAACAACACATAGACATATTGAATGAATTGAAAGAAAACTTATCTCAATTGAACATGAAGGGTTTCAAGGGGTGAAAACCCTTGAAAATACTGTTACAAACGACATGGGTTTATTAGGTTCGGCCCTAGAATTCTCCACACAAGTTCCTCTATTAATGAATGAAAAATAGAAAAGTATATATAGATTTTGTGAGGTGACAGCGTCAAGAGTAAAATTCTGACACCGTCATCTCGCCGCCAATAAAGTTCTTGGACTGCCTAGATCTGGTTCTGACGCCGTCATGTATAATCTTGCTCCAGGCCGTCACCAAAATAACTCTTGACGCCCTACTTCTGACGCTGTCACGTTTTCTCTGGTTCGTCATCCATTTTGCTCTTGACGCCGTCATCTTTTCCTTCTTGACGCCGTCATCTACTGTTCCCAACAAGGAAAATTAAGACTTTGCCGTTTTCTTCACTTTTATGCTCCAAAAACGTCCAAAATGCTTCCTTTTCTAGAATTCACTCCCAAAGTACCTAAAATCACAAAAGGAACGATTTAGGGTAATATTTGATCAAATAAATTCCAATTCCGGCTTAAACGACCCCCTAAAAACGGTTCATTTTTCGCCTCATCATATACCCTTACACTTGAGATTTGCTTGTCCTTAAGCAAATGCGCTTTTATTCTAATCAAAATACAAGTTAGGGGTCATTTAACACTAATATAAAAGTAATTACAACAAATAATCGCTCCACTAAAGACCAAAGACAAGCACGGAGGTCATACACTAGCACCTCACAAATAGTGTTTAGATACTCACATCACTCGGGTGTAATAAAGTAATATCACAATATGGAAATGGAAAACATCTCTCACTACCTGTCATAGCAAAATAGATTACCATAGGCTTGGGAAAGGATCAAACCTCCACCACATGGCGTAAGCACCTAGGATAAACTATCAAAGACGTCTTTTAAAGGGTTGTAACGTTAGGTGTAGGGATATGGAATACACGGTTTTGTTAGATATAGGAAATCTTTACTGGTGGCGAGTTAATCATCTTGGTTAATTACATGTACAATATGGCGTTGCTAAGCCAAGACTAGACTCGACTTAAGCTAATAAATGAAAATAACAAAAACATGAAATAAACATAGAATGAAACGGGATGGTAGTCTGTATGTTTTTTCTCTTTTCCTTTTCTATTTTTTTTCTTTTTCTTGATTTTTTTTTTTTTTTTTTTTTTTTTTTTTTTTTTTTTTTTTTTTTTTTGCATACACTCTTACCCTACCATCAAAAATAATACATCATAGGGAATGAACATTCCCCTTACACTTGAATTTTTACATACTTTACAATAAACTAATCTAATGACTCGAATTAAGAAAATCAAAACACTTGGAGTACTTTCTAGATTAACGTACGTATGGGGGTAATAATAAATGTTCTTCCCCATTACTCCATAAGATTAGTACTTTACCCATGAGTCCCAATCGCCCCAAAACAATATTTACAAGGATATGACTCGACTTAGCAACCATGTTATCAATTAGATAATTAACTAAGGGTTTAAACAAATAACAATAATGCACTAAAGATGAGTGCATACACGGAAGGCTGAGGCGATTTGGGTGTACATTTAAGTGGGGTGTAACAAATTCTTCCTTTAAATAAGATGCTTAAAGTTAGAAACGAAAATATAGGCTCGGAGGGGTGTACTAGGGGTTTCGTGTACTAAAAATGAGTACAACGCTAAGGTGTGGGAAAAATTAATTGACTTTACTAGCCAAGTAATATGACTTAAGTGGTCAAGTAATTATGATACGGGTTTAACACAAGGGTGATCCTAATGGCTCTTATCATGTAGTAAATCCTACCACACGAATGTAGTCTCACTAGCGGTCTCGGGATGCATCACTAACGCAAGTTCTAGAATCTAAATGCTACCGGTACACTCATAAGCACTAATAGTAAATGCTTTTCCTATCAAATCTAAAGGCGAACCTCACATATTTTGGTGGAAAATTTTTCTGAATAGTACGGTTTTGTGCTAGTCATACGACTCCTATCCATGAGACGCTTGCTAAGGCTAAAGTTTCACTCCTAAATGTTGTAAAAAAAATTAAATTTGGCGCTAAAATTACACTAACAAGTATTTCTCATAGTTTTATTACACACCCACCATTAAACAAACAAACTCAAGCGAAAGTGTGTCTTATGAGGTATCATCATTTACCCTCCCCTTACACTTAGGATGAACATTGTCCCCAATGTTCAAGTAAAGAATGTAAAAGTGAAATAGGTAAAAGAATGAAATCAAATACTCCCCTGATTCGCTCGGTATGGATAATATGGTAATAAGGTTAAATCTTCCTCCAAGAAAATGAACAATCAAAGCCTCC
Organism: Artemisia argyi; assembly: GCA_030686995.1. NCBI lineage: Eukaryota > Viridiplantae > Streptophyta > Magnoliopsida > Asterales > Asteraceae > Artemisia > Artemisia argyi. The sequence goes on along the minus strand of CM060697.1, from coordinate 142,214,231 downwards.
CTTCCAGAATATAAATCATGTTCTTGTCATACATAACCTGTTAAACCTGAGAAAACAAACAAGGCAACCTCGCGTAAAATCGGCGGAAATCTATATATGCTAACAAATCCTAGAAAACAAAGTAAGATATAATGCTTGTGGAATGATGTTTGCAGATTTTCTGGAGATTATAAAACTAAAGATTCAACAAAAACTCTAAGACTCCGTTAGAAAAACAAAACTGGCAAAATTTCCAGAATTTTACACGTGACGCCGTCAGGAGTTTCTTCCTGACGCCGTCAGAAGTGACCTGCAGAAATTCTTATCTTAAGTTTCCGGAAAATTTCTGGAAAAACTTTGTCCTACTTCCTGGAAAATCCTGCAAAACATCATTATGACTCGATACAAGCATTTGACTCAAACAATTACTAATATACATGTTCATTTATTATTGTGGAGAATCATGATCGAGTTTGTTTCTTAAATACATATTTGGGGTTTTCCCTTACACTTATCTTTTGCGAAATACCTTTGGATGAAGTTAAGACTAAGCCAAACAACAAAATAAAGTATTTTCACCATTTTAGTTTGAAACATGATCTACCAATAATAAAAATAAAGCATGCATACGGAAACAAATAACAATCAAACAATTAAAAATCACACACATAACATGGGTTGCCTCCCAAGAAGCGCTTTTCTTTATTTATGAGTCTTGTAGCTAGACTCAAGGTCATGGATTACTACGTGACCTCATCCTTGGTCTCATCCACTGATTTTAAATGTTCTTTATAGAGACCAAACACCTTATTCTTAATTGCTTCTATGATCCTATTGGTGTTACTAGCTAATCGGATTGTCCCTTCTACCTCATCATATTCTAACTTGGACTCTTCAACAAACGGTTTACCAAACACAACATTTGATAAGCGACAATCAATAACATTAGCAAGATCTTCAACAACCATAAAGTCAGTGATATAAGTAAAATTCCCAACGAAGACATGTAAACCTTTAATTCTCCCGACAAAGTTACAAACTCCACCGGGGTATTTGGGATCTCTTCTAGGTCCAAGTCTTGTCTTCACTATATCATTATAGGTACTTGAGGACATAATGTTGATTGGGGATTTAAAATCGATGTAAGCATTGTCAATATGTTTATACCCAATCATACATGGTATCTTAGCATTCTTAGGATCCCCTCTTTTTATCTTAGGTTCGATTTTAGTAAAAGGAGGTCGAGGGTTATCAATAAGATTATTATAGTACGCAATCTCCTTCTTAGTGGGGTATAGATTAAAATAATCATCTAGCTTTGGATCAATCTCCCCTTCTTCAAGTTCCTCAACAACATCCTCAAAATCTTTAGTCTCTAGGTCCTTATTTGAATACAAGGCGTCGCTAGGTCACTAAATGCATGGTCGAGCTGAACCTTAATCAACCTATTAAGCTCCCTAAGTTCCCTAATCTCACTCTCAATTTATTTACGTAACAAAGCCACTTCTCTAGGGGAAAGGGGTGGATTCGTGTTTTCCATAATGGTCAACGGAATAGTTAATGAATTTAATTTACTAACAAGGGCACGAAGAAATAGATAGACTAAAGAAGACCTAAAAATTAAAATAAAATCTTACTAGAAAGGAATCTAGCAAGTAGACCTAATAAAAAGAGATTCTAACCTAGACAATAACTATTCCCCGGGCTGCGGCGCCAAAAACTTGATGCGTGGGAATCGCACCAGGCTTTACCTCTCGAGGGATCTCGAGAAGCTTACAACCCCCACCAGGCAGTGTACCTGATCGTTGTAGTATACTATAGTGATAAGTACCGGGGGATTGATTGTTCAACTCAGGAATAGTGTCGCTAGGATTAAAAAGCCTAAAAACTAGGTCTAGAGGTGAGGGATGATTCTTTTTGTATTTTTATATTCTTATAAAAGCAATTAAAATCTCGGCTTTTGGAGGAGTGGGCGGAATTAGTTGCTAGTCAACTAACCCAATAACTAAGATGCAATCAAAATAAAATAACAAAAATGTAAATAAACTGAATTAAACTAGTGGTGTGAGCAATATGTGGGAGAATTGTGTTTACTTAGATTTCACTACTCCCTAGATATCTTTTACAGGTTAATTACTTGTTACATTTGCGTGGATGACGGGTTATATTCCTTAATACCATTCATGGGGTGGCGTACTTACTTCCCCAATTCTATAAGCTCCTACTTCACTCCTATGTCGAGCCGGCTAAGAAGCTCCTAACATGGGATCACTAGAATTCGCTCATGCATTAAATATAACCATAAAAACCTAGTACACATCGGTTCATGTTTCTTAAGACGTTCAAGCAAGTTACACAATGGAGATCTGCCAGTTTTCTTAAGCCTAACATTCAAATCATTCATCCATTACAACTATAAACAAGCAATCAACCTATAATCAACATCTAGGTTTCATTACATCTAAGCAAACACACAAAAGATCTAGCCTAGCATGTTAAAATCAAGACAAGCATAAGATATATTCAAACAACACATAGACATATTGAATGAATTGAAAGAAAACTTATCTCAATTGAACATGAAGGGTTTCAAGGGGTGAAAACCCTTGAAAATACTGTTACAAACGACCTAGGGTTTATTAGGTTCGGCCCTAGAATTCTCCACACAAGTTCCTCTCTTAATGAATGAAAAATAGAAAAGTATATATAGATTTTGTGAGGTGACGGCGTCAAGAGTAAAATTCTGACGCCGTCATCTCGCCGCCAATAAAGTTCTCGGACTACCTAGATCTGGTTCTGACGCCGTCATGTGTAATCTTGCTCCAGGCCGTCACCAAAATAACTCTTGACGCCCTACTTCTGACGCCATCACGTTTTCTCTGGGTCGTCATCCATTTTGCTCTTGACGCCGTCATCTTTTCCTTCTTGACACCGTCATCTACTGTTCCTAGCAAGAAAAATTAAGACGTTGCTATTTTCTTCACTTTTATGCTCCAAAAACGTCCAAAATGCTTCCTTTTCCATAATTCACTCCCAAAGTACCTAAAATCACAAAAGGAATGATTTAGGGTAATATTTGATCAAATAAATTCTAATTCCGGCTTAAATGACCCCCTAAAAACGGTTCATTTTTTGCCTCATCAAACATAGTTGGCAAAAAATAACCAATTAAACTGAAAACTAGAAGTTTGACCAAACCAATTAAAAAGTGAGTTTTACAACATTGATAGTAAGATACTAAGATTAGTTATTATGCTTAAAAACTAACCAAACCTTCTTACTGTTGATTTGTTGCTTTTGGTTTCCGTTGTGGGCTACCCTGTTGTCTAGACCTAATTAGGTTTTGACTTATATTGTTTTCGTTGAAAGTTATTTGTGGGTAAATTAGGAAGTACTTTTGGTTGGGTTTATGGTGTGAGATGCTTAAGACTGGGTTTTTGGATTTGGGAGGAGGAGGGGAAAAGGAAAAGAAAAAGAAAAATGATACTCGTTTTGTAGATGGACTCGATGTTGGTGTTCGTAATATGGACACTAAGTTGCTTAGCTATCTTGTGTCTAAGGTTCGTAATATAGAAGGGAAGAAGATGGGGAATGAGGATAATCCTCTCAAACCGAGTAGAGGACCCCCTTTCCTTCAGGCTAGTAATATTTCTACTACTGTTGGTGATGTCGGGGTCATGAGTTCGAGTCGAGAAGGTAATTTGGAGATGTTTGATGGGACACAATCTGTTACTAACAAGATTGCTCCCTCATCACAACAACATTCGGCTGTGGTTGCATGTTTGGATGGGCCTGAAGTTGTGTCAGCTACCAAGACTGGTGTGAATTCGGCTCCTAATGGTAAATTCCTTCTCCAGTTTCAGTTGCTTGTACTCCTTTGAATGAATAGGTCGTTACTAATTTAAATCAGGGTCCCATCGTTACCGATTGGACCTCTGATGATGGTGATGTTAACTTGACTACATGTGTGGATAATGCTATCTCTAAAACACATAGTGCTAATACAACTACACAGTGCTAATACAACTAATGAAGATGGTAGTGTTAAATCTAATGAGCATGTGGGTTCGGGATCGATTCAAAGGTAGATTCTACTACTTCTTATGCTAATATCATTAATGCTACTCATATGGTTCTGAAAGTGAATTTTAGAGCATTAGTCAATGAGGATAGTGTGTATAATCATGACACAATGTTGCCTATGGCTGCTATGAAGAAGGTCTTAAGTCGGTATGATAACACACTTCTTGGTTTCTTTCTTGGTAAGACCATTGCTTTTCCTTTAGTTCAGAATTATGTTACTAATACATGGGGAAAATTTGGCTTGCAAAAGCTGATGAAGATTGGTGATGGTGTGTTTCTTTTTTGCTAACAAGGAGGGTGTGGATCGTACTTTGGGACAAGGTCCTTGGATTATACATAACTCGCCCATTATTCTAAACAAATGGACGGCCACTTTATCCCTTAACAAGAGCGAGGTAAATAAGGTACCGGTTTGGATCAAAATGTATAAGGTTCCTTTGGTTGCTTATTCTGATGATGGTTTAAGCTTGATTGCTATGCAAGTGGGGAAACCTATTATGTTAGATGCTTTTACATGCTCTATCTGTGTCGAGTCTTGGGGTCGTATTAGTTTTACCCATGCTTTAGTTGAATTAAGCGTGGATTCAGATTTAAAAAGCCAAGTTACAATGGCAATTCCAAATGAAGAAGGTAATGGTTTTACTTTTGAAATTATGAATATTGAATATGAATGGAAACCTCCTCATTGTGGTGAATGTAAAACTTTTGGACATGCTTTGATTGAATGCCCAAATCGTGTTAAGGAGGCTGTTCGTAGTAATACTAATGTGGAAGCAAAGGCTTTTGAAGCTTCTACTGCTTTAGAAAAGACGAATGATGGTTTCATTGAGGTAACGAATCGTAAGAGTAAGGGGAAGAATGTGGCTGCTCCTTCTCGACCTATTAGGGGTGTTGAGCTTAGTAAGCCTAAACAAAAATTTTGGAGACCTGTCTCAAAGAAGCCGCTAGCGAATAAAGAGAACATCACTAATGATGCAAGTACGAGTGGGAAGGTTACTACATAGAACCCATTTGATGCTCTTTATATGGCCGATACTGATGACAATGGTATTCCTTGTGCAACAAGTGTTTCTCCTAAGGATGGGGCTGATTTACAGGTTGGTATACATGTTGTTGCTAGTTCTTCTAAGGCTGAAAAGGGAAGTACTACTCTTATTGTTAAGAAAATTGGGAAGATTGAAAATCTAATTATTAAAGGGAAAGTTACTCTTGTCGATGATGAGGGTAAACCTCTTATAAAATTTGATTCTACAACTACAGTGGGTAATAACCCATTCTCTAATGTGGGCAATGTGGTAGTTTATGACAGCGATGATAATTAAGTTTTTGATGATCGCAATGGGACGTTGTATTCTGGAAGTGGAGGTAAGGAGCATAGTCTTTATAAGCAATGGAAAGCAGATACAGGTGTTGGCATCAATTATGATTATGATGATTTTGGCATCTCTCTTGCACAATTAAAGGCTGTTGGAATTCAAGATTTTTGTATTAACTAGGTTCTTTTATATTTTTGCATAAATTTTTTGATGTGTCTTATTTATGTTGGTTTTGATTTGGTGGTCTTGTTGGTTGTAGCTAATTGTCATTTATAGCCTGTAATAAATGAGTTAGTGGCTATGTCAAGTGATTGCTTGAGGTTGCCACATTCCGTTGTACTTAAACGTTTTTTGGAGTATTATATTTTATTGGGTGGAATACCCTTTACGCAAACTGGAAAAAGAAACTTAGTTGTCATGCTATCTATTCGTTACTTTATTTCAATTGACGCACACGATATTGTCCATTTCAATATCAAAATGACAACAAGACCCATGTTTTGATATGAGCATCAATTCGATTATCATGTGAAATACATGTAAGGTTTTCAAAAGTTGAAGAAATCCAGGGGTTGTTGTCTCAATTCTTGAGCTCGATGTTTAAGAACCAAATGTAAAACATGTGTTAAGTTGCACCTATTTTTCATGTGAAAAGTCGAAATAATCTTGTGATTCTTGTCCTAGACGACAGTTTCCTCGTTTATATCTAAAAACATTTTTTTAAAAGGCCAATTTTCTGGATATCCACAATGTATAGTCTTAAAATTAGTTTATGGGCAGGCACTTGAATATGGTCATAAGTAACATACATAGAATGTAGACACTTGTTGTAATACATAGGAAATATATACCCGAGTACATTTTTCTTAAATATTAAGATGTCATCCAAAAAACATCCTATGATCCCAAATTCGCACATAAAAATAGTATCTATTTGAATGATCAATTGTGATATATATTAATTACTACGAAAACATCATGATCTTTAATCTCTAACACTTAATCGGCGAGTTTGGTAAACAACATTCATTCAACTAGTTGTAGCAAAGATGGAGTAAATATATAGAATATTCCTTAAAATCATAAAAAACAATCATTAAAACTTAGAAATATTAGTTAAACATATATTCTTGATTTAAAATATGATCTTGTGCATCACAATATAGTAATATAATTAATAGAATATGATTATACACATTATAATATAATCAATTAATAGTTTTAAATTGGTAAACATAAATATTTATGATACAACTTTTCAATAATTATGAACACAAGCTAATCTTTTTGCTATCTTTAAAAAGCATTAATTGCAAACAAAAAAAAGGATGCAAGTAAAAGTAACAAATTTCGTGCTCAGATGGATTTGAGATATCATGTGGATGTTATGTTTATGTGATCACATCCTAAAATTTTGATATAATCAAGTTAAAATTATAAAACAAACATAAAACATATATATAGATAACAACGACAATAATTAGACAATTAAGCTATACAGAATCTTATGTTGATTCCATTACTTTGTCTTAATTCTAACATCTCAACACTCCTAGATAACACACACTAAAACACACTCACAAACACACTTTCCATTTTCATGCCACAACTTTAATCTCAGGCTGTTTCGATTTCGAAACTTCACGAGCCGAGCAAATCACCACTTGTGCCCATCTCTTCAGTTTTAACTTCACCTTCTTCGGATCCTCTTCTGTAAAAGAAATTAATTCACATCAAAATAAAATAAAACAAACAAAAAAGAAAAAAGAAACAATCTAGCAAGTATATATATATATATATATATATATATATATATATATATATATATATATATATATATATATATATATATATATATATATATATTGAGTACTTCATTAATTTAAAATCACGTACTGGGATCAATCATGAACCTCATGTTCAAGGGTGAATCAAAAGTTGATGAAGAAGATCTAGACTTCTCTCCACTCTTAAACTGTCCATTCATACCAACATACATTTCAAGCGCTGGAAAAGCTCGTTTAAGTTTTGGATTCATTTCATTTTTCATATCCAACCCGAAACCTAACTCGAAAACACCTTTTAGCTCCTTGATATCATCATCAGTGACATCAAACTTAGATATGGAATCTAGGCTCATGCTACGATGGTGCAAGTTACGACGGGTTTGTCTGTTTTTTAGTTCCCCCCATTCTTTTTCCCGGTCGATTTTTGGTGACCACGACTGGGTTTTGAACAGAATGGAAGCTCGTTTCTTTGAGTCTGCCATAAGAAGCATCATCGGCGGTTGAAATGAGTGAGAAGAGAGGCTATAAATAGATGATTCCTGTGGTTCCAGCTGAGACTAGAAACCTGAAATGATGAGATAATACTATGGGGTAGTGTACATTGTGGGCCATATTTTATGGTTGGGCTTCTTACTATTTGAAGCATGTATATTTAAACCTTAATCTTTTGTTTCTGTTAATCTTAATTTTTTATGGTGAAAATATATGATGCTCGATTGTTATGTATATTGATATGATTTGATTGTTGTTTAACTAACAAAGTGCTTTTAATTAGTTGATATGTAGTCTGGGTATCAGAACGACGATTATAAGGATTACAGTTTTTTTTTTCTAGATTTTATGTAACGAAAAAATTGTTAAGCACGATCTGGGTGCAAGGAAATTTACGACAGAGATGATAAATTTTTACAATGATTATTAGCTATTAATTCTAACATTTCTACATCTACCAGAAATCGAAGAACAAGAAGGTTACCTTCTTGGGGATAAGGTTTTTCATGGATGTTATACTCATCCAGGAACCGCCGAAATATATCGTAACAATGACTACATGGATTATAGGGTTTTTTCTACACTTTTTATTCAATGACAACCAGAATTAAGTACTAACACGGAGCTAGACAAATTACAAGGGATAGTATAATGTTTTACAAGAATCACATAGTCATTTAATCCAATTCTAACTTTTCTGCGTCTATTGGTACCATGAAAAGAAGATTGGTTAACCTAATCGTGGATTAGATCTTTTGGCTGATGTTTAGCCACGAACATGTACTTATTTTTGAAACGCCGCACCAAATACATCAAAGAGTGGATTGAATATTGACAAAAAAACACATTGTTGAAGTTGGTTGGAGGTCGATACAATTTTTCAGGAAATTAAAGCAAATCATTGAGGTTGTCTTTCTTTATAACGTGGATCTTATACCAATTAAGAATCTCCGACCCAACATTTTTTTTGCAATGTCAAACTTAAATAGAAGGTCTCCTCTCCAACATCCTCGTAACAAATAATTAAACGGGCGAATTACAAGTCAATGCTGCTAACATCCAAATTAATTGTAGCAGGGATTTTTAGGGCTTTTAGTAATCCAAGAAGCAATATTAACCATGATTTGGATAAGCTTGTTTCACCTTATTGAGTCGGTTTTGAGAGGATAGAAAAATAAATGGTAACTTTTCTCATACCTTTTAGCGTGAATTTCTTTGAAGAAACAATCAAACACTTAGCAATTTTTCAAAAGTTAAGATGCTAATATAATCTATACTACTTGTAAAGAGTGTATATCTTTTATTGAAACTTGAAACTTAAATTAATGTAGTTTGCGTAAATTACCCTTAAATACCCTTTCAACTTGGTAACTTTTCAAAAACATGGCAACTTTAATTACTATGTCTTTTATTGATCAATTTTAAACTTGGTAACTTTTCAAAAATACACACTATATAAATTTTAAAAGACATACGCTTTGTATTTCAAAAAAACACACGCTTTACATCAAGGATCATGATTTCACAAGTACAATTATTTGCCACTATATAACATCGTTTTGCGCGGGTATTTGTCTACTAATTATAATGTCATTAGCAATGTGGAAATTATTTAATCACCATTAGACCAAGCTAAACCCTTCTACCTACACAGTATGTTAGTATCAGCTCTACCGGACAACTTCATCTAACTACACAAATTAAATTAGGAGATATCGAGGATAAAACAAAACTACAAAACTCTATTCTTTAGAGAATAAGATACAATTTGCTAATGATTCGTGAAAATATAAAGACCAAGTATCGCCTAACTAGCAATTAACCTTTTAGCATAAATACTGGAGTAGTTTTAATGCACAAGCTTAAACTACTCTTATCAAATTTGACCAAAACTTTTGCGTAAATGAAAAATTAAAACCGACCTTTATTCTTTAATGACTCTTTTATACTTATGTTGCAAACCCGCCCCCCGGAAAGTATTTGTAAATGAAAGTAGACTCAATTACATTTAAAGTGATATGTGGTACAACTTCTAACAACTTACGGTTTATTAGATATGACTTTTCGAACATTTACCAAAAACTGAAAAAGTGTCGCCAGCCGCCCGATTGGGTCCCCCCAACTGCCAGGCTGATGTCCTACTAATCCAAACTTGTGTTTTTGCTTGGGAAACTTTCCCGAATTTGATACTTCACCAAACTTTTCTTAACTCATTTAAATGATATAGTACTTCATTTTCATAAATACTCATGGTCTAAGGACTCATGGAAACGTACTTTACAAGCATACGGGTATCTTTACCAAACACCCATTTTAACCCACTTTCAAATATAACTTACACATTACTAAAGACTATTAATTCAAAACCAAGACTTGGACTTGTACACTTGACAACAACATTTATAATTCACTTTACGACACTTAAACATCAACTTGAGGTTTCAACATTACTTCAAGCTCGGTATTTATCATATGCGCTTGTCTAATATCAACATGCACTTTCAAACTTTATTGGTACCACATGCTACTATCCAAGCATCCATAAATCATACAACCCTAAAAAATGGTTAAACACTAAACCGTAAGCATTACGCTTAGGAAGTAATAGACATAACAAGCTATCATATATCATTTATATACATTTGCTTCAAAAATAACATTTACTAGTCCAAAAGACTAAAATCATACAATTAGTTACTTTCTTCCACATCAACAATAAACTTCACGTATCATCATTAACATCATAACTAAGCAAATCACTTTCTTAACGAACTAGCCTTACTATAATCTTAATACACGCACCCTAAAACTTAAGCCCTCTACTTCCTTACCATAATCAAAACATAACACAAGGCACATAACACAAAATATGATAAACTCAATATAATCTTTTGTTATATTCAAACTACTTACCTCATATCCAAACTAAATAAAGTAAGAGCACCATCATCATCAAAACCTATTTTCACATAAAAGCAATATCAATCACATTGGTTTATACAAGCCACAACTTACTTAATGTCCACCCTATATCATCATATGATCATATCTTGATTTTATGATGAAATCCCCAAATTTTTTACATAAATCCTAACTGTTAATATTATTAATTATACTTACTTAGTTGAAGAGGATCAAAGCTACAAACTTATTCTTGGTTAAACACACTATTTATACATTAATTTGGTCTTCTAGACTTCATAGCTTTTTCCCTCCTTTTGTTTTGACTCGTCATACACATAAACAAGAACACTATGGAAGTCTTTGGAATCCTAGGGAAATATCTAAATTTTACTTTACTTCTAAGATAGTTATATAACGTTGGCCACTCCACATTTATGATCCATCTATTCCTATATCTTATAGTTTAGCCATATAATACTTTTCATAATATAAAGTTTACACATTTAACCTATAGTTTGACTAACAAGCTTGACTTTCATCTTAAAATAGTGATTAAACAATCATATTTGTTCTTTCAAACCATATAAAGTCTTAGTCAAACTACTAAAGGCATTTTACCATTAAAAATACTTAGAAACAGGTTTTGGGTTTTACACATGCATGTACGGGATTCACACTATAAGTAAAACTAATAATTATATTTTAACTATATTTGCTCGATGTGAACTAATTACTTTTAATATTTATAGATATGATTATTCCTAAAATTGTTATTTGAAGGTTACTTAAATACTAATCTTTGAAGAATTTTATTATATAAGCATTTTGTATAGGTTTTTTTGGCATGTAGGTAAGATTAGTTTGAGATATATATTTTTGTTTTGGTAAAGGGGAGTAATCCTGCACCATGGTAAATATATTAAACCAAAAACATTTATGTACAAATGGATATGGGTGAAATCCCATATCTCAGCCCATTACATAGGCGATAAAGCTTACATAACAAGGTAGACAACTAAGAAGCTTGAAAATAACTAGTGCGTATGAGATGCCATAAGCAGTTACAACTCAAGAAATAATACAAACAAGCTACTAGCAGCTACCGTAAAAGATGAACTTCCACATGTATTTGGATTTTCCAAATCTTCATTCACATATGTGACATGTTCTCCATCTTCCTCATTATCGTTCACCAATGCAGCAAGAATTAGATGTAGTAACAATACCTTCCTTAGAAGTAGAACCAATAGACTTTAACTTAGACGACGTTGTATGCACATTAAGCCGAATATTAGCTCCCTTCTTTGGTTTACTAGTAGTCTTCTTTGGCTCATACCTGAAATTCTGTTTGACTGAAGAACTAGAAAAATGACTACCTTTTAGGCTTTACCTTTGTTCTTCTTATGACTCACCATTTGGAAACCATCATTGGCAGGCACAGTAGAAGGATTAGCAACATTTGAAGTAGTAACAACAGGATAATTGACCACTTTATTAGGGCAATGATCATGGATATGGCCAAAAATCTTGCATAATGTACACCTGGGAGGCCTCCATTCATACTCAACTCAGATAGTATCTTTAGTAAAACCATCCCCTATAAGACAGGGGACACCAATAGTAACAACCTCTACGAGTTCAGCCTCTGAACTAACCTCAATTAAGCACCGAGCAAAACTACTCCTACCCTAAGAATCCTTACACATAGAGCTCGTATACGAATCAAGCATAATAGGCTTGCCCATAAATGAAGCAATTAAGCTAATACCATCCTCTTCAAACACTTGAATAGGTACATCATGTAATTTAACCCATACCGGAATAAGAGTCAGCTCTTCCTTACACAACCTAGTATCAATTGACCGTTTCTTAAAAATGATCGGCGATTTTCGTATCATCCAAGGGCCATCTTCCAAAACTGCTTCTAAACCAGACTGAGTATCGAATTTAAAAAAGAAAAGCCTTCTTCATTCATCATAATCTTTTTCAAACCATATTTAGCCCAATTATTTTTAACATAGTACTCAACCACTGGAAACGTTATTCTATTACCAATAAAGTAGCCATATAGGGTATGCTCAAGACGTGCACTAACCTTTTCTACCACACTACGTGGAATAGAAACGTTAATTCCTTCACAAACTGAAGATTTATCCATTGTATTCGCATCCACATTTACAACATTGGGTGTTGTATCCTTGATACTGTCATCAGAATTAGAATTTGTTGCAGTAGTATTCATCTCATAAACCTCAAGCAAACCACTCATAGCTTCATGCACCTGTGAACAAGTATCACTATCCAAATTAGACCATATTGGATATTTACCAGCTTCAACCTCCTTAAGGAATAAATCAATATCCAAGGTTGATTTCAGCGAGACACCAAACACCAATTGAATAAGTTCATGTTTGCTTTTGATAGAATTAAGCTCAATAGAGGGACCAGTACCCACATTCAAATGGGATGATTCAGCAGCAATCGGTCCTTCAGAATTCTCAACCTGAACATGAGGAGATGTATCATAAGAATTTTCAGCTATAGGATGTGTCGCCACAACTGTAACATCCTTAGTTCGAGACTTCTTATGTTTCCTCATAGTCACTTTCGACAAATCAACGGTAGCACTCAATTCTTCAATATTCACAGGTTGTGTTAATGTATTATTCCCCTCTCCCGTATTCGACATCACAATAATGAATACCAAATACTAATGTAAACGCATGAAACCAGAAATAGAACACTTCAATAAATACGAGTAAACCCTAATTTAACCAATTAGGGTTTTTTAATCAGGTACGAACAATAACTAACCTATAATAAATTACCGATGGCTAATCGGTATTGATGATTAATGATTGGAATTAAATAGACCAGAACACGAACCGACTAAGAAAACCCTAGGTATCGATTTAGAGAAAAACCCAAACAATAAGTAAACCGACCTAAGATCCCAACAGAAACAACGATTGAAGCAAGGTAAAACTTGAATCAAGATTGTAATGGAGAGGATTAAGTGATCGATCAGGCAGAAAAGTTACGGTAAGGGTTTCACAGAATCTCCAAAATCGCCAAAAGGGGAGAGTTTTAGCCCACTTTAGTATTCTTGTAGTATGAGTATGTCATTACTACATAAGAAAAGTGTTGTAAATGGCTACAAATTTGGTTATTAATATATTTCAGCTCAAGAAAAAGGAAAAAAAAAAGAATCAATCAAAATATAAGGTTATTTTAAATTTATAGGTAAATAAAAATGTCATAATTTCTTTTATTGTTGTTTAGGTATCCATTTATTTTATTTATTTGTCTTTTAAAATGAGTGGAAGCCACCTCGGTATAATTTATGCAAGAATTTTGGGCGTAGTATTGATCATTGTCCAAAAAATATAGTTGTTTCGGCCATAGTTGTTGAACGAATTGTGGGAAGTTCGACCGTTGTTTTTCAAGTCGTGGGTAATAGCATAATAATAGAAAGAATGGTAATGTGAAAGGTGGCTCGAAGGCTGTTCTAAGCGTGGGGTCCAAGCTCCAATATAGAATAAAGACAAAAATGACTACTTAATTCTAAGCCTCCTAGCACGTCTAATGTGGGTAAGGATATTGGTAATGATAACATATCTAAAGGTTGCAAGGAATTTATTTTGTGTTTCATAAATGTGGTTAATACGTCGAGTAAATATGATTTATTATTGAATTAATTTGATATTGTACTTGCGGAGATTCAACCAACTGGCAAGGAAATTGGAACAAGCAAAGTGCAAGAAGAGACGAACATTGGTGATGATAATGAGGGTGAGATGGAGAAAGTTGATAATGAAACTGGAAAGTTTCTGGCATCGAAAAGTTTCTGGCATAGGGAGTGGAAGTTGATTTTAGACCAAGAGCTTGTATGAACAATGGAAGGAAATAGTTGATGATGATATGATCCATATGACGATGATTTGGTCGATTATCATGGTATCTCTGGAGATCCACAGACTTTCTGTGACGCTTAGGATATCAAGGTTCGCAGTCGAAAGAAGTAGATTATACTTGATGTTACGTTGAGTTAATTGTAATCTAGTCATAGTCGTTTTTTTGTTATAGAAGTAGTTCTGCTTTGTTATGTTAGTCTTATTACCTATATATAACGGGCTGAGATGTGGGACTATATAAATGATTTATGAGGTTTTACCCTCCATTTTCTAGATGTCAGGGAATGGAAACGAAGAAAGATTAAAGTTGAATAATAATATTGATTTCCAATCGGAATTATAGGTTTATGAAGTTTGTTACCATACATGGATGAGTCATGGAGATTAATAAGACATACTTTTCAAAACAAACTTTATATGACCTCTAAACTTCAGATTATCCAAAGAAGTGATGAGCTCTATCATGTAACTGTTATGATGAGGTTGTTGATGAAGTAGATGTAGATGTACCCGATTGTCAAAAGACGTACAATTATATGTGCAATAGATGTAAATGAATTACTCTTATATTTACTTTCGGGACAAGTGATATTGACCCCCCAAAAAATATTATTCGGAAACCTTACGTTTTTGCTTTTTTTTGGATTTTTTTTCTATTTTTATAATTTTGTATATATCAAAAAACTATAAACCTGAAAGTGCGGAACAGATAATATAAAATTTAATAAGTCAAACGCTTAAAACTGTCAAAAATACGGAACATAAACTGACAAAAAACTGTGTTGTACTGAAAGAAAAATGAATATAAAGTACAAACCCCCTAGTAGGAGGGTCTGTATAACAAGACCCTTACTTTGTTTAGAAGAGTACATAAGTTCTTTTTAGACTTTTCCGATGGAGTTAATCAATCAAACATTTAGCAACATCGACCCGTCAATAAAGTGGCGTCTAGCTTCTTCTAGCTCCCTTGAAGCATGTATCGCATCTCACTTCTTCGATTATGCTCGTCCAACTTTTGAGACTGAAGCTGAAAACTTTATCATTAAATTTTGTGATTATATTGTTTTCAAAACATTTAACTGATAACAATAATTAGTTATTTGTTTGAGGCTTTGAGATTTATACTTGGTTGTAAAAGAGTCATTACATTGGTTGAATCAGTTGGCATACAAATATGAATCAATAAACATTTAATTGCATAGCTGGAATGCATAAGCACATGCTCATAAGTTCGATACCATTTCTTTTGTTCTTCAAATTTTGACGTAACCCTATATTTAGTAATAGCATAACGGCATATTTTTTTACCTCCAAAAGACAATTACAAAGTGAGATTAGAAACTTTATACCTCGATAAAACTTATATTTATGTTTAAATGAAATAGTTTGGATTAGTATGTCTAACATTATATCTACCAAAACTTCTCGTCATCCGTAAATTATTATCATAAAAAAAAAACATATAACCAAAAAAAAT
The DNA here is from genome assembly GCA_030686995.1 of Artemisia argyi. Classification (NCBI taxonomy): domain Eukaryota; kingdom Viridiplantae; phylum Streptophyta; class Magnoliopsida; order Asterales; family Asteraceae; genus Artemisia; species Artemisia argyi. Next base: position 142,198,279 of record CM060697.1, on the reverse strand, counting down.
AATGCTTTCCAAAAATATTAGTTAAAATTTTCATGCCGCCGCAACTAGCGAATACACCAGTAATATATAAAAAGAGTCTATTTTCAAAATATCTACAATGCAAAAGGCTTTTCAAACGTTTTAGGGTTTTTTTCCTAATTATAATAATAATAATAATAATAATAATAATAATAATAATAATAATAATAATAATTATTATTATTATTATTATTATTATTATTATTATTATTATTATTATTATTATTATTATTATTACGGAGTATTATTTTTAATTTGGCGTATTTAAATGATGTTCAAGTCATTCAATTTATGTTGTATTAACTGGCTGTTAAATAACGTTTATAAGAAAAAAGTTGTTCCTTAACTTTACATTAAAGCTCCTTTTAAGTTTTATTCTTGAACTAATTTGGTATTAACTTTATGAAGAAAAAAAAATATGCTGTTATGCTATTACTCATGTTTAAATTTCTTCGAGTAAAGTATATCTACGTTGAAAAAAAAATGATAAATGAGAAAAGCTAAAATAAACTACAACCACATATTTCAAATACACCTACAAAATTATATGCATCTTCCCTTAATATAATCTTTCTTATTTAAAATGTGTAGCTAGAAAAATGTTTTTATTTTGTACGTTTTGATTTTTCTTCTCACAGAAGATCTTTCCAGAAAATGGTGACATAAAGATATGGGTAAACAATTATTATATAATTATCTAAACTACTTATAAAGCATTTAGTACATTCCCTCTTATTAATTTTTTAACGCTTCTTAAAATAGATTTTTAAGCAAATGCAAGTAAAGAAGCATCATTTACAAGTATTTGAAGCACGAATAAAACTAAAAAAAAAAACACTATTCAACATATACAATTAATACATAATTTAATTCATTCTTTCACCAAAATATACAACTATTTAACCCCAATGTACAATCTAAAGCTTCCAAAACAATTAATACACACTTTAGTATATGAATTTGTAGCCTCATCAATAGATGTATTTTATTCAATTGTTGCACTTTATAAAATATCGTTAAGTACTTGATATACTGTGATTATTTGCCCGTGACGGACATGCATGCAGACATGCTACTAGATATTTGGTGACGTTAACATTTATTTTAGGGTACCCAATGCCGCAACGCGCGGGTATCCTACTAGTAATATAAAGATATGGATAAAAAATTATCAGATAATTAAGTAATACAGGATCTTTGTTAATTTCATTACTGTATAAAACCCTAGCATCTCCGACAATCCCATATAACACACAATAAAACACTCTCCCAAACACACACTTTTCAGTTTTCATTCCAAAACTTTAATATCAAGTTGTTTAATGGCTTCACGAACCGAACAAGCAACCACTTTCGCCCATTTCTTTAATCTCAGTTTAACATTCTTCTAATCCTCATCTGCATAATTGATCCATGTTGATACAAAAGTTGGGTGTTCCTTGTTTTGGACTCCAGTTCCCGTATCAATTGGATCTTAATGCTTGAGACCTGCGCACTAAGAGAGCAAACAACACCGTTATGCTTATCGTGGGATTGTCTCCCACGATTAACCTCCGGCGTGAGAGTAAGTAATCGGTTTAGGGTTTTAATGAAGAGTTAGGGTTATTAGATGATACCTTAATGAGGGCCGAGATGCCCTTTATATACACACGGAATCCTTGTTGGTTTCGTCTTCCTTACTCTTCGGCGTATCCATATTAATACGGTCCCTTGATCCTTATCCCATAAATAAGAGATCCTATATCAAAACCGTAAATAATAGATTCGAATTTGGGCCTTTGTTGGCCCAAATCTTGATCATGATAGCCCATGTATGATGGGCTTAGATATTAGTAGTGTCCATTGGTCGGGTTCATGACCCGAGTGCGGACTATACGTCATCATGTCCCCCAGTCTAGTATGCGCAAGGTGCAACCGCGGATGCTAGACTAACAACTATAGCAAAAATACACCAGGAGGCGTAGCGGGTAAACTTCAAGTGTTTCCCGCCAAAAAATTATACGGTGTATCTAGTCCAAATTAGTCCCGAATAGTCCTCGTAAATTGTGAGAAAGTGGGTGAAAAGTACCTCACCTCTTGATCTCCCCGCCACACGATTAGAATGAGTGGGATCCACGTGTCAAGCATCCATGACTGTATGTAACCCTATATAAAGGGTATCTCCCTTTTCACTGTGACTATCACAGTAAAAGCTTCATTTCCACCATTGGTAAGCTCTTCAAACACCAATCAAGAAATCAACTTTTACTAAGGTAACAGCGCGTGCGCATCCGAGCCTATCAAATTTTAAGAATGGTTCTCAAGTTATCCAACTTTACCTCTGATATAACCGAGGATGAACTTCATGAGTTCACCTAGGATTACTATATCCCCCTCGCGTTGCACCCGGTAGTACCAGTGGCGACTGCATCCATGGCTGATTTCCCTGAGGGAAAAGTAGGGGTATACACGCGCATTTTCAAATTTGCGAATCAGCGCGTGCCCATTTCACTATTCTTGTGCGATGTCCTTAATTATTATCGCCTTCATATATCCCAACTGCACTGCATAGGCGCAGCTAACCAATTTTGAAGTAAACAGTCGCTTGCTGGCGATTAATCCTACCATCAATCTCTTCCGCGCATTTTATCACACGACGTGGTCAAATGGGTGGGTGTCCTTTTCCAAGTGCCCAGGGCGGCTGCAATGTTACACGGAAAAGCTAGACGCACTTAGGAATTGGAGGGAGAGGTTTTTCTAGGTTGATGAGATAGTGTTCCCTTGGGCCTTTGAGTTCTATACCCAGGGGACGTTACTAAAGGATGAGCGCCCAAACCCCAGGACGTATAGCGCAGATGATGCTGAGACAATAAATGCCAACTGTATCCCCATCAACTCCTACCCAGAAGAGTTTTTGGTACATATGGGCATCAGTCACAACTACTTCCAAAGTCATGATGAGGTGCCAACGTTTTTGGACGAGAGTAACCGGGTGGGTGCTTATCCTTCCCTCTCCTTCGCTCATTAGTGTAAGCGCTCTTGATGCGTGGGAATTGCACCAGGCTTTACCTCTCAAGGGATCTCGAGAAGCTTACAACCCCCACCAGGCAATGTACCTGATCGTTGTAGTATATTATAGTGACAAGTACCGGGGGATTGATCGTTCAACTCAGGAATAGTGTCGCTAGGATTAGAAAGCCTAAAAACTAGGTCTAGAGGTGAGGGATGATCCTTTTTGTATTTTTATGTTTTTATGAAAGCAAGTAAAATCTCGGTTTTTAGAGGAGTGGGCGGAATTAGTTGCTAGTCAACTAACCCAATAACTAAAGATGCAATCAAAATAAAATGACAAAAATGAAAATAAAGCTAATTAAACTAGTGGTGTGAACAATATATAGGAGAATTATGTTTACTTAGATTTCACTACTCCCTAGATATCTTTTACAGGTTAATTACTTGTTATAGTTGCGTGGATGACGGGTTATATTCCTTAATACCAATCATGGGGTGGCGTACTTACTTCCCCAATTCTATAAGCTCCTACTTCACTCCTATGTCGAGCCTGCAAGAAGCTCCTAACATGGGATCACTAGAATTCGCTCATGCATTAAATACAACCATAAAAACCTAGTACACATCGGTTCATGTTTCTTAAGACGTTCAAGCAAGTTACACAATGGAGATCTGCCAGTTTTCTTAAGCCTAACATTGAAATCATTCATCCATTACAACTATAAACAAGCAATCAACCTATAATCAACATCTAGGTTTCATTACATCTAAGAAAACACACAAGAGATCTAGCCTAGCATGTTAGAATCAAGACAAGTGTAAGATATATTCAAACAACACATAGACATATTGAATGAATTGAAGGGATACTTATCTTAATTGAACATGAAGGGTTTCAAGGGGTGAAAACCCTTGAAAATACTGTTACAAACGAGCTAGGGTTTATAAAGTTCGGCCCTAGAATTCTCCACACAAGTTCCTCTTTTAATGAATGAAAATTAGAAAAGTATATACAGATTTCATGAGGTGACGGAGTCAAGAGGAAAATTCTGACGCCGTCATCTCGCCGCCAAAAATCTTCTCGGATTGCCTAGATCCAGATCTGACGCCGTCATGTGTATTCTTGTTCTAGGCCGTCACCACATTTACTCTTGACGCCCTTGTTCTGACGCCGTCATGTTTTCTCTGGGCAGTCATCCATTTTGCTCCTGACGCCGTCATCTTTTCCTTCTTGACGCCTTTAGGTACTGTTCCCAGCAAGGAAAATCAAGACTTTGCCGTTTTCTTCACTTTTATGCTCCAAAAATGTCCAAAATGCTTCCTTTTCCAGAATTCACTCCCAAAGTACCTAAAATCACAAAAGGAATGATTTAGGGCAATATTTGATCAAATAAATTCCAATTCCGGCTTAAATGACCCCCTAAAAAGTTATGGGTCATTTAACACTAATATAAAAGTAATTACAACAAATAATCATTCCACTAAAGACCAAAGACAAGCACGGAGGTCATATACTAGCACCTCACAAATAGTGTTTAGATACTCACATCTCTCGAGTGTAATAAAGTATATATCACAATATGGAAATGGAAAACATCTCTCACTACATGTCATAGCAAAATAGATTACCATAGGCTTGGGAAAGGATCAAACCTCCACCACATGGCGTAAGCACCTAGGATAAACTAACAAAGAGGTCTTTTAAAGGGTTGTAATGTTAGGTGTAGGGATATGGAATACACGGTTTTGTTGGATATAGGCAATCTTTACTGGTGGCGAGTTAATCATCTTGATTAATTACATGTACAATATGGCGTTGCTAAGCCAAGACTAGACTCGAATTAAGCTAATAAATCAAAAATAACAAAAACATAAAACAAATGTAAAATGAAACGGGATGGTAGTCTGTATGTTTTTTCTCTTTTCTTTTTCTATTTTTTTTTTTTTTTTTTTTGCATACACTTTTACCCTACCATCCAAAATAATATATCATAGGGAATGAACATTCCCCTTACACTTGAATTTTTACATACTTTAAAATGAACTACTCTAATGACTCGAATTAAGATAATCAAAACACTTGGAGTACTTTTAAGATTAATGCACATATGGGGGTAATAAAATGATTTTCTTCCCCATTACTCCATAACATAAGTACTTTACCCATGAGTCCCAATCGTCCCAAAACAATATGTACAAGGATATGACTCGACTTAGCAACCATGTAATCAATTAGATAATTAACTAAGGGTTTAAACAAATAACAATAATACACTAAAGATGAGTGCATACACGGAAGGCTAAGGCGATTTGGTTGTACATTTAAGTGGGTTGTAACAAATTCTTCCTTTAAGTAAGATGCTTAAAGTTAGAAATGAAAAGATAGGCTCGGAGGGGTGTACTAGGGGTTTCGTGTACTAAAAATGAGTACAACGCTAATGTGTGGGAAAAATTAATTGACTTTACTAGCCAAGTAATATAACTTAAATGGTCAAGTAATTATGATACGGGTTTAACACAAGGGTGATCCTAATGCCTCTTATCATGTAGTAAATCCTACTACATGAATGTAGTCTCACTAGCGGTCTCGGGATGTGTAACAATTCGCATTTTCAGATTTATTTCTATTCCCGAAAATTTTACTATTCACTTTTACTTTTCATTTTTTCCCGAAATTTGATTTTTGTTTCTTGGCCTCGAGTGATAAATCATTTCCATGGCAAATTAAAAGTTTGACACTCATCAGATCATTTTCGTGAAAGTTATTAAGGAATTACAAGGAATTACACGTTTTAGGGTAAAACGTCATTCAAAAATTCTACGCACAACGAAACTCGACCGCGTTAAGTGACCCCGCATCAGAAAAATGTTTAGTACTCTTATGATTAATTAGAGAATTAATCATGACTGTGAAAAACATGACCAAAATAAGCCTCGGCCGTGAAAAACTGAAATTTTCAGTTTTTAAGCATTTTTACTCAGCTGTAACCCTAGCCTATACCTGAACCGCGTTTCTAAGATGATTTGAGTTTTCAACTTATTAGAAAAAGTCAACATATTTTTCCCTCCTCCTTTGACCAAAAATCATTCCTTGATTTGATAAGTCATTCCTTGATTTTTAGGTTTACGGTTTTATGTCTAAAAGACATTTAATACCAACCGACACTAGACTGAGCCCAGCCTAAACATAATAAGTCATTTTAAGTCATTAGTATCCTATTAGAAAATTTACATTTTACTTTTCTCAATTTTACGCAACTTTCGTACGTTTTACGTATTACGCGTTTTAGACTCGTGTTTCCAGTTTTAGCAGGGTTTGAGCAACCCAATAGAACCTACCACTTATTTTATATTTTATTATGGAGTATATTGACATGTTTAACCATACTTTCAAGTTTCACATTTTTACGATACCCAGTTTTACGTTTTGAGGCTTAACAACTTACGGTTAGCAATTTACGGAGTCAAAACTAGCTACATACTTAGGATAATATCATCACAAACCAACTCATCCTTCCTTATCCTATGCAAACCGACTTAGGGGGGGGGGAGTCATCCCATAGGTGGCTTCATCTCATGACTTTAGCCATTAGATCATTACTTAATTACAACTTGGTCACCAAGTTTAGGAAACTTCCTAGTTACTTCCATAACCTCCTCAAGACCATATAAAGCCTCTCCTTGCCCTCCTATTTCGTTCATCATCACACCACACCAACACCATAACCCTATCTAATTTACTCCAAGTTATATACAAGATTCAAGAGCTATAACAACATAGAAACCCTAGTTTAGTCTTGATTCATCAAAAATACTTCCAAACCCTAGAGACTTTGGTGATTCTCTTGAGTTTAGATCCACTCAAGTCACCTAAACCTTCCTCACAAATCATTCAAGAATACAAGGGTAGAAAGATTGCTTGAAGCGAAGTAGGGTGAAGCTTAAGTCTATCAAAGTCCGTACCTTACTAGTTACTTACCTTTCTTTTAGAAAGCCTAAAGTTGTAAGCAAACCCTCACATACTTTCTTGCTAAATATCATTTTCATGCTATTTATGTTTCTTTCATGCTATATATGGTCTTTGTATTATGTTCATGATGTATAAAAACTAGTAAAACAAGTTATGATATATATATATGTTAACTTATGATCTTTAAACAAGTAAACTAGTGACTTTTATGAAGAACCCCGACCAAAATAGTATAACCATGATATTTGAAACTTACTTACTGTTAAAGAGGACTTAACAAGGAAAACATAGCAATTTGAATCACCCAAAACGAGTACCCGAGTCAAAAGTTATGACCATTTAAAGTTAGCAAAACCAAAACGCCGAAACTGCCGATACCTACTGTTTTGCATTCTGCCATTTTGAAAGTCACCCTTCTGGTCCGATTCATCAAAAAGTTAAAACACAAAAGTTGTCCGGAACGACGTTTTCATTCAAGGTCAAAGAAGCTCGAGCCCTGAAAACGCTTTCCGAGTGATAATTTTCTTCAAATTCTTAACAGCCCATTTTTAGACCAAAGTCACTATATAATAGTTATGATTTACTAAGACCAAGAGGTCTAATGACCTAAAGCCAAGACCACAACCATGGCTAAAGCCAAGGTTGAGTCTCAAGACCATGGTACAATGACCAAGGTCATGGCGAAGCTATGACCAAAGACCATATAAACTTACCCTAATAACAATCTTCATGTAACTTTCGGATCAAAACTTATATATATGTTATCGAATACTTCAATAGTAGGGAGCCTCATGTGAGGAGTTCATTAAGTAAGCCGTCGAGATGAGTTGTGGATTTACGAATTAAAGTGTCCTGGCTCCTCGAACGTTTACTCCATGACTTCTGAATTATGTCAGCCCGAACGGTAGTAAGAGATATACAACCTATACATGTTTCATAAACCATTTATATTGAAAGACTTACGCTATATACTAAGTACTACATCATGAACATTATGCAAGACATATATAGGAAATTCTTCGTATACTTAGACATTACTCCAAACCTAAGTCGCAACGTTCTATTATAGGCTGCTCTTAGTGACTTTCGCGATTCAACTACCACTTTCATTTCACATCACTTAAGCTTAAGGTGAGTCATAGCCCCTACTCTTTTCATACTTGTTTTAACTCTTTGGGGGAGACACATGCTCAACTACTTGCTTACTTGTACAAATACTCAAAACGTTTATACTTGACTGTGTTATACTTGATTGCATACATACATGACTGCGTTATACTTAATTGCGTTATTCTATTTATTGACTAGTAGTTATCTTTGGGAAGTGGCTCCCAGTTATCTTTGGGAAGTGGCTCCCAGTTGTCTTTGGGAATTGATTCCCAGTTGTCTTTGGGAATTGGCTCCCAAGTGAGGTCTTCGGAGATGAAGTAGAGACTCACTACTAATTGCTTAATTGTTTTGATGAACTATTACATGTCTTATTCATTCTATATATTTAGCAGTGGGTTGTGAACACACAGGTTGCAAGTGTTGTTATGAGCGGGACTTGCAACTGAGTGGATTCACAATGCCTTTGCTGTGTGAACATTCTTTAAGGCTTTTCAACTATTTTAAGACAAACTCTATGAACTCACCAACCATTGTGTTGACACTTTAGCATGTTTGTCTCAGGTCTATAAGGTGATAGCTGTTGCATGGAGCATAGAGTCGCTTGGCATGTTTTGATGACTTATGCTTTTATCTTTACCATTCGATATGTCTTAAAACTCTTATGTATTGTATTATGGAACTCAAGTTTGTAACTCGGAATTTATTAATCGAATGGTAACTTTTCAAAACGTCTCATTTATAGTTCGTTTTCTATACCTTGTACTTTGTATTATGAAGTAGCACCCCTATGACACAGTCTTCCGCTGCGATATTTTGGGGGTGTTACAGGATGCATCACTAACGCAAGTTCTAGAATCTAAATGCTACCGGTACACTCATAAGCACTAATAGTAAATGCTTTTTCTATCAAATCTAAAGGTGAACCTCACATATTTGGGTGGAAAATTTTTCTGAATAGTACGGTTTTGTGCTAGTCATACAACTCCTATCCATGAGACGCTTCCTATGGCTAAAGTTTCACTCCTAAATATTGTAAAAAAAATAAATTTGGCGCTAAAATTATACTAACAAGTATTTCTCATAGTTTTATTACACACCTACCATCAAACAAACAAACTCAAGTGAAAGTTTATCTATAAGGTATCATCATTTACCCTCCCCTTACACTTAGCATGAAAATTGTCCCCAATGTTCTATTAAAGATTGTAAAAGTAAAACAGGTAAAAGAATGAAATCAAATACTCCCCTGATTCGCTCGGTATGGATAGTATGGTAACAAGATTAGATCTTCCTCCAAGAAAATGAACAATCAAAGCTTCCCTTCCAGAATATAAATCATCTTCTTGACAAACATAACCTGTTAAACCTGAGAAAATAAACAAGGCACCCTCGTGTAAAATCGGCGGCAATCTATATATGCTAACAAATCCTAGAAAACAAAGTAAGATATAATGCTTGCGGAATGAATGTTTGCAGATTTCCTGTAGTTTATAAAACTAAAGATTCGACAAAAACTTTAAGACTCCGTTAGAAAAACAAAACAGGTAAAATTTCCACATTTTTACACGTGACGCCGTCAGGAATTTCTTCCTAACGCCGTCAGAAGTGACCTGCAGAAATCTTTATGTTAAGTTTCCGGAAAATTTCTGGAAAAACTTTGTCCTACTTCCTGGAAAATCCTGCAAAACATCATTATGACTCGATACAAGCATTTGACTCTAACATATACGAATATACATGTTCATTTAATATTGTGGAGAATCATGATCGAGTTTGTTTCTTAAAAACATATTTGGGGTTTCCCCTTACACTTATCTTTTGTGAAATACCTTTGGATGAAGTCAAGACTAAGCCAAACGACAAAATAAAGTATTTTCACCATTTTAGTTTGAAACATGATCTACCAACAATAAAAATAAAGCATGCATACGGAAACAAATAACAATCAAACAATTAAAAATCACACAAAGCATGGGTTGCCTCCCAAGAAGCGCTTTTCTTTATTTACGAGTCTTGTAGCTAGACTCAAGGTCATGGGTTACTATGTGATCTCATCCTTGTTTTCACTCTCTAGGTCATCTCCTATATTAGTTTTGTATTCCGGACCTAGTTGCAAGCATTCCTTGTAGAAACCAAGTATCCTATTCATAACATATTCAACTCCTCTACGTCTATCCTCATCATTCCTATAGTAAACCGCTTGTTTGTGTTCCTTTTCTATGTTCGATAGGAGGCGGTATTTTTCAATCTTATAAGGCATTTGGTAAGCAATCTCATCATTCTCTTTCTTGAACCTAACTATCCCTAGAGTCGGATCATGACTCATCTTAGAGGTCTCAACGAATGGTTTTCCGAACACTACTTGACTTAGGCAATCATCTATCACTGGACGAGTATCCTCCACTATCACAAAGTTGGTCTCATAAGTGAAGTTTCCAATAATCACATGCAATCCTTTCACTCTTCCTACAAAATTACTTATCAGATTCTTATTGGGCATCATCCTATAACCAAGTTGTTTCTTCATTACCCAATTATAATAAGTCCTAGTCATGATGTTTATAGGAGACCTAGGATTGATATAAGCTTTCCATACATGCATATGCCCAATGTTGCATGGTATGTTGATGTTAGAAGGAGCACCTACTTTAATAAGGGGTGAACCAAGGATATATGGTGTCTCGGGATCATCAAATAAATCTTTGTGATATTCCCGTTCTTCCTTGGTGGGCAACTTATCAAAGTATTCTTCTATGTCTTCTACTTCCTCTAACTTTTCTCCCTTATCAACCTCAACTTCCTTAATTTCATCCATAGTCTCGGTTCCAACTTCATCCTTGTCACTTTCTTCTATATCCTTATCTATTGGCTTAATGGTGACAACATTGACAAAGTGGACGTGTTTGGATGACGAGGGGTCCTTAGTTTGGACTCCGCTATTGGCATCCCTAGTGTCCTTCCTAGGTGTAGTTAACACTTGGTTGTTGAGGGCTTTTAACAAGTTGTCAATCTTATTGGTCATCTCCGTTTGTTGTTGGTTGAATTCGGTTTCAAACTTAGCTATGCGAGCTTCTTGAGATGCCATAAACTTGGACATCAATCCTTCAAGATTGTTGGTACTACCATAATTGTTAGAAGGATTGTTGTTGAAAGTACGGTTGGAGGGTGGACCGTTTGGTTGGTAACGATTAGGCGGATTGGAAGAATTGTTTTGATTTTGCTTCCACCTAAGGTTTGGGTGATTTTCCAAGAAGGGTTGTATGAATCACCGTAAGGGTTTGGCTCGGGTTTGAAAGTGTACCACTTATCTCCCGCTTCGTCGGTACGCGAAGACGCGTAGTCCGCAAAAGCTATTCCGGGGAGTTCCACGCAATCACGAGTGTCGTGGGGACCACTACATAATTCGCATGAAGAAGTGATTTTGTTCACTTGGCTTGAAGGCTTAGGAGCTTCGTAAGATTTCATGAGAAACTTGACTTGGTCCTCAAGTTCCATGATCCTACAGTCGGGAGTGCTAGAATTGTTCGAAGGCAAAGATATTGCCTTGACCGTTTTGTTCAAATCACAGGGATCATTCCAACTTTCGTTGTCATAGAGAGCAAGATCTTCTATGAGTTCCCATGATTCTTCCGCACTAAGATCACGTAGCTTGCCACCGGCCGATTGGTCAATGGTTCACCTTGTGGAGAGATCGATATGGTCATAGAAGATTTGGACTTGGAGCCAAAGATCTATGCCATGATGAGGGACTTTTGGAGTAAGTCCTTGAAACGAGTCCATGATTCATATAGATTTTCACCTTGACATTGTTGGAACATCAAGATATCATTTCTAAGCTTGGTAGTTCTCCCCGGTGGGAAAAATTGAGCAAGGAAACGAGTGGTGAGATCATCCCATGAGGTGATAGATCCCGCGGGTAAACGTTCAAGCCATTGACTAGCTTGATCACGTAGAGAGAATTGGAATAGGCATAATTGGGTTGACTCTCTAGTTGTAACATCAAGGTCTATAGAATCTACGATTTTAAGGAAGTCCTTAAGATGTTGATTTGGATCTTCGGAACGAAGTCCATGGAATGCACATCCGCTTTGCACCAACCGGATGGTGTCAGATCGCAAGGGAGACACATTGGTTCCTTGGGTGAGCTCAATAGTGTTTCGATAGCCTTGGTGGATAGGTCGGGAATACTCTCCTAGGGTTCGGGGCCTAAAAGGTTGGTTAGCTAGTGGTGGGTTTTGTGGGTGGTCTTGTTGTGGTGGGTTGATGGGTTCAAAGATGTTACCACCTTCCATGATGTCGGATGGTAAAGAGTTACGAACAAAAACACGAAGAAATAGATAGACTAAAGAAAACCTAAAAATAAAAATAAAATCTTACTAGAAAGGAATCTAGCAAGTAGACCTAATAAAAAGAAATCCTAACCTAGACAATAACTATTCCCCGGGCTGCGGCGCCAAAAACTTGATACGTGGGAATTGCACCAGGCTTTACCTCTCAAGGGATCTTGAGAAGCTTACAACCCCCACCAGGCCGTGTACCTGATCGTTGTAGTATAGTATAGTGACAAGTACCGGGGGATTGATCGTTTAACTCAGGAATAGCTTGATCACGTAGTGAGAATTGGAATAGGCGTAATCGGGTTGACTCTCTAGTTGTAACATCAAGGTCTATAGAATCTACGATTTTAAGGAAGTCCTTGAGATGTTGATTTGGATCTTTGGAACGAAGTCCATGGAATGCACAACCGCTTTGCACCAACCGGATGGTGTCGGATCGCAAGGGAGACACATTGGTTCCTTGGGTGAGCTCAATAGCGTTTCGATAGCCTTGGTGGCTAGGTCGGGAATACTCTCCTAGGGTTCGGGGCCTAAGAGGTTGGTTAGCTAGTGGTGGGTTTTGTGGGTGGTCTTGTTGTGGTGGGTTGATGGGTTCAAAGATGTTACCCCCTTCCATGATGTCGGATGGTAAAGAGTTACGAACAAAAACACGAAGAAATAGATAGACTAAAGAAAACCTAAAAATAAAAATAAAATCTTACTAGAAAGGAATCTAGCAAGTAGACCTAATAAAAAGAAATCCTAACCTAGACAATAACTATTCCCCGGGCTGCGGCGCCAAAAACTTGATCCGTGGGAATTGCACCAGGCTTTACCTCTCAAGGGATCTCGAGAAGCTTACAACCCCCACCAGGCAGTGTACCTGATCATTGTAGTATAGTATAGTGACAAGTACCGGGGGATTGATCGTTCAACTCAGGAATAGTGTCGCTAGGATTAGAAAGCCTAAAAACTAGGTCTAGAGGTGAGGGATGATTCTTTTTGTATTTTTATGTTTTTATGAAAGCAAGTAAAATCTCGGTTTTTAGAGGAGTGGGCGGAATTAGTTGATAGTCAACTAACCCAATAACTAAAGATGCAATCAAAATAAAATGACAAAAATGAAAATAAAGCTAATTAACCTAGTGGTGTGAACAATATATGGGAGAATTGTGTTTACTTTGATTTCACTACTCCCTAGATATCTTTTACAGGTTAATTACTTGTTATAGTTGCATGGATGACGGGTTATATTCCTTAATACCAATCATGGGGTGGCGTACTTACTTCCCCAATTCTATAAGCTCCTACTTCACTCCTATGTCGAGCCTGCAAGAAGCTCCTAACATGGGATCACTAGAATTCGCTCATGCATTTAATACAACCATAAAAACCTAGTACACATCAGTTCATGTTTCTTAAGACGTTCAAGCAAGTTACACAAGGGATATCTGCCAGTTTTCTTAAGCCTAACATTGAAATCATTCATCCATTACAACTATAAACAAGCAATCAACCTATAATCAACATCTAGGTTTCATTACATCTAAGCAAACACACAAGAGATCTAGCCTAGCATGTTAAAATCAAGACAAGCGTAAGATGTATTCAAACAACACATAGACATATTGAATGAATTGAAGGGATACTTATCTCAATTGAACATGAAGGGTTTCAAGGGGTGAAAACCCTTGAAAATACTATTACAAACGAGCTAGGGTTTATAAAGTTCGGCCCTAGAATTCTCCACACAAGTTCATCTTTTAATGAATGAAAATTAGAAAAGTATGTATAGATTTCATGAGGTGACGACGTCAAGAGGAAAATTCTGACGCCGTCATCTCGCCGCCAAAAATCTTCTCAGATTGCCTAGATCCAAATCTGACGCCGTCATGTGTATTCTTGTTCTAGGCCGTCACCACATTTACTCTTGACGCCCTTGTTCTGACGCCGTCACGTTTTCTCTGGGCCGTCATCCATTTTGCTTCTGACGCCGTCATCTTTTCTTTCTTGACGCCGTTAGGTACTGTTCCCAGCAAGGAAAATCAAGACTTTGCCGTTTTCTTCACTTTTATGCTCCAAAACGTCCAAAATGCTTCCTTTTCCAGAATTCACTCCCAAAGTACCTAAAATCACAAAAGGAATGATTTAGGGCAATATTTGATCAAATAAATTCCAATTCCGGCTTAAATGACCCCCTAAAAACAGATCATTTTTCGCCTCATCAGCTCTCTTTTATTGTAATTTATGTAACTCCGTTTTGTTTTCTTGTTGTTTGTTGCACAGAGATTGATCTATTCAGCATAGTCAAGCTGTCGAAGCCCACACAGGCAACCGTAGGGGTGCGCCCTTTGAGAGATGGTGAGACACCAATTTTGGAGGCTACAGCAGGGCGCACCATGGAGTTTGTACAGGAGGAGCCGACGAATGCCTCCCCAGTGGTTCTAGAGGCGACCCCAGTGTGCAGTGTTCCAACTCAAAGAGTGCAATCCCCAGAGCTTTCGCGCACAGATTCTTCAGAAGGTATGGGGATCCTTAAGGCTGAAAGTTAGCTAGAGGAGGCAAGCCAGGGGTGAAGCGTAAGAAGGCTTTTGGCGATGATGGCGCAGGCACATACAAGAGAAGACGCTATATTATCACTGTGGATGTGTCATCAGAGGAGGATACGTCACCCTCCATTACTACGCAGGATACAACTGAAACTCCTCCCCCCAAGTAAGTAAGGAAACCTGTTCCTCTTTTTTACTTTTTTTTTATCTTCTATTGATATAGAATAACCTTGAATCCTTATCATTTACGTGGAGTGTTGAAGCTGCTGGAGGTGATGCGGTGCATGCTGGGGGATCGCCACCTAAGGCGAGTCTTCCTCATCTTGATGAGCCTTCGAGGGCATTTGAGGATGTGCCCACAGATCAGCAGATAGAGGAGCTTAGTTTGGCCGCTGCGCACCAGGCCTCATTGGTGCTCAGCTCAGAGCAAGGTATGCTGGAAAAGGGAGCAGTAGTGCGCAAAAGGATGAAGAAATTGCGCTACTAAAGGCGCAGTTGGCAGATGCTCATGCTGAAGTAGAGTCAATAAATCTGTATGCCTAGAAGCTTGCTGAGGAGAAGATGTCACTGCTTGCGCGGGTTAGCCAAGAGCGTGCTGCTTTCACAGAGTACAAGTCCACTTGCCTTTCGGTTCTGAAGTATATGGAACAGAATAAGAATGAGCACTTCTCTAGGTTGGACAAGTTCCGCAAGGCTATGGATGATGCATTGGAGAAGCAAGAGGGTAAGCTGTGCAAGCTCAATATAGAGTATGATGAAGAGCTGTACCCACACTTGGTGTCATCCGTTGCTGAGCGCAGGTGGCTTATTAGCCATGGCCTGCGCCTTGCTGCTTTGAGCACCCTGGAGTCTCAAGAAGTTAAAGAGTCATTTGGGGATGTTGTCCGATGTGCGCTGGCGCGTGGTAAGGCGGAGGCTATAGAGGAATTGTATGAGAACAAAGTGTTGACAATGCCTATCGCCCAAGTGCCAGGTTACAACGGGGATGCCTTTGCTGAGCTTGTCGCTGCTATGGAAAAGATGAAGCTGTTAGAGCTTCCTCATATTGCTCAACTGGAGCGCGACCAAGATTACCCCATAGGTGTTATTATGGAGGGGTTAACCTTGGCCAGGCACACAGCAGAGGGCGCATAGGCTCAACCTGACTACTTTTTGAAGCCAGATATGTCGCAGTTGGAGGTACCTGTCTTTGATCGTCCATGTGATATCCTTAACCCTTTCGCTCTCGAGAAGGAAATCCGCTTGAAGGCATCCTTAGAGGCCCATGCCATGAGACTTGCAAAGAAGGAGGGTGTGAAGGGGAAAGCAATCCTTTGTGGTATTGGCGCAACACATATTCCCAGGTCTGATGGGGTACCTGTGAGCATGGCGACAGTGTCACCTAAGGATAGTAGTCTGCTGAAGAAGCTTGAGGAGGCTAGGAGTGCAGCGTACTGAGGCGGCAGCTCAGAGCATAGGTGTTCCCATAGTTTTTAGGCTGTTTGCCTTTGTTTTGTAATAGATTGACATTTTGTTGCACATGTGCATGTTAAATCTATATTTTGTATGAACTCGTAGTCCATAATAAAATTGATTTTGAAAGTGCGATTGTACACATATTGTATTATAATGTTTGTACATAGTTTTTTGTCTTTGCATAAAAGACGTCCATGTTATGTCTAAAATTGTTATGGAAGCGTACTCAAAAAAGGTTACAGGAATCTATAATTACTTAATTGTGTATGAAGTCCATAACTTAATGTATATGCGAATATAAAATTCACAAGTGTATGGGTTAACATGCAGCGTACTGCAAATACCATATCAAGGAGTTAAGAGTGTTGACTCCTAATTTGTTAAATGCACACAATGTGCATTGTTGCGTATCCATCGTGGGATGCACATTGAACTTACTCCAACGTCTTGAGAGTAAGGTGTTTAACAAGGATGCGTGATCCAATGTTGATGGGTTTGCAACCCTCTTATTCAATGAGTTATTTAGTAGGTTTACTCATCCTTTACCATCGTGGGTTTTAATAAGTGCATGCACGCCATGTAGGCAAAAGATAATATAACAACAATATTGAGATATAAATGATATGTAAATAACAAAGTGAAGTGTGTCACAGAGTTAGCTAGAAACCGCGACATTTAATTAATTCTTGCAAGCTTTTGGGAAAAAGAAAGAAAACATTTGCCTATATAAAACAAAATGTAAATACACGGACATTTATTGAGCACTTACTAAAGTGCGAAGGTGTCCATGCACAGGGCCGTAGCCTTTCCAAAAGATAACATCTCTTGAGATTGCAAATATTCCATGTGCGTTGTAGTTCACGGCCATCCATGTCACGCAGCTTGTATGCGCCTTTTCCTAGTGCTTCGGTGACTTCATAGGGTCCTTCCCACTTTGGTCCAAGTTTTCCTGTATCTTCTGCGTGGCTTGCATCATTAGCGCGATATACAAAGTCGCCTGGTCTGAATGAGGTGCTTCGAACTTTAGCATCGTAGTATCCCTTCATTTTTTGACTTAGCTCTTGCCTCACATACAGCTGCACGTTCGCGCATTTCTTCCAATAGATCCAAGTCTATACATCGTTTGTCATCATTGGTTGTGACATTAACTTCCGCCGTACGAATAGTTGGCATCCCAATTTCAGCTGGTATGACAGCTTCTGTCCCATAGAAAAGAGAAAAGGGGGTGTCTCCAGTGCTAACTTTGATTGTCGTACGGTGCGCCCACAAGACGTGCGACAATTCATCCACCCATCTTCCTTTGTGTTTGTCAAGGCGCGCTTTAATTCCTTCGCCCAGACTACGATTCGCGCGCTCAACCAAACCATTGGTTTGTGGGTGCTTAACTGACGCGAAGTGTTGTGTAATATTTAGTTGCGCGCACCAATCTTTGAACGGGTTATCGCATAATTGTTTTTCGTTGTCTGAAATGATTTCCCCAAGTAATCCAAAGCGGCATACAATGTTCTCCCAAACAAATCGTTATACTTGATTGCCTGTGATTGTTGCCACTGCTTTTGCCTCAATCCACTTAGTGAAGTAGTCTATAGCCACAATAAGAAATTTCAGCCCCCCTGCTGTAACAGGGAAGGGGCCCGCGATATCGATACCCCACTTATAGAATGGCCATGGCGAAGTGATAGGCATTAGCTCTTGTTGTGGTTGGCGCGGGATGGGTCTGTGAACTTGGCAGTCGCTACATTTCTTTATCATATCCCGCGCATCGCGATGCATAGTGGGCCAATAGTAACCTGACCGCAAGGCTCGTGCTACAACGGACCATGGTCCTGAGTGCATACTGCATGAACCGGCGTAGATCTCTCGGAGTACGTAATCTGCCTGAAGAGGTCCAACGCACCGAAGCCATGATTATAGAAATAAACGTCGATATAGGATACCATCTCGAATATCAAACCTCTGCACTGTGCGCCGTATCCGTCGAGCGTCCTTCTGCTCATGGGGTAATATACTTAAACTATAAGAGCTGAAATTGTCATTTTCCAATTTTGGTGATCCAAGGGTTTATCATGCCATTTTCAGATTCATAGAGGACCAAAGCTGTCATTTCACCAAAGATGTCTTTAAAGGACTAAAGCTGAAAACTTCTGAAACTTGGAGGACTGAACTTGTAATATCTTGAAACTTCAACCAAGGATCAGAACTAACATTTCTCAAATCTCTGAGGTCTTCTTTAGGCTCAGCATTGACTTTCTTTGACTATCTGCACACTTTTCACTCTCGTGCTCATTTTTTACGGTTTCTGTTTGTTTTACATCATTTATTGAAATATCCGTACCTGCACATTCAAAATCACAAAAACACACTTTCTTTGGCGTTTTGGGTTAGTTTTTGGATTATTAAGTCTCAATTTGATAAAGAAAAGGTGAGTAAATAAGTACTCACCATATACCCTTGCTTATGAATTCGATGATAGGGTTTATCCACGTAGGATCCTGCTCTTCTATCACCGTGGATATCTCCATCTCCGAGATGGATTTGTTTTTCAGGGTCTCTACCAATACTTTTTTTGACAGGTGCGCAAAGCTTGTAGATGCGATCTTGCTTAGTGTATCCGCTTTCCTGTTTTCCCCTCTAGGAACTTGTTTAATGGTGAACCTGTTGAAACCCTGGATTAGGGACTTGGTCTTGTCGAGGTATTGGACAATGTTATCCTCTTTAGCCACATATTCGCCCAACACATGATTGGCTACTAATCAGGAATCGACATTTGCTTCTAGGTTGCGTACAACTATTCGAGTTGCAATGCGTAATCCAGCAATTAGGGCTTCATACTCTGCCTCGTTGTTCGTGGCTGTGAATTCAAAACGCAGTGCGTAAGTGAATTCTATTCCTTCTGGACTGGTGAGGATAAGGCCTGCGCCTGACCCGTCCACGCACGAAGATCCGTCCGTGAATAGGACCCATGGTTCTTGTAGTTCTACCTCGCCTCTTGAAGGTGGAGCATCAGTGTTTGGTTTCTCAATGATGAAATCTGCTAGTATCTGCCCCTTAACCGCAGTGCGTGGTCTATAAGAGATGTTATGTTCGCCTAGCAACACACTCCATTTTTGTAATCATCCTGATGCGTCGGGTTTGGAGATAACTTGCTTGATAGGTTGGTCCGTGATCACCACTATTGGGTGTGCTTGAAAGTACCTGCGCAGTCTTTTGGCTGCGAATACTAACGCCAGGACCAACTTTTCCATTGCGCTATAGTTGATCTCTATCTTCTTGAGTGCTTTGCTTACAAAATATACCGGTGTTTGTACGGAGTTCCTATCTGTCAGTAGCACCGCACTGACTGCTCCATGAGTCGCAGACAAATACATAATTAACTCTTCCCCTGGTCGGGGTACGACTAGTGTGGGAAGCGCTGCTATATGTTACTTAAGCTGTGTAAAAGCTTCTTCCGCTTCCGCAATCCAACAAAAGTCTCCCATTTTTGTACACTTCTTGAGTGTTTTAAAGAGAGGAAGTGACTTATCTGCTGATTTGGACAGAAATCTGTTCAACCTAGCTAATTTTCCATTCAGGGACTGGACTTCTTTCAACGTGCGTGGTGAAGGGAGCTGGATGACAGCCTTTATTTTTTCTGGGCATGGCTTAATGCCATCAGGCTCTATCAAGTATCCGAGGAACATGCCTTCTGTAGCACCAAAAGCGTATTTCTTAGGATTTAACTTCATGTTGATCTTTTCCAGTGTTTTAAATGTTTCTTCAATGTCGCGTACCAATTCGTCTTCGGTATGGCTTTTTATGACAAGGTCGTCAACAAAGACCTCTAGGTTGTGGCCCACTTGCTTTTCAAATGCATTATCTACCAACGCTGGTAGGTGGCGCCTGCATTTTTTAAACCAAAAGGCATTTTGAATAACAATAGACACCCTGGCTTGTGTGGAAGGCTATTTTTTCCTCGTCTTCTTTAGCCATTTGGATTTGATGGTACCCTTTTTATGCGTCTAAGAAACATTTAAAGGGGTATCCGCACAAAGATTCTATCTTCCAGTCTATCTCTGGTAGCGGGCAGCAGTCTTGTGGACATGCTTTGTTGAGATCAGTGAAATCCATGCACATCCGCCAGCTACCATCACTCTTTTTCACCATCACTGGATTGGAGAGCCAACCATGGTAATAGACTTCTCGCATGATACCTACGTCCACAAGCTTGTGTACTTCCTCTAGAATGGCTTTTGCGCACTCTAGATCTTTGTCGTGCTTTTTCTGCCTCACTGGGGAGTATCCTTGTCGGATTTTAAACTCATGTTCTATGATCGATCGTGGCACACCAGTCATGTGCTTTGGTTCCCATGCAAAGATGTCTAGGTTCCTTTGCAAGAGTGCGCACACGGCTGCTCTGCCTTTATCAGACAGCGATCCCTCGATCGATACTTCTTGCTCCGGGTAATCAGTATGAATTGCGACCTTCAGGTTTGATACTTTAGTTGCATGCTGTTCTGGAGTTCTTGTCGTCTCACATGTAACCTTGTTAGACTCTTTAGGTGGTACAGTGGTACTGTTGAGGGTGACAATGCCTCCTTCTACTGGAATTTAAGCATCCCATGTGCTGTGGATGGTACTGCGTGCATGGCTGATATTCCTGGTCTTCCAATAATGCCATTGTATGGCGAAGGAGATCTGATCACCATAAAATTCATCCAGGCCACCGTGGAGTGTTCCTTATTACCAACGACAATGAGTAATCGTATTTGCCCCATGGGCCATATCTTTTCTCCTGTAAAGCCAGTCAACGATGTCGTGGCCGGGCTTAACTGACTTCGTATCTCAGGTCGCAACCTTTTGAAACAGTGTTCATACATTATGTCTGCGGATGCCCCTCCATCAACATACATGCGGTGGATATCGTGACCCCCCGCATGTATCTCGATGGTGAGCGGTTCCGCTACTGCGTTGTCCGCAGCCAGAGTAGGGAAATAGATTTCGCTCCCATAAGAAAAATTTTGGATGACCTTTTGCCTAGTCTTTCGTTGCCATGATTGTATCATGTAGATGGTGTCAGCCTTGTCTTTAGGTGCTTATTTCTTGCTCCCAATCTTTTGTTTTTCTTTTCCATCCTTGATGTTCTTAACTAAATGATCCAATTTGCCTTCTTTCACTAATTTATCAATTAGTTGGCGCAATTGGACACACTCATTAGTGGTGTGGCCCTTCTGTCCATGATATTCACAGTATCCGTTCCCTACACGCCGATCCTCTGGGGTGTGCATTGGTAGGGATTTCGGGAAGTTCGTGCCTTCCATCACAAATATCTCCCTTGGAGTCTTTGTTAGTGGGGTGTATTTGTCATTATCTCGTCCACTCCCCTGACTGCGGTAGCTTTTGTTACGGTTGCTACTCTGGTCGTTGGATTGTCTCTTAGGCTGTTCTTGTGACCTATAATTTGAGTAGCCTTTCTTGCTATCCGCAGCGGCTGCTTCCCCTTGGATAAAGGACCTCGTGCACTTCATAAGTTCATCAAAGGTTTGGGGAACCGTATCATTTAACCTTCTGATAAGTTCTGGGTTATTGATTCCATTCATAAACCCTGAGATCTTTAGTATTTCAGGGCATGCCTTGACGTGTATGCATTCGTCCTTATAGCGCTCCACATAAGCGCTTGTGGATTCCCCTTGGCGTTGTTTTACCCTATCAAGTTCGACAGGCTTCTTGGCGCACTTCTTCCTTTGAGTAAAGTTCAAGCGAAACGCCTTTCGCAACTCTTCAAACCCATCTATGCTTCTTTGTGGCAGCTTACTAAACCAGGTTCGCGCATTCCCCACCAATGTGGAGTTAAACATGTGGCACCACACGGGTTGTGGCCAATTTTCGATGGTGACGGCTGATTCGAAAATTTTTAGGTGGTCATCAGGATCACTCGTCCCATCATAAGTTTTAACATTAGTGGGCATGAGCCTTTTCTTATCTTCTGAAAAATCGCTGATGCGCCGAGTGAATGCGTCAATCTTTTGGCGGCGCTAGGGACGGGACATATCTTCGTCCTCCTCATCGCGATATCTTCTCTTGGACTTCCAGTGTCCTGTTTCTTTGTCCTCGTTGTCCGAGGAGTCACTTGAGGACGAGCTTACTCTTTTGTGGCGCTTGCGTCGACTTTCCTCGAAATCCGAGCTTGAAGGGCTTTCGCTTGGGGAGCGCTGTCGCCCAAGTCTATCATGAACCCTTCGACTACCAAACTTTGGAGGGCTTTCGCTTGGGGAACGCTGTCGCCCAAGTCTATCATGAACCCTGCGACTACCAAGCCTAGTGTGGACATTGGTACGCCATCTATCATCTTCATGCTCCTCCAGGTACTGTAAGTCGGCTGCTTCATCATCCACAACTTTCTTGCCGACCCTAGTAAACACTGAGAGTCAGCGGCTATCCTTCTCGCGTCTATCCTTTTGGCAACGCGGTGGAGATGTTTCGTACTCAGGGCCAAAGTTGAGCCGGGCTTGCAGGCTCTGACTCGACCTCTTTTTTGCTTCTTCTTGCATAAGGGCAGCCAAGGTTTCGTAGTTTTGAGACACGAAATATCTTGGCGCTAGTTCAGGCGCGACTCCCTCTAGCGCGAGGATGTCTATTTCCAAATCAGGACCCTTGTCTCGGTTAGGCGCACATGGCAGCTTGGTGAGGTCTGTTTCTGGCACTGTTTGGTGGGGGTGGTGAAAGGAGTGCGATGTAGATCTTCCGCGCTAGTGGTTGTCGTAGTGGCTTGGGTAGTCCCTGTGGGCAGTTCTATAGTTGGAAAGATCATATCTGAGCCTGATACTTGGTGCCTGGGCGCACTGGTTGTTCCAGAGGCCTGCTTAGAGGTTGAATCACTTTACTTCTTCTTCCCCTATAGGTTACCATATGTTTTCTTCACCTGCGGAGTCCGCTGGTTTACATTTCCGTGCTTCGTCATTCTAGTTCTTAGTGTGTGGTCCCACGGATGGCGCCACTTGTTGATACAAAAGTTGGGCATTCCTTGTTTTGGACTCCGGTTCCCGTATCAATTGGATCTTAATGCTTGAGACCTGCGCACTAAGAGAGCAAACAACACCGTTAGGCTTATCGTGGGATTGTCTCCCACGATTATCCTCCGGCGTGAGAGTAAGTAATCGGTTTAGGGTTTTAATGAAGAGTTAGGGTTATTAGATGATACCTTAATGAGGGCCGAGATGCCCTTTATATACACACGGAATCCTTGTTGGTTTCGTCTTCCTTACTCTTTGGCGTATCCCTATTAATACGGTCCCTTGATCCTTATCCCATAAATAAGAGATCCTATATCAAAATTGTAAATAGTAGATTTGAATTTGGGCCTTTGTAGGCTCAAATCTTGATCATGATATCCCATGCGTGATGGGCTTAGATATTAGTAGTGTCCATTGGTCGGGTTGAGCTTAGTAAGCCTAAACAAAATTTTTGGAGACCTGTCTCAAAGAAGCCGCCAGCGAATAAAGAGAACATCACTAATGATGCAAGTACGAGTGGGAAGGTTACTACATCGAACCCATTTGATGCTCTTTATATGGTCGATACTGATGACAATGGTATTCCTTGTGCAACAAGTGTTTCTCCTAAGGATGGGGCTGATTTACAGGTTGGTATACATGTTGTTGCTAGTTCTTCTAAGGGTGAAAAGGGAAGTACTACCCTTATTGTTGAGAAAATTGGGAATTATTAAAGGGAAAGTTACTCTTGTCGATGATGAGGGTAAACCTCTTATAAAATTTGATTCTATAACTAAGGTGGGTAATAACCCATTCTCTAATGTGGGCAATATGGTAGTTTAGGACAGCGATGATAATTAAGTTTTTGATGATCACAATGGGACGTTGTATTCTGGAAGTGGATGTAAGGAGCATAGTCTTTATAAGCAATGGAAAGCAGATACGGGTGTTGGCATCAATAATGATTATGATGATTTTGGCCTCTCTCTTGCACAATTAAAGGCTGTTGGAATTCAAGCTTTTTGTATTAACTAGGTTGTTTTATATTTTTGCATAAAATTTTTGATGTGTCTTATTTATGTTGGTTTTGATTTGGTGGTCTTGTTGGTTGTAGCTAGTTGTCAATTATAGCCTGTAATAAATGAGTTAGTGGCTATGTCAAGCGATTGCTTGAGGTTGCCACATTCCGTTGTACTTAAAAGTTTTTTGAAGTATTATATTTTATTGGGTGGAATACCCTTTACCCAAACTGGAAAAAGAAACTTAGTTGTCATGCTATCTATTCATTACTTTATTTCAATTGACGCACACGATATTCTCCATTTCAATATCAAAATGACAACAAGACCCATGTTTTGATATGAGCATCAATTCGATTATCATGTGAAATACATGTAAAGTTTTCAAAAGTTGAAGAAATCCAGGGGTTGTTGTCTCAATTCTTGAGCTCGATGTTTAAGAACCAAATGTACAACATGTGTTAAGTTGCACCTATTTTTCATGTGAAAAGTCGAAATAATCTTGTGATTCTAGTCCTAGACGACAGTTTCCTCGTTTATATCTAAAAACATTTTTGTAAAAGGCCAAATTTCTGGATATCCACAATGTATAATCTTAAAATTAGTTTATGGGCAGGCACTTGTAATATGGTCATAAGTAACATACATAGAATGTAGACATTTGCAATTTTGTAATACATAGGAACTATATACCCGAGTACATTTTTCTTAAATATTAAGATGTCATCCAAAAAACATCCCATGATCCAAAATACGCACATAAAAATAGTATCTATTTGAATGATCAGTTGTGATATATATTAATTACTACGAAAACATCATGATCTTTAATCTTTAACACATAATCGGCGAGTTTGGTAAACAACATTCATTCAACTAGTTGTAGCAAAGATGGAGTAAATATATAGAATATTCCTTAAAAGCATAAGAAACAATCATTGAAACTTAGAAATATTAGTTAAACATATATTCTTGATTTAAAATATGATCTTGTGCATCACAATATAGTAATATAATTATTAGAATATGATTATACACATTATGATATAATCAATTAATAGTTTTAAATTGGTAAACATAAATATTTATGATACAACTTTTCAATAATTATGAACACAAGCTAATCTTTTTGCTATCTTTAAAAAGCATTAATTGCAAACAAAAAAAAGGATGCAAGTAAAAGTAACAAATTTCGTGCTCAGATGGATTTGAGATATCATGTGGATGTTATGTTTATGTGATCACATCCTCAAATTTTGATATAATAAAGTTAAAATTATAAAACAAACATAAAACATATATATAGATAAATAAAAATTATTTATGACAGAAAACATAGGGGAAAAACGACAATAATTAGACAATTAAGCTATACAGAATCTTATGTTGATTCCGTTACTTTGTCTTAATTCTAACATCTCAACACTCCCAGATAACACACACTAAAACACACTCACAAACACACTTTCCATTTTCATGCCACAACTTTAATCTCATGCTGTTTCGATTTTGAAACTTCACGAGCCGAGCAAATCACCACTTGTGCCCATCTCTTTAGTTTTAACTTCACCTTCTTCGGATCCTCTTCTGTAAAAGTAATTAATTCACATCAAAATAAAATAAAACAAACAAAAAAGAAAAAAGAAACAATCTAGCAATATATATATATATATATATATATATATATATATATATATATATATATATATATATATATATATATATATATAGAGTACTTCATTAATTAAAAATCACGTACTGGGATCAATCATGAACTTCATGTTCAAGGGCGAATCAAAAGTTGATGAAGAAGATCTAGACTTCTCTCCACTCTTAAACTGTCCATTCATACCAACATACATTTCAAGCGCTGGAAAAGCTCGTTTAAGTTTTGGATTCATTTCATTTTTCATATCCAACCCAAAACCTAACTCGAAAACACCTTTTAGCTCCTTGATATCGTCATCAGTGACATCAAACTTAGATATGGAATCTAGGCTCATGCTATGACGGTGCAAGTTACGACGGGTTTGTCTGTTTTTTAGTTCCTCCCATTCTTTGTCCTGGTCGATTTTTGGTGACCACGACTGGGTTTTGAACAGAATGGAAGCTCGTTTCTTTGAGTCTGCCATAAGAAGCATCGTCGGCGGCTGAAATGAGTGAGAAGAGAGGCTATAAATAGATGATTCCTGTGGGTCCAGTTGAGACTAGAAACCTGAAATGATGAGATAATACAATGGGGTAGTGTACATTGTGGGCCATATTTTATGGTTGGGCTTCTTACTATTTGAAGCATGTATATTTAAACCTTAATCTTTTGTTTTGGTTAATCTTAATTTTTTTATTGTGAAAGTATATGATGCTCAATTGTTATGTTTATTGATATGATTTGATTGTTGTTTAACTAACAAAGTGCTTTTAATTAGTTGATATGTAGTCTAGGTATCAGAACGATGATTATAAGGATTACAGGTTTTTTTCTAGATTTTATGAAACGACAAAATTGTTAAGCACGATCTGGGTGCACGGCAATTTACGACGGAGATGATAAATTTTTACAATGATTATTAGCTATTAATTCTAACATTTCTACATCTACCGGAAATCGAAGAACAAGAAGGTTACCTTTTTGGGGATAAGGTTTTTCATGGATGTTATACTCATCCAGGAACCGCCGAAATATATCGTAACAATGACTACATGGATTATAGGGTTTTTTTTCTACACGTTTTATTCAATGACAACCAGAATTAAGTACTAACACGGAGCTAGACAAATTACAAGGGATAGTATAATGTTTTACAAGGATCACATAGTCATTTAATCCAATTCTAACTTTTCTGCATCTATTGGTACCATGAAAAGAAGATTGGCTAACCTAATCGAGGATTAGATCTTTTGGCTGATGTTTAGCCACGAACATGTACTTATTTTTGAAACGCCGCACCAAATACATCAAAGAGTGGATTGAATATTGACAAAAAAACACATTGTTGAAGTTAGTTGGAGGTCGATACAATTTTTCAGGTAATTAAAGCAAATCATTGAGGTTGTCATTCTTTATAATGTGGATCTTCTACCAATTAAGAATCTCCAACCCAACATTTTTTTTGCAATGTCAAACTTAAATAGAAGGTCTCCTCTCCAACATCCTCGTAACAAATCATTAAACGGGCGAATTACAAGTCAATGCTGCTAACATCCAAATTAATTGTAGCAGGGATTTTTAGGGTTTTTAGTAATCTAAGAAAAAATATTAACCATGATTTGGATAAGCTTGTTTCACCTTATTGGGTCGGTTTTGAGAGGATAGAAAAATAAATGGTAACTTTTCTCATACCTTTTAGCGTGAATTTCTTTGAAGAAACAATCAAACACTTAGCAATTTTTCAAAAGTTAAGATGCTAATATAATCTATACTACTTGTAAAGAGTGTATATCTTTTATTGAAACTTGAATCTTGAAACTTAAATTAATGTAGTTTGCGTAAATTACCCTTAAATGCCCTTTCAACTTGGTAACTTTTCAAAAGCATGGCAACTTTAATTACTATGTCTTTTATTGATCAATTTTAAACTTGGTAACTTTTCAAAAATACACACTATATGAATTTGAAAAGATGTACGCTTTGTATTTCAAAAAAACACACGCTTTACATCAAGGATCATGATTTCACAAGTACAATTATTTGCCACTATATAACATTGTTTTGCGCGGGTATTTGTCTACTAATTATAATGTCATTAGCAATGTGGAAATTATTTAATCACCATTAGACCAAGCTAAACCCTTCTACCTACACAGTATGTTAGTATCAGCTCTACCGGACAACTTCATCTAACTACACAAGTTAAATTAGGAGATATCGAGGATAAAACAAAACTACAAAACTCCATTCTTTAGAGAATAAGATACAATTTACTAATGATTCGTGAAAATATAAAGACCAAGTATCACCTAACTAGCAATTAACCTTTTAGCATAAATACTGGAGTAGTTTTAATACACAAGCTTAAACTCCTCTTATCAAATTTGACCAAAACTTTTGCGTAAATGAAAAATTAAAACCGACCTTTACTCTTTAATGACTCTTTTATACTTATGTTGCAAACCCGCCCCCCGGAAAGTATTTTTAAATGAAAGTAGACTCAATTACATTTAAAGTGATACGTGGTACAACTTCTAACAACTTATGGTTTATTAGATATGACTTTTCGAACATTTACCAAAAACTGAAAAAGTGTCGCCAGCCGCCCGATTGGGTCCCCCCAACCGCCAGGCAGATGTCCTACTAATCCAAACTTACGTTTTTGCTTGGGAAACTTTCCCGAATTTGATACTTCACCAAACTTTTCTTAACTCATTTAAATGATATAGTACTTCATTTTCATAAATACTCATGGTCTAAGGACTCATGGAAACGTACTTTACAAGCATACGGGTGCTTTGCCAAACACCCATTTTAACCCACTTTCAAATATAACTTACACATTACAAAAGACTATTAATTCAAAACCAAGACTTGGACTTGTACACTTGACAACAACATTTATAATTCACTTTACGACACTTAAACATCAACCTGAGGTTTCAACATTACTTCAAGTTCGGTATTTATCATATGCGCTTGTCTAATATCAACAAGCACTTTTAAACTTTATTGGCACCACAAGCTACTATCCAAGCATCCATAAATCATACAACCCTAAAAAACGGTTAAACACTAAACCGTAAGCATTACGCTTAGGAAGTAATAGACATAACAAGCTATCATATATCATTTATATACATTTGCATCAAAAATAACATTTACTAGTCCAAAAGACTAAAATCATACAATTAGTTACTTTCTTCCACATCAACAATAAGCTTCACGTATCATCATTAACATCATAACTAAGCAAATCACTTTCTTAACGAACTAGCCTTACTATAATCTTAATACACGCACCCTAAAACTTAAGCCCTCTACTTCCTTATCATAATCAAAACATAGCACAAGGCACATAACACAAAATATGATAAACTCAATATAATCTTTTGTTATATTCAAACTACTTACCTCATATCCAAACTAAATAAACCAAGAGCACCATCATCATGAAAACCTATTTTCACATAAAAGCAATATCAATCACAGTGGTTTATACAAGCCACAACTTACTCAATGTCCACCCTATATTATCATACGATCATATCTTGATTATATGATGAAATCCCCAAAATTTCTACATAAATCCTAACTCTTAATATTGTTAATTATACTTACTTAGTTGAAGAGGATCAAAGCTACGAACTTATTCTTGGATAAACACATTATTTATTCATTAATTTGGTCTTCAAGACTTCATAGCTTTTTCACTCCTTTTGTTTTGACTCGTCATACACATAAACAGGATCACTATGGAAGTTTTTGGAATCCTAGGTAAATATCTAAATTTTACTTTACTTCTAAGATAGTTATATAACGTTGGCCACACCACATTTATGATCCCTCTATTCCTATATCTTATAGTTTAGCCATATAATACTTTTCATAATATAAAGTGTACACATTTAACTTATAGTTTGACTAACAAGCTTGACTTTCATCTTAAAATAGTGATTAACCAATCATATTTGTTCTTTCAAACCATATAAAGTCTTAGTCAAACTACTAAAGGCATTTTACCATTAAAAATACTTAGAAACAGGTTTTGGGGTTTTACACATGCATGTTCGGGATTCACGCTATAAGTAAAACTAATAATTATATTTTAACTATATTTGCTCGATGTGAACTAATTACTTTTAATATTTATAGATTTGATTATTCCTAAAATTGTTATTTGAAGGTTGCTTAAATACTAATCTTTGAAGAATTTTATTATATAAGCATTTTGTATAGGTTTTTTTAGCATGTAGGTAAGATTAGTTTGAGATATATATTTTTTTTGGTAAAGGGGAGTAATCCTGCACCATGGTAAATATATTAAACCAAAAACGTTTATGTACAAATGGATATGGGTGAAATTCTATATCTCAGCCCATTACATAGGCGATAAAGCTTACATAACAAGGTAGACAGCTAAGAAGCTTGAAAATAACCAGTGCTTATGAGATGCCATAAGCACTTACAACTCAAGAAATAATACAACCAAGCTACTAGCAGCTACCGTAAAAGATGAACTTCCACATGTATTTGGATTAGCCAAATCTTCATTCACATATGTGACATGTTCTCCATCTTCCTCTTCATCGTTCACCAATGCAGCAAGAATTAGATGTAGTAACAATACCTTCCTTAGAAGTAGAACCAGTAGACTTCAACTTAGACGACGTTGTATACACATTAAGCTGAATATTAGCTCCCTTCTTTGGTTCACTAGTAGTCTTCTTTGGCTCATACCTGAAATTCTATTTGACTGAAGTACTAGAAAAATGACTACCTTTAAGGCTTTACCTTTGTTCTTCTTATGACTCACCATTTAGAAACCATCATTGGCATGCATAGTAGAAGGATTAGCAACATTTGAAGTAGTAACAATAGGATAATTGACCACTTTATTAGGGCAATGATCATGGATATGGCCAAAAATCTTTCACAATGTACACCTGGGAGGCCTCCATTCATACTCAACTCGGATAGTATCTTTAGTAAAACCATCCCCTATAAGAGAGGGGACACCAATAGTAACAACCTCTACGAGTTCAGCCTCTGAACTAACCTCAATTAAGCACCGAGCAAAACTACTCCTACCCCAAGAATACTTACACATAGAGCTCGTATATGAATCAAGCATAATAGGCTTGCCTATAAATGAAGCAATTAAGCTAATACCATTCTCTTCAAACACTTGAATAGGTACATCATGTAATTTAACCCATACCGGAATACGAGTCAGCTCTTCCTTACATAACCTAGTATCAATTGACCATTTCTAAAAAATGATCGGCGATTTTCGTATCATCCAAGGGCCATCTTCCAAAACTGCTTCTAAACCAGACTGAGTATCGAATTTAAAAAAGAAAAAACCTTTTTCATTCATCATAATCTTTTTCAAACCTAGCCCAATTATTTTTAACATAGTACTCAACCACTGGAAACGTTATTCTATTACCAATAAAGTTGCCAAATAGGGTATGCTCAAGACGTGCACTAACCTTTTCTACCACACTACGTGGAATAAAAACGTTAACTCCTTCACAAACTGAAGATTTATCCATTGTATTCGCATCCACATTTACAACATTGGGTGTTGTATCCGTGATACTGTCATCAGAATTAGAATTTGTTGCAGTAGTATTCATCTCATAAACCTCAAGCAAACCACTCATAGCTTCATGCACCTGTGAACAAGTATCATGATGCGTGGGAATCGCAACAGGCTTTACCTCTCGAGGGATCTCGAGAAGCTTACAACCCCCACCAGGCAGTGTACCTGATCATTGTAGTATAGTATAGTGAAAAGTACCGGGGGATTGATCGTTCAGCTTAGGAATAGTGTCGCTAGGATTAGAAAGCCTAATTACTAGTTCTAAAGGTGAGGGATGATTATTTTTGTATTTTTATATTTTATGGAAAGCTAGTAAAATCTCGGGTTTTGGAAGAGTGGGCGGAATTAGTTGCTATTCAACTAATCCAAAGCTAAGATGCAATCAAAATAAAATACTAAAAATGAAATTAAACTAATTATACTAAAGTTGTGAGCAGTATTTGGAGAAAATGTGTTTACTTAGATTTCCTTACTCCCTAGATATCTTTTACACGTTAATTACTTGTTATAATTGCATGGATGATGGATCGTATTCCTTAATACCATTCATGGGGTGGCATACATAACTCCCCAATTCTATGAGCTCTTATCTCCTCCTACACCATGCCCAGCACAACTATAGAGATTGTAAACAGTGGCTCATGCATTAAATACAACCAATAAAGACCTAGTACGCCTCGGTTCATGTTTCTTAAGACGTTCAAGCATGTTACCATTTGGAGATCTGCCAGTTTTCTTAAGCCTAACATATAAATCATTCATCCACAACAAGAATAAACAAGTAATCAACACATAATCAATATCTAGGTTTCATTAGATCTAAGCAAACACAAAGGAGATCTAGCCTAGCATGATGGAATTGAGACAAGAACAAGATATAGACAACCAACACATAGACATATTGATTGAATTAGAAGAACACTTATCTCAATTACAATGCAAGGTATCAAGGGTTTGGAACCCTTGAAAAACCTGTAAAAGTTGCACCAAATTCGTCTTTAGGGTTTCTCCCAAAACTTCCCTCCTTTAATGTGAAAAACTAGAAAACTATATATAGGAAAATAGGGGTGACGGCGTCAAGAGCAAGGGTGTGACGCCGTCATCTTGCCGCCAAGTTCTTCCTCAGACGGCCTTGATCTACTTCTGACGCCCTGTGTGACGCCGTCATCAACTACGGTATTTTATTCTTGGGGTTTTGACGCCATCAGGACAACTCTTGACGCCTTCATGAACTACGGATTTTAATTCTTAAGGTTTGACGCCGTCATGGCATTACTCTTGACGTCGTCATCTACTGTTTCCAGCATGGAAAATTGAGACTTTGCCGTTTTCTTCACTTTTATGCTCCAAAAACTTCCAAAATGGCTTCTTTTCCAGAATTCGCTCTCCAAGTACCTAAAATCACAAAAGGAACGATTTAGGGCAATATTTGATCAAATAAAGTCGGATTCGGGCTTAAATGACCCCCTAAAAACGGATCATTTTTCGCCTCATCATATACCCTTACAATTGAGATTTGCTTGTCCTCAAGCAAATGCGCTTTTATTCTACTCAAAAGACAAGTTAGGGGTCATTTAACACTAATATAAAAGTAATTACAACAAATAATCGTTCCACTAAAGACCAATAGACAAGCACGGAGGTCATACATTAGCACCTCACAAATAGTGTTTAGATACTCACATCTCTCGGGTGTAATAAAGTAATATAACATTATGGAAATGGAAGATATCTCTCACTACCTGTCATAGCAAAATAGATTACCATAGGCTTGGGAAAGGATCAAACCTCCACCACATGGCGTAAGCACCTAGGATAAACTATCAAAGAGGTCTTTTAAAGGGTTGTAACGTTAGGTATAGGGATATGAATTACACGGTTTTGTTGGATAAAGGAAGTTTTACTGGTGGCGAGTTAACAATCTTGGTCAATTACATGTACAATATGGCGTTGCTAAGCCAAGACTAGACTCGAATTAAGCTAATAAATGAAAAATAACAAAAACATAAAATAAACATAGAATGAAACGGGATGGTAGTCCGTATGTTTTTTTTTTCTTTTTTTTTTTTATTTTTATTTTTATTTTTATTTTTTTTTTTTGCATACACTCTTACCCTACCATCCAAAATAATACATCATAGGGGATGAGAATTCCCCTTACACTTGAATTTTTACATACTTTACATTAAACTAATCTAATGACTCGAATTAAGAAAATCAAAACACTTGGAGCACTTTTAAGATTAACGCACATATGGGGGTAATAATAATATGTTCTTCCCCATTACTCCATAAAATAAGTACTTACCCATGAGTCCCAATCGTCCCAAAACAATATGTACAAGGATATGACTCGACTTAGCAACCATGTAATCAATTAGAAAGTTAACTTAGGGTTTAACAAATAACAATAATGCACTAAAAATGAGCGCATACACGGAAGGCTAAGGCGATTTGGGTGTACATTTAAGTGGGGTGTAACAAATTCTTCCTTTAAGTAAAATGCTTAAAGTTAGAAACGAAAAGATAGGCTCGGAGGGGTGTACTAGGGGTTTCGTGTACTAAAAATGAGTACAACGCTAAGGGTGTGGGAAAAATTAGTTGACTTAACTAGCCAAGTAATATGACATAAATGGTCAAGTAATTATGATACGGGTTTAACACAAGGGTGATCCTAATGCCTCTTATCATGTAGTAAATCCTACCATACGAATGTAGTCTCACTAGCGGTCTCGGGATGCATCACTAACGCAAGTTCTAGAATCTAAATGCTACCGGTACACTCATAAGCACTAATAATAAATGCTTTTCCTATCAAATCTAAAGGCGAACCTCACATATTTGGGTGGAAAATTTTTCTGAATATACGGTTATGTGCTAGTCATACAATCTCCTATCCATGAGACGCTTGCTATGGCTAAAGTTTCACTCCTAAATGTTGTAAAAAATTTTAAATTTGGCGCTAAAATTACACTAACAAGTATTTCTCATAGTTTTATTACACATCTACTATCAAACAAAACAAACTCAAGCGAAAGTGCATATGTAAGGTATCATCTTTTTACCCTCCCCTTACACTTAAGATGAACATTGTCCCCAATGTTCAAGTAAAGAATGTAAAAGTGAAAAAGTAAAGAGAATGAAATCAAATACTCCCCTGATTCGCTCGGTATGGATTATAGGTTGGCCAGGTTAAATCTTCCTCCAAGAAAATGAACAATCAAAGCTTCCCTTCCAGAATATAAATCATCTCCTTGTCGAACATAACCTGTAAATCCTGACAAAAATAGACAAGACAACCTCGCGTAAAATCGGCGGCATCCTATATAAGTTACTAAATCCTAGAAAACAAATTAAGATATAATGCTTGTGGAATGAAGTTTGCAGATCTCCTGGAGATTATAAAACTTAATAATTCACAAAAACCATAAGACTCCGTTAGAAAAACAAAACCGGTAAAATTTCCAGATTTTAACTCCTGACGCCGTCAAGAGTAAACCTTTGACGCCGTCAGAATGGACCTGCAGAAATTCGTATGTTAAGTTTCCGGAAAATTTCTGGAAAAACTTGGTCTTACTTCCTGGAAAATCCTGCAAAACTTCATTATGACTCAATACAAGCATTTGACTCTAACAAATACAAATATACATGTTCATTTAATATCGTGGAGAATCATGATCGGTTTGTTTCTTAAAAACATATTTGGGGTTTCCCCTTACACTTATCTTTTGCAAAAATACTTTTAGGTTGGAGTTAAGACTAGGCCAAACAACATAGTAAAGTATTTCCACATTTTAATTTAGAGACATGATCAACCAACAATAAAAATAAAGCATGCATACGGAAGCAAATAAAATCAAACAAACAACAAATAAACACACACAAAACATGGGTTGCCTCCCAAGAAGCACTTGTTTTTGTTCGAGTCACGAGCCTGACTCTACCCTTATTTAACGGAAATGGGGGAGGTTTTCCCTACACTTAGGATTAAGTATGGGTGAAAGTAGTGATACACACCCTTAGGGTGGAAATATGGCACGTGAGGGAAGAGTAGTGGATGAATTATATGCTCAAACGGGTGTGCTCCTATCATCATAACCTTCACAAATTCAATCGGGTTAATGGGTGGATTAAGATTTTCTCCTAGAAAGGGATCATTTTCTATCATCTTCAAGAGACTACTAGTTGGGGATCCATCTTGACCTAATAAACCCGGTTTAAACCCATAATGTTTCTTACGATCAATCATGAATGGGTGATGCAAGTATGTAAGGTCATGGTTCACTCCTATGTTGGCTTCTTCTCTACAAGGCTTGGGGTTTACTACCTTCAACGTAAAACTACCCGGACTATATGGTTTGATGGGTGGATCGGGACCTATTTCAATTCCTAAATCTTCATCCAAGGATGGAAGATTAGGTAACGGTTTTGGTTGAGGCTCCGGTTCATCAAAACTAGGAACTTCCCTAGAACTGGGAGTAAGGTTCTCACTACAAGTATTCAAACCTATATCCTCAAGTGGTGTTTGGTTCAAGGGCTCTACCTCTATTGGGGTTCCTATAGTCTTTTCTACTTCTTCAAGGTAAGTCACGGGTGGTATGTGTGCCTCAAATGATGGTAGGACTTGTGGGGTACTTTGTGGGCTTGGATTATCCACCCCATCCTCCATTGTATCAAGATTACCTATGTGCTTGCTTTGTACTATGGCCTTAGGTGACATCCACACAGGTATCCCTGAGTAATCATCCCCAGACAAACTTCCTGTTTGCTCCTTCAAACTTGTTTTAGATTGATTTGTGATGTTGTTTGTTAGGTTGTCAACTCTATAATAATATTGGGCACAGTCTTCAATGGTATCCCATGCTTCTTCATCACTTAATTCCCTAGGGCCCCCATTGGCAAAATCATCAATGCACATTTGGTCACATCGGCTGACACGATAGTAAAAGGTTTGGGTTAGGGATGCTAAAGAGAAACTATGATGAGGGAATTTTCGAAGTAAAATTTTAAAACGAGTCCATGCATCATATATGGGTTCATCTCGATATTGTTTGAAATTCGAGATGTCAATAGGGTAGAATGGCCTTTGTGGTTGGTGGTATGGTGGATTCGCGTACTCCATAATGGTGAACGGAAGAGTCAATGGAAATTACGAACAAACACACAAAGAAAAAGATAGACTAAAGAAATCCTAAAAATAACAATAAAATCTTACTAGAAAGGAATCTAGCAAGTAGACCTAATAAAAAGAAATTCTAACCTAGACAATAACTATTCTCCGGCAACGGCGCCAAAAACTTGATGCGTGGGAATCGCAACAAGCTTTACCTCTCGAGGGATCTCGAGAAGCTTACAACCCCCACCAGATAGTGTACCTGATCGTTGTAGTATAGTATAGTGACAAGTACCGGGGGATTGATCGTTCAGCTTAGGAATAGTGTCGCTAGGATTAGAAAGCCTAATTACTAGTTCTAAAGGTGAGGGATGATTATTTTTATATTTTTATATTTTATGGAAAGCAAGTAAAATCTCGGGTTTTGGAAGAGTGGGTGGAATTAGTTGCTATTCAACTAACCCAAAGCTAAGATGCAATCAAAATAAAATACTAAAAATGAAATTAAACTAATTATACTAAAGTTGTGAGCAGTATTTGGAGAAAATGTGTTTACTTAGATTTCCTTACTCCCTAGATATCTTTTACACGTTAATTACTTGTTATAATTGCATGGATGACGGATCGTATTCCTTAATACCATTCATGGGGTGGCATACATAACTTCCCAATTCTATGAGCTCTTATCTCCTCCTACACCATGCCCAGCACAACTATAGGGATTATAAACAGTGGCTCATGCATTAAATACAACCAATAAAGACCTAGTACGCCTCGGTTCATGTTTCTTAAGACGTTCAAGCATGTTACCATTTGGAGATCTGCCATTTTCTTAAGCCTAACATATAAATCATTCATCCACAACAAGAATAAACAAGTAATCAACACATAATCAATATCTAGGTTTCATTAGATCTAAGCAAACACAAAGGAGATCTAGCCTAGCATGATGGAATTGAGACAAGAACAAGATATAGACAACCAACACATAGACATATTGATTGAATTAGAAGAACACTTATCTCAATTACAATGCAAGGTATCAAGGGTTTGGAACCCTTGAAAAACCTGTAAAAGTTGCACCAAATTCGTCTTTAGGGTTTCTCCCAAAACTTCCCTCCTTTAATGTGAAAAACTAGAAAACTATATATAGGAAAATAGGGGTAACGGCGTCAAGAGCAAGGGTGTGACGCCGTCATCTTGCCGCCAAATTCTTCCTCGGACGGCCTTGATCTACTTCTGACGCTGATGAGGCGAAAAATGATCCGTTTTTAGGGGGTCATTTAAGCCCGAATCCGACTTTATTTGATTAAATATTGCCCTAAATCGTTCCTTTTGTGATTTTAGGTGTTTGGAGAGTGAATTCTGGAAAAGAAGCCATTTTGGACGTTTTTGGAGCATAAAAGTGAAGAAAACGGCAAAGTACCAAATTTCCATGCTGAAGATACAAGGTGACGGCGTCAAGAGTAATATCTTGACAGCGTCAGACATGAAGATTAAAATACCGAAGGTGGTGACGGCGTCAAACGCCTTCATGACGGCGTCAAAGTGGCAAGAATAAAATACCGTGGTCGGTGACGGCGTCACATAGGCCGTCATAAGTAGATCAAGGCCGTCCGAGGAAGTATATGGCGGCGAGGTGACGGCGTCACAAGTAACTCTTGACGCCGTCAGCCTACTTTTCCTATATATAGTTTTCTAGTTTTTTCATTAAAAAAGAGAGAAGTTTTGGTGAAACCCTAAAGACGAATTTGGTGCCTCTTTTACAGGTTTTTCAAGGGTTCCAAACCCTTGATACCTTGCATTGTAATTGAGATAAGGGTTCTTCTAATTCAATCAATATGTCTATGTGTTGGTTGTTTATCTCTTGTTCTTGTCTCAATTCCATTATGCTAGGCTAGATCTCTCTTGTGTTTGCTTAGATCTAATGAAACCTAGATGTTGATTATGTGTTGATTACTTGTCTATTCTTGTTTTGGATGAATGATATTATATGTTAGGCTTAAGAAAACTGGCAGATCTCCAAATGGTAACATGCTTGAACGTCTTAAGAAACATGAACCGAGGCGTACTAGGTCTTTATTGGTTGTATTTAATGCATGAGCCACTGTTTACAATCCCTATAGTTGTGCTGGGTCATGGTGTAGGAGGAGATAAGAGCTCATAGAGTTGGGGAATTATGTATGCCACCCCACGAATGATATTAAGGAATACAATCCGTCATCCATACAAGTATAACAGGTAATTAACATGTAAAAGATATCTAGGGAGTAGTGAAGTCTAAGTAAACACAATTTCTCCAATTACTGCTCACAACCTTAGTATAATTTAGTTTAATTTCATTTTCAGTATTTTATTTTGAATATATCTTAGCTTTGGGTTAGTTGACTAGCAACTAATTCCGCCCACTCCTTCAAAAACCGAGATTTTAATTGCTTTCATAAAAATATAAAAATACAAAAATAATCATCCCTCACCTCTAGAACTATTAATTAGGTTTTCTAATCCTAGCGACACTATTCCTAAGCTGAACGATCAATCCCCCGGTACTTGTCACTATACTATACTACAACGATCAGGTACACTGCCTGGTGGGGGTTGTAAGCTTCTCGAGATCCCTCGAGAGGTAAAGCAAGGTGCGATTCCCACGCATCAGACGCCCTATGTGACGCCGTCATCAACTACGGTATTTTATTCTTGGGGTTTTGACGCCGTCAGGACCAACTCTTGACGCCTTCATGAACTACGGATTTTAATTCTTGAGGTTTGACGCCGTCATGGCATTACTCTTGACGCCGTCATCTACTATTTCCAGCATGGAAAATTGAGACTTTGCCGTTTTCTTCACTTTTATGCTCTAAAAACGTCCAAAATGGCTTCTTTTCCAGAATTCGCTCTCCAAGTACCTAAAATCACAAAAGGAACGATTTAGGGCAATATTTGATCAAATAAAGTCGGATTCGGGCTTAAATGACCCCCTAAAAACGGATCATTTTTTGCCTCATCATATCACTATCCAAATTAGACCATATTGGATATTTACCAGCTTCAACCTCCTTAAGGAATAAATCAATATCCAAGGTTGATTTCAGCGAGACACCAAACACCAATCGAATAAGATCATGTTTGCTTTTGATAGAATTAAGCTCAATAGAGGGACCAGTACCCATGTTCAAATGGGATGATTCAGCAACAATCGGTCCTTCAAAATTCTCAACCTGAACATAAGGAGATGTATCATAAGAATTTTCAGCTATAGGTTGTGTCGCCATAACTGTAACATCCTTAGTTCGAGACTTCTTATGTTTCCTCATAGTCACTTTCGACAAATCAACAGTAGCACTCAATTCTTCAATATTCACATGTTGTGTTAATGTATTATTCCCCTCTCCCATATTCGACATCACAATAATGAATACCAAATACAAATGTAAACGCATGAAAACAGAAATAGAACACTTCAATAAATACGAGTAAACCCTAATTTAACCAATTAGGGTTTTTAATCAGGTACGAACAATAAGTAATCCATAATAAATTACTGATGTCTAATCGGTATTGATGATTAATGATTGGAATTAAATAGACCAGAACATGAACCGACTAAGAAAACCCTAGGTATTGATTTAGAGAAAAACCCAAACAATAAGTAAAGCGACCTAAGATCCCAACAGAAACAACGATTGAAGCAAGGTAAAACTTGAATCAAGATTGTAATGGAGAGGATTAAGAGATCGATCAGGCAGAAAAGTTACGGTAAGGGTTTCACAGAATCTCCAAAATCGCCAAAAGGGGAGAGTTTTAGCCCACTTTTAGTATTCTTGTAGTATGAGTATGTCCTTACTACATAAAATAAATGTTGTAAATGGCTACAATTTTGGTTATTAATATATTTCAGCTCAAGAAAAAGGAAAAAAAAGAATCAATCAAAATATAAGGTTATTTTAAATTTATAGGTAAATAAAAATGTCATAATTTCTTTTATTGTTGTTTAGGTATCCGTTTATTTTATTCATTTATCTTTAAAATGAGTGGAAGCCACCTCGGTATAATTTATGCAAGAATTTTGGGCGTAGTATTGATCATTGTCCAAAAAATATAGTTGTTTCGGCCATAGTTGTTGAATGAATTGTGGGAAGTTCGACTGTTGGTTTTCAAATCGTGGGTAATAGCGTAATAATGGAAAGAATGGTAATGTGAAAGGTGGCTCAAAGGCTGTTCTAAGCGTGGGTCCAAGCTCCAATATAGAATAAAGACAAAAACGACTACTTAATTCTAAGCCTCCTAGCACGTCTAATGTGGGTAAGGATATTGGTAATGATAACATATCTAAAGGTTGCAAGGAAAATATTTCGTGTTTCATAAATGTGGTTAATACGTCGAGTAAATATGATTTATTATTGAATTAATTTGATATTGTACTTGGGGAGATTCAACCAACTGGCAAGGAAATTGGAACGAGCAAAGTGCAAGAAGAGACGAACATTGGTGATGATAACGAGGGTGAGATGGAGAAAGTTGATAATGAAACTAGAAAGTTTCTGGCATCGAAAAGTTTCTGGCATAGGGAGTGGAAGTTGATTTTAGATCAAGAGCTTGTATGAACAATGGAAGGAAACAGTTGATGATGATATGATCCGTATGATGATGATTTGTTCGATTATCATGGTATCTCTAAAGATCCACAGACTTTCTATGACGCTTAGGATATCAAGGTTCGCAGTAGAAAGAGGTAGATTATATTTGATGTTACGTTGAGTTAATTGTAATCTAGTCATAGTCGTTTTTTCGTTATAGAAGTAGTTTTGCTTTGTTATGTTAGTCTTATTTCCTATATGTAACGGGCTGAGATGTGGGATTATATAAATGATTTATGAGGTTTTACCCTCCATTTTTTAGATCTCAGGGAATGGAAACGAAGAATGATTAAAGTTGAATAATAATATTGATTTTCAATCGGAATTATAGGTTTATGAAGTTTGTTACCATACATGGATGAGTCATGGAGATTAATAAGACATACTTTTCAAAACAAACTTTATACAAACTTTAGATTATCCAAAAAAGTGATGAGCTGTATCATGTAACTGTTCTGATGAGGTTGGTGATGAAGTAGATGTAGATGTACCCGATTGTCAAAAGCCGTATAATTATATGTTCAATAGATTTAAATGAATTACTCTTATATTTACTTTGGGGACAAGTGATATTGACCCCCCAAAAAATATTATTCGGACCCCTTACGTTTTTGCGTTTTTTTAATTTTTCTTTTGGATTTTTTTTCTATTTTTATAATTTTGTATATATCAAAAAACTATAAACCTGAAAGTGCGGAACAGATAATATAAAATTTAATAAGTAAAATGCTTAAAACTGTCAAAAATACGAAACATAAACTGACAAAAAACTGTGTTGTACTGAAAAAAAATGAATATAAAGTACAAACCCCCTAGTAGGAGGGTCTGTATAACAAGACCCTTACTTTGTTTAGAAGAGTACATAAGTTCTTTGAGACTGAAGCTAAAAACTTTATCATTAAATTTTGTGATTATATTGCTACTTATAGAAATTTCTCTCATATTTAATTCTAACATACAATTAATACTAACATTAAATACAATAAATAAATCATTATGTACATTAAATACAATTAATTAACTTGTCAATAAATACAATTAATGCACTTATTAAAACACCCTTACATAAGAAATACAAATGACCAAGCATATTGTACAACCAACTTAAATACAATTCCTGCATTAAATGTCACTAATACAAATAATAAAGCATATTATACAAATATTTAAGCCCGAACGGGCAACGGGCCAAATGGGCTCGAGCCCGAACGGGCACGGGTCAAACGGGCTCGAGCCCGAACGGACACGAGCTAAACGAAATTTTTGATATCCATAAATTTATTGTCAAAAAGAACATAATAAACTAAAATATGTTCACATATTATACAAACCAAGCAAACTACTAAACAAAATAAATAAATAAAATAATAAATAAAATAATACAAACTAAGCAAAAATTTCATCAAATTTTTGCCATAAAAAACTAATCAGCAAAGATATTGCCAAAAAATTATAAATAAAATAAATTATTAGCCGAAAAAATTAAATTACAGGGTGCCCGCAGCTGCATCACGCGGGAACCCTGCTAGTTATTTTTAATTTGGCGTATTTAAATGATGTTCAAGTCATTCAATTCATGCTGTATTAACTGGCTGTTAAATAACGTTTATAAGAAAAAAGTTGTTCCTTAACTTTACATTAAAGCTCCTTTTAAGTTTTATTCTTGAACGAATTTGGTATTAACTTTATATATATATATATATATATATATATATATATATATATATATATATATATATATATATATATATATATATATGCTGTTATGCTATTACTCATGTTAAAATTTCTTCGAGTAAAGTATATCTACGTTGAAAAAAAAATGATAAATGAGAAAAGCTAAAATAAACTACAACCACATATTTCAAATACACCTACAAAATTATATGCATCTTCCCTTAATATAATCTTTCTTATTTAAAATGTGTAGCTAGAAAAATGTTTTTTATTTTGTAAGTTTTGATTTTTCTTCTCACGGAAGATCTTTCCACAAAATGGTGACATAAAGATATGGGTAAACAATTATTATATAATTATCTAAACTACTTATAAAGCATTTAGTACATTCCCTCTTATTAATTTTTTAACGCTTCTTAAAATAGATTTTTAAGCAAATGCAAGTAAAGAAGCATCATTTACAAGTATTTGAAGCACGAATAAAACTAAAAAAAACACTATTCAACACATACAATTAATATATAATTTAATTCATTCTTTCACCAAAATGTACAACTATTTAAGCCCAATGTACAATCTAAAGCTTCCAAAACAATTAATACACACTTTAGTATATGAATTTGTAGCCTCGTCAATAAATGTATTTTATTCAATTGTTGCACTTTATAAAATATCGCTAAGTACTTGATATACTGTGATTATTTGCCCGTGACGGAAATGCATGCATGCAGACATGCTACTAGATATTTTGTGACGTTAACATTTATTTTAGAGTACCCACTGTCGCAACGCGCGGGTATCCTACTAGTAATATAAAGATATGGATAAACAATTATCAGATAATTAAGTAATACAGGATCTTTGTTAATTTCATTATTGTATAAAACCCTAGCATCTCCGACAATCCCATATAACACACACTAAAACACTCTCCCAAACACACACTTTTCAGTTT
Organism: Artemisia argyi; assembly: GCA_030686995.1. Classification (NCBI taxonomy): domain Eukaryota; kingdom Viridiplantae; phylum Streptophyta; class Magnoliopsida; order Asterales; family Asteraceae; genus Artemisia; species Artemisia argyi. Next base: position 142,154,245 of record CM060697.1, on the reverse strand, counting down.
TCATTCCACAACTTTAATCTCAGGTTGTTTCAAAGCTTCACGAACCGAACAAGCAACCACTTTCGCCCATTTCTTTAATCTCAGTTTAACATTCTTCGAATCCTCATCTGCATAATTGATCCACGTACACATACAAAAATATAAATATTAAACCTGATAAAATAAACAAAATACCAACAAATTATACTTTTTGTTTTTCATTCACACTTACTGGATTAACAATCAATCGTGAATCTTCATTCGAGTTTGAATCTGAACCTATTGAAGAAGACCTGGATAGATCTCTCTTGCTAAACTGCTGATTCACAGCAGCATAAAGTTCAAGTGCTGGAAAAGCTTGCTTAAGTTTTGGGTCCAATTCACTATTCGTATCGAACCCAAAACCTAACTCGAAACAAGCTGTTAGCTCCTTGATATCTTCATTAGTGACATCATAGTCTGATGTTGAATCGAGGCTTGTGCTACGATGTACAAAACGACGGCCTTGTTTGATCTTTAATCTTTTCCATTCTTCGTTTCGGTTGTAGTCCGGTGACCATGATCGGGTTTTAGGCGAACTTTGAGTTGCTTGACTTGCTTCCGCCATGACAAGTTGAAATGATACTGTGGTGTAGCAGTATATAAGTCAATAGTGGGCCAATTAAATGTTGGTTTCACTACTATTTTAAGTATGTACCAAATATAGATTTTGTGTTTTGGGTATTTAATTTAACCTTTTTCTAAAGCAATTTAATTCTCAGTTTACTCTAAGAGATATGTCTTTTTTATTTGTACATTGAATTATCAAAAGAGCATTGCTATATCCATTAACATAATCCTTCTACTTAACATCCTACCTAAACAATCATATAATATGTGTCATGCACTAGCTCTCTCTCTTGATTTAGGTCATTGATCTTTCCACATGTCAAAGTCATACAAGTAGGAAGATTTATAGAAAAATGCTACCACTCACAAAATCCATACAAAAAATTCACTCCCTGACATGTCAGCGGGTGGTTGGTTTAATAAGAGAGAGGAGAAAAAAACTGTCAGAAAATGCACCAATCACCCGCTGACACGTCAGCGAGTTGATTTTTTGTGTGGATTTTGTGAGTTGGTCTAGCATCGCTCTAATTTGTAGGCATAAATAGTAAGAATAAATATCATTTTCGTTATAAAAAACATATATCATTCAATCCCAACTTAAGTGTCACCAAACAAACCTTTTATATTTTATGAAATATTTAATAAATGTAGAAAAAAAAAATATTGCTAGTCATGTATGTTTATTTAAAGATAAAATATGTAAAATTGTATTGTTATTTATTTTAAGTGGACAATATTTTTGAGACAAAATTATTAAAAAAAAAGGAAAAAAAAATGATGCAAACACTTAAAATAAGTCAAAAGGAGTAAAAAGAATGTGACATCTAGTCCAATATTGCTTCAATTTAATTAGTAAAAAGAATGACAAGTACAATAATATCATTTTGTAATAATTCGTTGTCGATATCTATTTTGATATCTCCAAAACTAGGTAAGGAAGTCATAAATGTTTTTACCAAATAAAGATTTCCAATAATGTGGTGTAAATTATATTCTCTCCGTAAAAAAACAATAAATAAATAAATAAATAAAATCAATTTTGCTATTTACGTCTGTCCTAAAATAAGTGTCGAGTCTTTATATATGGACAGTAATTATGACTAGTTTTCTACTTTACCCTTCTAATTAAAACTTGCATTAATTACTTATTTTTTATTTTAATATTAACTATGAGTGTAAAAATGATTTTTTATCAATCAAAACTATCATTAATTACACATATCATAATTTCTACATTTTTTGTTTATAGACTCTCTTTTTGGAACGGAGGTAATAAACATTAAGTCATTAACCCTTGCATATATTCTTGCTTAAATCTTAAAATGTAATTTATTTTAACAGTCTATTATTTTCATTTCATTAATTTTAAGCTAATGTGATATATAAGTAATTATGACTAATTAATATGAAAATGGTTTATAAAGTGTTATATCAATTTTTTTTATTGAAAACAAAACATGACTAATATGAAAATGGCTTATAAAATGTAAACAAGATATTTAGTACATTGCCTGAGATTATTAGTTGACAATAAAGTAATAATAAAGAAAATAGTTTTTATACGATGTAGCATTAGTTTAAATGCCAATTTTCTTTATATGTTCACTAGCCTCAAGGCCCGCCCGATGGGCGGCTAGCTTTAAGAATTTGTATAAGATAGTAGAAGATGGAAAACAATGCATACATCTTATAAAAAACAGTATATTGATGAAAAAGTGAAAACATAATCTTTTTTTCATATGTCAAACTGCAAAGAAATAAGGAAAAGAATTCATTTGCACACCATATTTAGCAATGTCTAACTCTTTCATAACATCATAACATCTTCATCACAAAATACGTTAATTTAAAGTTCAAAAAAGACAAGTAAACTCAAGAGCAGGGGGATTTAGTTCAAGGAGCAACTTTGCAATAAAATCTTTGACTTGAGATATATATCATGTGGATTCCACCTTTTTATTCTTCTTCTTTGATAATTCCATGTCACTTGGTTCAACTTCTGTCAATATTATCTTTGTCTGTCCTATAGAAAAGAAAACACTTTATATTAGAAAAGAGAAAATATGTATTAAAAGGGATGAGAACATGCTTAAGAAAACAATCATATACCTTTTATAAAGCTCATGTGTCTCATTATACTCTTCAAAATTAGGCTCTGAAGATAAGTACCATGAGGCAGTAGAGCATTGAGAAATACTTGAACACTATCAAATAACACTTTAAGTATAACACTGAATGATGCTTAAAAACAGTAGCTGGACATTTCCAGCTGTTTACTCAAGCGTCAAATGATCTGAGTTATAATCTTTAATGGGTCAAATCGAAAACCAAAGAAAGAGCCGTGAAACTGGTTGGTTGGGGTCATGTTTTCTAATGCTTACAACATCCAATATCATTTTATTTAGGAAGATTGCTAATGTTACTGTAACATCATAGTTGTTGTGCTTATATATCAAGTCTTTAAAAATGGGATTTTTTTTTTGGTTAACCTCAACGAAGTTGTATCGACACGCGATAAAAACACCATGTTTCAACCAAAACCCGTATTAACCGTTACCCGAGAATCCATTTCCAAATCACCATTATAACCCCTGTGCACCAAATATAAATTTGAAGACCATCACTTTGGACTAGTTTATGTTAGATTATACAGCACCTCTACAACCAAATAGTTAAAAGGGGGACAATGTCAAAAATGCTACATTTAAACCAAACTTATGAGAAGATATAACCTTTATCCTTGTCATATCTTTTCTCGTTCATCAAATTTGCTTTTATGGTCATAACAACCAAGCAAAAATTCTCACAGTTTCTTAAATAAATGGATAAAACCCTTAATTATTATCACTGTACATGAAGAAATATAAGAGAAATTACAAACTCAACAAATACTAACAGCTTATGGATATATGGATGAACTCTTATGTGATAATTTTGAAAGGAAAACTTTCACCACAATTTGACAAGCTCGCCACCGTTCTACACTTGGCGTCTTTATGGACCAGGTAAGTAGAGATGAGAACCTTCTAGTGACAAAATGAAAAAATAAAAAATTATTGAAATATATACCAAGTGCAAACTTATTAAACATAAAGGCTAATATGTAAATATTTTAGTTGATGTAGCTAACACTTAACTTTTGGTGTCAATTTTGTGAGTTTTATGTTGTGCAGGGTGCTAAGTGTAAAATGGAGCTAAATAAGCTTAAGATGGATCTAGGGTTTCATTATCAGTTATATTTCTCTAATTGATTTCACACACAAGTCTCTCTCAAGTCAGTGTTCTCTCAAGTTTAGTTTTCTGGATTTGATTGTAGTTTACCAGTTTGGTTTATAGTAAGATCATCTTGATCTTGATAGTAGTTTGTTTTTATTCAGTCTTTAGAGTGTGAGTTTTGTATTTGTATGTAGTAGCACCTATTAGAGGGATTACTACTTGTTTCTCTTGTATATGTTTTGGTTAGCATCCGTGTTGGGGACTAACTTACTGTGTATATTGTTATGATAAAAGAATAGATCACCAAAGGGTGGTTGGTTGGGTGATTAAATCTGTTGTTAGTTGTTTTGGTACCATTTTTACTTTGTATCAGAGCTTTAGGTTCTGATCAATTGGTTTCTTGAGAATCATGGGTAGAGCTAATCAATTCAACGCTTAGGTGTTGATCTTTGGTTGATTCTTGGTTTAATTGAAGGTTTATTGTATCAATTGAAGATTTAGGGTTTTTTCTTGAAACCCTAGATTTTGGGGGGTTTTGGAATCTGGTGAATCCGTTGTATTCTGGACTGGTTCTTGGTTTAATTACTCTAGACTAAGTGAATCTAGAGTAGGGATGAGCATCGTGTAAGACCATACCAGAACGAACCGACCAAGACCTAAACCAAAATAGCCCAAAAACCTAGACCGAGGACCGGACCGAATGTGTTCAGTCCGGACCGGGTTGGTTCGGTCATTTGGTCGGTCCGGTTTAAGAAGGCATATTAGTCGGGTTTTACGTAAGACCGGACCGGACCGAACCTAACCGAGACCGAAATAAAGAAAAAATCTGGACCGAGACCGGACCGCTGTTCCTTCGGTTCGGTCATTTTTTATCGGTCCGGTCAGTCCTCTCGGTCAGTTTTGGATCTGCGATGCTCAGTCCTAATCTAGAGTGGTTGATTGTCTTTTCGCTGCATCTGGTTTATAGCTCTGTTAGTTTTTTGTTTCTTCTTTAGATTTAACTGGTTTTGAGTTTAGTGGGCTCAAACAGTTTAGCTAACTTCTTGATCTGCCACCTTTAGTGTATGAATACTTGCTTTGGCCATTCATAATCTGCTGGCTTGGGCTAAGTTAACTCTGGGTGTAAGTTTTATTTTTACCGCATTTTGTTTTGTTTTTGAGTCTAGAGTGTAGGAGGTTAGGAATTGGGTAGCCTTGGAAGTTGAGTTATAGGTTTGTTGTTGGTTTATTTGTGATTGCTCGTGGTTTGGTGTATCTGTTATTTGTCTGTTTGGTTTGGTGTATCTATTATTTGTTTGTTTAATTGGTTATTTCTTGTCTGGTTTATCTGTTGTAATTGGTTGTTTTCTTGATTGTCATTATGGCTATTATGATTAGTAGTTTGGATCAGAGTAATCTTTTGCATCTTCATGCAAATGATTCTAATTTTGCATCTATTATGTCTATTAAACTATCTAGGGTTGAGAATTATAGAATTTGGGCTAGTGCTATCAAATTGGCTATACAGATTAAATATAAGATGGGGTTTCTTGATGGTACTTATCTTAGAAGTGCTTATGCTGTTATTCCCTTGTTAGAAGCTTAATGGGATATGTGTAATACAGTTGTGTTAAAAAGGATTTTCACTTCTTTATCTCAAGATATGTATCTTGGTCATGTGTTTTCTGATAATGATGTTGTTTTTTGCAAAGATCTAAAGGAGACCTATGATAGGATTGATGGGTATGTTGTGTTTAATTTGCTTCAGAAAATTAATAGTTTTAAACAAGGTGGTTTCTTTTTCTGAGTATTATCACAAGTTGAATTCTCTATGGAGAGAATTTGATATTCTTACCAAACTGCCTAACTGTACTTATGAAGCTAGGACTAAATTGATTGATCATGCTAAACTGTTAAAATTGATGTAATTTCTTATGGGTCTTGATGACATTTATCAACCCATAAGGAGCACTCTTCTGACTAAGGAAATCGCTCCTGAAGTCAAGGATACTTTTGTGATCATTTTTAGGGAGGAATCTCATAGAGGGATTCCTACTACTTCTGTGAAAATTGAGAAGCCTCAAGTCTCTGCTTTTGTGTTAGATCTAATGTTAATAACAGGAAAAATTTTAATAATAACTGGTCTAGTATCAATATGAATAATAATAGAGGCAATTATGATAGTTTGTTAGGTAAGAATTGTGGTTTAAAAGGGCACACTATTGTCAGATGTTTTGAAATAATTGGTTATCCCCTTGGTTTTAAGAAAAATCATAATTTGAAACTTGCAAATTGTTTTAATAAGAATAATAATGTTGGGGTCAATAGTGAAATCAAAAATGCTACTAGTACTTTGTCGTTTACATATGAACAGGTTTTGAAGCTAATGAATCTTATGAATGATAAAACTAGTTCCTCTTTACATGCCAATATGGTAGGTAGTGCATCTGGCTCTTTTTTCAACTTTAATGTGTTTTTTAATCAAAGTTTCTACAGATTTTTTGTACCAACTTAAAGATTAACGGTGTGAGTTATCACTTGGGTCGGATTATTGATTTAGGTGCTAACCAACACATGACTAATAATACTAATAAAATGTTTGCGTTTGTTGATATATCTGATTTAAAAATGACTGTTGGTCACCCTAATGGCACTTTGGCTAAAATCACTCATGTTGGAAATTCGACGTTAAATAATAATGTGGTCTTGTTTGATGTTTTGGTTGTCCCTGAATATTTTGTTAGTCTCTTATCTGTTCATAAGATGATTAAAGATAGTAAATTGTGTGTTGGTTTTTATGAAAGTGTTATATTCACGATTTGAAAAAGGAGAGAGCTCTAGGGAGTGGTAGTGAATTTGGTGGTCTTTACATGTTTGATAGGGAGTTTATTAGTTCTGATGTTATGAATCAGAGCGAGTTTTTTGTTTGCTATGTGTCTAAGGAAGTTTGGCATAACAGAATTGTACATCCTGCTAATCAGGTTTTAAACCTGTTAAAATCTTCTTTAAACTTGACTAATGTAAATCATGAGGGTCCTTGTAAGGTTTGACATAAGGCAAAGCAAAGTAGGGATTCATTTCCTTTGAGTGAAACTAAATCAACTGTTTTTAGGCAACTTATATATCTTGATGTATGGGGTCCTTATAAAGTGATTAACAGCGAGGGTTTTAGGTATTTCCTTACTACTGTTGATAACTATAGCAGATCTGTTTGGGTGTATATGCTTAAAACTAATGATGAGGTTTTTGGAATGTTTGTTAATTTTTATAACTTGGTTTTAACTCAGTTCAATAAAATGATTAAGGTTATAAGGTTTGACAATGGAACTAAGTTTGTTAATCATAAAATGGCTAATTTTGTTAATACTATAGGTATTATTTATCAAACTACTTGTGCATACACCCACAACAAAATGGTATAGCAGAAAGGAAACATAGACATCTATTAAATGTTACTAGAAGTCTTATGTTTTAGGGGGAATTCCTCTTGTTTTTTTGCCTGAATGTATTTTAACTACTACTTACTTGATCAACAGGCTTCTGATGAGGCGAAAAATGAACCACTTTTAGGGGATCATTTAAGCCCGGAATTGAATTTATTTGATCAAATATTGCCCTAAATCGTTCCTTTTGTGATTTTAGGTACTTTGGGAGTGAATTCTGGAAAAGAAGGCATTTTGGACGTTTTTGGAGCATAAAAGTGAAGAAAACGGCAAAGACTTAATTTTCCTTGCTGGGAACAGTGGATGACGGCGTCAAGAAGAAAATCTTGACGGCGTCAAGAGTAAAAGTGGTGACGGCCCATAGAGAACGTGAAGGCGTCACCCAAGGCCGTCATGTGTTAACTTGTCAAAACTTGCGCGCGGAGTAGCTGATATTGTTTTGGTCATAACTTTTGCATACGAACTCGGATTTAGGTGATTCAAAAGCCCACGCGAAGAGGACGAAGAGATCTAAAATTTGGTGAAAAAATGGTCTTGAAAGCATCAAGAGAAATGACTTGACGGCGTCAAGCCTTGCCGACAGAAAACATGCCTATAAATATAACATCATAACTTCACTTTTTGTAAGCCCTAAACCCTAAGGTCGATTCCTGGGTTTAGGTAGGTGTTTTTCCAGAAACTTAGAGGGTTTCAATTACTCCATAAACATCATGTATTGGTTTGATGATTCTATCTTAATTATGTTTTCCATTATCATTGTTGTCTGCTCTTCTTTGATGATGATTTGCTAATTCACCTTGTGTCTACTTGTGATTATGTGAAACTTGTATATAATTGATTAGATCTCATTGATTTCTTGTTGATGTTGTGTCTATCTCCATCAATTAAGGCGTGACAACTTCAATAGATCTAGTTGGTTTAGTTTATAATTCTTGTTTCCTATTGATTCTTGTTTTGATTGAATGAATTCGACGTTAGGCTTAAGAAAACTGGCAGATCTCCAAATGGTAACATGCTTGAACGTCTTAGAAAACATGAACCGATGTGCACTAGGTTTTATTGGTTGTATTTAATGCATGAGTAAATTCTAATGATCCCATGTTAGGAGCTTCTTAGCCGGCTCGACATAGGAGTGAAGTAGGCACTCATAGGATTGGGGAGTTAAGTGCGCCACCCCATGAATGGTATTAAGGAATACAACCCGTCAATTAAAACAAGGTTTTACAATTCAATAGGTAGAATTAGATAGCTAGCAAGGAGTAACATATCATAGGTAGACAAGCTTCACTTATCTTGTAGAACCTTAGTTTATTTTCTTGTTTATTAGTTTAATTAGTAGCTTTTGGGTTAGTTGACTAGCAACTAATTCCGCCCACTCTCCCAATACCCGAGATTTTTACTTGCTTTTCATAAAATATAGAAACATAAAAAGAATCATCCTTCACCTTTAGACCTAGTTAGATTAATTTCAATCCTAACGACACTATTCCTAGCTGAACGATCAATCCCCCGGTACTTGTCACTATACTATACTACAACGATCAGGTACACTGCCTGGTGGGGGTTGTAAGCTTCTCAAGATCCCTTGAGAGGTAAAGCCTGGTGCAATTCCCACATATCAAGTTTTTGGCGCCGCAGCCCGGGGAATAGTTATTGTCTAGGTTAGAATCTCTTTTTATTAGGTCTACTTGCTAGATTCCTTTCTAGTAAGATTTTATTTTTATTTTTTAGGTTTTCTTTAGTCTATCTTATTTCTTTGTGTTTTTGTTCGTAACTCTTCACCACCTGCCATCATGGCAACCGACGAATCCTCTAACCTTAGGATCACTAGGAGTCGTAGTTCCACTAGAAACCTTGTCTTGCCTTATGCAGAACCCGAAAGAGAAATGCATAGATTAAGACAATATCACTCAACTTCTGAACCATCTAGCGTTGCCATCGATTTTGATGCACCCCTTTCTGAAGAAAATTCAGAAAATCATGTTACAACCCCTAGCTCCCAACCCAACGACGAGATGAGTACCCCCGCAACTCCCATTCCTAAGCGCCTTAAGGACTACTCCTCCCCAACCCCTCATGGCTTCTCAAACGCCATTGTCTACCCAAACGAACACACCAACGAGGTCTTGCATGCAAACGATGTTTGGCTTGTCCAAAGTGTGTGTAAGTTTTGTGGATTAGATGAGGAAGATCCAATTCAACACATTAAAGACTTCTTGAAAATAGTAGACACCCTCCATACGGATAGGGCTACTAGAGACACGTCCCTATTACAATTCTTTCCTTTCACCCTTTATGAAAAAGCCCAAGAATGGTATGATAAACTTCCTTCTGAATCTATTTTCACATGGGAGCAACTCATATCCAAGTTCTATGAGAAGTTCTTTCCACCTGGAAAAACCTCAGCATTTAGAGATAGGATCCTTCGTTTCTGAAAAGGGAAGGACGAACCCTTCCATAAATCGTTGGTTAGATTCAAAGATTTAAAAAGACAAGTTCCCCATCATGGCATTGAGCTCTGGCTCTTGGTCCAAATCTTCTACGACAATGTCTCCTCTAATGATCGAAATGGAATCAACCAATCTAGAAAAGGGAGACTGGCCAATCTTAGTGCCGAAGAAGGATGGGATAGGATTGAAGAATATGCTCAAGACCAGGATGACACTTGGGATGAACCTGAGTCGACTGTTAGCATTTCTGAAATCACATCGGATCGGTTGAGAAAAATTCACAAAAGAGTGGAATACCTAGCTGGGTTGCAGTTACCTAAACAACTTTCGAATCCTTACTTAATCTGCGATTACTATGGGGGCCCGCATGAGGTAGAAGAATGCGGAGGAGCAGCCACAACTGAACATGCATGCTTGTCAGGAGGGGACATCTATGCTGATCCCTCCCTTCTACCTTTTTACCAAAATGACGATTACACCCTCTAGGGAAATCTGGTAAAGAGAAAAGAAGGAGAGGAAGGCCCTGAATTCGAAATCAGGAGCACTTTTGAAGATGACCTTGGTCACTTCACTCAAGAAAAAGGATTGCAAATGAAAGGTCTTAATGAACTTTTCGACGAGCAGCAGGATGACATTGGAGAATTTTTCAACAAGCTTAACTCAGCCATAGATAATCTTGAAATGCCATCAGTAAGCAAAAAAGACCCCATGCTCGCGATAACCACTCGAGCTAGAACAACAACCAAGGACCCACCTTACCCAAGCTCGTTCCTCATTGCCCCCGATCCAAACAAACCTGGCGAGGAGGAGGAGGATGTAGGCAGCAAGACCCCCGACCAACCTCCCTTGACGACCCCTTCCCCATCAACTCTACCTAACCAACCTTTGAGAATCCCGTTCCCATCCCGATTAAGGAACCAGAAAACTGAGAGTGATAATAAAAGATTCTTGTCATACCTAAAAGACTCGGTTGTCACCATACCCCTCCTTGATGCTTGCTATCACATGCCAAAGTATAGCGCATACTTTAAAAAACTACTTGCTAACCGGAAGAAACTCGAGGGTCTTGTGACCTGGGGGAAGAATGCTCAGTGGTGACCCATCGAGGGCTACCAAAAAAGGTAGACGATCCAGGCAGCTTCACCCTGCCTTGCTCCATAGGATCTCTATCAATCAAGAATGCTCTTGCTGATTTGGGAGCGAGTATCAATCTCATGCCTCACTCTATGTTCCTTAAACTGGGATACTCTGGATTAAAGTCTACCCGTATGAACATCCAACTAGCCGATAGATCAGTCAAGTACCCCGTAGGGATATGCGAGAATGTGCTAGTCAAAGTTGGGAAATTCAAATTCCCGGTCGACTTCGTAATCCTGGATATGGAGGAGGATGACTTGGTACCCATCATCTTAGGGAGACCATTTCTTGCTACCTCTCGTGCAGTCATTGATGTTTATGACGGCAAATTAACCTTACGAGTGGGAACCGATAGCACAACCTTCGACATTAAGGATTCTATGGACCTCTCCCTCGAAGCAGCTAACCGACTCTATTTCATTGGGGAGGTCGATGAACTCACAGATGTCATTGATAGTTGTGTCGATGAACAGATCGAGGAAGGCTGGCTATGGGACGAGAGTTTTCTGCCTTTGCTAGAGGTAGAAAAGACGAAGGATGTTGGTGCAGTCTCCTTCTACCCCAGACAAGAGGCAACGGAGCATATTGAGCTCCGAAAGCCCAAAAACAAGCTTAAACCTTCTATTATCGAGCCTCCTAAGTTAGATCTTAAAGAGCTTCCTAACCATTTGGAGTATGCCTTCCTTCAGGGAGAGGACCAACTGCTAGTAATCATAAACTCTTCCTTGGAACATGAACAAAAAGGTAAACTCTTAGAGGTCCTAAAGAAATATAAGGGAGTGCTCGCATGGAGTGTAGCCGACATTAAGGGGATTGACTCAACTTTTTGCACACATAAGATTCTCATGGTAGAAGATTATAAACCTACCGTGCAACCCCAGAGGCAGGTGAACCCCAACATTAAAGAAGTAGGAAAGAAAGAAGTCATCAAACTTCTAGATGCAGGATTGATTTACCCAATCTCGGATAGCCCATGGGTCAGTCCTGTACAGGTTGTACCTAAGAAGGGTGGAATGACTGTAGTTAAGAATGACAAGGGTGAGATGGTGCCCCCGAGAACGGTCACTGGATGGCGGGTATGCATTGACTATCGGAAGCTCAATGATGCCACGAGGAAAGATCACTTTCCCTTACCATTCATTGATCAAATGTTAGAGAGATTGTCTGGACACGAGTACTATTGCTTCTTGGATGGATTCTATGGGTATTTTCAAATTCCCATAGCACCTGAGGACCAAGAAATGACCACGTTTACTTGCCCTTATGGAACATTTGCCTACAAAAGGATGCCTTTTGGGCTATGTAATGCCCCCGCCACTTTCTAGCGATGCATGACCGCAATCTTTCACGAACTCATGGAAGACAGCATGGAAGTGTTCATGGATGACTTTTCGGTCTTCGGGAACTCCTTCGACCGATGTCTTGCTAATCTAGAGAAGATGCTTAAACGTTGTGAGGAAACCAACTTGGTGTTAAACTGGGAAAAGTGTCATTTCATGGTAAAAGAAGGGATTGTGTTAGGGCATAAGATCTCAGGGAACGGAATAGAGGTGGACCAAACTAAAGTTGAAGCTATATCTAAGCTACCATACCCCACGACTATTAAAGCAATACACAGGTTCTTGGGGCACGCCGGGTTTTATCGGAGATTCATCAAAGACTTCTCCAAAATAGCTCGGCCAATGACTCAATTGCTTGTGAAGGATGCTCTGTTCGATTTTTCCCAAGAATGCAAGGATGCATTCGATCTCTTAAAAAATGAACTCACACAAGCTCCAATCATGATCACACCCAACTAGGAGTTACCATTTGAAATCATGTGTGACGCTAGCGATTTCGCTGTCGGGGCTGTATTGGGCCAACGGCGTGACAAGCTTTTCCAACCTATTTACTACGCCAGCAAAACCATGAATCCCGCTCAAGAGAATTACTCCACCACTGAAAAAGAATTATTAGCCGTAGTGTTTGCATTCGACAAATTCTGACAATATCTTGTCCTTTCAAAGACAGTCGTTTTCACTGATCACTCAGCTCTTCGATATCTTTTTGCGAAGCAGGATGCTAAGCCACGACTAATTCGGTGGATCTTGTTGCTACAAGAATTCGATGTTGAGATTCGCGACAAGAAGGGGGCAGAAAATCTTGCCGCATATCATCTATCTCGTCTTGAAAACCCCTTGGATAAGCACGATAGAAGTGAGATTAGGGATTCATTTCCTGATGAACAACTCATGTTAATGATTGATTCGGAGCCTTGGTACGCCAATTTTGCTAATTATCTCGCAAGTAGACTTGTTCCTGAAAACCTGTCTAGATACGAAAGAAAAAGGTTCTTTTCTCAGTTAAAATACTACTTTTGGGATGAACCATTTTTATTCCGAAGGTGTCCAGACCAAATTATAAGACGCTGTGTTTCGGAAAGTGAGGCAGTAAAGATTATGAGGGAATGTCACTCTGGTCCCTCTGGCGGGCATCATGGGATAAACACCACCGCCCGAAAGATTTTCGATGCGGGATTATATTGGCCCACAATTTTCCGTGATGTCAAAGAGATGGTGCAGGCATGCGATGCATGTCAACGGGCCGGGAACATATCACATAGGGATGAAGCACCTCAGAATTTTATACAAGTATGTGAGGTCTTCGATGTTTGGGGAATTGACTTCATGGGACCCTTTCCATCTTCAGGGGGAACGAATACATTTTAGTTGCCATCGATTATGTTTCAAAATGGGTTGAGGCACAAGCCCTTAGGACCAATGATGCCAGAGTGGTTATTCATTTCCTGAAAAAGCTTTTTGCTAGATTCGGGATTCCTAAAGCTCTCCTCAGTGATAGGGGAACCCACTTTTGCAATGCACAAATGGAAAAGGTCATGAAGAGGTATGGAGTATCCCATCGGTTCTCCACCGCCTATCATCGACAAACCAATGGCCAGGTCGAAAACACCAATAGGGCTATTAAAAGAATACTTGAAAAGACGGTTAGTAAAAATAGAAAAGACTGGTCATTTAAACTCGACGAAGCCTTGTAGGCATTTCGAACCACCTACAAAACACCCATTGGAATGACCCCGTTTCGCATGGTGTATGGTAAGGCATGTCACTTACCAGTGGAATTAGAACATAAGGCTTATTGGGCGCTTAAGACATGTAACTTAGACTACACAATTGCTGGAACTAATAGGTTCTTGCAATTACACGAGCTTGATGAGCTTAGGTTAGAAGCCTACGAATCTTCCATCACATATAAAGAGAGAGCAAAAAGATGGCATGACCATAGAATTAAGAAACCCAAAGAATTTTCAGAGGGAGACAAAGTCCTATTGTACAATTCTCGGTTGAGATTATTTCCGGGAAAACTTAAGTCTAGATGGTATGGACCGTTTACGGTGAAGAATTCCTCTAAAACTGGAGCCGTGGTGTTATTAGATGATGAAGGTAGGGAATTTACTGTTAACATACAACGTGTAAAACATTATCAAGAAAATAACAATTAAATGATTAGTGAGGAGGATGTGACGTTTGATGATGAGGTCACGTAGTAACCCATGACCTTGAGTCTAGCTACAAGACTCGTAAATAAAGAAAAGCGCTTCTTGGGAGGCAACCCATGTTTTGTGTGATTTTGTTTGTTTGTTATTTGCTTCCGTATGCATGCTTTATTTTTATTGTTGGTAGATCATGTTTCTCAATTAAATAGTGGAAATACTTTACTTTGTTGTTTTGGCCTAGTCTTAACTCCACCTAAAGGTATTTTTGCAAAAGATAAGTGTAAGGGGAAACCCCAAATATGTTTTTAAGAAACAAACCGATCATGATTCTCCACAATATTAAATGAACATGTATATTCGTATTTGTTAGAGTCAAATGCTTGTATTGAGTCATAATGAAGCTTTGCAGGATTTTCCAGGAAGTAGGACCAAGTTTTTTCCAGAAATTTTCCGGAAACTTAACATAAGAATTTCTGCAGGTCACTTCTAACGGCGTCACGAGTTAACTCTTGACGGCGTCACGTGTAAAATTCTGGAAATTTTGCTAGTTTTGTTTATACCGGAGTCTTAAAGTTTTTGGTTGATTCTTTAGTTTTATAAACTCCAGGAAATCTGCAAACAATCATTCCACAAGCATTATATCTTTAATTGTTTTGTTTTTATTCCTAAGTCTGGAATTACATCTAGTTGTGAGTTTTCTTTGTTCGGATTGATGCTTTGGGTTTTTGTGATTGTTTTCTCAGGTTTAACAGGTTATGTTTGACAAGAAAATGGTTTATATTCTGGAAGGGAAGCTTTGATTGTTCATTTTCTTGGAGGAAGATCTAACCTTGCTACCTTATTATCCATACCGAGCGAATCAGGGGAGTATTTGATTTCATCCTTTTACTTATTTTACTTTTACATTCTTTACTTGAACATTGGGGACAATGTTCATCCTAAGTATAAGGGGAGGGTAAAATGATGATACCTTACAAATACACTTTCGCTTGAGTTTGTTTGTTTAATAGTAGATGTGTAATAAAACTATGAGAAATACTTGCTAGTGTAATTTTAGCGCCAAATTTAAATTTTTTTACAACATTTAGGAGTGAAACTTTAGCCATAGCAAGCGTCTCATGGATAGGAGATTGTATGACTAGCACAAAACCGTACCATTCAGAAAAATTTTCCACCCAAATATGTGAGGTTCGCCTTTAGATTTGATAGGAAAAACATTTACTATTAGTGCTTATGAGTGTACCGGTAGCATTTAGATTCTAGAACTTGCGTTAGTGATGCATCCCGAGACCGCTAGTGAGACTACATTCGTGTAGTAGGATTTACTACATGATAAGAGGCATTAGGATCACCCTTGTGTTAAACCCATATCATAATTACTTGACCAATTAAGTCATATTACTTGGCTAGTTAAGTCAATTAATTTTCCCACACCTTAGCGTTGTACTCATTTTTAGTACACGAAACCCCTAGTACACCCCTCCGAGCCTATCTTTTCGTTTCTAACTTTAAGCATCTTACTTAAAGGAAGAATTTGTTACACCCCACTTAAATGTACAACCAAATCGCCTTAGCCTTCCGTGTATGCACTCATCTTTAGTGCATTATTGTTATTTGTTAAACCCTTAGTTAATTATCTAATTGATTACATGGTTGCTAAGTCGAGTCATATCCTTGTACATATTGTTTTGGGACGATTGGGACTCATGGGTAAAGTACTAATGTTATGGAGTAATGGGGAAGAACATCATATTATTACCCCCATATGTACGTTAATCTTAAAAGTACTCCAAGTGTTTTGATTTTCTTAATTCGAGTCATTAGATTAGTCTATTGTAAAGTATGTAAAAATTCAAGTGTAAG
Source organism: Artemisia argyi (assembly GCA_030686995.1). NCBI lineage: Eukaryota > Viridiplantae > Streptophyta > Magnoliopsida > Asterales > Asteraceae > Artemisia > Artemisia argyi. The sequence continues at coordinate 142,138,076 of CM060697.1, read as the reverse complement.
GGGAATGTTCATCCCCTATGATGTATTATTTTGGATGGTAGGGTAAGAGTGTATGAAAAAAAATCGAAAAAATCAAGAAAAAGAAAAGAGAAAAAAACATACGGACTACCATCCCGTTTAATTCTATGTTTATTTTATGTTTTTGTTATTTTTCATTTATTAGCTTAAGTCGAGTCTAGTCTTGGCTTAGCAACGCCATATTGTACATGTAATTAACCAAGATTGTTAACTCGCCACCAGTAAAACTTTCTTTATCCAACAAAACCGTGTATTTCATATCCCTACACCTAACGTTACAACCCTTTAAAAGACCTCTTTGATATTTTATCCTAGGTGCTTACGCCATGTGGTGGAGGTTTGATCCTTTCCCAAGCCTATGGTAATCTATTTTGCTATGACAGGTAGTGAGAGATATCTTCCGTTTCCATATTGTAAATTATACTTTATTACACCCGAGAGATGTGAGTATCTAAACACTATTTGTGAGGTGCTAGTATATGACCTCCGTGCTTGTCTATTGGTTTTTAGTGGAACGATTATTTGTTGTAATTACTTTTATATTAGTGTTAAATGACACCTAACTTGTATTTTGACTAGAATAAAAGTGCATTTGCTTGAGGACAAGCAAATCTCAAGTGTAAGGGTATATGATGAGGCGAAAAATGAACCACTTTTAGGGGGTCATTTCAGCCTGGAATTGAATTTATTTGAACAAATATTGCCCTAAATCATTCCTTTTGTGATTTTAGGTACTTTGGGAGTGAATTCTGGAAAAGAAGGCATTTTGAACATTTTTGGAGCATAAAAGTGAAGAAAACGGCAAAGACTTAATTTTCCTTGCTGGGAACAGTGGATGACGGCATCAAGAGTAAAAGTGGTGACGGCCCATAGAGAACGTGAAGGCGTCACCCAAGGCCGCCACGTGTTAACTTGTCAAAACTTGCGCGCGGAGTAGCTGATATTGTTTTGGTCATAACTTTTGCATACGAACTCGGATTTAGGTGATTCAAAAGCCCACGCGAAGAGGACGAAGAGATTTACAATTTGGTGAAAAAATGGTCTTGACGGCGTCAAGAGAAACGACCTGACGGTGTCAAGCATTGCCGATAGAAAACATGCCTATAAATATAACATCATAACTTCACTTTTTGTAAGCCCTAAACCCCTAAGGTCGATTCCTGGGTTTAGGTAGGTGTTTTTCCAGCAACTTAGAGGGTTTCAATCACTCCATAAACATCATGTATTGGTTTGATGATTCTATCTTAATTATGTTTTCCATTATCATTGTTGTCTGCTCTTTTTTGATGATGATTTGCTAATTCACCTTGTGTCTACTTGTGATTATGTGAAACTTGTATATAATTGATTAGATCTCATTGATTTCTTGTTGATGTTGTGTCTATCTCCATCAATTAAGGCGTGACAACTTCAATAGATCTAGTTGGTTTAGTTTATAATTCTTGTCTCCTATTGATTCTTGTTTTGATTGAATGAATTCGATGTTAGGCTTAAGAAAACTGGCAGATCTCCAAATGGTAACATGCTTGAACGTCTTAGGAAACATGAACCGATGTGCACTAGGTTTTATTGGTTGTATTTAATGCATGAGTAAATTCTAATGATCCCATGTTAGGAGCTTCTTAGCCGGCTCGACATAGGAGTGAAGTAGGCACTCATAGGATTGGGGAGTTAAGTGCGCCACCCCATGAATGGTATTAAGGAATACAACCCGTCAATTAAAACAAGGTTTTACAATTCAATAGGTAGAATTGGATAGCTAGCAAGGAGTAACATATCATAGGTAGACATGCTTCACTTATCTTGTAGAACCTTAGTTTATTTTCTTGTTTATTAGTTTAATTAGTAGCTTTTGGGTTAGTTGACTAGCAACTAATTCCGTCCACTCTCCCAATACCCGAGATTTTTACTTGCTTTTCATAAAATATAAAAACATAAAAAGAATCATCCTTCACCTTTAGACCTAGTTAGATTAATTTCAATCCTAACGACACTATTCCTAGCTGAACGATCAATCCCCCGGTACTTGTCACTATACTATACTACAACGATCAGGTACACTGCCTGGTGGGGGTTGTAAGCTTCTCAAGATCCCTTGAGAGGTAAAGCCTGGTGCGATCCCTACGCATCAGCTTCCTTTCTCTTTATTAAATGGCAAGTATCCTTTTTCTATGGTTTACAATAGAGAACCTAATTTGTCTCATTTGAGAAGTTTTGGGTGTTTGTGCACTTGCTGCTATGTTAAAAACATTTGATAAATTTTTTTCTAAGTCTGAAAAATGTGTTTTAATTGGGTATGCTAGTGGAAAAAAACATACAAGCTTTTGAGTTTTGAAAATAGGTCTGTTTTGTATTCAAAGGATGTAAAATTTTATGAAACTGTTTTTTCCTATGAAATGAGTCAAAATGTGGTTTCTGAGTGTGACACTGAGATTTCAAGTTTAAACTTTTTTGATAATATTGAGTCTGAAACAACACCTAAAACTTTTAAGCCTGAGCCTCCCAATGATGATAATAATAGAGAAGGAAGTACACCTGTTGGTAGAGATGATAGGGTTCATCAACCAGATGAGGCTGTGATTACTCAGTTACTTGAAAGTGTTGAACAGATACAACATCCAGTGTTTAAGGATGATGCACAGTCACCTGGATATGCTGAGATTCACCCTGCAACTCCTTTAGATGAAAATTTAATGTTTGAGGGAAATGTTGGTTCTAGTAATGATGTACATGGTCTTCAAAATGTTTTTGAAAGTCAAATTGAGGAGGGTAGCCATAGAAGATCTAAGAGGTCTTCTACTTTGCATGCTAAGTTGAATGATTATGTGCTAGATACTAAGGTTAGGTATGGTTTAAATAAGTATGCTAATCATTCTTTGCTTAGTGCTGATAATTGATGTTTTATGTCTAATTTGAATAAAACTGCTGAACCTGTTACTTATGAAGAGGCTAGTAAAGATCCTAATTGGGTTGATGCTATGAATGATGAAATAAATGCTTTACATGAAAATGATACTTGGGAAGAAACTGATTTACCAGCTGGTAGAAAACCAATTGGTGGTAAGTGGGTTTGGAAAATTAAGAATAAGTCAATAGGGGAAGTTGAGAGGTATAAAACTAGATTGGTTGCTAAGATTTTTGTTCAAAAAGAAGGTGTTGACTATGAGGAAACTTTTAGTCCAATGGTTAAAATGGGAACTGTCAGATGTTTACTTAGTTTGGTTTTTAAAACTTGGAAAATTTTTCAAATGGATGCGAATAACGCTTTTTATATGGTGATCTAAATGAGGTAGTGTATATGCTTCCTCCACTAGGGTATTTTGAAGAATGAAGTAACAAAGTTTGTAAGTTAAAAAAGTCTCTGTATGGGCTTAAACAAGCTCCTACACAGTGGAATCATAAGTTGTCTGGGGCTTTGTTTGAAGCTGGGTTTGTGCAGTCCAAGAATGATCATTCCTTGTTTATTAAAAGGAATGACAAAACTGTGGTGTTTTTACTGGTGTATGTGGATGATTTTGTAATCACATGTAACTGTGATATTGAAATTGAAAATGTTGAACATTTTTTGAAAACCAAGTTTAAAATTAAAGATCTGGGAGAACTTAAGTATTTTCTTGGAATTGAAGTTTTAAAAACTAAAATTGAATTGTGTCTTAACCAAAGAAAGTATTGTCTTGAACTTTTGCATGAGTTTGGTTTATTAGCTTGCAGACCTGTTTTGACTCCTTTACCTGAAAACATTGTTTTAGCTCATAAGGAATCTGGTGATGACAAGTTTTGAAAAATATTACTAATTATCATAAACTGGTAGGTAAGTTGATCTATCTTACTATGACTAGGCCTGAGATTTCTTATGATGTTCATTGTCTGAATTAACATATGCATGCTACTTTACAATCTCATCTTAATCTTGGTTTAAGAGTTTTAAAATACTTGAAACTTGCTCCTGGAAATGGTATTGGTTTTGATAAGTCTAGTAATGGTTTCAAGGTTGTTGCTTATTCTGATTCAGACTGGGCTACGTGTCCTGTTACAAGGAAGTCAATGTAAGGGTATTGTATGTTTGTTAATAACAATTTGGTTTCTTGGAAAAGCAAGAAGCATGCCATACTTTCTAAGTATTTTGCTGAAGCAGAATCGAGAAGTATGGCTTCTACAACTTGTGAAGTGATGTGGATTTTGAAAGTATTAGAGGATTTGGGTGAAACTGGTTGATTCCAGCAGATTTATTATGTGATAATAAGTCTACTGTTCAAATAGCTGCTAATCTAGTTATGCATGAGAAAACTATACATTTTGATATTGACGTGTATTTGGTGAGAGAAAAGGTCGCATATGGGTTGATAAAAACTGTTAATGTTGAGTCCAAAAATCAAATTGTTGATATCTTTACTAAGGCACTTGGTTTTGTTCAGCATTCATTCTTGGCTAAAAGGCTTGGCATGTTGAACTTGTTTGTTTAATAAGTTTGAGGGAGGGTATGTAAATATATACCTAATGCAAACTTATTAAATTTGAAGGGCTAATATGTAAATATTTTAGCTGATGTTGCTAACATTTAACTTTTGGAGTCAGTTTTGTGAGTTGTATGTTGTGTTGGGTGCTAAGTGTAAAATGGAACTATATAAGTTGAAAACGGATCTAGGGTTTCATTATTAGTCATATTTCTCTCATCGATTTCACACACAAGTCTCTTTCAAGTCTTTGTTCTCTCAAGTTTAGTTTTCTCGGTTTGATTGTAGTTTACCATTGGCTTATAGCAAGATCTTCTTGATCTTGATAGTAGTTTGGTTTTATTCGGTCTTTAGAGTGTGAGTTTTGTATGTGTATGTAGTAGCACCTATTAGAGGGACTACTACTTGTTTCTCTTGTATATGTTTTGGTTAGCATCCGTGTTGGGGACTAACCTACTATGTATACGATTATAATAAAAGAATAGATCACCAAATGATGGTTGGTTGGGTGATTAAATCTGTTGTTAGTTGTTTTGGTACCATTTTTACTAAACAATCATGAGGCTTGATAAATAGGTAAGTAATAATCTATTGACTTTGTAAATCTCTTAATTTCAAGTCGAAAGGAAAATAAGACAAAAAAAGACATAATAATTGGATAGAAAATTGCTACAAAATTTTTTTACTACAACTAAAATCGATATTAACTTGTTAGCTCATTAGCATTCAACTAATCATCAAAAGGTGTTAGTGACTTTATTTTAGCAATGGGCATTTTAGGTATGCGATTAATAGCCACCGTTTTGACAATATATTGCACTCTTATTCGGTCCATCTAGTTTGCTTTCTTTTTGCTTCAGGTTGGCCTCGTCCTCGCATTCTTCTTCGATTTCGACATTGGGTGGTGTTTTGACATTTTGGTGTTGAGATTGGATTTGGGGACCTGGTTGATTTTTGAAGTATGGTGACGTGTATTGGGAGTATTGTGACGGGAATAGACAATATTGGTTTCGTTGATAAATGATTGACAATTTGTATGTTGATGCGTTGTGTAATGTCAGTGTAGCATAGGGTGTTTAAGCCTTTTCAAGTTTTACATTTATATTTAGCCGACTTATTACTAACACACACACACTTAACGAGCAGTGTACCCGATCAATATGTATATAGTGGTAAGTAGAGTGTCGAACACTAAGAATGGAACATAATATCTAGTTGATTTAATCAGTATTTTAATATCTAAGTTAGTTTTACAATCAAAATCTAATAAAATGGGGGTTTAGCCTAAGAGACTAACACGGATTTAATTAAACAATAAAAGTACAACTAATGAGAACAAATCAGTGAATAGCAATCACGTACATAGATAGATAATAAAGACACGTAAGAAGACCTGTCCTTATAATTAAGTAGCTTGTCAATTGTTTTATTTCTAGTTTTATATGATGAGTATCGTAATCTAATATGTCTCGTTGGATCCTAATATCGGCGAGTAAACTCTTAATTATTACTTATGTTTATCCTACCTTCTAGACACTAGATAAGCAGGCGAGGAACACGTATGGTAGCCCAGAAGACTCAACTAAACACAGAGGTTATCAATGCACAAATAAAGTCACCAAAAACATCAATCATATAAACTTTAACCGATGGGAAAGCAATTTTAAGGGGAGCAGTATGGTGGCCACAGGCCCATCAATCCTGATGGATTAAAGCTTACTAATACAATAAACAAAACTACTTAATGAATTATACATATGCAGGACCTTCTTACGGCTCTAAGATCTTTGTTTGGGGCGTGTCTTGTGATGCTTCTTCGACTGAATTCGTCTCCTTAGGGTTTTTCTGTACACTAAACTCGTATCTGTCTTGTGGTATTTATAGTTTCTGTCCAAGGGATCGATGCGGCGCATGTTGATGACAGATGCGGCGCATCTACTTAACTTCGCGTGGGGTCCAAGATTATTAATTATATTCTAGAATATTCGTACACCGCCTTTAGATGCGGCGTAACTTGTTTCTCTATGCGGCGCATGTTCTTTAACGTCTTGGATAGTATCTGGTGAAGTCTTCAACTGATACGCCGCATGTTGTAAATGAGATGCGGCGTACTTTGGAGTAGAACAAGTTGATTATCATTCGTTGACCAAAGTTTCATATGCGGCGCATGTTGTAATTAGATGCGACGCATTCTTCAAAGTCAGGCAATGGTCTTCGAATTTATCTAAGTATGATGTTGCGGCGTATCTGTTGAGAGTGATACGGCGCATCTCTTGAATTTCAGTAGACTTTTCAAATCTTGATCATTTATCTCCATAATTCGTCCAATATCATTAACTTTCACCAATTGCTTGTTTTACCTGAAAATCACTAAAGTAAACATTAAAGCACCAATTCTCATATAAAATAATATAAAACAAGTCAATTAAATAGGATAAATGATGTTAATAAAATGTACTTATTTGATCTCATCATATGTGATCACCGAACCCCGGAGCCATAATACTTGGTGAAGGGTTGCTTGATTGAGGAATGGATGAGAAATTGGCTGGTGAAGGCATGGGATTGTTGTGTAAATTTTGGAAGAAATCGTTAGATTCTGATTGAAAGTGGTTATGTTTTCTAGCCATTTTTGTAAAGAATTGTTGAAAATTTTAGTGAATTGTATAAAAAGATGGTGAAAATATAAGAGTTGATTTTGTAGTTGTAGAAGTGTGAAGAAAAAGGCTACCATTTGTGTATTTATAAGGGTAAAAGTATAGAAGAAAAAAAATATAAAATTGTAATATTACCATTTAATAACGGTAAAATGGGCCCCGCCTCCTCGTCGCCAAACCCAAGCAGCCCAACCGACGACCAATCGACATGACCTTGCCATCGTTGTTACTTAAGTGACGCTCTTTGGTTGGCTAACCCGACGAGTTGTTAGCACTGGTCTTAGAGTGGTTGAGGGTAGTCATTTGTAGGGGTGGGGGTTTATTTTCAAGGTACAAACAATTATTACATAACCTAATAATCTAAGTATAACCCTTAGGGTTATGCTTAGCAAATTCTTTAAATGTATATAATCCAAACCATGTAGATATTTTCTCCTTTTCAATAAATACAACGCATGTAAGCCCAAACAACCATAAAAAGGTATCACTAAGGTTGGTGAATCCCAACGAATCGCTGTCTTATCTACTACACCAACACAATTGGTCCTCGAATCCCCAACTTAAACCTTAAACCATAATCATGAACAAAAAAACCAGGTCTATGGTGGGGTTTAACAAGTGGCTAAATATGTGGTGATTGTCATCAAATCTATGGTTGATGGGCAGGTTTGTGGTGTAGGGTGGTCAGATCTATGGTGGTAGTTGGATAGTTGCAAGATTCCGAAAATAGGTGGTCAGATGTGTGATGGGTCTTGAAATATAAAGTTGAGAAAACCATAAAATGAGATTTTAAATATATGTGATTTAAGTGTGTGTGTGTGTGTGTGTGTGTTATATAAAGTAGAAAAAAAAAGTGTGGTGATGATGATGTGTTATTTTCTCTGTTGTAAAAATCGGCCCAGGCGGCCTATTAATCCTGGCATAATCGCTGATAGCTCACTAAGCGCCTTGATTTATCATAATCGGCCTATTTAATCGCTTTGGTCAAAGATTGCTTAAAAATTGGTCAACAAACCGATTAATCGGACAAAATCGGTCTAATCGGAAAAAATCGCTTAAAATTCGGTCAACAAAATCGCTTAAAAGTCAGACAAAATCACTTAAAAATTGGTCAAAAAACCGATTAATTAGACAAAGTCAGTCAAAGATCGCTTTAAAATGGTCAACAAACCGAGTAATATCTATGTTTGACTTTGAACTTTAAAGAATTATGTATTATGTTTATATTTGAACACTTGAAATATTTAAACTTTGATGCATTATGCTTATCTTATACATATAATATAATATCTAAAATTACAATTTTGTGCATAAAAATTTCAATCCAATTAATCCCCGCCTAACTGATTAATCGCTAGGCCCTACCCGACCGCCTCACTAGCGCCTAACAATTTTTACAACCTTGGTTATTTTAGTGTTCTAATTTTGAATAGAAGAAAATAATTTTTTTATTAAAATTTAAATGAAAGAACACAAAAGTTATTATAAGCATCTGGTTTGGATCAGAGATGTACTATGAAAGAAGTTTGCCCTTCTAGAGATGATATTTACAAATTAGAGAAACCATAGTAATTGTAATCGCCAAATATTTTTGATAAAGATAATTAGTGTGAAAAGTTCGAAGCATAAGAATGTATTTACTCTAACTATGAACTAACACAAAATTTATAGTTGTAATATCGTGGTTATTCAATTTCATCAACTATGAATGATTGCTCAATTATAGTATATATATTAAGTATCGAGAAAATCCGCGAGAAATACGGATTTACCGAGTCGTTTCCCAACGAAAGTTGAATGGAATCTCGAATTTTCGAATCGTGAACCGTGTAGTGAAAAGTGAATAGTGAAAATTGTGATGGAGAAATTCAAATTATGAAAAGAAATAGTGAATAAGGCAGAAGGTACAAGCTAAGTATGCACAAATGTCTAAAATCTAAAAACGGAAATTCAAACGCGAAAATTAAACGTAACGTACGAAACAAAACGTCACTTTTTATGAAAAATGATTCTAAAATTATGAAACAAATTTCTAAAAATCTTAAACTACTTAAAATAATTTTAAGAAAAAGAAAAATATTTTTTTTACTTTTTATTTATTTTCTATGAATTTATTATTGTTTTTGTATTTTTAAATGAATTAAAAATTAAAGAAAATGGAAAAATAAAAGTGAAAAATGCAAATTTAATTTTGAAAAATCTAAAATATTATAAAAGAATTTCCTAAAATATTTTTGTATTTTTTACGGCTTTTTCTGAATTTTTATTATTTTTTGTTTATTAAAAAGTATATAAAAATGATTAAAATCAAAGAAAAATTAAGAAAAATATCAAATCAATTCAGAAAAATCTGAAAAATTAACAAAAAATCAAAAATAATAAAAGAAGTTTGAAGAAAAATTTTGAAATCAAAATAAGCTGATAAAGTGCTTATTCTAAGCAAACTGCTTATCACAAGTGTTTATTTATAAGCACTTGTGATCAAATCTTAATGAAACTCTCAACACAGATGTTATATGATCTAATATGCTCAGAAATGCCAAAGTACAACTCTCAATAAGCTCAAAAACACAGGTAACTTGTAATAAGCAATATAATGAGCTCAAACAATAAGCAGTGGTGAAACACAATAAGCCAGAAGCATATTAAACATAAATCTCACTTAAGTATCAACAAATAAGCTCAGTTAAACCAAAATAGCACAAGTTTAATCTCAGAATACAAAAAGCAGGCCGAAATCACCAATCAGCTTATCTGTTTTACTCAACTAATTAGCAGACTCTGATCAGCTATCCAATTAAGCTCTCATTAAGAATCTTAGTGGGGCAAAAGTTTAATTGTACAGCTGAGTCTTTAAATTAATCAAGTGCCTTATCAGAAACAACTGTATACTACTCTAAAATCTATCAAGCTATTGAGCTTATATGGACTACAAAGAAACTAAAATAAGCTCAATTGTAAGCTGTACTAAACAAATGATAAACATATTTTTTTATATATATTTTCTGATTTTTATGTATTTTATATTTTGAGAATTAAGTTGAAATGAGTTGTGATTTTACTAAATAGAAACTAAAATTTAAACAAGGTTTGCAGAATATAAAAACTTCAAATACTCAGAAACTAAATGTAATTGCTAAGAAGATTAATAAGAAATCGGTAATTTCATTGAAAATTATTTAACAATTACAACAAAGCTATTCAAAATACAATTGAGAAACTAAATTGGCAGAGCTTCGCTGCCTAAAAACTAACTACTCAAGTGAGCTTACAAATGCATCTATATATAGGAGAGGTGAGGTGAGGGTTCACGGATTGCCAAGCTGGCAATCCGTGTGAGCTTGTGTTAGTTTGAAGCATCCGAGAGCCGTTTGATCATTCCAATCATTGCCCAATTCATATGCACCCTTAGATCATACCCAATAACGCGTCTCTGCCAATAGTATCCTGCCACATGTCCCATTCATGTGCTTCTTGACCTCTGACATCTTTTGACATCATATTGAGCTTCTAGAAGTAGAATGATATGACTCAATTGCCCTTAATTGCGGTAACTTGGATGTACGGTCAATCTAGGGTTCTTGGGGACCTGGGTAATTTGCGAATTGGGGGGCGGGTAATTGGGGTAATATTAAAATGGGGTTTGACCATTTGACCTTGTTGACCCGTGTATTGAAGTTTGACCAAAGGATGGATCGGGTATGGGCTTTGGGGTTTATTTATTGGTTTTGGGCTTTTGGATTATTGGACTTTGGATTTTTAATGGACTAAGACTTGTATGGTTTTTCAGATTTTGTGATAATAAAAATCAATGACCAATTTTGTATTTATTGAAACTTTAAGGACCTAATCTGTCAATAATTCAAACTGAACTTCCAAGGGTCTATTTTGCCTTTATTGAATAGATGAAGGACCTTTCTTCAAAATATGACTTTGAGGGACTAAAGTTGCCATCTTTGAAACTATAAGCGCCATTCTTGACAATTCTTCAAACTTCGTCTCAAGGGTAATCTTTGTACATCTTCAAACTCTGAGGACTCTATTTGTCTTTTTAAGCTCAACATGATTTCCAGCATTGACTTTCTGACTCGTTCTACTCTCGTGGTCGTTTTTGCCGGATTTCTGTTTGTTTTTTGTCATTTTACGAAATATCCGTACCTGCACATTCACAATCACAAAAAACATGTTTTCTTTGGCTTTTTATGTTAGTTTTTTGGATTATTATGTCCTATTTTGGCTCAGAAAAGGTTAGTGAATAAGCACTCAACAAAATCCGCCAGACTAAGGTATTGTCGTGTCCTCACGCAATGTGATCAATTCACGCTTTTTGATATAAATAATTTCATAACTCTTCCTACTAACTTTGTAAAGTAGCAAGGAGGTTCAAAATAAGTAATAAAATCATTTATTCCCTCAAACACTCTGTTTTCCAAAAAAATTCCTTTATTCTACTTTTATTTCTATTTTTGGACTTTTTATACTTCATACTTGTGACGGTTTATTGAACTTTCATTATCTTGCAATAATTTTTAGGGTCAACGAGTAGAAACACCTCTCATGGAGAAGTGACCGTACCGATAAAAATCTTCATCCTTGATTTTTCACAAGCCTCCAAACTAAGCGTACAAACGAGATCACAGCTTATCTACAAGTTAGATGCTAACACTACTCATAATAGTTACTTGTGGAAACTTCTTACTCCCATTTCTTAAGTTTTTATATCTCAATATTTTATTTTCGTTGAGAAATGAATTGCTTCATATTTCCTCGTTTCAATACTTTTTAGTCCGATAGTGATACCAAGTTTAAACGATAAGTAGTTTTCCATTTTCTCTCAAGAACCACTTCAATAGAAATTCGGTCCACATCAAGGAATTTTTGGTACATACAATATCATAGATAAGTTGCGGAGTACTACACGTGTACCTCATGTGTCCAATTCAGAATCATTCACATGCACCTCACGCGCCAACAACTTATTTACATTCAAACTCTTATTCATCATAACTGTCAACTTTCACTTTTTTCATTTTTCACTTTTTTCATACTTTCTCATATTTTTCATACTTTTCTTTTTTTACTTTTTCTCAACATCAATGGAAGCTTATCGGGTAGCTCCAAAACCGCATACATAATCAACTTTTGACTTCTGATTTTTTTCATTTTTGCTCTTATTTTTTATGTTCCTTGATATGTACCCAACTTCTAAAGAAAAGATTCTCTTAAGAAAATAAAGAACTAAATATTATCCAAACCTAAATACTACTAATTAACCTAGAACATCTATTATATATTGGTGACGTATATTATGGGAGTAAAAAGCCACAAGTACCTCTCATGAGCTCTAAAGAGAACCACTACTCCACGTTTAGCATCTAACTTCTAAATAAACTCTATCATTTCTCGCTCTTCGCAATTTAAGATTCCAAGTAATGAAACCCGCGAATACTTAGCCGATAATCAGCCACGCATATATAAAGTCGGTTACAGAAACTTTCAAATTCTAGAAGAAGAATTCGCGTTTTCTAGCTCTTGATGTAAAAGACTAGCGAAAGCTTTTAAGTTGCGCATGTATAAAGTCAAGTACTGGAACTTGCAGATTCTTAAGAAAGAATTCGCATTTTATAGCTCCTTGTGTACAAGACTAGCACAAGCTTATGTGATTATCATTGGTTAAGGGAACAAGCTAGAGCTCTACACGCTCAGTCAAGTCAAAATATTTATTCCTACTCTCGCCAGCAAGAAAGTCAACAAGGTGTCAAAACACTTATTCAAACTTTATTATATTTTTGCACAACCTTTTTTCTTTTTTTTTTCTCATCTTTTTGTACTTTTCCATGACTTTTTCATTGATTTTTCTTCAAAATTTTTGAAATTTTTCAATTTTTTCAATTTTTTTCATTTTTTGTGGAAAAACGGATTTGCAAGAGTACACGACATGGTGAAAAATGCAAGGTCAAATCGATTTGAAGATTCACACTCCCCCGGACTAGAATGGAACATTGTCCTCAATGTTTATGGGTAAAGGCAATCCTAACAAAATTCTGGGGCCGTTTATTAATTATGCCAAAGAAAACGTTAGTCGATAAGATTCACGGATATAGGATTTCCAAAAGCATCGATGAATAAAACTTGAGTGAAGGAAGAACATCATGACGAGCACGAGAGTCATCATAAATCGCGGACAATCGTAAACAAACATTCACAAACAACCACGGAACACAAAAGTAGAAGAGGCACCCCCTCCTCACGTTATTCGTTAGAAATAAGAAAAATAAGAAGATGAAATTGGATAAGCATGGGTTGCCTCCCACGAAGCGCTTTGTTTTTGTTTACCGAGTCACGTAGCTTGACTCGATCCCCGAATTCAATCGTCCTTAAGGAAAGTTTGGAGATCCGGGACTACCATGGTTGGTACATCCCCTCCAAAGTAATGTTTCAAATGGTGACCATTCACCTTAAAATTAGGACCATCGGGTTGAGCTAACTCAATGGTACCATAAGGGAATACTTGTGTTATGGTGAATGGTCCAGACCAACGGGTTTTAAGCTTACCCGAGAAAATCTTCAAACGAGAGTTAAAAAGAAGCACTTGATCACCAACGTTGAAAACGCGGTCTTTGATCTTGGCATCATGAAGTCTTTTTGTTTTCTATTTATAAATCAAAGAATTCACGTAAGCTTGATCACGAAGTTCGACTAATTCATTCAATTGAACTTTTCAGAGATCACCCGCGGTTTTCAAGTCAAAATTGGCATGTTTTAAGGCCCAGTAGGCCTTGTGCTCAAGTTCTAGGGGCAGATGGCAAGCCTTCCCGTAAACCAGCTTATTAGGAGTACACCCAATGGGTGTTTTGTAAGCGGTCCGGAAAGCCCATAAAGCATCATCTAATTTATCGGCCCAAGAGGCACGGTGCTCTGCTACGGTTCTTTCTAATATCCTTTTCAAACCACGATTGGAGACCTCCACTTGACCACTAGTTTGTGGATGATAAGCCGTAGAAATACGATGTGTGACACCATATTTAAGCATAACTTTGGTAAATTGATCATTGCAAAAATGGGTCACACGATCACTTATAATGGCTCGAGGTACACCAAATCGGGCAAAGAGACTTTTCAGGAATTTGACAACTACTCGGGCGTCATTGGTGGGGATCGCCTTCGCTTCAACCCATTCGGACAAATAATCGACGGCCACAAGAATATGCTTATTTCCTCTTGAGGACGGGAATGGCCCCATGAAATCGATACCCCAAACGTCAAAAAATTCACAAACTTGAATAGCATTTTGTGGCATTTCATCTTTTTGAGAAATTTTTCCTTGACGTTGGCAAGAATTACATGATTTCACCAATTCATGGGCATCCCGATAAATCGTCGGCCAATAGAAGCCGGAATCAAACACTTTCTTTGCGGTGAAGTTAGCACCATGATGTCCCCCGTGGGTCCACTATGGCATGCCTTACGAATTTCAACGGCTTTCGTACCGTGAACACACCGTCGGATCACTTGATCCGCACAGACTTTGAACAAATAGGGGTTATCCCAAAAATAATGTTGAACATTGATGAGGCGAAAAATGAACCACTTTTAGGGGGTCATTTAAGCCCGGAATTGAATTTATTTTATCAAATATTGCCCTAAATCATTCCTTTTGTGATTTTAGGTACTTTGGGAGAGAAATCTGGAAAAGGAAGCAATTCGGACGTTTTTGGAGCATAAAAGTGAAGAAAACGCCAAAGTCTTAATTTTCCTTGCTGAGAACAGTAGGTGACGGCGTCAAGAAGGAAATCCTGACGGCGTCAAGAGTAGTTTTCATGACGACCCAGTACAGAAATGAAGGCGTCACAAGGTAGAGCGTCAAGAGTAAAATACGTGACGGCCTGGAAAAAGTTATAACGTGACGGCGTCAGAAGTAGATCAAGGTAGTCCGAGAAGTATTTTGGCGGCGAGTTGACGGCGTCACCAATTTGGTCTTGACGCCATCAGCCTCAATTTCCTATATATCGTTTTCTAATTTTCATTCATAAAAAAAAGAGAAGTTTTGGAGAAACCCTAAGGCCAAACTTAGTACGAATTTTACAGGTTTTTCAAGGGTTTTCAGCCCTTGAACCCTTTCATGTGTAATTGAGATAAGTGTTCTTTTAATTCAATCAATATGTCTATGTGTTGGTTGTCTATATCTTGTTCTTGTCTTAATTCCATCATGCTAGGCTAGATCTATCTTGTGTTTGCTTAGATCTAATGAAACCTAGATGTTAATTATGTGTTGATTACTTGTTTATGGTTATATTGGATGAATGATTTCGATGTTAGGCTTAAGAAAACTGGCAGATCTCCAATTGGTAACATGCTTGAACGTCTTAGGAAACATGAACTGACGTGCACTAGGTTTTATTGGTTGTATTTAATGCATGAGTAAATTCTAATGATCCCATGTTAGGAGCTTCTTAGCCGGCTCGACATAGGAGTGAAGTAGGCACTCATAGGATTGGGGAATTAAGTGCGCCACCCCATGAATGGTATTAAGGAATACAATCCGTCATCCACGCAACTATAACAAGTAATTAACGTGTAAAAGATATCTAGGGAGTAGTGAAATCTAAGTAAACACAACTTCTTCACTTATTGCTCACAACCTTAGTTAATTTAGTTTTATTTTCATTTCTAGTATTTTATTTTGATTGCATCTTTAGTATTGGTTTAGTTGACTAGCAACTAATTCCGCCCAAATCCTTAAAACCCGAGATTTTTACTTGCTTTCTAAAAAATATAAAAAATACAAAAATAATCATCCTTCATCTTTAGAACTAGTATTTAGGTTTTCTAATCCTAGCGACACTATTCCTAGCTGAACGATCAATCCCCCGGTACTTGTCACTATACTATACTACAACGATCAGGTACACTGCCTGGTGGGGGTTGTAAGCTTCTCAAGATCCCTTGAGAGGTAAAGCCTGCTGCGATTCCCACGTATCAAACATCTTTAAAGAACTTCTTCTTTTGTTGGGACGACATCCCTTTCCTAATGAAATTCCCCGCATGCTAATTCGCAAAATCGGCGAACCATGGGGTACTTTGATCAATTTTAGACACACTCCCAAGTGTCTCGAGAGGAAATGCTTCGGTAATTTCCTTATTCTCGAGAGCACTTTGATGGGGATTCTCAAGTCGTGAAAGGTGATCAGCAGCAAGGTTCTCAGCCCCTTTTTTGTCTCGAATTTCAACATCAAATTCTTGGAGGAGTAGAACCCACCGCATCAAGCGTGGCTTAGCATCTTGCTTTGCCATTAGGTATTTTAATGCCGAATGATCCGTATACACTATGCATTTCTTTAAAAGCAAATACGGTCTAAATTTCTCAAAAGCATAGACAACCGCTAACATCTCTTTTTCAGTAGTCATGTAGTGATGTTGAGCGTCGTTCATTGTCTTACTTGCATAGTGTATCGGCTGAAAATACTTATTCTTACGTTGCCCCAGAACTGCACCAATGGCATAATCGCTAGCATCGCACATTAGCTCAAATGGTAAGCTCCAATCGGGAGCAACTAAGATTGGTGCCTCCGTTAACTTCTTCTTCAAGAAATTAAATGCATCGATGCATTCATTTGTGAAGTTAAACGGAGCATTTTTCTCTAAAAGGTGGGTCAGAGGCTGGGCTATTTTGGAGAAGTCTTGTATAAAATGTCGGTAAAAGCCAGCATGACCAAGGAAACTGCTGATTCCTTTAACGGTCGTAGGATGAGGTAGCTTAGCAATAACATCAACTTTGGCACGATCTACCTCAATCCCAGATTTTGAGATATTATGGTCGAGGACTATGCCCTCTTTAACCATGAAGTGGCACTTCTCCCAATTTAGAACCAAGTTGGTACTTTCACACCGTTTCAGCATATTCTCTAAATGGGAGAGGCAAGAGTCGAAAGAATTTCCATAGACGGAGAAGTCGTCCATGAACACTTCCATGGTTTTTTCAATCATATCCGAGAAAATGGCCATCATGCACCGCTGAAACGTGCCTGGAGCATTACATAGGCTAAAGGGAATTCTACGATAGGCAAACATTCCATACGGGCAAGTAAAAGTGGTCTTTTCTTGATCCTGGGGTTCAATGGGAATTTGAAAGTACCCAGAAAAGCCATCGAGAAAACAATAAAAGTCATTTCCCGCTAATCGTTCAAGCATTTGGTCCATAAAAGGGAGTGGGAAATGGTCTTTACGGGTCGCATCATTCAACTTGCGGTAGTCGATACAAACTCTCCATCCGGTCACAAGTCTAGTCGGTATAAGCTCATTATCTTCATTTTTCACAACAGTGATTCCGCCCTTCTTCGGAACACAATGAACCGGGCTAACCCATGAACTATCCGCGTCAAGGAGTTTTATAACTTCCTTTTTGATCACTTCTTGGATTTGTGGATTAACCCATCGTTGTTGTTGGATGGAAGCTTTGTGATTATCTTCAAGTAGAATCTTGTGCGTGCAAAATCGAGGGTCGATTCCCTTAATGTCGGAGATTTGCCAAGCAATAGCACTTTTATGCTTCCCAAGCACATCTAAGAGTCGGGTCTTCTCCTCATCTTTAAGGCCTTTTGATATGATAACGGGCAATTTATTATTCATTTCCAAGTAAGCATATTCGAGATGAGAAGGCAAATCCTTGAGCTCGAGCTCCGGAGGATTCTCAATAGACGGCTTTACTTCATTTACGTCTGCCATTTTTAGGTCCATCGGAGGGGAAGAAACAATCGAGTTTTCATTTAAAAGTTTCTCAATTAATAAAATGTCCCCCTCCGGATCAAAGTCAGAATTATCAATTTCCGGTGAAACTGAATCATTTGAAAGACAAGCTTTGATTTCTTCCCAAGCGAGATTACTTCCCTCAAACGGAGTGAGGGAAGGGGAAGAATCGGAGACGATTGGTTCAAAAGAAGGAGTGGGATTGCCACTCAAAGCGTTGTCGGTAAAACCAAGAAGTTCTTGAGAATACTCCTCCGAAGCTTCATCGATTCGATTGACGGAAGCAACATCGTAATCGGAGGAGTATCTCATGGTTTGGTCGAGATTGAACGTAACAGCTTCATTTCCAACGCGTTAGGTAATCTCCTCGTCGTATACATCAATTAAAGCACGGTCAGTCCGTAGGAATCCTCTCCCGAGAATAAGAGGAACCCGTGGATCAGCATCGAAATCAACAACCACAAAATCGGCAGGGAAATTGAATTTCCCAACATTGACAAAAATATCCTCAGCTATACCAATAGGTCGAGACGTAGATCGGTCGGCAAGCTCGAGGGTCATAAGCGTCGGTGTCAAGTTAGGGAGAGACAACTTTTGCCAAATCGATAATGGCATTAGGTTAATGCTAGCACCAAGATCGGCCAAGGCAAAGCATTGAACCATACCCGGAAAATTGCATGGAATAAGAAACTTGCCAGGGTCTTCGAGCTTTTCGGGTAGCCTTTTAAGAAGAACCACTGAGCAATTCTCATTCATTTAAGTCTTAGACATTTCAAACAACTTTTCCTTATTATTCAAAAGACCTTTTAGCATCGAAGCAAATTTAGGCATCAAAAGTATAGCATCCGCGAGACTTATATCAAAGTGTAATTCTTGAAAAATCTAATAAAACTTTTCCATTTGGTTTTTATCTTTCTCGCGGTGCTTTTGTTCGTTTAAGCGTGACGGATAAGGCAACTTTGTTTTAACAGGAATTTCTTTTTCAGTTTCATTAACAACTTTTTCCTTTCCTTTAGATGTTGGGACCACCGGAGGTTGGATGTCTTCGGTCCTTCCATTATTAGTAGGAATTTCCGTATCCGTTGTCACCTCGGGTTCACAGGCGACTACCTTAGGAGGAAGAGAAGAAGAGGCAGTCAGAGCTGTTGGTCCATCATAAGAAACACCACTCCTTGTTGTGATCGCTTTAGCATCGCCCTTCGGGTTAGTGATCGTGTTGCTTAGAAGAGTTCCCGAGCCCGAGGGTCGATCATTTAAACACTTGTTAAGTTCAAGAATTTCCTTAGCCATTAACTCTTGGTTTTTCATAATCTGCTTAAGAATCTCATCCGAGGGCGACGGATTTTGAACCACATTCTAATTTTGATTTTGATTTCCTTGATTCGTATTCTGAAAATTCCCATTATTTTGAAAATTATTCCCTTGAGGCGGGCCTTGGTTGTAATTTCCCCGATTTTGATTCTGATGAAAACTTTGATTTTGTCCTTGAAAACCATTATTTCCTCGGTTTTGATTCTGATTGTGATTTAATTGATGATTACGGTTTTGCACATTATTGTTATGATTCACTTGATTTGGATGATTGAAACCAGGTGGTCCAAGATAATTGTCGAAACGGTAGCTGAGGAGATTACGGTCTCCTTGAGGTTGTGGGTAACCGTTGCCACCCATGTTTGCAGCATACACGTTCTCTTGAGTAAAGCCACCGGAGGCTAGGCACTCAAGATATGAATGTGGACCACCACAAGTCTCACAACCGGTATTAACCATATTGACTTGCGGGTTCTTAACTTGATTCGGAATCATTTGATACATTCTCAACATAGCCGTAGACATATCATCAAGTTTTTTAGTTATGGCGGCTAACTCAGAATTATAAGAGGGAGAAGAGTTTTGAGTCGCAGTTGATCTTATTGGCTCATTCCTCTCGGCTGAGGAATCCCAATAGTTGTAATGGGCCATCATATTCTCGATTAGCTCATAACAATCCTCAGGACGATGTTTCATAAAAGTACCACCAGCTGCAGCATTGATCGTGTCCCGATGTCGAAGAGTTAAACCATTGTAAAATGTATCAATGATCGTAATGAGAAGCATGTTATGGTTTGGACAACGATCAATGGCAAGCTTATAACGTTCCCAAGCCTCGAATAAAGACTCATCAGGAAGTTGCCGAAAATTGCTAATATAGTTTCTCAACTTCGTCACCATTGATGGTGGAAAATACTTCGCCAAGAACTTCGATACCATTTCATTGAAAGTATGAATCGAGTTCTTGGGAAGACGATCAAACCAAGCGGTGGCATGATGCGTTAGAGAATAGGGGAAGAGAGAAAGACGGAGGGCGTCATCGGAGACCCCGTTTTGTTTCATATTTTGGGTGACGGTTAAAAATTTATCGAGATGCTTGTTTGCATCGTCACCCGGTAATCCGTGAAATTGGCATGAATTTTGGACTTGTTGTATCATATGATGCTTTAGTCCAAAATCCGTAGCCTCAATATTTAGAGGGGCAATCAGGCCACCTCTACCAAGCATTGTGGGTTGGCACAGCTCCTCCATCATTCGGAGATCGGGAGCTGGCACGTGTTGGTGATCATCTCGACCCACTGGAGGGTGTTGATTATTCGGATCCATTTCCACAACGTTAGGGAAATGCACACGGTGTGTGTGTCGAATTACCCTTTCGGGGTTTGACAAAGGTGATATAAGACTCTCAAAAGAAGAGCGGGTGTGCATACACCAAAAACAAAATTAAAAAGAAAAAGAAGAAGAAAAGAAAAAGGAAAATCTTTTTTGTTATTTTTTATTTATTTAAACAAATCTCAAAAACTTTTTATTTCTTTTGTTTTTCTTTTTATAAAACGTTACGTTAATTGTAACCGTTTCCTTCAAATCTACTCGCGACGGGACGAGAAAGAAGAGTGTTTCTCTCTTCAACTAGCAGTTTAATGTCTTAGCTTCCGTATTTCCCGTTTAATCGGTTGTAGAATTTGAAGTAATCCGATAAACAACTAATTTCACGTTTTTCTTATGTTGTGATGCTTATTTGGTTTACAACGCCCTCCCTTCCACGGGAGAGTCGAGGTTGTAACTTTATTTTTGTATTTTTGTAAACACTTTAGGAAAAGTGTTTTGAATTTTTCAATTTTTATATTTTTATAGAAAATATACACAAGATAGAGGAAGGCTTATCAAAACACGATTTTTCAAAACGAATATTCAAAAACTCACTTCAACCTTCTCCGACAGCGGCGCCAAAAATTGATTGTGTCAAAATCAATTTTATAATATAGTAGTATAGTATCAAGGAGATCCGCAAGAAATACGGATCACCCGAGTCGTATCCGTATGAAGGTGAATGGAATCAAAGAATATTGATTCGTGCAAATCGTGTAATGAAAAGTGAATAGAGTGAAAAATTGTGATCAAGTAATTCAAATTATGACAAACAAACACAAACTATGCAAATTGTACAAGCTAGGAATGCACTAAATTTAAAAATCTAAAAACGGAAATGCAAACGCGTTTATTTAAAAAGTAACGTACAAAATAAAATGTGACTTTTAATAAAAAATGATCCTACAAATGTGAAACAATTTTCTAAAAATCTTAAACTAATAAAATGAATTTCCAAATAAAGAAAAATATTTTTTTGACTTTTCTTTTATTTTTGGTTTTTGTATTTTTAAATGAATTAAAAATTAAGGTAAATAGAAAAATAAAAGGGAAAAATGTAAAATAATTTTTAAAAAATCTAAAATATTATAAAAGAATTTCCTAAAATATTTTTGTATTTTTTATGGCTTTTTCTGAATTTTCATTGATTTTTTGTTTATTAAAAAGTATATAAAAATGATTAAAATCAAATAAAAATTAAGAAAAATATCAAATCAACTCAGAAAAATCTGAAAAATTAACAGAAAATCAAAAATAATAAAAGAAGTTTGAAGAAAAATTTTGAAATCAAAATAAGCTAATAAAGTGCTTATTGTAAGCAAACTGCTTATCATAAGTGTTTATGTATAAGCACTTGTGGTCAAATCTTAATGAAACTCTCAACATAGATGTTATATGATCTAATATGCTCAGAAATGCCAAAGTATAACTCTCAATAAGCTCAGAAACATAGGTGACTTGTAATAAGCAATATAATGAGCTCAAACAATAAGCAGTGGTGAAACACAATAAGCCAGAAGCATATTAAACATAAATCTCACTTAAGTATCAACAAATAAGCTCAGTTAAACCAAAATAGCACAAGTTTAAGCTCAGAATACAAAAAGCAGGCCTAAATCACCAATCAGCTTATCTGCTTACTCAACTAATTTGCAGCCTCTGGTCAGCTATCCAATTAAGCTCTGATTAAGAATCTTAGTGGGGCAAAAGTTCAATTGTACAGCTGAGTCTCTAAATTAATCAAGTGCCTTATCAGAAACAACTGTATACTACTCTAAAATCTATCAAGTTCAGCAGCCTTAAATCAATGCAACAGTTGACTATTTGAAACTTTTCCAATTGACTAAATCTAATTTAATCAGCTAATTTCTACTTGTAATCTGTTGTATTTAGTTACAATTATGCTAGTTTAAGCTATCACTAACTACAATGAAACTTACAACTTAACTATTCTAACTGATTACCACTATAACTCACAGTAAATGCAATATACTACAACTTTGACTATTTGTTAAATGGTTTACTATTTTTATGATTTAAAACACTTAAAACTAATTCAATAAAACTCAGAGAGACAGAAAAGTAGCATTCCAATACCAATTCCACACAGCAAAACTCACATCCAAACACCCTCTTATGTGTCAGTTTCACTATGCATCCATGAAATAAACAACAAATCTCAACTCAATTGATCAAGTAAGTTGAATTATCACTAAACTCTTCTAAATCAACAAGCAAACACAACCAATTCCAATAGCTAATCAAAATCTCAGATCCACTAAATGACAGATGACTAAAACAGATATGTAATTCAGATCAAGCTTAAATCAGTTAATGAAATGATCACACAAGCTCAACTACAACTATAACTATCACAATTACCACAAACTAAATCAATGAAACAGTAGATCTCTCTTATTAAATCAATATACCACAGATTAAGCTAGAAACTACAAATTTGATCAATACTTACAATGAATTTCCACCTCAGCAAGAACATAGGTGGATTCACTTTGCTTGCCTATCTCTAGGATAGGCAGAGACCATCCATGTCTGTCTCAACTTATCCAAATCACCACAGGAATCAATGGATCCAACCACCTTTGACTTTAGTTGACTGAACTCACTTGATATTGAACAATAGTATGAAACAGATCCACAATAAGCTATTGAGCTTATATGGACTGCAAAGAAACTAAAATAAGCTCAATTGTAAGCTTTACTAAACAAATGATAAACATATTTTTTATTTTTTTTTATATTTTCTGATTTTTATGTATTTTTATATTTTGAGAATTAAGTTGAAATGAGTTGTGATTTTACTAAACAGAAACTAAAATTTAAACAAGGTTTGCAGAATATAAAAACTTCAAATACTCAAAAACTAAATGTAATTGCTAAGAAGATTAATAAGAAAACTGTAATTTCATTGAAAATTATTTAACAATTACAACAAAGCTATTCTAAATAGAATTGAGAAACTAAATTGGCAGAGCTTCGCTGCCTAAAAACTAACTACTCAAGTGAGCTTACAAATGCATCTATATATAGGAGAGGTGAGGTGAGGGTTCACGGATTGCCAAGCTGGCAATCCGTGTGAGCTTGTGTTAGTTTGAAGCATCCGAGAGCCGTTTGATCATTCCAATCATTGCCCAATTCATATGCACTCTTAGATCATACCCAATAACGCGTCTCTGCCAATAGTATCCTGCCACATGTCCCATTCATGTGCTTCTTAACCTCTGACATCTTCTGACATCATACTGAGTTTCTAGAAGTAGAATGATATGACTCAATTGCCCTTAATTGCGGTAACTTGGATGTACGGTCAATCTAGGGTTCTTGGGGACCCGGGTAATTTGGGAATTAGGGGGCGGGTAATTGGGGTAATATTAAAATGGGGTTTGACCATTTGACCTTGTTGACCCGTGTATTGAAGTTTGACCAAAGGATGGATCGTGTATGGGCTTTGGGGTTTATTTATTGGTTTTGGGCTTTTGGATTATTGGACTTTGGATTTTTAATGGACTAAGACTTGTGTGGTTTTTCAGATTTTGTGATAATAAAAATCAAGGACCAATTTTGTATTTATTGAAACTTTAAGGACTTAATCTGTCAATAATTCAAACTGAACTTCCAAGGGTCTATTTTGCCTTTATTGAATAGATGAAGGACTTTTCTTCAAAATATGACTTTGAGGGACTAAAGTTGTCATCTTTGAAACTATAAGGGCCATTCTTGACAATTCTTCAAACTTCCTCTCAAGGGTAATCTTTGTACATCTTCAAACTCTGAGGACTCTATTTGTCTTTTTAAGCTCAACATGATTTCCAGCATTGACTTTCTGACTTGTTCTACTCTCATGCTCGTTTTTGCCGGATTTCTGTTTGTTTTTCGTCATTTCACGAAATATCCGTACCTGCACATTCACAATCACAAAAAACATGTTTTCTTTGGCTTTTTATGTTAGTTTTTTGAATTATTATGTCCTATTTTGGCTCAGAAAAGGTGAGTGAATAAGCACTCACCAATGAACTAACACAACAATTAATTAAATAAAATGTAATATGATGTCTTGTATAATAGAGTGTGTGGATGAATTTTTAAAATTATTAATGTTGTGATTAGATATAAAAAAGGTCTACTCTTTTTTTTTGAACTACATTATAAAGGTTATCAAAAGTTGTCATACATTTTTTTGAAATCTTAAGTGAGAACATTATTAAAACAATATTTTATTAAAAAAATATTGTTTGAATTTTTATGTAAAAATTTTTAAAAATTAAACATACTTAATTTTATTTTAAAATTTTAAGCAAAAACATTTATGCTTTATACGTAACAGCATATTAAAATATCTTAGGTCAATGCTAACGGTGGCCGTAATATTGTGGTCACCCCTTGCCATATCAGTTTTTACTCTCCAAGACTACAACCAACAACAGTTTGCTAATAAGGCAGGCAAAAAAAAAAAAAAAAAAAAAAAAAAAAAAAAAAAAAAAAAAAACAGCAACCTTAACATTAGTAGAGTTGAGATCAATGTAAAACCAAAATTATCTAAAGATCCAATTAACAAATCTTAACCACTCATTTTTTCATCAAAAAGAAAAAAGAAAAAAAAAATAAAAAAACCTTCCAACATCTTTTTTAAAAATAAAATATCTGGCAAACGGTAAGTCGTCAAGTAAAAATAAATAAACTATCGCAACGAGTATTTTTTTATCATTCAGTAGATTAGCACTTCGATATATTTTTGATGATTTTTTTTCGTTTTTTTTTCAGTACTGTCTGGAAACGTAAAGATTAACACTTTACGAGATATTTAATGTTAAAAAAATGATAAAAGTTATTATATTTTATTTCTTTTTTTTATAAAAAATGAATTGTCATAATTGGTTAATCATATATTTAGAAAATATTCTATCTACATTTAACTTTTCTAAACATTAGTATTGGCATTACTTTACACTATGACTGATATTTGTAAATAAACGGCGAAGATTTTTATTCGTTTGGAAAAAATATCTGGTGACATCACTGTTACTTCACGTTCCTTTCATTACTTTTTCT
Source organism: Artemisia argyi (assembly GCA_030686995.1). Taxonomy (NCBI): domain Eukaryota; kingdom Viridiplantae; phylum Streptophyta; class Magnoliopsida; order Asterales; family Asteraceae; genus Artemisia; species Artemisia argyi. The sequence goes on along the minus strand of CM060697.1, from coordinate 142,112,452 downwards.
TTGTTATGGTACAATTACACCCTTCATCTTTTATTTCCCAGAATCAAACCATCCTTTGATGTAATTTTAGTTGAGAAGCGATTTATGTACATACCACCAAATTTTATTTAAAAAATCATCTTAGTTTCATAGATTCAGGATCAAATAAGTAAAAAACTTAAAATGACAAAGGTGAGAAGAAACCACACACATATTTCATATACACATATAAAAGTAGATGCATATCTCCTTAAAATTCTCACTTTTATTTGAAATGTGTTGCTAGAAATCATTTCATTTTTCTCATTATTAGTTTTTCTTCATATCGGATCACTTCCCTAATTAATATTGTTGCACTATAAATTATTTATGTGATTCATTGATGATGTATAACTTAATATTGACGGTGTATACATGATCTTTTGGACCAAAAGGTTTGTCACCTAGCGGTGCAGCATCTGTGATATACTTTTGTGTTAAGTGATTACATGTAAGGGTGTTCATCGGTTCGGTTTTCGGGTTGTGGGTTGTATGATTCATGTTTATCAATTTTAAATCAAAACCAAAATCAAACATAACCAATTATAGAACAGATAAAACCAAACCATACACCAAATTAAAATTCAAGTTAAAACCAAGAAAACCAAATATATTAACAAATAAAAAGGTAAATCCTCTATAACTAAATATTACGAGTATGAGATTGTTGGCTATTTTCGAAAAGGTAAATTCTCTTGAACTAAATATATTATTCTCATAGATTATTATGACGCAACTTTTGTTATACTAATTATTCAATTCTTGTAGTTGTGATATGATATTATAAGGGATTTAAAGTTTTCAAGAAAGAATGAATTTAGGGTTGTGGATATGACTAGTTTATTACTACCTCCGTCCCAAAATTATAGTCCCCTTTTGACTTTTTCGGTCTTTCTTTCTCAACTTTGACTTTAAATATTTTTGTTTGTGTTATACAACAGTTGATGAAAATTATACCAATGAAAATTACATTTAAAACTCAATCAATTCATATATTTTGCATCAAGTATTATGTAATGTAAACAAAAATATTTAAGATCAAAGTTGAAAAATAAAGACCGAAAAAGTCAAAAGGGGACTATAATTTTGGGACGGAGGGAGTATCTGAAAGATTTTAATTTGAAATAAAAACAAGAAAAAGTACATGTGGCTACATCAATGTTTTAGCTTTTAAAGATGTAATAAAATGTGCGTAGAAAGAAAAAATAAATTAGGTCTTGTTCAGGTTACTTAAAGAATGCGAGTTTTTAATTCAGGTGTAAGCGATCTAATTGAATCATCATCATGACTGTTTCCAACTCTTTTCTCTTGCCACCTCAAATGTATACTTTACGAGTATTTAACCTTAACCTCATCTGATCATTTGGTGGTGATAATGTGTAGAATAGATGTATAAGTTTTTTTTATTGAGATATTATTTATTAACCTTGCTTATGAATACATGATATATAATCAACATTATTTAGTTATTTGAGCTACCAAATAGATATCAGATCATCCCAATCCTCAAGCACAACTTACAGTTACATTTGGTCGAGTTCTCAAATCTATTACTACAAGCTATCAAATCTACCATATGCGAAACTTCGTTAATGTGTCATGCACAAGGATAAAGGGTATATAAAAATACATTCAATAGATGAAGGGATGTTTATGCATATAGAACTTAAAATAAATAAATAAAGTTGTTTAAATCCAAGACTTTTTTGTGAGCTACAAATCCTTAAATAGAGAGAGTGACTCTTGTGAAAGGAACACAAGACACTTGTCATCTCTTCCAATCCAACAAACAAGAAAGGAAAGTAACCACCACTCTTCTCCTTAAAAGGGTAAATTCGTCTATAAATATTTTATTCCCTTTAGATATTTTGATGACCTGAACATGTTTTATATATATGTTACCTTATTTATTTACTATTTGATCTTGTTGCCTCAATCTTTGTGGGTTTTTCTGCATATAAACCTTTTAGATTTCTTGTATCATCTTCTAAAATAAAAGAAATGCTATAATTTTTTGGTGTTAAATTTGTTGCTTAACTTTAAAGACTTAAAGTCTAGTGGTAATCATGTTCTTGGATAATGTTTAGCTTTATTCCTTCTTTTCTTTTCTTGTGAACTTAAAGAAAAGAAATGAAAAAGGAAAAATGAAAACTAGCTAGTTAGTTTTGATCTTGATGTATGTGTGCTTTATATTCATTTCTTATATTTAATTTTATGTACAAGTATATATACGTATATGTTATGTTCTTTTCAGGGGTATTTTGGGAATCTTCATATTAGTGAGTATGTAGTTTAGTTTGTTGTTTATCTTGTGATTAGACTTGTTTCTTGAATCTTGATGGGATGATGGGAAACATGAAACTAAGATATTTTGCTTATAATATGTTTCACCTTCTTGATCATGAAAAAAATATTTAAGTATGCTATTACTAGTATCTTACTTCAATCACTTGTGTCTTGTACTTCATGCATATTTCTTCTGTACTTCATGCTATTATCTGTTCCATGTCCATGATCTTAGATTTTTATAAAAGAATTCCCTCTTAAAATGAAGGGCATTGTGCTACTTTGATGCAAAATCATAAAGATTAGATCTTTGAATTAGATTCTTTATTAAAGTTACTTTTCTCAAAGTTCTAATCTTTGTAATGTAACACCCTCATACCCACATTTAAATTACTACTGTATATATTTACAGAATTTTGTATCAAGAAATCAAGAAAATGACATGATCTTGTTAGATTTGGATAGGTTTGGATGAATTAAGCAATGAGTTCATTAATCAATCCCAAGAACTGTGGTTCCCAAACCAGTAAGTCGACAATGGCGAATTCACCATTGCCCCAACAATCTTCTGTTTACGCGTTAACCTTCGAAGAATTACAGAACACATTGGGTGGAAGTGGGAAGGACTTTGGATCAATGAATATGGATGAGCTTTTAAAGAACATTTGGACTGCTGAAGAGACTCAAGAAATGACACCAAACCTCAATTTGAGTGTCATTAATCATGGGAATTTGCTAAAGCAAGGATCTTTAACATTACCAAGAACGCTTAGTCAGAAAACGGTTGAGGAAGTTTGGAGAGAGATGGTTAAAGAAAATGGTGGTCATTGTCAGAATGGAGTCAAAGATGTGGATTTGATCAAAGAAGCAGACTTGCAGCCACAAGAAAAGCCACCAGCTTTACGTGAGATGACACTAGAGACATTCTTGCAGAAAGCAGGGGTTGTTGGGGAAAATAACCAAACTCGAACAAATGGAAGGCTTCAGAATGATGCACCTTTTGGTGATAGAAGTAGTTTTGATTTTGGGTTTATAAACTCGAATCAGAATACAGGGTATCATCAACAAGCAATTGTTACCAAAAGAAAAACTGAAGTTGACAATTTGCAAGGTGTTAGATCTTCACAACCACCAAAACGGCAGAAAATTCTTCCAAAGCAAGCTGCTTTCAACTTCAACACTTCATCAAATGTAGTGAAGAATACTCAGATGAGTAGTCATGGAAATGATGTTTCTATAATTCGAAAGACTGATAATCCAATAAAAACTAGCATGGTTCAACATGATTTATTTACAAATAGTAATTTGGATACATCACCATCTCCACCGTCTTATGCATATGGTCTAGGTGGTGTTCATGAAAGAAAAAGGAGTGGTACTTTGGAGAAAGTGGTGGAGAGAAGGCAGAAGAGGATGATTAAAAATAGAGAGTCTGCTGCACGGTCACGGGCTCGGAAACAGGTGAAGCGTTTGAGCATGCCTAGGGTATTGCTACTTTATTTAATGTGGTATAAGCATTCATGTGTTGACCATTCCAGGGGTTTTTTAGATGCCTTTATTCCTATTCATTGTGAGTTTTATTATTCATCTTGTTGCTTATTGTCGTGCAGAACTTCAATGTCTTAGATGTTTGTTGTCATGTTCACCTTTAACTAATCAGCCGGTATGCATTCATGTCTATCTAACCAGCCTGTATCAGGACGTGACCTTGACTTTGAGTACTGTTTTTAGGCATCATCCAAACTGTGAAACCATTTGATCCATTAGTTGGACCTGGTTTTACTAACCTAAGTATGCGTCGTCGTTACAAAATCTTTAATGCTATTATTTTTAATGTGAGGACGTTGGATAGTCTAGTTGTAATGCTTACAGAATATTTATTAATTCAATAGGCGTATACATTGGAATTGGAAGCTGAAGTTGAAAAACTAAAAGAAGTTAACCACGAGCTGCAGAAAAAGCAGGTGTGTATCCTATACGGTGACAATCATCTTTGAGTTCATAATTGTCACAAAATGTGAATCTTTCTTGTAACTTGTTTTCTTGTTGTATTTGCCATCCCTCCAGGAAGAGATCATGGAGTCACAGAATTTTCAGGTATCTAGTTTACTGGTTATAGTTTTTTAGTACAAAAACCTCATTGTGTATCAATGTATGACCCAAATATTTTTTTTCACTCCATAGGATTAAACTATTATCCTTATATTGATGAACTGTTCCTAGGATAAACTTGTTTCAAAATTCTGGTTTGATGGTTTGAGATTTGTTCATGATAGTTATAAACAGTTATGGTACCATAAAAAGAATCCATATTTTATTTCTAAAGATTTGTCATTGGTCTTTTTTTAGAATCAGATTCATCTTCACTTACAAAGACAGTTAATTGATTATTTTGGCAATTTAAATCTAAACTTTCAAGTTATGTTAAGTAACATGTATTCAAGTTTCAACATGCTACAACTGTATCAGAATAATTTATGTCAAATCTAACATGTGGAACGAATCTTGTCAGTTGTCGAAGTTATTAGGGATTTCTGCGCATTGTTTACTAGATACATTACCTTCTTATCTACTAAACAGTCACTTCTATCCCTTTTTTGCAGGTACCTGAGAAGACAAAGTTGAGCGGAAATAGAAGATTATGTTTACGAAGAACGTTATCAGGACCTTGGTAGATAAACATGGAACCAAGCTTATAGTATATAGGATATGTAAAATACAAGGCTAGGTTTCAAAGCGTAGAAATGACCATATCTGAAGTAATGCTCAACTTGCTATGCATGAGGCACAAGTCAAGAAATATTCCCAGATTTGGTCATTTATGCTCGACATAAATAATTCGAGTGTATGTATTATGCATCTGATATTGATCTTGCTTATCTAAACGCAATGATGTGTATGTGTATGTACAGTAACCATAAAACTTATTGGTGTATCATTATTAAAAATCCAGCATCTCTTGACAGCGTTATATTTGTTTGGTGGTTGTTTTTTCTTGTATATTTTGAGATTTGCGTAAGAGGAGAGAGACTTGTAAGTTATACGGTCTAAAGGTTGCAGAACCCACGCTATATAACCAACTAAATAGAGAGGTTGCTACATGATACGTTTTCTTGTAGTAAAACCTACATGTATACAAGAAGCGACATGCCAAATAGACATGGAACATGTTACTAAAAGGAACTCAAAGGGCTAAAATAAGGTAAATCATGACATTACCAGGAACCAGCCACATTAAACCTTTCTTTTGTATGCCCATAAACGGCCTCAGACTTATCTTGTTGAGCTTGATTCTTATATGTAACCGACAGTGCTTGCCATTGACCCGGATTTGGGTTTATATAGAACCACACGACTCGCTGCTTTAATAGCCTGTACTTGCAGTTAGCTCGCTCGGTATTCGAAAACAAGGCCTGATGCAACACTTTTTGCTCTTCCATGCCCGAAAAACTTGGCAATAATAGCCAATGCAAATTCGGGTGCACTTGAAAGACCCCTACATGTCATTAGTTGACCATCTATGACAACTTGAGAACTGACTATGTTGTTGCTCTCGAGCTTGCTCAGCACAGAAGGATGAGCAGTTACTTTCTTGTTCTGGAGGAAGCATATAGTTTGGTTTAACAAATAGACAAAGATACAATCGACAACAGTTATTTCTAAATATAGTAATATACATATTAATGGTTCATCCAAAATTGCTCATTCTGAAAGAATGTCTCATTTTTACACAGTTGTGCATTAAGGGTTGGTTGGACAATGGGTCAAAACAAGTGCTGCTTATGGGTCTAGACCAAATCCATAATTTGGTGTAAACCTCAGAAGAGTCACATGGACCATCCATGTAGTTAACTCTTTATTTTCTATAGAATTTATAAATAATTATTTATAGTTTCGTGACACATGGTACACCACAAGTGATATTTGACATGCTTCCTTCATAATTATTGTTTCTGCTATTTTACCCTTTTGACCTGTTTCTATATGAATAGGTTAAAATTAATGATATCGAAGAAAAATGTAGTCAATGTCGCACGTGTGGTGGTTATTTACTTACTTGGAGCAAGCCATGTTTCTGAAGAACTAAAGACGAAGTGCAAATTGCTCCATATTTCCGTCCACTAGAAACTTGTTCTTTTAGCAACTTCTTTAAAATTCTGGATTTTTGTAACCGCTCCACGCCAGAATCTCCTCCCTAGAATTTAGTTTTGAATATAAATGACAGGCATAGTAAGCTTAGAATGATGGAAAATTCTAGAATTATGTCTACACTTAACAAGTTTGACTTACTGGTAGGATAATCAAATCATATATTGATTCAGCAGCATTCTTAATTAAAGTGTCTGCAACCATTTTTACACCTTGCGACCCCAATATTGGCAAAGTTTTCTCAACAGAAGCAACCGTAACATCCACCTTAGCTCGTCTTAATATATCGACAACTGTAACCACCTCGATATCTTCAGATCCATTTGCAACTGGAATGAGAACCTGATGATGCCAATATATTTATAAATAAATAAATTGATAAATAAATAAAAATACATTATATAATATTAAACTAAACCTATAATTATATTCCCTGAACAAGAAAAGATGAAACTCTTACTCGAGGGGTATGATCAACTGCCCACTCAACTTCATTGAACTCTTTCTTCCTAGAAAGCTCATCAGCAGTGTCCATTAACTTGTACAAAATTTAGATGAGAAAAAGTCAACTCATGTTGACCATCCATGAATCTATAGAAGGTATTGTAAAGAATGAGATACTTGCAGGTCTTACCAAAAACTTTTCAATCTCCATGGAAGCGGACTCCCCAAAAAGCTGCTCAACTAGTGATACGGAAAACTGAAAGCAAGTACCAGGGCCACGACTTGTAGTTAATTCTTCAGAAACTTGAAGATTTGTTTTCACAGCCCGAAAAGTTGGGAGCTTGTGCAAAAACGCTGGATGACAAGTTGTCTACAAGAGGGCACACATTGATAATTAGAACACCAATTGTTCTAAATATATAAGATGTAGTACTTAATCCATATAATCCAATAACACCTTTTTTCTTTTGAGAAGACCCCAGGGCAAAAGTGTGACAGCTGGAGCAGCACAAATAGCCCCATATAGCCGTTTCTCTTCAGCTTGCTTCTTGGTAATTTCTTCGAGTGTTTTACAATCTCTCAGACGAACAGAACCAGGCATGCCTCCCTAGATAAGCATAGGCAAGACAATTGAAGAAACAATACCTTGAAAAATAGTCGAAAATGGAAAAACAATCACAAGAGAATTAACATCTAGATAATTATTATATATGCATCTGAACAGATTATGTGTTTATTATGGAAAAATCCTTATCCAACTACAAAAAAGAGTTCCAGCAAACTTTATCCACTTTTCCCTCTTTCAAGGCTGTGGTTGGACAGATGGTAACGTGACATCGCATTTCAAGCAGATATTAATTGCTAATCTTTTACACATTTGTGTAGAATTTGACGGTTTCATGTTGAAACTAAAGCATATATTATAGCACTCAGATTGTGTAATGTGTATAGCAGAAGTGACAGCAATTAAGAGCTTAAATACAGGTTTATATGTGTCAACAGACTTCTGGTCACCCGTTACATTAACTGGGATGTAACTATAGTAAATTTTCAACATGAATTGTCATAAAAGACGGCGTTGGTTAGTAATAACAAAGTGAAGAATGTGTAATGTCAATATTATTAACAAACAGGTTAAGCTTAGTAGCTTACAAAAGAAGGTTTGAAGTTTGGAGAACTTACAGGAAGAGCAACCAAATCGAAAATTTGATCAGAACATTCAGAAATGGATGTATCAGCAACAAGTATGGTACCTCCAGAAAGTCTAACTTCTAGTTCAGGCTCAACCGAAGCAAGAACCACATCCGCACCAGCTTGACGCAGCACATTCACCATTATAACAGCTTCCATTTCTTCTGTACCAAGGCCAATTGGGATCAAAACCTACAAAATCAACACAAAACCACAATTGAAGCTTGTTTGAATTCATGCAGAATGTTTACCAGGCCTCAATCATATAAACTACTATATGAACCTAAATTGCGTGTATATAGTAATGAGACGCATTTATTATGAAAAACTCCAACACAGTTAACTATTATAAATCCACATAAACATAATAAACTATCAAAATTTATGTTTTGGTCCAACAACGTTACAATGTGTTAGTATGTTTCCTGATCAACGAGTTTTTAAAAATACAGTAATACTTTATGTATTTATCATTAAATTTTGGATGGTGGGTGACTAACGCAGAAGTAGAATAAATCTACGATGAGGTTTATTGCAACTATCCTTTCTATTTAATCTAAAACTAGAACCAACCAGTGGCTTAGTAATCCCTGATTACACTGTGTTCTAAAAGCATTAGGCAGAGTGTATGACTCTCCATCATTTTTTGTCCTACGGTCCTACCCATGCCATAGATCGACATCCACCAAGGATTCTCATCTATGCTACAAGTATACTGAGTAAAACTTTTGGCCCGAAAGTCCGTTTCATTGAACAGCATATACCACAACTGTCTATATGTCGTCTTTTACCTTAAACATCAGTATCTAAGATGATTCAAAATTTTCATCATTTCATCCGATTCTAATGTAGTATATCTAACAAAAGAATTTTTCCCTATTTACTTGTTGTCCATATAAAATTTCCACATCTTCCATTATCCTATTAACACCGTCAGAGTTACATTCTATGTACACATTGTCTATTGTTAATAACCTTAAGAGCTCACACTTTGGTTTGCCATTTTGTATATATCTCTTTTTATATATGCCTAAATCGAAAACACACCATTTTTCGTCCTTGAACCAAAATGAAGCTAACAATTTATTTCCTAAAATTGACATGTACGTTTAGCTATAAAAATCAGAGCAGAAGTAGTAAGCTAATTCTAACAAATTCAAATTTCACTATACATGGTATGTTTGGCTTGGAGCATTTAGCATTCAAAATCTCTCTCGGCAAGGAGCGTTTACCGTTTTTATTTTCTTTCTAAAAAACACTACTTTCATATGCTGCTTGAAGCAGTATTTGACTTTTATGTCATTTTACGTTACCAAAGGCTTTTATAAAACAAACAGCTAATGCTAACCGCTATTCGCTACTAATTATATTACAAAACAAACAATAATAAATAAATTACTATACACATATATGTATAAACTAAAAGAACAAAAGTGAACCTTCTTGACAGGTAATGACGCAGCAGTGTCAACTTCAGTCTCCGACGGTTCAATTTCGATTACAGTTTCCGTTGCAGTTGCCTTTGTAGTAATATGTGATGATAAAGATAAAGATAGGGTTTTACGGTGGTTTGAAACGAAATTTGAGGGTGGCCGGCGGTGAGTTACGGCGGGGGCGGGTAACGTTTTCGGTGGGCGGAAAGAAGGTGTTGTTGCCGGAAAATATGATATTAGAGTCGCCATGATAGTATTAACTAACTAACTCAACTGTAAATCTGTAATGACAGTTTATCAGGTTACTCTGTATAATATGGTAGTGTTTGGTTATGGATTAGATTACTGGGATTATTTGAACCCATTCTGTATTTTGACCCCTCTCTCGGTTACGAACTTTCTTTTAACCTCTTTTAGTTTTGAACCCTCTTGTGACCTATTTGAAACTATTCAATTTCAATCTATAAAGTACTAGTATGGTACCTGCGCGTTGCAGCGGCGGGTACCCTAAAATAAATGTTAACGATATTAAAATAAAGAAAATGATAGCTAAGAGTTGTAAACCTTTCGGGCTTAAGCCCGTTGGCCCGTGCTCGTTCGGTATCGAGCTTGTTTGGCCCGTGCCCATTCAGGCTCAAGCCCATTTGGCCGTTGCCTGTGTTTTAGTTAGTTGTACTTTTAGCTTAAAAACTTCGAATGCCGAATTTTAAGTATTTCTATTTAAAGATTGTATTTAATGTTAGAAAATGTGTTTTAATTAGTTGTATTTTTAGCTTAAGAACTTGTAACTGTATTTAATGTTAGAAAATTTGTTTTACTTAGTTGTACTTTTAGTTTAAAAACTTGCAATGCTTAATTTTAAGTATTTTTTTATGGAAGGTCTAAATGCTTTATAAGATAGTATGATAAACGCCGTTAACCGAACCCTGCATCATTCCTTCCTTGACCCTCTCTTGCCAATCGGCTCCTACTACAAAAAGCACCTGCAGATTTTAACGAATAAATTAGTAACTAATGGTTTTCTCAAATAATAATTTACGTACGTAATTTTGTCATTAATCACCTATCTACTTTTATTGTCTACTTTTGTTCAAACATCTAACTAGATTTTTACTTTTTAAAGCTGAGTATTTGTGCAATAGCAACAAAATTTTATGGTGATAGATAGTTTTAGTGATATTTTGAATATATAAAACACTTAACAAAAATATCATTATAACTATATGCTACTATAAAATTCTGTTGTTGTTCACAGGTACTCGTCTAGTATTACTAAAAAGATAATATATACTTTTTTGATAATGTGATTAAATAAGGTATAAGCAATACACTTTATGATTATTTTTGAGCTACTGAAATCATTTGACATGGGGAAAATATAGTTAAAAAGACATATAATTTGTTTGAACTTAATTATACGGATGATTCAATAGTTTCCGCTAATAGGTAGTTGGTTTTTCAATTATATGTAGTTAGGGGATATGATGCCTACTTTATAAAGTAGGCAAGTTACCTACTTTCGTTTGTAAAAAAGGGTAGGGACAGGGACTGAATTGTATCAGGGCCTTACTGCAGGGACTGAACTGTACATTTTGTAAACTTTTTTCAAATAGAATGTAGGCAATTGCCTACTTTATAAAGTAGGCATCATATCCCCATGTAGTTAGGAGATATGATGCATACTTTATAAAGTAGGCAAGTTACCTACTTTCCTTTGTAAAAAAGGGTAGGGACATGGACTGAACTGTATCAGGGCCTTATTGCAGGGACTAAACTGTACATTTTGTAAACTTTTTTCAAATAGAATGTAGGCAATTGCCTATTTTATAAAATAGTCATCATATTCCCATGTAGTTAGGGGATATGATGCCTACTTTATAAAGTAGTCAAGTTACCTACTTTCTTTTGTAAAAAAATGTAGGGACAGAGACTGAACTGTATCAGGGCCTTACTGCAAAGACTGAACTATACATTTTGTAAACTTTTTTCAAATAGAATGAATGTATTTTCTTAACTAAATTCACAACTAACTATTTAGAAAGGAGAAATGAATTACAGAACTCGGCGAGTGAAATAATACGACGATCCAAAATTAAAGTATATGGGTTATATTTAAAATTTATAAACCTATACGTAACCTGAAAAAATACGGATTTTGAATTATAAAATAGTTTATGAGAAAAATTATACCTTTTAGTCATACGCATAGTACATGTAAAGCATACACATGTGAAGATTTTGAACAGTAAATCGCTAAATAATATTTTGTATTAAGCAACGTGTTTTTGAATTGTATTAGATGCATTATCTCGTATTTGCATAATTATAAGTGTGCAATTAAAATTCGGACTTGATTGTAATTTTAATCTTTGACGTAATTGTATCATTATTTTTAGCAAAGCATGGTCATCTTTTAAGTAATAATTTTATCAAGTTGACGTTATTAAAGCTTCATTTAGTTACACATATTTCACCTAAAAACATATCACGTTAAAAAGAAATAGCCAATCGCATTATAAAGTTTATAAATATACATGAGCAGAAAAACAACAAGAAGCACCCGTGGCCTAATGGATAAGGCGTCTGACTTCTAATCAGGCGATTGTGGGTTCGAGTCCCACCGGGTGTGTTCTTTTTTATTTCTTTATCATTTTTATTTTTTATTCTTAAAGACGAATTTTTGTTCCTTATTACAGCAATTTTATTTTTGGCAGCTATGATTTTCTTAAACGTAAATTAAGGATGAAAAAGTTAATCGAACGGATTATTTATTCAAGGCGTTTGTTGAAAAAAATTAAGTGGCTCACAATGAAATGAGGTAAGATTTAATTTGTAGATTTGCATGCTATTTTTGTTGTTGTGTTGATAATTTAGGGTTATGAATTATGATCTAAACTGATCTCTCATACATTTTGAGAAGAGCAAGAACACTTTTTGATCTATAAAAATTTCACCTTTTAAAACAAAAAAGGTTTTGACAGCTGTGGGATTTGAACCCACGCCCTTTCGGACCAGAGCCTAAATCTGGCGCCTTAGACCACTCGGCCAAACTGTCATCTGATTAATGGCTAAACTAATAAACATTTAACACTAACATTTTAATAAAAATTGGCGACCTCTTTGCAATATCAAACTACTTCAAGTCGAATCAAGTATCAAACTGATCAGTTCACGAGTAACTTCTAAACATGCCAAATATGATATTTGATAATATTAGAAATAAGAGAATATTGACTGAGAGTTCACGAGTAACTTTTATAATATTTGATGATTACTAAATGTTGAGTATACTAACATAAGATCAGATGTTGAACTTTCTTACACGGTTAGGGCAATTGTGACGAAATGTTTAGCATAGCAGAATAATTAGTTACTGAGTATATGAGATTGTGGTTAAATGTTGACCTCTTTGAAACGACTCAGAATTTCGTTTCTTGAAAACTTTAAACCATATACATATATATGTGGATGGTAACCAATGTCTTCATGGTTAATTTTAATTTGGCAACATTATACGGGTAAACGGATGAGGTTTTCTCTCTTTAGGTTACCAGAAGAGGACAAGTACATCTTTGACTCAAACGGCCGTGGACTAACTAGGATATCCGCGTGACCATTTTCGACCATTTCCCTGGCCACCACATGTGTAACTAGTGAGGTTCTAAGACCTATGAGACCTCTTGTGAGGAACACATATTGTTAACCATGGGCAAGATTATATATAGTTCAAAATCTTTGGCATATTAGAAAAATGTAGGAACTATTAAATGTTGATGTTTTTTGTATGTTTAAGACACAAGAACTTATGGACATTGCACATTCATTATAAAAACTACTTCTAAGATCCCTTATGTGCCTTACAGACTTGACAAATTAAATGGCAACTTATACAGCCAAAAGTTGCTCTTTTATGCAGTAAAAGCGCAACTAGCTGCACTATTTGGTTAGCCATTTCTCGATCTTAAGGAGGCTTTGAAGATGCCATTGCAGACACGATCGGACTTTGAACAACACGGGTCCCATTTACCTCGTGCCACCTTAGATAACCAGAATTACCATAATAGCCGCTATACGTTGGAGGAGCATCAGTGATATCCACATCCACAGTAACATAGCCGTACTATATTTTCCTTCAAAAGAGATTATTGCAGGCTCAACAGTAACATTCATACCTGTTCTAGGAGTCTCCACCATCACTTGATATGAAGAACCTGACTCCCCAACATTGGTTAACACCCTTTGGAAAGTGGTACTTGTGGTATTCGTATTGTTTAAGACCAACATAAATGAAGGGTAGTTAAGATCAAGTGTGGCATTTGCACAATCAATCTCTGACCTCTTTGAAATTACTCGAATTTCGTTTTTTGAGTAGTTCATTGCACAGAGATAGTTGATGTAGTCTTGGGGTTGGATGTCATAAACCAAACCTGGGTCCATTGCTTTATTTGGGTTAACATGACCTGCGCCAAAATCTAAAGGGTTACCTTGTTCCCCAGAAGTCATATCAATAATTATACTTTGATTATTGTCGAGTATATAAGCCGTTGTCATCATTGCTGATCGAATTGCAGCTGGACTCCAGTCACGATGTGTTGACTTCAACAACGCTGCTATGCCTACTACATGTGGAGAAGCCATAGAAGTACCCGAAAGGAGATTATAATCACTTAACAAATAATCATCTCCAATAATTGCACTCTGTCTATTCGGGGCCCAAGCAGCCAAAATATCGACTCCAGGAGCCAAGATATCTGGTTTTAAGATCCAAGGAGATCGATTGTCGGGTCCTCTTGATGAAAAGTCTGCAACTTGTGGAGATGGTTTAGTACCTAACACAGTTTCGCCATACTTAACAGTAACACTCGTTTTTTAGCATTAATTATGTATTTCCTTAACTTATCCCCAATCTTCGGTTCAAGTACAACGATTGGTAGATTGAAATCTCTTTGCTTCATAAAGGGACCATCGTCTGAACTGAGGATAACTCCGGCTGCTGCAGTAGATGTCAAGTCAAAATTCGGCCCGTCATCACAGAAAACATATTTACCTTGAACATCTTTCGGATCGAGTGACTGATCATCACAATTTTCTTTAATTTTATTTCCATATCCATAGTAAATAGGTACCCTCTCTACCAATAGATTTTCAGGGAAAATAGACTTCCCTACTAATGTGCCATAACTCGGATCATTTGGTGTAACAAATGCAGAAAGCCCACTGTCTATAGTACCCGCACCAACAGTTGTGATCCAAGGAGCTCCATTATGGAGAGTATAACGATGAGGACCACCATTACCAGCAGAACAAGATACAAAGATCCCTTTTTCCATAGCTGCAAATGCACCAATAGCAATCGGGTTTTGGAAAAACTTTGTTTCGTCAAACCCTAACGATAACGACATTAAGTCCACACCGTCTTCTATCGCTTGATCCATTCCAGCTAATGTGTCACTAGCTGCAGCCTCATATGAATTATCTAGAAACAACACTTTGTACATAGCTAACCGCGCATTTGGTGCTATTCCAGTGGCTGTTCCCTTTGCATAACCGAAATAATCAGCATGTACACGACCACCAGAAGCTGTCGAAGATGTATGCGTACCATGTCCCTCGTAATCTCTAGGGGAGTCATAATCATCTGTTATTGAAATATTCTCCCTTCGTTGTTTCATTCCTTGACTAAATGATCGTGCGCCAATGAGTTTCTTATTGCAGAAACCTTCAGTTTCGCAAGCACCTCGCCAACGAGAAGGTACTTCCGCCATCCCTTTGTCATGAAAACTCTCACTTTCAGGCCAAATTCCTGTGTCAAGTATGCCAATGATCATATCATCACAAAAGCCTGAAACGGGCCATAGCCCCGAATGTTTCTTTAGTCCTAGAAATGTTGGCGTGTGAGTTGTGTGAAGCTTTCCAAGCGTTTCCTCGAATGCTGTTACAAAGCCCGATGCATTCTCAAGTTGCAAAACTTGTGACTTTGTAAGGACTGCACTGAACCCGTCCATGACGTGGTTGTATGTGTAGAGATGCATTACAGGAGCTTCATTTGAAAGTGATGAAAGTATAGAAGTGTACCAGTTGTGGTGATTAGAGTATGGTGATGGCATCATTGATTTGTCCATAAGGACAATGTACGCTCGATAGTCATCTAATCTATCTAATGAAGCTAACGAAGTAATTGATGTGATTATGAAAGTCAAAACATATGCACTGAATCGTGCCATTTTGCACGATTATGTAATAAATTGTGCCTACAGACATCTTACTTATATAGTTTAGGTTTTCAACTCAAATGCCGAATGTTTAGATACCATTTAAGAAGAGTCTGACACTAGCAGCCGTGAGCTAAATATAAGTTTTTCTAACCATTTATCAAAGGCTAATCGGCATTGTTACTAGGAGTGTAACAATGTAGTTGTGAGTTGTGACCATTACAAAGCTTGGAGTTTGGATTTATGTGTATGGACAATATGATAAATTAGATTGTGGATATTCATATGAGCATATCAAGAAACCAATGAAAATTCTTATCTTGCCAGTCTAAACAGTGTGAGGAAATAAGACGTTTGTAATAAAGAATGTGCTAATTAAGGAGATGGAAGGTGACCAAAAAAAAAAAAAAAAGGAAAAACCACATTTATGTAGATCACTACACAAAAGTAAATTAAGGTGTTTGTTGAAAAAGATTAAGTGGCTTACAATGAAAGGGCAAGAACACTTTTTGATCTATTAAAATTTCACCTGAAAAAAAAAAAATAAATAATAATAATAATAATAATAATAATAATAATAATAATAATAATAATAATAATAATAATAATAATAATAATAATAATAATAATAATAAATAATAATAATAATAAAAAATAAAAAATAAAAGATTAAGTGGCTTCAATAAAGTGATGTTTAAAATAAAAAATAATAATAATAATAATAATAATAATAATAATAATAATAATAATAATAATAATAATAATAATAATAATAATAATAATAAATAAATAAATAAATAAAAAATAAAAGTTTTGACAGCTGTGGGATTTGAACCCACGCCCTTTCGGACCAGAGCCTAAATCTGGCGCCTTAGACCACTCGGCCAAACTGTCATCTGGTTAATGGCTAAACTAATAAATATTTAACACTAACATTTTAATAAAAACTAGCTATGTACTACTCTTTGCAAGATCAACTACTTCAAGTCGAATATGATATCTGATTGGGTTAGAAAATGGACGCTTAGGACAGATGCTGAGCTTTTATGATATTTGATATTTGATGATAACTAAATGTTGAGTATACTGACATGAGATCAGATGTTGAGCTTTCAAACATGCTTAGGACAATGATGGGAGAACTGTGACGAGTTGTTTAGTGCAGAATAATTGGTTATATGAGATTGTGGTTAAATGTTGACCTCTTTGAAAGGACTCAGAAATTCGTTTCTTGAGAACTTAAAACCATATACTTATATGTGGATGGTAACCGATGTGTTCATGGTTAATTTTGGAAAAATTATACGGTTAAACGGATGAGGTTTTCTTTCTTTAGGTTACCTGAATAGGACAAGCACGTCTTTGACTCCATGGTCCGTGGCCTAACTAGGATATCCGCGTGACCATTTCGACCATTTCCCTGGCCACCACACCACATGTGTAGCTAATGAGGTTCTGAGACCTATTAGACCTCTTGTGAGGTACTCATAATGCTAACTTTTGGCAAGATTATATATAGTTCAAACTATTTAATTCGGTGTATGAGAAAAATGTGGGAACTATGAAATGTCGATGTTTTTTGTACGTTTAAGACACAAGAACATATGGACATTGCGCATTCATTATTAAAGTGCTAAGATCACTTAAATGGCAGCTTTATACAGCCAAAAGTTGCTATTTTATGCAGTAAAAGCCGCAACTAGCTGCACTATTTGGTCAGCCATTTTTCGATCTTAAGGAGCCATTGCAGACACGATTGGACTTCGAACAACATGAGTCCCATTAACCTCGTACCAGCTTAAATACCCAGAATTACCATAATAGCCACTATAAGTTGGAGGAGCATCAGTTATATCAACATCCACAGTAACTGTAAACTTAGCCGTACTATATTTTCCTTCAAAAGAGATTGTTGCAGGCTCAACAGTAACATTCATACCCGTACTAGGAGTTTCCACCATCACTCGATATGAAGAACCAGACTCCCCAACATTCGTTAACACCCTTTGAAAAGTGGTACTTGTGGTATTCGTATTGTTTAAGACCAACATAAACGAAGGGTAGTTAAGATCAAGTGTCGAATTTGCACAATCAATCTCTGACCTCTTTGAGATTACTCGAATTTCATTTCTAGAGTAGTTCATTGCACAAAGATACTTGATGTAGTCTTGGGGTTGGATGTCATAAACCAAACCCGGGTCCATTGCTTTATTCGGGTTAACATGACCTGCGCCATAATCTAAAGGGTTACCTTGTTCCCCTGTCGTCATATCCATAATTATACTTTGATTATTATCGAGTATATAAGCTGTTGTCATCATTGCTGATCGGATTGCAGCAGGACTCCAGTCACGATGTGTTGATTTCAACAACGCCGCAATTCCTACTACATGTGGAGAAGCCATAGAAAGGAGCTTATACTCACTTAACAAATAATCATCTCCAATAGGTGCACTTGCTCTATTGGGTGCCCAGGCTGCTAAAATATCAACCCCAGGAGCTAATAAATCAGGTTTTAAGATCCATGGGGACCTTTGGTCGGGTCCTCTTGATGAAAAGTCTGCAACTTGTGGAGATGGTTTAGTACCTAACACAGTTTCTCCATACTTAACACTAACACTCGCATTTTTAGTGCTAATTAAGTATTTTCTTAACTTATGCCCAACCTTTGGTTCCAATACAACCATCGGCAAGGTTATAAATAGCGTGAGGCGTGGCGTGGCGGCAAGGTCAAGCCTCAAGCCTTAGCGTGAGGCGTGGCGGCATGGCGTTTTTAAGGCGTGAATTAAGGCGGCAAAAATTATTTATAGATTTATAGATTTATATTATATTTCATTAGTATATCATATTTCACATACATCGAGTTTACAAAAAGTGTTATACATAACCAATAAAGTCCATAATCTCTCTTTACATTTGCAATCTTCTTCAAATACTAGTAAACCCCTAAATGCCAAATACCAGTAAACCTTAAATACGATGCCCAAATTCCAATTACTAGTAAATCCCCTATATGTCTCAAATACCAGTACACTTTATCGTGCCTTATCACACCTCATCTCATTCCAAGCCTTAAGACGACGCCTTGGTCTATTGCGTGGCGTGGAGGTGACGCCTCGCGCCTTTGCGGCGCCAAGGCGCGCCTTTTAGAACACTGACCATCGGTAAATTGAAGTTTTTTGGCCTCATAAAGAGACCTTGGCTGCTCCAATGGATTCCAAGTCAACCGGCCCGTCATCACAAAAAACGTATTTCCCTTTAACATCTTTCGGATCGAGTGATCCATCATCATAGTTTTCTTTACTTTTATTTCCATATCCATAGTAAATAAGAACCCTCTCTACCAACAGATTTTCGGAGTAAACTGACTTCCCTATTAAAGTGCCATAACTTGGATCATTTGGTGTAATAAATGCTGAAAGCCCGCGGTCTATGGTACCCGCACCGACAGTTGTGATCCAAGGAGCTCCATTAAGCATAGTATAGCGATGAGGACCACCATTACCAGCAGAACAAGATACAAAGATCCCTTTCTCCATAGCTGCAAAAGCACCAATTGCAATCGGGTTTTGGGAAAACCGTGTTTCAAAAAACCCTAATGATAAAGACATTAAGTCTACACCGTCTTCTATCGCTTGATCCATTCCAGCCAATGTATCACTAGCTGCAGCCTCATATGAATTATCTAGAAACAACACTTTGTACATAGCTAACCGCGCATTTGGTGCTATTCCAGTGGCTGTCCCCTTTGCATAACCGAAATATTCAGCGCGTACACGACTACCTGAGGCTGTTGAAGATGTATGCGTACCATGTCCCTCATAATCTCTAGGGGAATCATATGTTAAAGTTTCTAAGATATTTTGTTTTAAAATAGTATTATGTTTACAAGATATTTTGTAATCTTAGTCCTGAAGGATACTTCACTTGTAAGGAACCTTAGACATTAAGTATCCTTACCTCTTAAGGATATTAGATATTTAGTATCCTTAGCTAAGAAGTATTCTTACTTGTGAAGAATACTTAAATATCTAGTAGTATTAGCTATTAAGTAATTGCTTACTAAGAATACTTTGAAGCAAAGTAAAGTCTATGTACTAAGTCTTGTATGCCTATAAATACAAGCAAATGTAGTGCTAGTAATATATCACTCTAGCCTTTCAATTTCCATTTTCACTTATCAATTCTATTTTCAATTCTGTAAACATATATCAGCAACTTGCTATTAATAAAAGTACAGAATCTGTCAAAACATTTACAGTGGTATCAGATCTTCTTTTCTTAAGGGACTGTGCTATTGCTTGAGTGAAACACCTTCGAGATTCAACCAAAATTCAGCCTAGACATGGCATCTAGTGCATCTACTGCTCCTGCAATTCCAATATTTTCTGGAGTGCATTATCACCTTTGGGCAGTAAAAATGAAAACATATTTGAAATCTCAAGGTTTATGGAAGGTTGTAGAGACTGATGAAAGTCCCCCGGCACTTGGAGAAAACGCAACAGTTGCTCAGTTAAGAACTTTCGAGATTGAGTCGCTAAAGAAGGACAAGGCACTAACCTGTTTGCATTCAGGTATCGCCGATCAAATTTTCACCTCCATAATGGACTTGGAGACACCAAAAGATGTGTCGGATAAACTCCAAGAAACCTTTGAAGGTACTGATAGAGTAAAAGCTGTTAGATTATTAACTCTTAAAAGAGAGTTTGAATTATTAAGAATGAAAGACGACGAGCTGGTGAAAGATTACTCATCAAGGATGATGGACGTGGTTAATCAAATGAGACTTCATGGAGAAGTTGTGAAAGACCAGAAAGCAGTGGAGAAGATGATGATTAGCGTTCCTTCAAAGTTTGAAGCAAAAATTTCTGCCATAGAAGAGTCATGTAACCTCAATACGCTTACTGTTTCTGAACTAACTAGTAAACTCCAAGCACAAGAGCAAAGAGTCTCTATTAGATCAGATGAGAAAGTTGAAGGTGCTTTTTGAGCATCTTCTAGAAGTAACAAAGGCTCTACCTCACAAAATTCTTCTTCAACATCCTTGAAAGGTATTTTTCCTCCATGTAATATTTGTCAAAACACAAACCATCAAGAAGTTGATTGTTGGTTCAAAGATAAACCAAACCTCAAGTGCAATTTTTGCAACAAATTTGGGCATGTCGAGAAGTATTGTAGAGCAAAGAAAGCTCACAACAACACATAAGGATTTCAGCAAGCAAATATTTCCGAGGAGGAGCAGGTTGATCATGAGTATTTGTTCATGGCGTCGCATCTTGATAAACATCCGGACAGTCTTACGTGGCTCATGGATAGTGGATGCACAAGTCATATGTCTCCGGAAAGATCTTTCTTTATTAGTCTCGACACCAAAGACAACCCAAGAGTGAAGCTAGGAGATGGACGTTATACTCAAGCAAAAGGAAGAGGTACAATAGCTATCAATACAAAGAAAGGTACCAAATATATTTCTAGAGTTCTATATGTGCCTGAACTAGAATGAAGTATGTTAAGCGTGCCACAAATGATAAAGAATGGCTATGGTGTTAATTTTAAGAAAGACTCGCGATGCGTTATCACTGATTCTCGTGATTCTAAAATAGCTATCCTTGATATGGTAAATGATAGCTATTACTTAAAGCTTGATGCTGCAAATGCTAGTGTTTTTAGTGTTACTGAAGATGATAGTATGAAGATGAATACCACTAAATTGGTGAGAGATATGCCTCCCATTAGTGAAGTTGAAACTCCCGAATTTGATATCAAAGATACAAATGACACTAATGTGTTAAGAACAAGACCGCTTGTTAATGTTTACGAGTCTTGTAACTCGGTTATTGAACCTGAAATCTACATGGATGCCTCCAAACATTTTGAATGGATTGGTGCAATGAAAGCCGAACTTGAGGAGGAGATTTATGTAAAACAACCTCAAGGTTTTAAAGTAGGACAAGATGAAAAAGTTTATCAACCCTACAAGGCACTCTATAGTCCTAAGCAAGCACCAAAGGCGTGGTTTGCTAAGATTGATTCTCATTTTCTGAATCATAAATTGAGGAGGAGTTCAACAGAAAATCCAGTGCAACATGGAAAATCAAAGCATATCAATTTCAAGTATCATGCCATTCGAGAAGCTGAGAAGAATGAAGAAGTCAAGCTCAAATATTGCACATCTGAAACTGAACTCGCAGATATGCTTACAAAGTCAATTATCGGCTAAATTACTTCAAGGCTTAGCTTATGACATCCAACAACAATCTTAAGGAGGATTGTTAAAGTTTCTAAGATTGTTTGTTTACAAATAGTATTATGTTTACAAGATATTTTGTAATCTTAGTCCTGAAGGATACTTCACTTGTAAGGAACCTTAATTACTAAGGAACCTTAGACATTAAGTATCCTTACCTCTTAAGGATATTAGATATTTAGTATCCTTAGCTAAGAAGTATTCTTACTTGTGAAGAATACTTAAATATCTAGTAGTCTTAGCTATTAAGTAATTGCTTACTAAGAATACTTAGAAGCAAAGTAAAGTCTATGTACTAAGTCTTGTATGCCTATAAATACAAGCAAATGTAGTGCTAGTAATATATCACTCTAGCCTTTCAATTTCCATTTTCACTTATCAATTTTATTTTCAATTCTGTAAACATATATCAGCAACTTGCTATCAATAAAAGTACAGAATCTGTCAAAACATTTACATCATAATCATCTGTTGTTGAAATATTCTCCTTTCGTCGCTTCATTCCTTGACTAAATGATCGTGCGCCAATGAGTTTCTTATTGCAGAAACCTTCAGTTTCACAAGCACCTCGCCAACGAGAAGGTACTTCCGACATCTCTTTGTCATGAAAACTCTCACTTTCAGGCCAAATTCCTGTGTCAAGTATGCCAATGATCATATCATCACCAAAGCCTGAAACAGGCCATAGCCCTGAATGTTTCTTTAGTCCTAGAAATTTAGGCGTGTGAGTTGTGTGAAGCTTTCCAAGCGTTTCCTCGAATGCTGTTACAAAGCCTGATGCATTCTCAAGTTGCAAAACTTGTGACTTTGTAAGGACTGCACTGAACCCGTCCATGACATGGTTGTACGTGTAGAGATGCATTACAGGAGCTTCATTTGAAAGTGATGAAAGTATAGAAGTGTACCAGTTGTGGTGATTAGAGTACGGTGATGGCATCATTGATTTGTCCATGAGGACAATGTACGCTCGATAATCATCTGATGAAGCTAATGACATAATTGATATAATTATTAAAGTCAAAACAAAGGCATTGAATCGATAATCTACAAACCGTGCAATTTTGAACGATTATGTTGTAAATTGTGCCTTAAGACATCTTACTTATATAGTTTAGGTTTTCGACTCAAATGCCGAATGTTTAGATACCATTTAAGAAGAGTCTGACACTAGCAGCCACGAATTAAAGATATCTATGTTTTTCTTAACATTTACCAAAGGTTAATCGGCATTGTTACTAGGAGTGTAACAATGTAGTTGTGAGTTGTGACCATAACAAAGCTTGGAGTTTGGATTTATGTGTATGGACAATATGATAACTTAGATTGTGGATATTCATATGAGCATATCAAGAAACCAACGAAAATTCATATCTTGACAGTCTAAACAGTTTGATGAAATGATACGTTTATAATACTAGCGTATATATAAGAATACCTTTGAGTACTAGTGATCTGTTCTTTAGTACTATACTCTCTACAAGTTTAACAGCTTCAGGTCGAATCAAATATTAGACTGACTTCACACTTCACAAGTAACTTCTATATAGCGATTATATATGTCAACTATGATATTTGATTGTCTTAGAAATTGGAAAATACTGACTGTGACTTGAAAATTAACTTCTATGACATTTGATGGTAACTAAATGTTGAGCATATTGACATAATACAACTGAGTCTCAATGTTAGAATTCTTTCAATTGTGTAACTGTTGGACATAAAGCAGAAAATATGATTGTGACCAGAATCCAGATGCTGGAATTTCTTTACACGACTATTGACTAGATTAGGGGAAAATTGAACGAATAAGATCATGACTAAAATGAATGAATCCCTATTATATATGAGTGCGATTAAATGTTGGATTCCATATATTATATCAAAATCCATAATAACCTTAGCTGTACTATTCCTTCAGAGAGATCATTGCAGGGTCATTGGTAAATTGAAGTCTTTTGGTCGAAAACAAACTACTTTTTATTAAAAACCAAAGAATTTGACAGCTGTGGGATTTGAACCCACGCCCTTTCAGACCAGAGCCTAAATCTGGCGCCTTAGACTACTCGGCCAAACTGTCAACTTGTTGAAAGCTAAACTGATAGTAAATACTTAACAGTAATAATTTAATGAATACTAGATTACTAGTTCTGTAGACTCTCTGCAAGATCAACTGAGAGTTCACAAGTAACTTTTATAATGCTAACCTTTGGCAACATTATATAGAGTTCAAAATCTTTTTGGTGTATGAGAAAAATATTGGAACAAAAACAAAAAGGTTTTGACAGCTGTGGGATTTGAACCCACGCCCTTTCGGACCAGAGCCTAAATCTGGCGCCTTAGACCACTCGGCCAAACTGTCAAGTTTGTTGTCCCAGCCGTGTATCAATATGGATCGGTTTGGTTGATTCAAATATAAAATGCAAACAAGTATAAACTATAGATAACTTATTTATTTGTCTAACCATTGTAACAATACATAGTATCAAGTACTTATAGGTTTCCAAATGGTGTAATAAACCATTGTAACCTTTCACTATAAAGTCATGTCTATTCGAATGGGTGTGATGAACCTTTGTGATGGTTCGGTTTAGTCACAATCCAAACGATGTGTTCTTTCACTAAAGGCATGCATGAATCGTTGCATCCTTTCATAATTTACAGAAAATATAACTAGCAATTAATAAGTTTCTAATCTACAATATTGGTCCTTCACGTTTTCTTCAAAGCCATGTCGAGATTATACTTTGGTTTACATTCTCCTTCTTAATCTTGATCATTGCTTTGTCCGAGATCTTGAACTCCGAGCATTTGTCTCATAGTTGTAAACTTGAGTCTTGGTAAAGCTTTAGTTAGTATGTCTGCTCTTTGTAGTTCTCCGCTAACGTGTTCCACATTTATATGACCATTCTCTACGCATTCACGAATGAAATGATAGCGAATGTCTATATGTTTACTCCTTCCATGAAATACTGGGTTCTTCACGAGTGCTATTGCTGATACGTTGTCAACTCTGAGCGTTATCCTTTTTTCTTCAATTCCAGTCAGTTCACTGAGTAAACGTTTTAACCATAAGGCTTGACATGCTGCTGCAGTAGCTGCCATGAATTCTGATTCACATGATGAGAGCGCCACTGTCGGTTGCTTCTGAGTACACCAGGTAATAGGTGACTCTCCAAAGTAAAATACGATTCCAGTAGTTCCTTTTCCTTGATCGGTATTGATTCCATAACTACTGTTACTATAACCTGTTATCTTGCAGCCGCCTTCCTTCTTGTATATGATTCCATGTTCTTTTGTTCCTTTCACATATCGGATTACTTGTTTCACTGCCTTCAGGTGATGTTCCTTCGGGTCTTGCATAAATCTGCTGAGTAGTCCGACTGAGTAACTAAGATCCGGTCTTGTATGTAGTAAGTATCTGAGGCTTCCAATTAAACTTCGGTAATAAGTTGCGTCAACTGGTTCTCCATCTTCCGCCTTGACCAACTTAGTTCCGGGATCCAATGGTATCTTTGTATCATTTCTATCCTCCATACTTGTTTCTTTTAGGATCTTGTTAATATATCCGGTTTGCTTGATTGTAATTTCTCCTCCTGTCTGTGTAACTTCTATCCCAAGGTAATATGCTAGCAATCCTAAATCACTCATTTCAAATTTATCTTCCATCTGGGATTTGAACAAGTCTATTTCCTTCTTCGGGGTGCCCGTGATTATTAAATCATCTACATATACTCCAACGATAAGTGTTGAATTCTTGCTTCTTTTCGTGTAGACTGCTTGTTCTAGGTTACATTTCTTAAAATCTAATGACTTTAAGGTTTGATCAAGCTTTACATTCCAAGCTCTTGGTGCTTGTCTTAAGCCATACAAAGCTTTTGTTAGCTTGTATACTTTTCCTTGGTTTCCGTGTTGAATAAATCCTTCAGGTTGTGTAACATAGACTTCTTCCTTCAATTCTCCATGTAAAAATGCTGATTTTACATCTAAGTGGTGTACTTGCCATCCATGATATGTTGCTAGTGCTAATATTAATCGAACTGTTTCAATCCTAGCAACTGGTGCGAATACTTCATCAAAGTCTATTCCTTGTTCTTGTACATAACCTTTTGCTACTAATCTTGCTTTATATCTGATGATCTTTCCTTGTGCATCTCTCTTGGTTTTATAAACCCATTTGAGTCCAATTGCCTTCTGATTTTCGGGCAAAGTTGTAAGAGTCCATGTGTTGTTCTTGTTGATTGAATCTAATTCGACTCTCATGGCCTCAATCCATTTTTCATCTTTTGATGCTTGCTTGTAATTACGAGGTTCTTCTTCTATGAAGTATAAACTTGAAGTTTCTACTTCACTTGCATGTTGATAGATTTTAGTGATGTCTTTTAACCCTCGTACTGGTCTGTGATCATATCTTTCTGAGCTTCCTAATGAGCTTCCAAATGAACTAATAGTAGCTTGTCTTTCACTTTCTGAGTTGGGTTCGTAAGTGTATGTTGGTAGTGTAGTTGGTGATTCTGGATCTGGTATTGGATCTGGTATTGGATCCAGTATTTGATCGTCTTCATGATACGTGTTATCAATGTTTTCTATGTTGATTGGTGTAGGATTTCCATTATCAACTTCTTCTACCACAAAACTAACCCAAAATGTGTCTTGTGTATTCGTATCATCTCCATTCTTATCCCAATTCCACGATTTCGTTTCCATAAACTTTACGTCCCTACTAACATGTTTCTTCTTTCTTACTGGATCATATAGCCTACAAGCTTTTGATCCTTTCTCTACTCCTAAATAAACCATCGGTATGCTTTTGTCGTCTAACTTCTTCAAGTGAGGTATCGTTATCTTAGCATAAGCTGTGCATCCGAATATTTTAGGTAAAGGGGAGTAATCCTGCACCCTGGTAAATAAATTAAAACCAAAACGTTTGAGTACAAATGGAATGTGGCTAAAATACCACATTAACCTCAAGCTAACACAGCTTGATAGACAACTAGCCTAGAGCTTATGACATGCCAAAAGCTCTTAACATATCTAGAATCAAAATGAACCTAGAACAAGAAACAACCAAAACAAGCTAACCAGCAGCATCCGTGAAAGAAGAACTTCCACCTTTATCAGCGTTAGGAAATAAATTGGCCGATTCATTAAACCTGTAATCAACACACTCATCATCATCACCATCTTCTTCAGTTGCTAAAACATCATAAGGATTAGATGTAGACACTTGGGTGGTTTTCTTTTGTAGAGTGCTTCATATGGTGTTTTATCTTCCAGTGCTCGTGTAGGTACCCTATTTAGTATATAAATGGCGTGCTTGACTGCTTCCGCCCAAAAAGTTAAGGGTAACTTCATTGCTTTCATCATACTCCTAGTAGTTGATAACACCGTTCTATTCTTTCTTTCAACTACTCCATTTTGTTGCGGTGAGTATGGTGCTGTTAACTGTCGTGCTATTCCATTGTCTTTACAATACTTATCGAATTCATTTGATGTGAATTCACCACCTCTATCTGTTCTTAGCATTCTTAACTTCAATCTCAACTTTTTGTCTAAATTCCTTAAATGTGTTGAAGGCCTGATCCTTAGATGTTAGAAAATAGGCCCACATGTAACGTGTACAATCATCTACTAGTAAGAAGATGAGTTTCTTTCCAGAATGTGTTGCTGGACTTATGGGACCACAAAGATCTCCATAAACTAAGTCCAATGGGTTCTTTGATCTGAATTTAGCTTGGTTTGGAAATGGTGTTCTGCTGTGTTTTCCTAATAAACTTGCATCACATACTTGTCCTGCATGATTTATTCTTGGTATTCCTTCTACTAGACCTTTTCTTGTCATCTTGCTAATATCGTCAAAGTTCAAATGACCTAATCTAGCGTGCCATAACCATGCTTGATTATTCACATTTGCTAAGAGGCATATAGGTGCTTCTATCTATAATCTGACATTGTAAAGTCTGTTTTTCGACCTTTCTACCTTCATCAACAACTTCTTCTTCTTATCATACAAAGTCAGCTTGTTTCTGTCCATTATAATCTTACAACCTATTTCAGTAAGTTGTCCTAGACTAAGTATGTTGCTCTTGATGTTTGGTATGTAATAAACATCTGTTATCATCTTTTGCTCCTTGTTTCTACATCCTAATAATATAGAACCTCTACCCTTTATCTCTACATATGATCCATCTCCAAAACGAACGCGTCCAGTGATACTTTCGTCTATATCTTTAAAATGACTCTTCGTTCCCGTCATATGGTTACTTGCACCATTATCTAAGTACCATATGCTAGCGTCTGTTGTAGCATATTTTCCGGGTTGTACTTGTCCTTCATTTAATAATACTTCTTCGTGTGTAGTCATTAATAGTGATGGTTCATCGTCTTCATAGATAAGGTTTGATTGTTCTTGAGTTGTTGGTGGACTTCTACATTCTTTCTTAAAATGTCCAAGTTTCCCGCAATTGAAACATTTTACTTTCTTCTTCAACTCACCTCTATACTTATTGGGTTTGTTGTTGTGAGTTGAATTTTCTCCATTCGAGTTATCTCTTTTTCCTTTATTCTGCCAGTTTCCTCGTGAGTAGTTTGATCTACCCCTACATTTGTTAAATCCTTTCTTATTTCCAGAGTGTTCGCCTTGTGCGAATAATAAATTGTCCTGGCTTTCTACTTGTCCTCCCTTTCGGAGTTTTATCCTTTCCTCGAATGCCTTAAGTTTACCCGTGATCTCATCTAAAGTAATGTCATCGAGATCATTCGTCTGTTCTATGGATGCTACTATCTGAATGAATCTATCTGGTGTGGAGTCTAATAGTTTTCGTACTAAAAGTGATTCATCCAAGGTCTTTCCTAATTCTTTAGCCTTAGTGCTATAACTGTTAAGTTTGTTCGTAAATGCATCCACTGTCTCATCATCCTTCATTTGAAGTGCACTAAATCCTATCATTAGTGATTGTAATCGTGCCTGTTGCACTTTCTCTTCTCCTACGTGTCTCCTTTTCAATGATTCCCACAATTCTCTTGATGTTTTGCAATTTGCTATTTGTAAAATCACATCCTTGGTCAACGCTTGATATAGTAAGGCCATTGTTGCCTTATCTTTCTTATCATCTGCTTGCGTATTTTCCTTTGGTTCTATTGTCTCCCACAAGCCATGTGCTTCCAATATAATCTTAATTTGTATAAACAGTATAGTTTGTGTCTTTTAGTTTAGGGCATTGGTATTGTGCAATAGGTGTCATGGGTTTAAGTGTAGTGTTTGGTGTGATTGTATCGTCTACAGACATCTTAAATGAATTTATAATCTTCACGGTTTAATTTTATGGGATCCTAACCAATATGGTATTCTTATTTCTACGGGAACAGAAATAGTTATCCGGGAATCCTAATAATACGGGATCAATATACAGTTCTCGGGATTTCCTAATAATGAAGTAAATATCTATACTAAAAGTATAATTGAAATCCGAAGTTTTGAATTTTGTGACCTCGTATGTTGTGATTAAATCACGACGATGTTCCCACTTGTGTCGATACCTAGAATGATATCAACCACATTATTTCTTTCCTCGTCTCTTTCTCAACTTGGTTCCTACTACGTGCCTTAGACCCTTGTTTCGTCTCGGCTTAACCTCCAAATCACCCTAAGTGTTTTGGCCACGATCAACTTCAGGTTGTTGTCGTTGTTTCCTTTCTTCCAAGTTCTTTTCTTCAAAAATACTTGCGTATTTTTCTGCCAAACAGCAATTTCAATTGCTTTTCTTTTCCTTTATACCCTACGGTATTCTATCAACGTCTAAACAAAAGTTTTGTTTATCGTTCCGCTGTTGCTTGTATGCTCCTTTCGTTGTTCCACAATACTTTTTGTTTCGTTTCTTTCTTCTTTTCCACACCGTATACCAACAAATTCTATCAAAAAATTTCTGAAAACTATTCGGTATTTTTCTATGCAGCGAGTGATCAAGTCGCGTGTTTTCTTCAATTTGTTGTTGTCTCCTAGTATTGCCAACGTCCTTTCTTTGTTTCTTCTTGTACCGGTACCCTTCTATAACCAAGCAACGCCTATATTTTCTGCGCGTCTTTTCCTCTTCTATTCTTTGTGTATCGAGATGATACACAACCTTTTCCAGTCGACTTTCTTTCCCTTGTTGTGTCGTAGTAAGCCACACAAGTTCCTTATTGTTTTTTGTTCTTAAACAAGAGTTTTCCCTTTGGTTTTGTTGTGTTGTTCGAATCAAAACAACAAACCAAGACACCAAGTTTTGGTTCGGTGCCCTTTTTCTGTTTGCAAATTCTCGACACCAAGAAAGTTGTACAAGTCTTTCTTATGTCCCTAAGTTATCTAATGCAATCCTTCTAGTAATAACAAGGTTCGAAGGTATGCTATTGTTTCCTGAAAAACAATTCCAGCGTGGGGTTTTTGTTTCTGGTTTTGGGTTTTTGTCTCGATACAAGGTTATGTGGATGTTTCTGTTTTGGTTTGATTGTTGTAACGAGATGTTCCAAACGAGGCTCTGATACCAAATGTTGTCCCAGCCGTGTATCAATATGGATCGGTTTGGTTGATTCAAATATAAAATGCAAACAAGTATAAACTATAGATAACTTATTTATTTGTCTAACCATTGTAACAATACATAGTATCAAGTACTTATAGGTTTCCAAATGGTGTAATAAACCATTGTAACCTTTCACTATAAAGTCATGTCTATTCGAATGGGTGTGATGAACCTTTGTGATGGTTCGGTTTAGTCACAATCCAAACGATGTGTTCTTTCACTAAAGGCATGCATGAATCGTTGCATCCTTTCATAATTTACAGAAAATATAACTAGCAGTTAATAAGTTTCTAATCTACAATATTGGTCCTTCACGTTTTCTTCAAAGCCATGTCGAGATTATACTTTGGTTTACAAAGTTATTGATATAAAAACTAATAAATACTTAAACATAACATGTTAATAAAAACTAGTAGTTCAAGATCAACTACTTTAACTCGAATCAAGTACCAAACTGAGTTGACAAGTAACTTCTTCTATATAGCAATTATACATGCCAAATATGATATCTGAATGTGTTAGAAATTGGAGAATAATGACTGAGAGTTCACAAGTAACTTTTATAATATTTGATAATAACTAAATGTTGAGTATACAGACATAAAGATCAGATGTTACACACTTAGGACAATGATGGTGAAATTGTGACGAAATGTTTAGCCTAGAAGAATAATTAGTTATATGAGATTGTTGATAAGTTGAGCAGATTATAAACTGTGGTTTAATGTTGAACTCTTTGAAACGACTCAGAAATTTGTTTCTCCAAAACTTAAAACCATATAAATATATGTGGATGGTAACCGTCGTGTTCATGGTTAATTTTGGCAACATTATACAGGTAAATAGATAAGGTTTTCTCACTTTAGATTACCCGAAGAGGACAAGTATGTCTTTGACTCAAAAGTTCATGGCCTAACTAGGATATCCGCATGACCATTTTCGACCACCACACGTCTACGTTGTAACTAGTGAGGTTCTAAGACCTATGAGACCTCTTGTAGTAACTCATAATGTTAACCATGGGCATGATTATATATGTACAGTTCAAAATCTTTGGTGTATAAGAAACATGTGGGAACTATGAAATGTTTATGTTTTTTGTATGCTTAAGACACAAGAACTTATGGACATTGCACATTCATTATTAAAGTACTAAGATTACTTATGTGCCTTAGAGACTCGACATATTAAAATGGCGGCAACTTATAGAGCCAAAAGTTGCTCTTTTATGCAGTAAAAGCCGCAACTAGCTGCGCTATTTGGTTAGCCATTTTTCGATCTTAAGGAGCCATTGCAGACACGATTGGACTTCGAACAACATGAGTCCCATTAACCTCGTACCAGCTTAAATACCCAGAATTACCATAATAGCCATAATCAGTTGGAGGAGCATCAGTTATATCAACATCCACAGTAATTGTAAACTTAGCCGTACTATATTTTCCTTCGAAGGAGATTATTGCAGGCTCAACAGTAACATTCATACCCGTACTTGGAGTCTCCACCATCACTCGATATGAAGAACCTGACTCCCCAACATTGGTTAACACCCTTTGAAAAGTGGTACTTGTGGTATTCGTATTGTTTAAGACCAACATAAACGAAGGGTAATTAAGATCAAGTGTCGCATTTGCACAATCAATCTCAGACCTCTTTGAAATTACTCGAATTTCATTTCTTGAGTAGTTCAATGCACAAAGATAGTTGATGTAGTCTTGGGGTTGAAGGTCATAAACCAAACCTGGGTCCATTGCTTTATTTGGGTTAACATGACCTGCGCCAAAATCTAAAGGGTTACCTTGTACCCCTGAAGTCATATCCATAATTATACTTTGATTATTATCAAGTATATAAGCTGTTGTCATCATTGCTGATCGGATTGCAGCAGGACTCCAGTCACGATGTGTTGATTTCAACAACGCCGCAATTCCTACTACATGTGGAGAAGCCATAGAAGTACCCGAAAGGAGCTTATAATCACTTAACAAATAATCATCTCCAATAGGTGCACTTGCTCTATTGGGTGCCCAGGCCGCTAAAATATCAACCCCAGGAGCTAATAAATCAGGTTTTAAGATCCATGGGGACCTTTGGTCGGGTCCTCTTGATGAAAAGTATGCTACTTGTGGAGATGGTTTAGTACCTAACACAGTTTCTCCATACTTAACATTAACACTCGCGTTTTCAGTGCTAATTAAGTATTTCCTTAACTTATGCCCAACCTTTGGTTCCAATACAACCATCGGTAAATTGAAGTCTTTTGGCCTCATAAAGGGACCTTGGTCTGAACTGAAGATAACTCCAGCTGCTCCAATGGATTCCAAGTCAACCGGCCCGTCATCACAAAAAACGTATTTCCCTTTAACATCTTTCGGATCGAGTGATCCATCATCACAGTTTTCTTTACTTTTATTTCCATATCCATAGTATATAGGAACCCTCTCTACCAACAAATTTTCGGGGTAAACCGACTTCCCTACTAAAGTGCCATAACTCGGATCATTTGGTGTAACGAATGCAGAAAGCCCGCGGTCGATAGTACCCGCACCAACAGTTGTGATCCAAGGAGCTCCATTAAGCATAGTATAACGATGAGGACCATTATTACCAGCAGAACAAGACACAAAGATCCCTTTCTCCATGGCTGCAAAAGCACCAATTGCAATCGGGTTTTCAGAAAACCGTGTTTCAATAAACCCTAATGATAAAGACATTAAGTCTACACCGTCTTCTATCGCTTGATCCATTCCAGCTAATGTGTCACTAGCTGCAGCATCATATGAATTATCTAGAAACAACACTTTGTACATAGCTAACCGCGCATTTGGTGCTATTCCAGTGGCTGTCCCCTTTGCATAACCGAAATAATCAGCGTGTACACGACTACCAGAAGCTGTCGAAGATGTATGCGTACCATGTCCCTCGTAATCTCTAGGGGAGTCATAATCATCTGTTGTTGAAATATTCTCCCTTCGCCGCTTCATTCCTTGACTAAATGATCGTGCGCCAATGAGTTTCTTATTGCAGAAACCTTCAGTTTCACAAGTACCTCGCCAATGAGAAGGTACTTCCGACATCCCTTTGTCATGAAAACTCTCACTTTCAGGCCAAATCCCTGTGTCAAGTATGCCAATGATCATGTCATCACCAAATCCTGAAACGGGCCATAGCCCTGAATGTTTATTTAGTCCTAGAAATTTAGGCGTGTGAGTTGTGTGAAGCTTTCCAAGTGTTTCCTCGAACGCTGTTACAAAGCCCGATGCATTCTCAAGTTGAGAAAGTTGTGACTTTGTTAGGACTGCACTGAACCCGTCCATGACGTGGTTGTATGTGTATAGATGCATTGCAGGAGCTTCATTTGAAAGTGATGAAAGTATAGAAGTGTACCAGTTGTGGTGATTAGAGTACGGTGATGGCATCATTGATTTGTCCATAAGGACAATGTACGCTCGATAATCATCTGATGAAGCTACAGACGTAATTGATATGATTATGAAAGTCAAAACAAAGGCACCGAATCGAAAATCCACAAACCGTGCCATTTTGCACGGTTATGTTGTAAATTGTGCCTAAAGATATCTTACTTATGTAGTTTAGGTTTTTGACTCAAATGCCGAATGTTTAGATACCATTTAAGAAGAGTCTGACACTAGCAGCCACGAACTAAAGATGTATATGTTTTTCTTAACATTTACCAAAGGTTAATCGGCATTGTTACTAGGAGTGTAACAATGTAGTTGTGAGTTGTGACCATAACAAAGCTTGGAGTTTGGATTTATGTGTATGGACAATATGATTAACTTAGATTGTGGAGATATATGAGCATATCAAGAAACCAAAGAAAACTTATATCTTGTTAGAAAGTTTGTTAGGAAGCATGTTGGTTGTTCAAACTAAAATTATTTGGTTTGACCATCTCTACTTATAAAGCATAAAGACAACTAAATGTGTAACCGAATAACCGAATAACGCAAAATATAGTCACAGGTAACCGCCGCCGCATTGTACAGGTACCGTTCTAGTAATAAAGAACGTGCTAAGGAGATGGAAGATGACCAAAAAAAAAAAAAAACACACACACACACACACACATTTTATGTATAGTAGATCACTACAAAAAATTTAAGTACGAGCATATATATATAAGAATACCTTTGTATACTAGTTCTGTTCTGTAATACTACTACTCTCTACAAGTTTAACTGCTTCAGGTCGAATCAAGTATCAAACTGAGGTCACACTTAACAAGTAACTTCTATATAGCACTTATATATGCCAACTATGATACTTGATAGTGTTATAAACTGGAAAATATTGACTGTGACTTGAAAAGTAACTTCTATGATATTTGATGGTAACCAAATATTGACACAATATAAATGAGTCTAAAAGTTAGAATTCTTTCAATTATGTGAAACAGTTGGGCATAAAGCAGAAAATATGATTGTGACCACAATCCAGATGCTGGAATTCTTTTACACGATTATGACTAAAAGGAATGAATCCCTATTATATATGAGTGCGATCAAATGTTGGATTCCTTATATATATTTACATTTGTTGAGGAATGGACAATACTTGATAGGATAAGGTATGACTATGAGTAAAATTGAACTATGGTTAAACCTTAAGACTGTGGATGGCAGAGTGATTTTTTTTTTTTTTTTTTTTTTTTTTTAAACCATAATCTTTTAGTGACTGATGTGTTCAAGAATCATGATTCATTTTGGTGACATTATACTGAGTTCATAATCTTTTGTATATGAGAGGAATGCGAAAATTGAGGAATGTTGATGGTAGTTGTATGTTTAACATTAAAACTTTATGAATACTACACATTCATTATTAAAAGTACTTCTAAGATTACTCATGCGCCTAATTAAGAAACTTCAAGAAATAGCAACTTGTGGAGCTGGAGGCTGGAGCTTGCATTTTTTTTTTTTTTTTTTTTTTATGCACGAAAAACAGCAGCTGCAACTTCAGAAAACTATCAATTGATCTTAGGGTGGCTTAATTGCAGAAACAATCGGGCTTCAAATAACAGGGACCAGCTTAGAAAACTAGAATTACTATAATAGCCACTAAACATCGAAGGAGCATTAGTTATATCAACATCCATAATAACCTTAGCTGTACTATATTTTCCTTCAGAGAGATCATTGCAGGGCCATCGGTAAATTGAAGTCATTTGGCCGCATAAAAGTACTGAAGTCCGAGCTTAACATAACTCAACGGTATACTTGATATGTTAATCAATAATACATGGTTGTAGATATTCTTGATATGTTAATCAATTACAGGTATTCATAGATTCAAGTCCAACGACTTTGAAATATTATATTGTATAGATCCTGAGATGTAGTTTGACTATTTTAAGAGAAAAACATTTTAGATTTAGTAAGAGTGTTGGAAGTTGGAACAATTTTTGGTCGAAAAATAACTTTTATATTAAAAAAGAAAAACAAAAGTTTTGACAGCTGTGGGATTTGAACCCACACCCTTTCGGACCAGAGCCTAAATCTGGCGCCTTAGACCACTCAGCCAACTGTCATCTCGTTGAAATGTGGGTGGATCCAACACCACGTTTTAGCCGAGACAGGTGGGTCGACAGATGTGAGACCCAACGTCGCATAAATAGAGAATTACGCGACCAAGATATGCATACTCAACTCCAACAAGACATTATGGAACATGTTTGGCAAAAACGTCTTGAACGTCAAAATGAAGAAGAAAATTCCGAGTACGATGAATAAGTATTTGTAATTTTTATGTTTTTTAAATTTCATATGGCAACTTATAGAGCCAAAAGTTGCTCTTTTATGCAGTAAAAGCCGCAACTAGCTGCGCTATTTGGTTAGCCATTTTTCGATCTTAAGGAGCCATTGCAGACACGATTGGACTTCGAACAACATGAGTCCCATTAACCTCGTACCAGCTTAAATACCCAGAATTACCATAGTAGCCATAATCAGTTGGAGGAGCATCAGTTATATCAACATCCACAGTAATTGTAAACTTAGCCGTACTATATTTTCCATCAAAGAAGATTATTGCAGGCTCAACAGTAACATTCATACCCGTACTTGGAGTCTCCTCCATCACTCTATATGAAGAACCTGACTCCCCAACATTCGTTAAAACCCTTTGAAAAGTGGTACTTGTGGTATTCGTATTGTTTAAGACCAACATAAACGAAGGGTAATTAAGATCAAGTGTCGCATTTGCACAATCAATCTCAGACCTCTTTGAAATGACTCGAATTTCGTTTCTTGAGTAGTTCAATGCACAAAGATAGTTGATGTAGTCTTGGGGTTGGATGTCATAAACCAAACCTGGGTCCATTGCTTTATTTGGGTTAACATGACCTGCGCCAAAATCTAAAGGGTTACCTTGTACCCCTGAAGTCATATCCATAATTATACTTCGATTATTATCGAGTATATAAGCTGTTGTCATCATTGCTGACCGGATTGCAGCAGGACTCCAGTCACGATGTGTTGATTTTAACAACGCCGCAATTCCTACTACATGTGGAGAAGACATAGAAGTACCCGAAAGGAGCTTATAATCACTCAACAAATAATCATCTCCAATAGGTGCACTTGCTCTATTGGGAGTCCAGGCCGCCAAAATATCAACCCCAGGAGCTAATAAATCAGGTTTTAAGATCCATGGGGACCTTTGGTCGGGTCCTCTTGATGAAAAGTATGCAACTTGTGGAGATGGTTTAGTACCTAACACAGTTTCTCCATACTTAACACTAACACTTGCTTTTTTAGTGCTAATTAAGCATTTCCTTAACTTATGCCCAACCTTCGTTTCCAATACAACCATCGGTAAATTGAAGTCTTTTGGCCTCATAAAGGGACCTTGGTCTGAACTGAAGATAACTCCGGCTGCTCCAATGGATTCCAAGTCAACCGGCCCATCATCACAAAAAACGTATTTCCCTTTAACATCTTTCGGATCGAGTGATCCATGATCACAATTTTCTTTACTTTTATTTCCATATCCATAGTAAATAGGAACCCTCTCTACCAACAAATTTTCGGGGTAAACCGACTTCCCAACTAAAGTGCCATAACTCGGCTCATTTGGTGTAACAAATGCAGAAAGTCCGCGGTCTATAGTACCCGCACCAACAGTTGTGATCCAAGGAGCTCCATTAAACATAGTATAACGATGAGGACCACCATTACCAGCAGAACAAGATACAAAGATCCCTTTCTCCATAGCTGCAAAAGCACCAATCGCAATCGGGTTTTGGGAAAACCGTGTTTCAAAAAATGCTAATGATAAAGACATTAAGTCTACACCGTCTTCTATCGCTTGATCCATTCCAGCCAATGTGTCACTAGCTGCAGCCTCATATGAATTATCTAGAAACAACACTTTGTACATAGCTAACCGTGCATTTGGTGCTATTCCAGTGGCTGTCCCCTTTGCATAACCGAAATAATCAGCGTGTACACGACTACCAGAAGCTGTCGAAGATGTATGCGTACCATGTCCCCAATAATCTCTAGGGGAATCATAATCATCTGTTGTTGAAATATTCTCCCTTCGTCGCTTCATTCCTTGACTAAATGATCGTGCGCCAATGAGTTTCTTATTGCAGAAACCTTCAGTTTCACAAGCACCTCGCCAACGAGAAGGTACTTCCGACATCCCTTTGTCGTGAAAACTCTCACTTTCAGGCCAAATTCCTGAGTCAAGTATGCCAATGATCATATCATCACCAAAGCCTGAAACGGGCCATAGCCCTGAATGTTTCTTTAGTCCTAGAAATTTAGGCGTGTGAGTTGTGTGAAGCTTTCCAAGTGTTTCCTCGAATGCTGTTACAAATCCTGATGCATTCTCAAGTTGCGAAAGTTGTGACTTTGTTAGGACTGCACTGAACCCTTCCATGACGTGGTTGTACGTGTAGAGATGCAATGCAGGAGCTTCATCTGAAAGTGATGAAAGTATAGAAGTGTACCAGTTGTGGTGATTAGAGTACGGTGATGGCATCATTGATTTGTCCATGAGGACAATGTACGCTCGATAATTATCTGATGAAGCTAACGACTTAATTGATATGATTATGAAAGTCAAAACAAAGGCACTGAATTGAAAATCCACAAACCGTGCCATTTTGCACGATTATGTTGTAAATTGTGCCTAAAGACATCTTACTTATATTGCTTAGGTTTTCTTAACATTTATCAATGGTTAATCAGCATTGTTACTAGGAGTGTAACAATGTAATTGTGAATTGTGACCATAACAAAGCTTGGAGTTTGAAACTCATGTTAACAAAAAAAAAAAAAAAAAAAAAAAAAAGCTTGGAGTTTGGATTTATGTGTATGGACAATATGATAACTTAGATTGTGGAGATTCATATGATAACTTATATCTTGCCAGTTCGAAGAAATAAGACGTTTATAATAAAGAACGTGCTAAGGAGATGGAAGATGACAAAAAAATAAATAAATAAATAAATAAAACGTTTTAAGTAGGTCACTACAAAATATTTGAATACCAGCATATATAAGAATACCTTTGAATGTTGGCACACCTTGGGTCCTATTTGTCAAATCATTTCAAAAAGAGATATATATGAGGCAAGGATGCTTGATACATGTAGTGTTCAGTGGCGGAGCTAGAAAAAATTTTGTGGGAGGGCCGAAACAAAATTACTTTCGAAAAAACATTAGATGGGAGGGCCGGGATTAAAAAAAATAATAATAATAAAAAATAAAATAAAAAAATCGCGAAAAAGAATACACTAACGGGCTTAGGCCTAGGGGGCCGGTCCTCACTGGTAGTATTGCAGATGCTATAGAAAGGGGTGTCTGGATTTGGCGCTATGATTGGTATCACAAGTACCCTGTTCTAAACAATATTCAAATCCCTACACTCAATGATGAGAATGATGATAAATTAGTTTGGGGAATCATTGCAGGAAAGAGTGTTAATTTTTCAGTAAGCAATGTATGGAAGGATAGATGTTACAGTGATCAAAGAGTTAATTGGAAGCCTATGGTATGGTTCACTCAGTGCATTCCCAAGCACTCTTTTGTGTTATGGATGGCTGTTCAAGAAAGGTTATTGACTCAGGACAAAATTCTTAAATGGAAGCCAAATGCAATGCTAAAATGCAATCTTGTGTGAAGAGTGCCAGGATTCCCATGAGCATTTATTTTGTAGCTGCAAAGAAGTATATCAAGAGATTATTGATATTGTGAGACTGAAATTGAAGAGTCTACAAGTTAAGGAATCAGTGGCTGTAAAAGATGTAGAAAGAAGATGGAATGTAAGACTGTACAGAGCAGAAGAAAATGGAAAAGTATAGATAAGTAGTATAACAGTCGAATGTTAGATTTAGAATGCTATTGGTTGTTTAGTATAGCTTTACTTAATGCTTTCTCATGTTTGGGATAGTATGCAAACAAATATGGGCATGCATGTCCATATTTTGTTTATCAAACAATGTACAAATCTGATTGATATCTATAATACACTTCACTTTCACACACACACACACACACACACACACACACAAAAAAAAAAAAAAAAAAAAAAAAAAAAAAAAACCTTTGAATACTATTTCTGTTCTGTAATACTACTACTCTCTACAAGTTGAACGGCTTCAGGTCGAATCAAGTATCAAACTGAGTTCACACTTCACAAGTAACTTCTATACAGCACTCCGTAATTATATATGTCAACTATGATATTTGATAGTGTTGGAAATTGGAAAATACTGACTGTGACTTGAAAAGTAACTTCTATGACATTTGATGGTAACTAAATGTTAAGCATATTTCTGTTCTGTAATACTACTACTCTCTACAAGTTGAACGGCTTCAGGTCGAATCAAGTATCAAACTGAGTTCACACTTCACAACTCACAAGTAACTTCTATACAGCACTCCGTAATTATATATGCCAACTATGATATTTGATAGTGTTGGAAATTGGAAAATACTGACTGTGACTTGAAAAGTAACTTCTATGACATTTGATGGTAACTAAATGTTAAGCATATTGACTACAATACAACTGAGTCTAAAATTTAGAATTCTTTCAATTATGTGTAACAGTTGGGCATAAAGCAGAAAATATGATTGTGA
The DNA here is from genome assembly GCA_030686995.1 of Artemisia argyi. Lineage (NCBI taxonomy): Eukaryota > Viridiplantae > Streptophyta > Magnoliopsida > Asterales > Asteraceae > Artemisia > Artemisia argyi. The sequence continues at coordinate 142,071,799 of CM060697.1, read as the reverse complement.
CCAGAATCCAGATGTTCGCATTTTTACACGATTATTGACTAGATTAGGGGCAAATTGGTTGCATAAGAGCGTGACTAAAAGGCCTGAATCCCTATTATATTTGATAACTATGAGTAAAATTAAACTCATGCATATAGTTAAACGGGCTAAATTTGAGACTAGCTCAGTCGCTCAAAGTGGTGGGCTTTTGTGTACCTAAGTAGGTTGGTTTCTTGAAATGGCCCGAGCGACTAGCGAAGTTGACATAAGTTCGACATGTGGCACCACAAAAGTAGTGCCCAATCATAATGTGTAAGGGTTACTTTTGTGCTACTTATCACAAGCGACTTATCAAAAGTTCAAGCGACCTTCTATTTTGTCACTTTCCTCTAAAATAGTCAAACTTCGATAAATAATTTTTTATTCTTTTTGAACCTTCCCAAAGCCGAGCGAACTAGCGAAAAGTTTTAAGCGACTGACAATATGTCACCTTTTTGTACTTTACACATCAAACCTTTTTTGTGCCTTTTCAACAACTTTTTTTAATAATAATTCGTATTAAAGCATTTTTAACACACTTTTTTAATCCTAATTATCCAGCGAAATAATTAGAATATCTGAGCGATATTCAAATATCCGAGCGACTTTTTTATATCCCCAACAAAATGGCCGTTGTATATTCTAAATTTTATATCCCAAAAACACAAAAAACACTACTATACTCTCACAAACCAAGACCCATCTTCTGCGCAATTGCAAACTTGTAACATTAAAGCAATCTTAATGTTGTTTCATATCAGGGTATGTATACTATGTTTCGACCATTATTCTATACCTTTTGTAAATCATATTCGTATTCGTATAATGAAAATGCTTTACACTTGCATATATTGTTATACATGACATGTCTGCATATTTATTTGATTTAAATTGGTTTAATTATGTTTGTTTACCTTTGCATTCAATTTCATAGTTTAGTTTGCAACCAAATATTGCTTCACCAGATCCATTATATTCATGTGGTGGTTACTATGTTTTTTTTTTTTTTTTTTTTTTTTTTTTTTTTTTTTAATGTAGGAATATCAAGCCAAACCCATTATTAGAAGTAAACCCAATTACTTTTCTCTGATAAAATCAAAATTGGATCAAAACCGTTGGAAGTTGTTTTGGGCTACTTGTTTGGTAAATGGTTGGACCTTTCTTATTTTGATCGCGAACCACATATGATAGATTATATCTTACAAAAACAATGTTGTCCGAGTAATGCTCATTATGATATGCCAATTGTATATTATGTTGAAGAGCGTCCTATACATTTCGGCAGACCAAAATTTTGTCTTATCACAGGTTTTCGTTTTGGAAATGTAGATTTAGACTCATATAAGTCAGGACATCTCAATTTTAGGATTTCCCAAACCATGTAGGTAAAAAGGTCACTAGTTTAGATATCTTTGGTCTCATTGAAGATGAACATTCATTTGGTATTATATACGATGAAGATGCAGTACGTCTTTGTCTATTGTTAGTCTTGGAGGTTATCTTTATGGGCAGATTATTGGTTGAAGAAGTTGATGATACACTATTTCGATTGATTGAAAACCTTGATGACTGGGATGCTTTTCCATGGGGGGAGTATATTTGGAGACGATTATATGATCAAATTTTGGACGTGGCTTCTAAACACAAGTATAAATTCCTTGAAGGTATTAACAAAGACCGAAAGTTTGTTCTAACATATACGCTTTCAGGCTTCGTTTGGGCTTTCAAGGTTAGTATTTTTTTAATCAATATACTCTTTCCCACTTACTTATGGTATTTTTATTTTCAACGAATCTGAATTATTTCGTGCCATTTTATAGATATGGATACTGGAATCATTTGAAAGAAGCATTATTTGGTGGAATAAATTGCCAGAAATGGTACCCCAGAGGAATATCATGGTCAAAGAACACAACATTTAAGATATCAGATTATAAGTACCTATTTGGAAAGGTAGATATCTTCATCCAAATTGTTGTGTTAATGATTTATCTTATTATGAATTAATTAAATTTATTATTATTATTATTTATTATTATTATTATTATTTTGTGTAAGGAATCAAATGTTGTTCAAGATCTTAGGCCTACATTAGCTGAGAGGAAATGTGATTGGTATATACAGTTTATGGATTTTTTCAATGATTACATAGCTAGAACTCCCCCATTGAAAACCACACATATCGGTGATGAGTATTTAAACAAGTTGGCCACAGCACGCAAACGTGGCAAAGTAGAGCGGAAACATTTACCTATTATACGCAATAGTCAAAGCAGTTTATTAGAGATTAGCATAATTCAGGATGGTGTTATTATAGAGCTTAATGCCCGTTTGTTCAAACTAGAGGGAATTATTCAGGTTCTTGCTCGAGAAAGAAATGGGGTATTATAACCTGTTGCCTTTTTTACTTACATTCACATGCCAAGGTTAAAAATATAATTTATCTTTGAACCACTATATTTTCATTTGCAGGAAAAATTGGTTTTTGATGATGATCTCCGGAATCTGAGTGGAGAGTTTTGTGACGAGCTCAATGATTGTTTTCTTGAGTCGTTTCATTCAAGTATGGATACTGCTTTCTCACAATGTGTAGAATTTGATGAATATGATGATGTTTCAAAGGTGAATTACAATTTGATTGTATATATATGTACAGTAATTTTGTACCATAATATATGATAATAATTATAAAAAGTAACTTTACCTTCACAGGAATTTATTATTCAAGAAGAATTGAGATCACGACGTGAAACATTAGAAAAATTGAGGGAAGAGCAGAAGAGGTTGATTATGGTGGAGGATAAGATGATAAGGATGCAAGAGGAAAAGATGTTACACGATGAAAGTGAACGAAAGAAATGGGCAGTAGCGCTTAAGGCAACAAATCACTGGAAAAATACTTTAGCTCGCATCGTCCCTACAAAGAAGAGTAAATGTTCCGGTGAAGCTAATGTGTATTATTGGATTAAAGCATATTCAGAAATGGCGGTAAGGAAAGCATAATGCTTTGGCTTACTGAATCCAGATATGACGGAACAGCTTAAGCATGTTAAGCCGTGGGTTGAGGTATTAAAAGTTGTTATTTGATCGTATAAATTATTTTGTAATTTTCATTTATGATCATAAGTGTAATTGTGTCTTATACCAGGATCTCAAACGCCGACACAAAGATGTCAACAAGGTTTATTTTTCGGATCAATACCGCCAATATCTTTGTGAAACTGGTCCGCTAAATTGTAAGTTCCCATGGTGTGAAGATGTGACTGTTGATAGAAGGTTCTGGGAAAGTTTAGTTTGCTTAGACCCCAAAAGGCAAGGTTGGCTACTAGATGAGGCAAGTAATATAACATCTGTAATTCACCCTACAAATAGTTTCTTTCAAACTAGCCGGATGATCAGCAGTATGATCTTTTGAACTAGCAACATGATCACCCGATTGAAATATTTTATTTTAAGTTTGTTCACACTCGTTTATGTTTCCCAATTTACAGCATATAGAGTTGTGGGTAAACTACATGTGGCATGTGAGACCCCATACGGCTGATTGGGCTATTGTTAGTGGCTACTTTGTACAGCTTATACTTCAAAACTCGCTGCCTTTGTGGTATGCTAATGGGGAGAGGTACTCCATTCCATGGTCCGATGTTAAGCAGGTAATTCCTTTTGTTTTGCTCCCGTATTTTCTTGGCTTGTTATATTATTTTGATGATTTTTGCCACACATCCACTGTAGGTTTTTATGCCTATTAATGAAATAGAAAGTCACTGGTTTCTTGCACGTTTCGAGATAGAGACGGGACTAGTTACATTTTACGACAGTGGCCAAGTTTTTGTCGATGCATTGACAGATTTTTATTTCCAAGTGATGGAATGTTTACAGGTTCGTGTAAATATCCGTTTAATTAAGGTTTATACATTACACTGTTTGAATCCTTATTACACTTTGCCACAGACTCAACTACCTGAGGTGCTAAGTCAAGCGCAAGTATTTCAGAAGAAAGGCATAGATCCTTCAACATACACCATTACCTTTTATCACCCTGACAAAATACCTAAACAGAGCGGGATATTTGGTGATTGTGGTATTTGGGTATGCATCTTTTTATATTGCTTGGCTTATGGTATGTCGTTAGATGTTGAGGATCCTATTCAGGCTGCACTTGCATACCGTGAGCAAATGACTGAGTTTTTTTTTTACACACAGGGTTTGTGTTTAAACATCTATCCATTATGTTGTACCATCTGTAAACAATGACTGACCCAAATACCTTTAATGGGTTCAATTTTTTGTATTTGTACTCTAGTTGCTTGTATCGAGCCCATCCGTTTGGGTCAATATTAGCCTTTAAAATTTGTAGCAGCTTCATTGTTAGGAAGATGGGTATAGGTTGCTCATATTAGCCTCATTTAGTTTATTGACTGGGTACATAATTTGTTTTAGTGTATATTTTATTAACTCTCTAATGCCGTCGAATCTACTTAGTTAATAAGTATGTTCATGACATTTTATTTGAGCGATAAAAATGATAGTAAGAACATGTTTTCTAAGGACTTAAAGCTCAATTATAGCGGAAGATCTATCTAACGATTTTGGTTTTGAGCTTTAATCTTTTATTTTCAGGATACCGTTTTATACAGGTTGGTGTTTGATCAAACACCAACCAAACACCAACCTGTATAAAACGGTATCCTGAAAATAAAACATTAAAGCTTAAAACCAAAATCGTTAGATAGATCTGCCGTTATAATTGAGACGTCTTCAATGCGAGAATGATATAGTGTGGATTGTTCATGACATGTCACACTCCTTCATTATCGCATTCAAGATGAGTGATGTTTCTTAGACTATTTTCTTTACTAAACATCTATAACGTTTCATCTCAATTTGTTAAAAAAAGATAAAGTTAGTGTGTAAGGGACTAAATGTTAATGCTAAGGTTCCTACCAATACAAACAAATACAAGAAAATTGGTCACTGAAACTGATAAACTGTTGTACATTACGACATTGATAAACTGTGTTTCACGTGGAAGTTGCATATTTGGTGGAGCATTTGGCCCATACCTCTCAAATATCTCCGGAAAGATGACCTCTCTGAGTACCATTACTGACCAACCCCGGTCATCAAGGGTATGATCTAACTTCAATCGTTTACCGGTGGACATTATGGTTCCTACCAATACAAACAAATACTAAGGTTCCTACCAATACAAACAAATACTACAGAAACATACGAAGTACTACAAAATTGCATTCACATAGACCGTAGAAAGTAGGCGTGTATACTAATCTTCCCCACATTTCTCAATGATCCAACTATAACAAAAAGGGCCTTTGTTGCTGTTCAGCGTCACATACTAATGCCTTGGTCTCAAACTACATGGTGTTTATTTTAGTGCGCCCTACTTCAAGTCTCTTCCAAGACCTATATACACGCCTACTAGTAGCATGGGGTTGGGTTTGTACTATATAAATAAACCCGAAAAATAGTTGTCCCTTTTTGGGAATTTGCTCTTCTATCTATTGTCCAAAAAAAAAATTAGCACTAGGTCTATTATCCAATATGTATGAGATATAAAAAGCCCCACATATCTAGAGAACCATCAACTTAATAACCTAATAACCACACAATTTTCTTTGTGTTTTAAGTTTTTACCATAGGGATGGGATCTTTAAAATCATCACCAACAAGATCTCGTGACATGGTGTTTGACAATTGGATGTAAGTTTGTGTATTATTATTTCTATTCTAGTTAAATGATTTGTTTACTAATATATGTTTCTTTTAATTCTTTCAACTGTTACACAGGGACTCCCATAATTTTGATGAGTTCGTCTTCGAGGTGTGGCATGGTAGTATTTTTATGGTTCTTCCCTTAAGGTACGCTGGTGGGGAAATTATAAACTTGAAGTTACCTAAGTCATTTAGGTTATCTTATTTTGAAATGTGTGACCTTTTGTTGAAAAACATAAAAGAAGATATATGGGCCTGGTTCTATTGTAAACCTGGATGTAGTTTAGAATAAGGTTTGACCATTGTCGAAACTGATAGTGATGTTAAGAAAATGTTTGAGTTGGCTAACATTCATGGAGTCATTGAGGTCTTTGTCAGTGCAATTCCCCAGTCAGTCTTAGTTGACAGTTATTATAAGAACTTGCTTTTTGATGACCCTGACGTTGAGGTAACATCTCGAGTTAGATTTCATGAAAAAAGAAGAAATGATCTTGATAATATGAATTTTGAAGAAATACGTGCATGGGAACAATCAGAAGAAAATTCACCTGATATCCTGAGGACACCTTATGTTAAGGTTTGGACTGAAGCAAGTGAAGCTAGTCTTTTTAGAGGGATGGGAGAGCTTCCATATAATGATGATTTTAATGATTGCCCGTCATTTTTAAGGTCTGTTAACAGCCCGTACATTCCAAAGGACTGCAAGTGTGGCTGTAGGTCTCCGACTTTTTTAAGGTCCCTTGCTGAAATTGAAAGTGGGTATGGTTCTAGTCCTATAAAGGGTAGCAAGGTTGTTAATGATGTTGACAATGGTCATACAGTTGGATTGTCTACTGTACCAGCCTCAAAGGCATAGTCACCGGCCATTGAATCCTTCACCACAGCAACCGTGAGTCCAGCATTTGTTGTGGCATTCCCGCAAACATATATACCTTGTGGTGAAACTGAAGCAGCTGCTTTCAGTAGCTGACTCTTTCCTAGACCAGGATCGCCTAATATGGGACATATGGAGGTCACAGGTCAGTCTACAAATACTGATTTGCGAATATACACAAATACAAAATAAAAGGCATGATTTAAATTATTTCGTACCAACAATGATTACGTGAATGTCTCCTCTGACAGGAACTTTATTCTGATCCATTGAATGCTTTCTTACTACTCCAAATAGTGCCAATGTGATTCCAGCTGTTTAACGAAAACATACATATTTTCTTATACCTTAATATGTTATTTTACCAAGGGTACACGTGAAAAAAACTTGTTTCTGTGTTTATCTAAAAAAGTGGAAAAATATAACGAACGGTTAATCAGCAACAATAAATGGAAAAATAATTTCGTATAGCATTTTACGGACCTTTAACAAGTTCATGCCCATAGATAGAGGGGCAAACTGATTGCAGTACTTGACGAAAGACGTCTGAACCATGCTCTGAAGAAAATCTGGCAACAAATTCTAAATCCCGTTCACTGAAAGAATACTGATACAGCAAGTCCGTAGCTATAGCCACGGGCTCTGTATCTTGTAAAGTCTCGGACACATATTGAGACTTGGAATTTTTTACTGAAATTCCTTCTATATACAAGTAATACAATCCTTGATTCTTGCCCTTACCTAAAACAAGCATAAACCAATGTATAGGAATATAATAAGTTGATGTAACTAGAATATCAAAGAATTCATCAGAAATTATGGAATGATAACATGTTGGAAAATACCTCCTCCTATATCCATGTAATTGTTAATCACCCTTGGTATACCGGTAATGGTCACAACATCTCCAGGGATGCACAAATCTACAAGATCTTCAACCAACTCACATTCAACAGTTCGTGGTACACGGCCTTCTTCATGATGTTCAGCTTTCAACAGCTCTTGAATTCTAAAAGAGTAAATACATAGTTAAAGATTATAATATAAATTCATAAAAAAATATGAAGCATTTTTTGTAAGTGCACCTTATTTTCTGAAAGTCTATTGGTCGTGCACTTGATCTAATTGGGTTAAAAGATCTGCTTTTGCATCCGTTAATTACACAAGCAGAAGGAGGTGAAAACTTCCCATCAGGGAAGTCACGGTGAATTTCCGTTCCACATTTGCTACAAGTAAAACTCATTTGTACCACCAAAGGCTTCACAGTGCTAACCTTTACCACAGTACCACGCACAGAAACTAGCCTTTCTGTACAATTACATTTATATATTGAACTGGTAAACGATACTAATCCATCATAACATTGATTATAAATTATAATTTAGTAAAGCAGAATTCAGAAATAAATATACCAATGTAAGCTGCCTTCAAATTCTTCAAAGCAATCATAGATTTAGGGTAGTTGTGCAAACGAATGTTTACCTTTTCACTCTCATGCCATTTTTCATCATTTGAATTGGAGCAAAGGACCTATTTAAATTAAAACTTCATAGTCAAACGCCATAGGAATCGAGTAAACTAACATCTCTTATTCACATATTCTTACCTTGTGTACTGCAGCGCTCATGCATAGAAGTGCTTCTTTGGGTTTTCTTTCGAACGCATCATAAAATTCTTGGATCACACATACTTCCTGAAAATGTTGGAAATCAAGTGGCAAAATGTACAAGATGTCTTCTTTCTGTACCTATTAATAAAATATTGTAAATAACAACTATATTCTCATAAACTCTTAAATATGATAATTAAAATGATAAGTAAGATGAAGAGATGTGTATATATACGTGTGACAGGAAGACTAATTCGTAATCAGTTGCGAAAAACTGATCGTGGAGCTTGGAAGTGATGTGGAGGAGTTTTTTCCCATCGCTGTTAGTGTAGTCGATTTGGGGGAAATATTTGGGTAATATTTGTGTCATTTGATTTTTTGGACCGGATCTAATCATCGTTTGCTTGTTTTCACCACCGCTGCTGGTGGTTTGTTACTTTTAATTTTTAAGCGACTAAAATACGTATGGCTAAAAAATTTTAAGCTATTAATTTGTGTTACTCAAATACACTTTTGATGTACCTAAATTCAAATTGACAAATATGGGCGGGATTTTTTGTTGGTTTGAAATTCTAATTTTTAAAAGTAACCTATAAATACACATTCAAGGCATACACTCATCTCATTCAATCAACACATACACAAATCATACACTCAACTCTCAAGCTGATTTTCAGAAAACGTCAAAAAAAGATTTCTCTCAGCAATTCCCTAGTCCACCACAAAATGAACAGGTTTATTACACTTCACCGGAACATCCCTTCCCTGTATTCCCAAATGAAAATGAGACGCTAAACGAAGATGAACCGGCAAACATTATACCTGAAGATCTTTTACCTATGCTCCCACTTGAGAATGAGTCGGCAAATAATCCACCTCTGGAATACGAACCCAATCCCCTTGGTTTAAGTGACGAACAACTCCGGCTACTTGAACAAGATGAAGAAGTATTAAGGGAGTTTGAAGAAGCCGAAGCACGTGATGAAGTCGCTCGCAGGGAGCAGGAACAAGAGGAGTTACTTCACCAATGGGAAATGGGGCTTTTCCCTGAGCAACTTGAAACTTCAAGTGATGAGGAGGGCTGGGTATCGGATGATGCGTTTTACTAATATGTTGTTTTATTTAGATACCATTGGTGAATGTCATTATCTAAAGTGAATTATTCCTATATCTAAAACTTGATTTGAACGTATCCTAATAATATTATTTATTCCAGCGACTTTCTTTCAGAAAGTACATCAATAGTTTTAAAGGTTTAGTTACGGATTTAAAAAACACAAACAAAAAAAGGTAAGTATACATAGTTGCGGAGTTAAAAAAACACAAAGCAGACCCACTAAAAAAGGCCATTATGTCAACAACATCCAACAGATCCTAATAAGTTACAATCCATGAAATTTTTAGTTCGGAAATTAAAAAAACACAACTTAGTCATGCGCATATCATATGACAATACTTAAAATAAACTAGAAATCGTCCAAATGAATACATTGACGATGACTGGAGGACCCTGGTTGTGATTGAGAAATAGATGATTCACAGTTCCATATAAAAGGGGTGATTGACTCTCTCCGGTTGACATCTGAACGTGTTCTTTGACTGACCCTTCTGTTATGCCTTTGTTGTTCCTGTGATTGAGATGCAGGGGAGCTCGATTCTGTTGTTCCTTTACGTTTCTGAGATGTAACGTAATTTTCAAAAACAATGCTACTAAAAAATAAACATAAAAATATATTTAATTTAAACTAAATATAAAGAAATACATTTGTTGTTACCAATGGTACATAACATGAGTGTCTTATGTGTCCTGTTTTGTCACACCTTGTACATTTTGTGCTTTTCGGTTCCTCCCCTTGTGAACGGATACGGTCTCTCTCTTTTGGTCTACCTGCTTGTCGCTTAGCAAGAACCGGTAGTTTTACAATTTGCAGGTCAGCAGGAGTACGCCACTCTTTACTGTCTTTTAAAGGATACACCTTTTCTTGGTACGTATTTTTTAGTTCTGTTTTCTTAAACCATTTTAACTCCCAACTGCTATTGTTATTCAAAGATTCAGCTCTAGATACTGCACACACATGGCCACAGGGTAAACATGATAATTGCCATTTACAGCAAGTGCATTCTCGTTTTTTAAAGTCAACAACATGAACCAGTCGTGAATCAGTAACTTGGTACAATTTGAACATCTCAATCCCTTTAACAACCCAAGTCGTGCTCTTGACCATTCTATCATTTACTTTTGCGGCTGCCCAATCAGTAAGTTCATCCTTTGGTGCATCTAAAATTAAAAAATTACAATACGCTTAAATATATGAAACGGTCAACAAAACAAAATATACATTATTATGAATTACCTTTATATCTTTCTCGGCGGTCACAATACCATTGTTGTAGAAGGCCTCTGTAGTACTCCATTAGCATGGTTATTGGAACTTTCCGAACTCTTGCTGTCAAGGAATTTACTGATTCTGCAGAATTTGATGTCAAATAGTTGTACCTATTTGCAGGGCAATATGCTCGTGACCACCTTCCCCATCCAGCATCCTCTAACTTTTTATAAACCAGTGGTTTTGAGGCTCGAATCTCATAAATTGAATCATCAAACTCACGCTCCGTGTAAAGTTTGCAAGTACTCCAATATATAGCCCTCCGCTTTTTACTCTTCAGATTGCAATTCATCATTAAATGACGACAACAATACCCATGAAAAGCATTAGGAAAAACGGTACTACATGCATGTGCAATTGCCAGATGCCGGTCAGATATGATGGACAAACCTTTAACCTCACCAATGCATTCTTTTAATTTACTCATAAACCAAGACCATGTTTCGTTGCTCTCACCTTGACAAACACCAGTGGCAATTGGTAGGATCTGGTTGTTTCCGTCCATTCCAACAGCAACCATATTCGTTCCAAGGTATCTCCCTTTAAGATGTGCGGCATCAATTATTATCAATGGCCGCAAATGACGCAAGAAGCTCTGAATCTATTTAAATAAAGCACATCTTCAATATTCAATACAATGTAACTAATAATATATGTACAATTTAAGAAAATATTATTTAATAGACACTTACAGCAACACCGAACCCTATGAAGCACATCTTAAATCGATCATCATCATCTGTCTCAATGTGTGTTACCGTCCCCTCATTCTCCAACTTTAAGTTGTAGCAATAATACGGTAACTGCTCAAAAGATTCCTTAGGGCAACCGTTTATCAACTGTAATGCGATGTTTTTCCCACCCCAAGCTCTTTTATAAGAAACGTCAATTTTCCACTCAACATTCAAATCCTTTTGTATGTCCTTACCTGTATAGATCCTTCTGCTATCTTTTAGTTTCTCCATAAGTATGCGAGCAAGTATTTGTTGTGTAGTGTTTCGATGATTAGGATTGATTTTAGTTCTTGAACATGTATGCACGTCGTTAATGCCGGAAACATAGAATTTACGACTAACAATACTTTTTCTTGTGTGAACGCTCCAGTTGCAACCCATTTGCACACAATTTACATCGTACCTAGTCGGACTAGACTTGATTACTTTATACTCAAACCGTTCAACTATAGCTTTTATTCCTATTGAAAAAATGCACGAATCCTTATCATCAAACCTATTACCCAACTTTACTTTAGATATTATATTTTGTTTCAGGTTATTAACTACTTTAATTATAGGATCAGGTGAATGGGGTGGGATAGGCATATTTTTAAATGAGCATTTCTCCCAACGAGGCTGAACATCCTCAATCACGCGTTCAGTATTATCAGGTTCAGCTGTTGGTGCTGGAAGATCAAACTCATCGGGGAACAAAGAAACATTTAGATCTATATCAAGATGCTTAGAAGAAGAAGACGGGGTTACCTCCGAAGTGTGCTCTATAACATCGATAAAAAGTGTCTGAACAATGTCTTGCTTACAACAAATTTCTTTAACAAAGAATGATACATCACCATCGTCATGTAGAGTAATATTCTTGGATCCGGATATGTAGTGTAAATAGACGCTCTTGTCTGTAATATCGTATTTCTTCTTGACATACTTTACCAAGTTGCGTTAATTAACGTCAAGTGGAAGTAAAACTCCACGAATTTTTTTTTGATAATCCAATAAAAGTTTTAATTTTAAGGAATTTGATGAACTCATTTTTTATATATTTATGTTTTTTTTTTTTTTACTCTGGACAGTGAAGAAACCCCAGTACCAATCAATTAAGATTGGTCTATGTGGTCGCTCAATTAAGATGTCGCTTAAAAATATACCTCCAAAATTTCATTTTCCCTCGGTCTATGTGGTCGCTCAATTAAGATGTCGCTTAAAAATATACCTCCAAAATTTCATTTTCCCTCTCATTTCCTGTCTACATTTCCCTCCAAAAGTTCATTTCCCTCCCTAGGTATGTGTGATTTTACTATTCACTTTCTATCTATATGTTCTTGTCAAAGAATAGGCCAAATAACATAAACAATGACTTTCTCTTCTTCCAATTCTAGGTCAAATATAAAGACCATCGAATACTACATCAATGCGACTCATTGCGAATGTCCAATACCATTGCCGGTCGAAGTTCAAACTTCTTGGACACGAAAACATCCTGGTAGAAGGTTTAAGGCTTGTCCCATATGGGTAAGATTATTATACCTACAAAAAATTACTTAATCATATTGTTACTTTTCATCAATAATTGTTAACAACGTGACTTGTTTAGGACAAGGAGAAGAAATGCGGATTTTTTGGGTTCATAGACCCGGAGCTACCAAGTGAGTACTACAAAGATTTGCTTTACAAAGAACATGAGAAAAATATGTTATACAAGAAGAAGGGGGAAAATATTGTTTCTAGTCAAGCTGTTGTTGTCTCACAAGATGAAATGATGATGAACATGACGAATGAGTTGGCTACCATCAAGTCAAAAGTTAAAGTGCATGACAAATGTTTATTTGTTTTGGGTTTGGTGGTTGTACTCTTCGTTGCTCTTGTTTTAGCTACAAATATTAATTAGTAAGTTGTAATAAACTCGTTTATGGTTGTTGTCAGTAGTAATGAATGTTTCCAATGTAATTCACAAGCATTCACATATGAAGGCACTACATATTTAAAATCAAACCACATAAACCTACGATATCCTTCAACATACATGGTACAATGACTAAACCAGTACACAAAAGGTGGTGGCAACATTAGTATAACAAACACAAAATAAAATAAAACAAAACCCACCTACCAAATAACTAGAAATCATATAAACATAGTCTATTCAGTTTTTCTACCACAAGCCACCTTATACTTCCAAAAGTATCTAACCATGTGCTCTCGATAGGCTAACGCAGCCTGAAGAGGATCATCAACCTTCATACTTAGATTGTTAGACAACCGGTACAAAAAAATGCATACCCATACTCCACAGTCGCCATATAGATTTGCTTGTACAGGAACATTATCAGCCACTCGAAAAGATATCTTACAATTGGAAACAGATATGGATTTGGTTTCAAAAACTTTACATTTCTCTAGATACTTTGGAAGAATTACCTCAAAACTGGCCCTCATTTTTAAATGATCCGGTCTCGTTTCTGGATTTGGCGTAGGAAGTGAATCGTAAAAAGTTACAACGCCGGTACTAAACACTAATTCTGCAAGCAACCAGTGGTCCGATGTTACGTTCAAAGGAAAGTAGACCTACATTTTAACAAAATAATATTAGATGTTAACATAACCATTATGATTAACAAAACTAAAACTAATAATAATAATAATAATAATAATAATAATAATAATAATAATAATAATAATAATAATAATAATAATAATAATAATAATAATAATAATAATAATAATAATAATAATAATAATAATAATAATAATAATAAAGAAGTGGCGTTGAATTGTACCAACCTTGTCAACACTAGACCATGGCACACGATACCTTTCTCCGTTGCCATAATAAAAAGGCAACGATCCCTTAAGAAGGGTAGACGATAAAAAAGGCCATCGCCCAATCTGCATTGGCGGGTCTAAAGTGCCACATTAAGTCTATCCAAACATCCAAATGCTGAAAAGTATTTATAAAAATGGGATTGTTAAACTATCAACATATAAATGCAATGTTTTCTATTTAAAACGAACACACCAACTGGTAAATTAAGTACCTTATCGTTGAGCCATCCTCTTCTGTTACCCCGACCAACTCCCAGCAAAGCTAACCAAAATTGCCGATTAACAACAACGTCGGAACCCCAAGGAAACTTATGCGACAACTTTTTACCTTTTGTCATGAAACAATTCATACTTTCTGGCTTACTTATTTTGTTACCTAACTTCTTGTTCTTAAGGAAACCAACCGGACGCTTCAGATTCTGTAATTTATTTTTTTTAAAGAAAAAATGTAAAGGCATCATCTATTAATATGTATGGAGATATATACAAGGGGTGTTTAAAAATAAATAGTCACATACCTCTACCCAAGGTTCCAGCGGAAATTGTTCAACATTGTTTCTGAGGGCACAGGGTACACCAATCACTTCAGTAAGTCTCTTGGACCGCCTTTTGGGCAATTGTGGAGTTGTAGTCGGTAGCTCCACAAAGGGGTCCTTCAAAGACTTGCCAACCTGTTTTGTCCTCTTTGGTTGAACATCAGGAGTCTTCTCTTTTGTCACAGTCTTCTCTTTTGGTACATATTTCTTGCGACGTTTCTTCTTAAGTGGTTGACTTGGTTTGGGTTGTTGTGGAGACTTACCCGGTTTCCTCTTCCTTTGAAGACGCATGAAAATGTCCTGTAAGCACAGTTCCTTATTGATATTAGTATCGCTATTACAATTGGTATTTAAAGTAAGTTAACAACGTACTCATATGGTAAAGTACATCGGAAGCGTCATTCAAAGGATTATTTACTTGTCCTTCTTTAGAAAGGTCCAGGTCAGTATTTTTGTCGTAATTACAAAAAGTGACCTTTCTTGCTTTTTCAGCTTCCTTGTCGATCTTGTCCAAAATCAACTTGGTTATTCTGTCATTTACTTTTTCGATAACTTTATTATTTCCATTATCAACTTTCTCATACGAACCAGACTCCATTACTTCATGACCATCAACACCTTTTTCTTTAGTGGCCAAATGCGCATCGACTAATTTCACACAATCTTTATCAGTTGTCCTAACACAATCTTCATCACCCTTGTAATCATCAGCCCTCGTATCTTCCATATGTAATACACGATCTTTTAACACCTCACCACTAAAATTATCAGTTGTGACACAAACATGGCCATGACAACCTTCAACATCCATATCAACATTCTCATCAGAAACAGACTCCATTACTTCATCACCATCCACACATTTACCTTTGGTGGCCAACTGCGCATCGACTAATTTGACACAATCTTTATCGTTTACCCTAACACAATCTTCATCACCCTTGTAGTCATCAGCCCTCGTATCTTCCATATGTAAGACACCATCACACTTGTTCTCGTCAACATCCATGTCATCTGTCACATCATCTTTACCACATGTATCTGTAACATGGCCCACACCAACATGCCCATCGCCCATGTTCTCTTCAACATTACCATCACGACTTCCCGCATCTTTACCACATGTATCTGTAACATGGCCCACACCAACATGCCCATCTCCCATGTTCTCTTCAACATTACCATCACGACTTCCCGCATTAATTTTTTCATTATCCGAACCATGCTTGCTTACTGTCTCAACGACAATACCATATGTATTAGTAACATGCTTGCTTACTGATACGTCCTCGTTTTGATAATGATTATCAGTAACATTCAGATCTGCATTGTTGTCTTTATTGTCACAAACATGGGCATCACCGTCGGTGTCGTAAACAGTTACGGAATGCGATGGCGAATCTACCAAATCAACAAAATCATCTTTATAGATCCCCTGTTCAGAAGAAAACATAAATTGAATAAGTAACTGAATATTAGCAAACAACTATTAAGTGAGATTTCTTATGCTAGTTTATAGTTACATGAATAACAAATTGACAAAAGCGTACATTTAAATTAGTTAGGTTATCAAGTTGGATGTGATCAACTGCCGTAAAAGGAGAATTCAGATGACATAGATTCTCAAGTTGTGACATGTAGGATGGGTACGCGGCAAGGTCAAGATAATTAAGCTTTTCATCATCGCCATTAACAGAGGAAGGGCATGTTGATTTGTCGCATGATACATCATACATTGGGCAGGTCTGTAATTAAAAACTTATTAGTAGCTGGGTTAAAAACTAAATATAAAAAAAAAAATATTACGTGGAATATTACCTGTTCAACATCATTGTTTACCGTGTTCTCATTTTCGGCGTTAACAGGACTACAAAAGGGGCTTTGAATAGGTGTCAAAGCCTGAAATAAAAGAAAAATAGTGTTTGAAGGATGATTTTAACAAAAAATTTAAAAATGAACAAATAGAAACAAATTACTTAAGCTACTCAAATTACACTCAGAATCATACACTAAACACAGATACAAGCTCATATGCGCAATTGCAGGCTTCAAATGCAAAAACAAACCCCTGTCTCAAACAGGCCAATGTACAGAAGCTATAAGCTATCAGTTTAAACCTGAATTGACCAACTTATGGGGGCAAACTATTGATTGAACTACTAAGAACTCAGAACCCAAGTACAGAATCCATAAGCTATCAGTTTAAACCTGAATTGACCAGCTTATGGGGGCCAAATATTGCTTGAACTCAGAAATGATAACTGTTTTTTACTTTTGATTTTAACTACAACTTTGACCAAAATGAAACAATATCTGATCTAAATGACTACTGTAATTATGATAAGCAATTATTAATCTAAATTAAGCTACCTAAATATTATTGTAACTAGCTATAATGTTTATGCAACCTAACAATTACTAACAGTTAAACTTTTGATGATCCAAAATATGTTTTGACCTTTTTATATTGAACTACTAATTTTTATGCAAGCTAGTAAAGACTTAATAATACCCTAAGTAATGTATCTAAGCAAATAACAAACTCTGAAACATTGTCCACTACAACAGACTACTCAAATCCAAACACCCTTTAAGTGACTGTGATTACACTAGGTTTCAGATTACAGGGCTTAATATACTACAACTGATGCTCAAATTATAACACTTATCAGTCCTAAAAGATAATAGATGCAGTGAAAATGAACCAAAGCAACACGAACACAGAATCCAAAACAGACACAATACCAAACAAAACCAAACACTCCCTTATCTGTCAATATTCACTACATTAGAATGAGACAGATATTACCATGGCATCTTTGGAATGAAAATCTTCATTCACAGTTTGTTGTGGCTCTGGATTGGCATGAAAAATATTTGAGCTTTGAATAGATGTCGAATCTTGAAATAAAAGAAAAATGGTGTTTGAAGGATGATTTTTAAAAAAAATTTAAAAATGATTAATAAAATAAAAAAATTATTATCAATAAACGATTATAAAGTGTGTATAGGATATTACCATGGCATCTTTGGAATTTAAATCTTCATTGCCAGTTTGTTGTGGCTCTGGATTGGCATGAATAATATTTGAGGTCTGAATATGTGTCGAAGCCTGAAATTAAAGAAAAATGGTGTTTCAAGGATGATTTTTAAAAAAAAATAAAAATGATTAATAAAATAATAAAATAATTATAAATAAACGATTATAAAGTGTGTATAGGATATTACCATGGCATCTTTGGAATTCAAATCTTCATTGCCAGTTTGTTGTGGCTCTGGATTGGCATGAATAATATTTGAGGTCTGTATAGGTGTCGAAGCCTGAAATTAAAAAGACATTTATACACGCTTTTATGGTGACCTAAGATTGTTATTATCAAATTGGGTATAGATTAAAAAATAAAATTAAACCGCTGACCTCTGGATGATGTATGTTCAAAGCTTTCTCAACAATGGCAAGCCTTTTTGTAACATCATTGAATACTTCAACATTCGATCCTGATTTACCAATCAAATGAACTATTGTCTTCAAGGCCTCAACCTCAGCAACTAATTTAGGTACTTCGGTATTTGATTCTGCTGCGGCTGTTGGAAGCCCTCCATCTGTTGCATCGTTGAGCTCTTCTGCTGCATCGTTGAGCTCTTCTGCTTGTACCTAAGTAACAAATAATTTTAAAAGATTTAGGAGATGTACATTAATAATTTATATCTTATAGGCCTTAAGGGTCAAACATAATGTTTTGAAAGTTAACAATGTACCTCAAAAGGAACTTCTGATAGTCGAGGAATGGCATCATCTGAAACATCAGCGACATTTGCTACTTGTCCAAAATATGCAGTACTACGCACAAAGCGTGGGTTCAACTTTTCATCATTAGTCGGAACAAGTTCCACAGGATCCGAACCCTGTGTAACAAATTTATTATAAAAGGTCAAAACCAAATATATATATATATAAGTCCTAAATTAGTAAACAAATAACACAGAATAATGACAACGAATACCTGACCAAACAGTATAGAATAATCACGTTTTCGGAATGTTTTAATCTTTAACCAAGAAAGACCACGTGGGATCCTATTAGGGACTTTTTAAACCATTGTTGACTATTGGGATAACTCTCAAGAATCCATATCTAAAATTAAATAAAACAATGAATCTAAAGTTATTTTTGGTACAAGAAAACAATCACAAAAAATTACACAACTTGATTTAAAAAAATCATACCTTAAAAGCCCAAATAAATCCACAAATATTATATGTGGCAGTTTTATCTGGGGTTACTGCCTGCTTCTTCTTGTAATACCTTTGATAATGCTTAGGAACCAAATTGGCTAGACTGGCGTACAAACGTCTCCACAAGTACTCTCCCCATGGATAAGCATTCCAAGCATTAAAATCCTCAACGAGCTGCAAAAATTCATTAGGTACATTGTACCAAGGTCCACGACCGGTAAATATGACCTCAGCACATATCAAAAGACAAACCCTGACAGCATCCTCAGTTGGCAAAGCATCAAATACTTTATCGTTGTTCAAAATATGTAAAAGCTCATTCCCTTTTACGGTAACCTTTCTATCAAACTGCTTACGAGGGAAGATTCGCAAGGCAAACGGGCTACGATCAACTACTATGTGGCAGGCAAAGGGCCGAAAAGAAAACCAGTCACCAAAAGAAACTCCTCACGGCCAAAGCGCAACAAATTATCCCCAATTCTATATGTAATGGGTGGACAAGTATCAAGCAATTTAGGAATATATACCTAAAACGAAGTTTAGGAGATGGTTATCATTTGAATGACAAAGGGGAATAGCCAACCATTGCGCGAATACACTTTCCCTGAACAGGCTAATTCGATTTTGATTCTTTCCCAACTTACTTTTAATCTTTTCCAGCAACTCTAAATTGGAACGAATCATTACCTTTGCACGAAAGTAGCCGTCAATATTTTCCATTTACGCATTGACTTATTAATAATTTGGGGTTCGAAATTTGTATACACAAATTTAGGGTTAGGGTTCTAACGTTTGATTTTGATTTGAATTTTGAGTGGGAGTAGGTGTGGAAAGGAAGTTTGGTTGTGAGTTTCTTGGTATTTGAAAATTTAGAATATACAAAACGGTTCATGTTGTTGGGGATATAAAAAAAGTCGCTCGGATATTTGAATATCGCTTAGATATTCTAATTATTTCGCTGGATAATTAGGATTAAAAAAGTGTGTTAAAAATGCTTTAATACGAATTATTATTAAAAAAAAGTTGTTGAAAAGGTACAAAAAAGATTGATGTGTAAAGTACAAAAAGGTGACATATTTTCAGTCGCTTAAAACTTTTCGCTAGTTCGCTCGGCTTTGGAAAGGTTCAAAAAGAATAAAAAATTATTTATCGAAGTTTGACTATTTTGGAGGAAAGTGACAAAATAGAAGGTTGCTCGAACTTTTGATAAGTCGCCTGTGATAAGTAGCACAAAAGTAACCCTTACACATTATGATTGGGCACTACTTTTGGGGTGCCACATGTTGAACTTATGTCAACTTCGCTAGTCGCTCGGGCCATTTCAAGAAACCAACCTACTTAGGTACACAAAAGCCCACCACTTTGAGCGACTGGTCCGTTTGTAGAATTGCCCCTAGTTAAACCTTAAGAGTGTAGATGGCATGGCAGAGTGATTTTTTATTTGTTAGAACCATGAAAGTACATGTGGATGGTCAGTGATGTGTTCAAGAATCATGATTCATTTTGGTGACATTATACTGAGTTAGTGAGTTCGTAATCTTTTGTATATGAGAGGAATGCTGAATTTGAGTAATGTTGATGGTATTTGTATGCTTAACATTAAAATTTTATGAATACTACACATTCTTTATTAAAAGTACTCCTAAGATTACTCATGTGCCTAAGAGACTTTAAAGAAATGGCAACTTGTAGAGCTGGAGTTCGTAATCTTTTGTATATGAGAGGAATGCTGAATTTGAGTAATGTTGATGGTATTTGTATGCTTAACATTAAAATTTTATGAATACTACACATTCATTATTAAAAGTACTCCTAAGATTACTCATGTGCCTAAGAGACTTTAAAGAAATGGCAACTTGTAGAGCTGGAGCTTGCTCTTTTATGCTAGAAAAACAGCAGCCGCTAGCTTAGATACCCAGAATTACTATAATACCCACTATATATGTTGGAGGAGCATTAGAGCAAAGGGAGTGGTAACGCCTCCCCGGCGTTATGTCCTACTTGGCACCTACTTGGCACGATTTCAACGCCGTTCCCATGTTATCACCATTTCCTAGCCCATCGCGTTAGAGCAGCGTTTCAACGTGCGTTACTCCACCAACGTGCGTTGTAACGTATGCTTAATTAAAAAAAAAATCAAATCACCCCCTCAAACATATGCAACGGCAGATTGATGAGAAAGATGATGAGTATTGTTGTGTGGGTTTGTGTTTGTGTGTGTGTTTAAGTGTGTGTGCGCGCAGAGGTATCAAGAGGAAGAAGATGAGATTGGTTTTTTTTTTTTTTTTTTTTTTTTTTTTCTTTTCGACATTTGATATAGTGGCATGGCCTGAGATAGGCTGGGCTGGAAAGTTTACATAGCCCAAATAACAACTTTGTATTTTTTTTATGTTTAGTTTAGTTTTGTATATATATATATATATATATATATATATATATATATATATATATATATATATATATATATATATATATATATATATATATATATATGTTATTTGTATATTAATTTGTTGAATGAAATATTAGTAAAGGTTTATTTAATGAATAAAATTGTTGAGGGTGGAATTTGTAAATTTGTAAAAAGTGGTGTTATTTGTTGTTATAATTTCCAGGTGTTTTTGGTGTTATGTTATTTAGTGCTGAGATGATGTGGCGCTGACGTGGCATGGTGTTATTTCATAACTTGTGTCATGATTCCCCATACTCTTAGTTATATAAACCAAGGTTTTCAAGATCTGGAGCATGTTTTCATTTTTGCAAGATCAAAATCGTAAGATCAGATCGAGATCCTTAGATCCCACTATAATGTCATTTTCTTAATAATCTTTGTAATATTATTCAAATCTATAAATTATTATATATCATAAACACAAAATTATATGAATGTTTCATGAAAAATGTTGTCCTAAATTATGAATATATGAAATGTTTAAGAAGAATCACATGTTGTCTTTTAAATTCTATAAAAACATAATCCATAACTTTGTAGTTTTTTAGTTTACTGTTCAAGTGTAAAAGAGATAAGAGTCAAGAGACTACTTGTGTAAATATAGAAAGTGAGAGGACTAATGATGTACAAGTTGAGTCTATATAAGTGTAATAACTCTCTTAATTCAATAAATGAAATACAATAACAAACTTTCCCTCCATTTTATTTTCTTCTTCATTTCTTGTTTCTTGTTTCTGTATGATTCTCCAATTGTTGACATCGAGAAAAGTAAGATCGGATCGGATTATATCTTAAGATCCTATGGTTAAGATCGGGATCCTGTAAGATTTTAAGCTTGCTAAGATCCTACGTAGGATCCGAATCATTTTTGCTTTGCACAATCTTAAAATCGTAAGATCCTAAAATCAGGTTCGGGATCGGGATCGGGATCTTAACAACTATGATATCAACATCCACAGTAACTTAGTTGTACTAAATTTTTCTTCATAGAGATCATTGCAGGGCCATCGGTAAATTGAAGTATTTTGGCCTCATAAAAGGACCGAAGTCCGAGCTGAAGATAACTCAACGGTATACTTGATATGTTAATCAATTATGGGAAAATCATCCCTGTTGTTTACAGCAGGGAAGTTTTCTGTTGTGGTTTTATAGCTCAAGGTATATCATGTATAACTTAAAATCTTGGAAGGTGAAAGTGTAAAAAAAAAAAAAAAAAATCCTTTAATGCTGCTATGATACCTGCTGTTACAGCAGTGATGCTAACCCCATCAATTATACGTGGTTGTAGATATTCGTGATATGTTAATCAATTACAGGTGTTTGTAGATTCAAAGGTGTTTGTAGATTCAAGTCGACAACATTGTAATATTATAATACTGCTTGGTCGAAAACTAATTACTTTTTTATTACTATAAAAATAAAAATAAAAAAGTTTTGACAGCTGTGGGATTTGAACCCACGCCCTTGCGGACCAGAGCCTAAATCTGGCGCCTTAGACCACTCGGCCAAACTGTCATCTGGTTAATGGCTAAACTAATAAATATTTAACAATAACATGTTAATAAAAACTAGCTATAAGATCAACTACTTCAAGTCGAATCAAGTATCAAACTGATCAGTTCTCAAGTAACTTCTATATAGCAATTATACATGCCAAATATGATATCTGATTGTATTAGAAATAGGAGAATACTGACTCAGAGTTCACAAGTAACTTTTATGTATTTGATGATAACTAAACGTTGAGTATACTGACATAAGATCAAATGTTGAACTTTTTTACACGCTTGACGCTTATAACAATGATGGGAAAAATGTGACGAATGTTTAGCATAGTGGAATAATTAGTTATAGTATGAGATTGTGGTTAAATGTTGATCTCTTTGAAACGACTCAGTAATTTGTTTCTTGTAAACTTAAAACCATACATATATGTGCATGGTAACCGATGTGTTCATGGTTAATTTTGGCAAGATTATACGGGTAAACGGACGAGGTTTTCCCTCTTCAGGTTACCCGAGGAGGACAAGTACATCTTTGACTCAAACAACCTCGGCCTAACTAGGATATCCGCGTGACCATTTTTGACCATTTCCCTGGCCACCACATGTGTAACTAATGAGGTTCTGAGGCCTATTAGACCTCTTGTGAAATGCTAACCTTTGGCAACATTATATAGAGTTCAAAATCTTTGGTGTATGAGAAAAATGTTGGAACTATGATGTTTTTTGTATGTCTAAGACACAAGAATTTACGGACATTGCACATTCGTTATATATTGAAAGTACATCTAAGATCACTTATGTGCCTTAGAGACTTGACAAATTAAATGGCAACTTATAGAGCAAAAAGTTGCCCATTTATTCAGTATAAGCGGCAACTAGCTGCACTATTTGGTTAACCATTTTCGATCTTAAGGAGGCTTGGCAGATGCCATTGCAGACACGATCGGACTTTGAATAACATGGGTCCCATTTACCTCGTACCACCTTAGATACCCAGAATTACCATAATAGCCAGGGTACGTTGGAGGAACATCAGTTATATCAACATCCACAGTAACTGTAAACTTAGCCGTACTGTATTTTCCTTCAAAGGATATTATTGCAGGCTCAACAGTAACATTCATACCTGTACTTGGAGTCTCCACCATCACTCGATATGAAGAACCTGACTCCCCAACATTCATTAACACCCTTTGAAAAGTGCTACTTGTGGTATTCGTATTGTTTAAGACCAATATAAACGAAGGGTAGTTAAGATCAAGAGTCGCATTTGCACAATCAATCTCTGACCTCTTTGAAATTACTCGAATTTCGTTTTTTGAGTAGTTCATTGCACAGAGATAGTTTATGTAGTCTTGGGGTTGGATGTCATAGACCAAACCCGGGTCCATTGCTTTATTCGGGTTAACATGACCTGCGCCATAATCTAAAGGGTTAGCTTGTTCCCCTGTAGTCATATCCATAATCATACTTTGATTATTATCTAGTATATAAGCTGTTGTCATCATTGCTGATCGGATTGCAGCAGCACTCCAGTCACGGTGTGTTGATTTCAACAATGCCGCAATTCCTACTACATGTGGAGAAGCCATAGAAGTACCAGAAAGGAGCTTATAATCACTTAACAAATAGTCATCTCCAATAGGGGCACTTTCTCTATTGGGGGCCCAGGCAGCCAAAATATCAACCCCAGGAGCTAATAAATCAGGTTTTAAGACCCATGGGGACCTTTGGTCGGGTCCTCTTGATGAAAAGTATGCTACTTGTGGAGATGGTATAGTACCTAACACGGTTTCACCATACTTAACACTAACGCTCGCGTTTTTTGTGCTAATTAAGTATTTCCTTAACTTATGCCCAACCTTCGGTTCCAATGCAACGATCGGAAAATTGAAGTCTTTTGGCCTCATAAAGGGACCGGAGTCCGAACTGAATATAACTCCGGCTGCTCCGATGGATTCAAAGTCAACCGGCCCGTCATCACAAAAAACGTATTTCCCTTTAACATCTTTCGGATCGAGTGATCCATCATCACAATTTTCTTTACTTTTATTTCCATATCCATAGTAAATAGGAACCCTCTCTACCAACAAATTTTCGGGGTAAACCGACTTCCCTACTAAAGTGCCATAACTCGGATCATTTGGTGTAACAAATGCAGAAAGCCCGCGGTCTATAGTACCTGCACCAACAGTTGTGATCCAAGGAGCTCCATTAAAGATAGTATAACGATGAGGACCACCATTACCAGCAGAACAAGATACAAAGATCCCTTTCTCCATAGCTGCAAAAGCACCAATCGCAATCGGGTTTTGGGAAAACCGTGTTTCAAAAAACCCTATTGATAAAGACATTAAGTCTACACCATCTTCTATCGCTTGATCCATTCCAGCCAATGTGTCACTAGCTGCAGCATCATCTGAATTATCTAGAAACAACACTTTGTACATAGCTAACCGTGCATTTGGTGCTATTCCAGTGGCTGTCCCCTTTGCATAACCGAAATAATCAGCGTGTACACGACTACCAGAAGCTGTCGAAGATGTATGCGTACCATGTCCCTCATAATCTCTTGGGGAATCATAATCATCTGTTGTTGAAATATTCTCCCTTCGTTGCTTCATTCCTTGACTAAATGATCGTGCGCCAATGAGTTTCTTATTGCAGAAACCTTCAGTTTCACAAGCACCTCGCCAACGAGAAGGTACTTCTGACATCCCTTTGTCGTGAAAACTCTCACTTTCAGGCCAAATTCCTGTGTCAAGTATGCCAATGATCATATCATCACCAAAACCTGAAACGGGCCATAGCCCTGAATGTTTCTTTAGTCCTAGAAATTTAGGCGTGTGAGTTGTGTGAAGCTTTCCAAGTGTTTCCTCGAATGCTGTTACAAAGCCCGATGCATTCCCAAGTTGCGAAAGTTGTGACTTTGTTAGGACTGCACTGAACCCGTCCATGACGTGGTTGTACGTGTAGAGATGCATTGCAGGAGCTTCATTTGAAAGTGATGAAAGTATAGAAGTGTACCAATTGTGGTGATTAGAGTACGGTGATGGCATCATTGATTTGTCCATAAGGACAATGTACGCTCGATAGTCATCTGATGAAGCTAACGACCTAATTGATATGATTGTGAAAGTCAAAACAAAGGCACTGAATTGAAAATCCACAAACCATGCCATTTTGCACGATTATGTTGTAAATTGTGCCTAAAGCCATCTTACTTATATAGTTTAGGTTTTCGATTCAAGTGCCGAATGCTAGATACCATTTAAGAAGAGTCTGACACTAGCAGCCGCGAGCTAAAGATAAGTTTTTCTTAACATTTATCAGAGGTTAATCCGCATTGTTAGTAGAAGTGTAACAATGTAGTTGTGAGTTGTGACCATAACAAAGCTTGGAGTTTGGATTTATGTGTATGGACAATATGATAACTTAGATATATCTTTGGAAAATATGATAACTTAGATTGTGGAGATTCATATGAGGATATCAAGAAACAAAAGAAAATTTATATAGATCAGTACAAAAATTCTAAATACTAGCGTATACAAGAATACCTTTGACATGGTTTTAAGTGTAAGGTAGTATGATTTATAAAACATTTTGTCTTTTTTAAGCTTTCATCAGCACTTGATGAATATACTTGACGATTTCATAGTTAGTTTGTCAGGATATCGTAGATCAAAGCAAAGATTAACTTGACTGCGCCCATATAAAACGAAAATGATCCAAATGAGCCTGCCATTAACTTTGCAGTTGTTGAATACTGATGGATCCCTTGTGGAAGACACTTTCTTATTTTAATTCAGTTTTTGGGTCGTAGGACACATAAATTTAAGACCAACTGTTGTACATTGGAACAATATAGACCATGTAATGTCTGTAATAGCCAAAAGATATATGTAAGTTAGTATATGTAATTGTATGTATTATTTTAGTGTATGGGTCAGTATGTAAAAGTTTGTTTATGGGTCGAGACTTCTTAACCCAAACCGGCCCAATATGCAGCAGTTAAGTTTAGACGGTTATTTAGGTTTAAAGGGTTGCAACGGTTATTATGAATCGGTATGTAGATTGAAGACACCGTTTCATCTTGTATATATAGTTAGGTTTCTGTAAACATCAAGGGTAACCCTTTTCAGATATATTTTATCAATAAAATTACAGTGATTATATACTTTAATCAAGAACAAATACGAGTGATTATTATAGAATTATTATGTGTGTTTGAAACCTGGGCAACAGTGGCATCAGAGCGAAGGTTTAGAAATCAAAGAAGGAAATCGTTTGAGGCTGCTTGTTTGTGATAAACAACAACAAGAGAAACGTTGTAGAGAAGCAGATCAAGAGGATCCAGAATTTTTCGTGCGTGATTGGTGGGACGAAAAAGAAAAGAAAAACACCAGCGGTTCCTAGTGTTTACAGGAAGAAAAATTAGAAACATGTCGGATTCAAGCGGTAACAACAACAATAACGTACTTGTGGGATCATTGGTACATTTTCAATGTCCGGTTTTAAATTCTACAAATTACCCTGTTTGGGCTATTCGATTCAAAACGTTTTTGGAAGCAAATGGTATATGGGAATTTATAGAACCAGGCACTAACACTGATGTGAAGAAAAACAAAGCCGCGATGGCGTATTTATTCCAAGCGTTGCCAGAAGATTTAGTATTACAAGTTGCAAGTTATAAGACCGCAAAAGAAGTGTGGGATGCACTCAAGACAAGATATGTGGGAGAAGATCGAGTACAAAAGGCACGATTGCAAACACTCAAATCGGAGTTTGAGATGTTGCAAATGAATGAGGAAGAAACAGTTGATGCATTTACTGCGAAGATAAATGGGATTGTGACCAAGGCAGCGAATTTGGGTTCAACATTTGATCAACCAAGCCTAGTACAAAAACTCCTGAATTCCGTACCAGATAGGTTTTTACAAATTGTTGCATCCATAGAGCAACACTGTGATCTAGACAAAATGACTTTAGATGATGCGATTGGAGGATTGAAGGCTTTCGAAGAAAGAATAAAGTTTAAGAAGAATAAGGAAAGTGACGATCATAACAAGTTATTGTTGACACGACACAACAATCAAGGAAGGCGTTTTGGAAAACATGGACAAGAGTTTTCGAAAGGACCAGGCAGAGGGAGATATAAAAGTAAAGGACACACCTCAAATGAGTCGGAAGGAGACAACAACAAACCGCGAAGGTATGATGATAAGTCGCAAATTAATTGCTACAAGTGTGGAAAACTTGGGCACTATGCTTATGAATGTTCAAGCAAGAAAAAGAAGGAAGATGCGGCACTACTAATAGAGAATGATGATGATGATGAACCGGCACTTCTGATGTGCCTTATTGATGAAAATTAGAAAGTTCAAAGATACTTGATTGTGTGACGCAATCAAGGCAAAGACCGTGTGATGCGGAAAAAATATATATATATATATATATATATATATATATATAGAAAAAACCTGTGAAAGTTGAATTCAATCCGTGAAGTATCAAAATTCTGTGAAAGGATTAAAGGTTATGTGAAATAACCAAGTTTGCCGTGAAGGATAGTTCGTGAAAAACAAGATCAGTGACTGGTCAAAGTGAAGATGGTGTGAAGCCAAGTTGTGTGAAACAAACAAGTGAAGATGATCTGTGATAGATTACAAAGCAAGTTGTGTAAAGCAAATTCGTGTGAAGCAAGTTTGTGTCAAGCAAAGTTCGTGTTACAAGTCGAGAAGATTTGGATTAAAGAAAAGATTGTGTGAAGCATATCAACAAGAAGATGGATGTTGGTATTAAGACATTAGGGAGGAGATATAGACCATGTAATGTCTGTAATAGCCAAAAGATATATGTAAGTTAGTATATGTAATTCGTATGTATTATTTTAGTGTATGGGTCAGTATGTAAAAGTTTGTTTATGGGTCGAGACTTCTTAACCCAAACAGGCCCAATATGCAGCAGTTAAGTTTAGACGGTTATTTAGGTTTAAAGGGTTGCAACGGTTATTATGAATCGGTATGTAGATTGAAGACACCGTTTCATCTTGTATATATAGTTAGGTTTCTGTAAACATCAAGGGTAACCCTTTTCAGATATATTTTATCAATAAAATTACAGTGATTATATACTTTAATCAAGAACAAATACGAGTGATTATTATAGAATTATTATGTGTGTTTGAAACCTGGGCAACAAACAAGACATGTCCATAAACAGAATACTGAAAACCAAAACACTTATTAACACTTGCAGATTTAGATTTTCTATTTTTAGTTTAAACGACCAAACACCCATAAAGTGATAAAACCAAAAGAACGAATATGAAGTTACATTGGCCGAATATCGTTTATTGTTTTTATACGCATGGGCTGATTTATGAGTTCTTATGCATGGGCTGGTCTATGTATTTAACATAAACTATTTATATAGACTTTCTTTAGTTTGTTAGTTCATTTTGTTTAATCGAAACTGTACGTGATACTGTAGAACTTTGTACTTAAAGTTTTTCTCAATAAGTAATGTATTTTATGATTTTTATCAACAAATTAAATGATTTTAATAGCGTAGTTTTTAGATTTTAAAAGGAGAAGGCTTCATGTACACATGTATTAAAAAT
Organism: Artemisia argyi; assembly: GCA_030686995.1. Lineage (NCBI taxonomy): Eukaryota > Viridiplantae > Streptophyta > Magnoliopsida > Asterales > Asteraceae > Artemisia > Artemisia argyi. The sequence goes on along the minus strand of CM060697.1, from coordinate 142,042,270 downwards.
TAGTACAGGTTGTAGACTTGTAGTGATGTAAAAAAGTAGATTGATGTATTTATAATTCAGGAACACGATAAGCCACATTTATATTATTGAATTTTTAAAAGGATTAAGTCGTAAAATAGCAATATACTTTTTAAAGTGTCCTGTTTTTATACGTGTATTTTTTTAAAGCTATACAATAACAATGTACTTTTATAAATGTACCAATTTGGTACGTGATGATGACGTGTCACATGTCAAACTTTCGGGTATGACATGTCATCGACACGTACCAAATTAGAACACTTATGAGAGTATATTGATATTCTACAACTTAAAAAAAAATACACATAACAAAACAATACACTTTAAAAAATACATTGCTAAGATTTAATCCCATTTTTAAACACCGAACTTAAAAGAAGCTTTATTGTAAAACGAAATACATGACAAGTAATATTCGCATTACATTTTTATATCATCTTTAATCATTACATGTCCATAAGAAACGGTTATCAATAACATTCGTAATGATTATATTCTAATCTTTTTGGTTCATATCACATTAATATGAGTAAAAGGGGCGAAATACATTGTCATGTATAGATCATGTGACGAATGAGTAAAAAAATATTGCATCTCTTATATTATAGAGAACATACAAAATGTGAAATCAAATCTTATAAGATAATGGACTAATATGAGAGCTCAATTTTGTCATGTAAGAAAATTTAAACCATCCTAAATCAGACAATAAAAGTTAAAATTGAAACAATTTTGTCAAACTTATATAAATTTCATCCAGTAAAAATATATATGTATATAAAAAGCATATGTGTCAACTTTATAAGAAAAATAAAATAAAAAACCAAAAAAGGTAATCAATAATATAAAACATGATATAAATAGTCAAATTTAAACATAATATAATAACATCAATAGTTAAATTAAAATATGATATCAATTGTTAAATTTAAATAACATCAACCTAAACACAATGTCTAATGTCTAAAACGTTATAGCAATAGTTAAATTAAACAACATCTACTTCAACACCATGCCAATTAAAAAAAAAATCAAATCATTCAACAAAAATCTATAGAAAATATTTATCGACATTAATACATAATGAAAATTTTATGTAAAAACTCGCGTGTACATGAATATTATAACTATATAAGTATAAAAGATTTTACGTAATATTATAAATAAATTATATTTGACCTCGTGTATGCACCAGACAAGCTTTAGTATGCCAAAATAGAAATTGAAATTTTTAACCAATGTATTATTAAAATCAGATAATATACAATTTTTGTGCACAAATAATTAAGATTTAGACATATTGTGACTTATGTTAAAACAAATTATGCATGATTTATGCTCAAACCCCGTGTGTGCACAATGGTATATAATAATAATAATAATAATAATAATAATAATAATAATAATAATAATAATAATAATAATAATAATAATAATGATGATGATGATGATGATGATTGGTTATTATTATTATTATTATTATTATTATTATTAGGTTTATAATAATAATAATAATAATAATAATAATAATAATAATAATAATAATAATAATAATAATAATAATAATAATAATAATAACAAACTCAAGACATTGGGGCGCGTGCTGCACCCAATATCTTCAGTAAGATTAGTTTTGCCATTGCTAAAGGTGTGGGAGTCCAGATAGTGTCGAGGCTCCCCACTAATTTCTTGTAATCCTTTGAGTTTGTTTCTAATGAAGTGGATGTTATAATAAAAAAATAAATAAATAATAATAATAATAATAATAATAATAATAATAATAATAATAAAAATAATAATAATAATAATAATAATAATAATAATAATAATAATAATAATAATAATAATAATAAGTTATAAAACTATTAATAATAACAAAAGTAGAAAGCAAACAATAAATGCAAATGAAAATTATAAAATAACAATCCACATCATATTATTGCAATATTCAAATCTCTTATGTACAAGAAAATAAAAAAATTGGAAATGAGTCTCTCGCACGAAACAAATTGAACCAATTGAATAGTTTCATTTCAAAATTGAGTATTCTTATTGGCTAATAAAAAATCAAAATTGAATTGAACTTATTAATATCTCTTAATTTTTTGTTTAGATAAAAATCTGCATAAATATACATGTGTCAAAATTGTAAAATTAAAAAAAAAAAAAAAAAAAAAAAAAAAAAAAAAACTGTTAGAAAAATGAGGGGTTATTTTGAAAATTTAGTAATTAAGTTTAAGCTATTACGAAATTCGATTTTATAATTTGATGGACATAAAAAGAAAAAGTTAACTGTAAATTGACAATAAAAAAAACTTTAAAGAGAGATGGGGTAATTAATTAAGTTTAAAGGGTTTAATTTATAATAACGTTATATTCTATATAAAAATATCTTATCTTAAATTTTATATAACAAATACCCCTAGACTTTTTTTTTTTTTTACTTTTTTTAAAAAGCAACATTTATCGTTATTGTTATAATTTATAAATATTACAGTATTATCATTATTAAATTAAACTAATGTATATGCACAAGAGATTATAAATATCAAAATGAAAGCATGAGTTATTGCGATATGTAATAGAATACAAAAAATTACTAAATATAATGTGAAACGCTCATTTGTATTATTTGTAAACTGTAATCATTCTATCTACCATAATTAGTAACATTATATAGAAAAACATGACCAAGCATAATGACTCTTTATGGATCTTATGAACTTGAGGGTATTTCTAATCTATGCCATTTATAGTAATTTAGTAATACGAATAATTAATTATAATAACAGTAATATTGAAAACAAGAAAATAATTTAATAAGAATTAATGAAAAATAAAGATCATGTGTATACAAGTCTGATGGATACAAAATATATAAAAGAAATAAAGAAGTGACTGTTTTATTTATAACTCATCTTTATAACCGTTTCACATTTTATATGACAAAATCACATATTTCTTATACCGAACTGTGCCTCACTCAACTCACGTTTTAAAACATAATATTCACAACTGTAAAGTATATTATGCATAGAAATAAAAAATAAGAATATGATGATTATTCAATGTATTTTGTACTCTACGTAACTTAAAAGGAAAAAATAAATACAATTCACTATAACTTCTTGAACACACCTTTATTTTCTTACACTCTACAAATGCTTGAAGGGGTTGGCCAAGAAGGATATTTTTGGGATACCTATCTGTGGACTATGTCGAACAAATCTAGTTCTGTTTTTGGTTTTGGTTCTGGCTCTGGTGAAGGTCGTGATGAGGAAAAAAGTTTAGGCAATAAGAAATTAGTTGAACTAGATGTTGGTAATAGTCATAGCCCAATGAAGCAGTCTGAGGTGAGAGATATAGAAGGTTTGGGTAGTGGTGAGCAAGAAGGGGTGGCTATAACCGTCACTAGTGGTAGCAAGAGGTCTAGTGATGTTTTTGAAGACGACGTAAAGATTAGTCGTCCTCTTAATGATCATGATTTGCATATATTGACAGAAAGGGAACGGCGAAAGAAAATGAGGAATATGTTTCATCAGCTCCATGCCTTAGTACCTCATCTTCCTCATAAGGTACCAATTCTATGTCATATATATCAGCTATTTCATCATTTAATTTACTATATGTAGAAATGAATTGAAGCTTCAAAAGATCTATATTTTGTTAATTAGCTTATCACAATAAATTTGTGTAGATCGGTCATATATGTAGGTCCACATCTACAGATATACAATAAACTAAACTTGAGTACAGTATTTATTTATTTATTTATTTATTTATTTTTTGCTAAAAATGTTTCAAATATTCAAACGTCTTGAAAAAGAAAGATAACTATAAAGTTCCTCAGTTCTTTGAAATTAATGGGTTCTTTGGTTTATGTGATATGCTAATTTGGCATCCAATGATTTATGATACATATGTGGCACCTATAAGATTTCTATTTTAAGAGTTTAGCCTGACATGGTCATGTTATTCGAACAAAATTATAAAAATTGAAGTCATGTCGTATGTGTACATTAGTTCCCCAGGAGGGATTTGATGAAAAATATGTTGCATTTAATTTAATCAAATCAGTTTTATTCTTTGGTGAGATTTAGATTTTATAAATTAAAACTATTTGTAATTGATTATCATTTTATAATTAAATAAAAATTAGTTTAGTTTTTCAAATTAATGCAAAATATACCATAAATTTATTTCTTCACATAAACATCCAAATAATTGCAATGTCTTTTGTTAGATGATCTAACCTATTAAAGTTATCACAATACTTTAGGGCCCGTTTGGTTGGAGGGTTTTGGATTTGGATTTGGGATTTATGGTTAAAATTGTTGTTTGTTATATAAGGGCTCGTTTGGTTGCCATGATTTGGCACTGTTGGAGTTGCTTTGCTAAAAAAAAACATGTTTGGTTGAATTCTTAAAGGAAAAAAGTTACCATAACTCCCTCTGATACTAGCCCAATGAAATTGGTGGGTTTTGCTAGGCTTAGATAATTTGGTGGGTCCAGCTTTATACGGAATTAATATCAACCACTTATAACACCTTTATTTATAAATTATATTTATTTATAATACATATAATATATTATTTTATTATATTTTTCTCTCTTCTCATTTAATTTAAACCCCAAATCAAAATCCAAATCTTTAACTTTATATCCAAATCCTAATCCTAATCTTAAACCCACCTACAAACCAAACGGGCCCTAAGTTTGGCATTTGAATAGTGAATAGGGCCCACAAAAAGTAAAAGTATAGGGGGATAAAGGGTTTTCTCTCTCACATACTTAAATGACAACACATCACTCTTTCTCTCACATACATATATACCTTATTTTATTTTTAAATAATATATTTAAATCAAATTTTATTATTTAATTAATAAAACAAATATAATTTCTCTCTCTTAAACCTATACCAAATCTAAATCCTAAGCCAAATCAAAGGTTGTGTTTGATATGCCGCCATGAATCACAATAGGAATGATTTTGATAGTAGTTGTGGGCCCCTCGGTATGAAAGATCTATACCTTACCCTTTTGAGGTATATGGAGTATTGAATATTTCTATCATTTATTACCATGGTGGTGGACCCCTTCATGTTAAACGAACACCTTTAATCATTTTCATAGTTATAGTCTTATTCTCATGTTGGATACCAAACGCACCCTAAATCATATTCTAAACCCACTTATAAACCAAGCGGACTCTTCGTTTGTAATAAAAGTTTTTTTCTCAATCATTTTGTAACTATCTATGTCTATACAAGTTATTTTTGTCCTTATCTAGTAGTATTTGCTTTTTATACTATCATTAATATGTTCAAGTATATTATTTTTAGAAATGTTTCAATGTGAAAAGAAACATCCTCATAGTGGAATGCCATCAGGTATTAATGCATGTATCATTGTAGAAGCCTATCGTAATGATTTAATGTCGGCTTGTTTTGAGCATTTGTAACTGGTTTTTAGCTTCTTGTTAGCGTCAATGAAAGTTGTCGCTTATAAAAATTTATGTATATAAAAGTTTCTATTGATACACAAGATCAGTATTTCCTTTAATTCTTAATTTAAACCACTATATTATTATTATTATTATTATTATTATTATTATTATTACACTAAAAAACATTTTAGTTACTAGTCTGGATCATTGACAATAGATCCAATCATGAAATAATTCAAGAACTGTATATGATAAGAGAAAATTATTGAAGAAAAAAATTAATAATAATAAATAAATAAATAAATCACCCTTGATCCAAGACTCGGTCATCTTTTGCATTTTTTTCTCATTTTGATCATGTTCAACTACTCGACTTCACCCATTTTAATGACATATGTCATGTTCATCTGCTCGGCCCAACTTATAGTGGGCCAAAGGTGTTTAAAAAAGTACAAGGCAGGGACACATGTCACTAAATGAGTGAAGCCGAACAATTGAGCATGACCAAAATAAGAAAATTGTGCAAAAAGTAACGAAGTCTTGGACCAATGGTATTTTCTTTTTAGCTTAGTTTGGTAATTTTCTCATAGAGTATTGTAGCTTTTAAGCAACTTCTTATTAACTTGATTAGTATATCTCACTATATTTAAAATAACTATTTATTCCAGACTGATAAGTCTACCATAGTTGATGAGGCTATAAGCTACATTCAAACCTTACAAGAAACCCTCCAAAAGAATGAAACAAAGAAGTTAGAGAAGCTTTATGGTACTCAGTCTGCAGCCAACTCGACCACTGTTTCTCCAATTCAATCACCAAAACCAGCTTTGGACACTAGGGAATCCTTTTTAGCCGATCAAGGATCCTCAACAGTCTCGCCTTCTAGTTCAAACTCATTTTCCTTTCCAATATCTTCGCCAACGGTTTTCCAAACATGGGCTTCTCCAAATGTCACTTTAAATGTGTGCGGCATGGATGCATATTTTAACATTTGCTCCGTCCCGAAGCGTGGGCTATTTGCTGCAATTTGCTTTGTGTTGGAGAAGAACAAGGTGGAGATGGTTTCTTCTGAAATTTATTCAGATCAATGTAAAAGCACATTCATTATTCATGCCCATGTAAGTATGTCTTTTAATGGTATCGTCTTGTATTTTTTTTTTCCTGTTGAATATCCCATGTCATCTTTTTATACTTATCACTAGTAATTACTATATTTTTTAAATTCTATCACTGCAATGCTAATTAGGTGAACGCTCGTGATCAAACTGAGAAGGATTTATCTTTTGAAGAGATATACAAGCAGGCTGCAATGGAGATAATGCATTGGGTTAACACAAAATCATCATTGATATCTGAAAAGTTTTGACGTCATTAGTTATGTTAGCATGGCACATGAGATGGACTTTGTTCCAATGCATGATTTTCTTTGTGGAAGTTGTTTGCATTTCGTTATTGTTTTTGTATGCTTGAACCTTTAATGCCTTCTTGGAAGTAGACATCTCTATATTTCTATAGTTTTATTATGCTTCAGTTACAATTGGAAACTCATTTATTTTCTCATTAATAAATGTCTTATATTGTGGAAGTTGTTGAAACCACAAGGTTTAGATTTTTAAACTTGTGTCCCAGACTAAGTGTTCAATTTCAAAATACACATACATTTAAAAAGTTTTACTAACTAAATTTTCCACCAATCATATATCATCTCTACCCGCTTTTACTAACTAAACTTTCCACCAATCATATATATACCCGTTGAAGCTCATTTTGATTGGTTAAAATATAAAGTTTGAAAATTATTTTGAGATCATAAAATAATAATATAGACACTTAATATGGAATGAATGAAATATATAATCAAACACGTTAAAAAAACAGGTGATGATTTGCACACTCATCTTTTTTATTTGCAAACTCCATTCTGTCTTATAAAAAGTTGTACATTTATTGTATATTGCTTCTCTGGTTTGTATACTGGAGGTCTGGAGTGTTGATGAGGCGAAAAATGATCCGTTTTTAGGGGGTCATTTAAGCCCGAATCCGAATTTATTTGATCAAATATTGCCCTAAATCGTTCCTTTTGTGATTTTAGGTGTTTGGAGAGTGAATTCTGGAAAAGAGGCTATTTTGGATGTTTTTGGAGCATAAAGTGAAGAAAACAACAAAGTACCAAATCCAAGCTGGAATTACAAGGTGACGGCGTCAAGAATTTACTCTTGACGGCGTCAGAAAGGATGAATATTTTACCGAAGGTTGTGAAGGCGTCAGATGAAGAGATGACGGCGTCAAAGTGACCAAGATTAATTTACCGAGGGTGGTGACGGCGTCACATAGGCCGTCACGATTGGATCTAGGGCGTCCGAGGAAGTATATGGCGGCGAGTTGACGGCGTCAGATTTTACTCTTGACGCCGTCAGGACGATTTTCCTATATATAGTTTTCTAGTTTTTTCATTAAAGAGGAGGAGAAGTTTTGGTGAAACCCTAAAGACGATTTTGGTGCCTCTTTTACAGGTTTTTCAAGGGTTCCAAACCCTTGAGACCTTGCATTGTAATTGAGATAAGTATACTCTTAATTCAATCAATATGTCTATGTGTTGGTTGTCTATCTTTTGTTCTTATCTTAATTCTACTATGCTAGGCTAAATTCCCTTTGTGTTTGCTTAGATCTAATGAAACCTAGATGTTGATTATGTGTTGATTACTTGTCTATTCTTGTTTTGAATGAATGATATTATATGTTAGGCTTAAGAAAACTGGCAGATCTCCAAATGGTAACATGCTTGAACGTCTTAAGAAACATGAACCGAGGCGTACTAGGTCTTTATTGGTTGTATTTAATGCATGAGCCACTGTTTACAATCCCTATAGTTGTGCTGGGTCATGGTGTAGGAGGAGATAAGAGCTCATAGAGTTGGGGAGTTATGTATGCCACTCCACGAATGGTATTAAGGAATACAACCCGTCATTCATACAAGTGTAACAAGTAATTAACATGTAAAAGATATCTAGGGAGTAATGAAGTCTAAGTAAACACAATTTCTCCAACCACTGCTCACAACCTTAGTTTAATATTAGTTTAATTTCATTTTCATTAGTTAATTAGTTATAAAGTAGTTTTTGGGTTAGTTGATTAGCAACTAATTCCGCCCACTCCTTCAAAACCCGAGATTTTACTTGCTTTCATAAAATATAAAAACACAAAAATAATCATCTTCCATCTCTAGAACTATTAATTAGGCTTTCTAATCCTAGCGACACTATTCCTAAGCTGAACGATCAATCCCCCGGTACTTGTCACTATACTATACTACAACGATCAGGTACACTGCCTGGTGGGGGTTGTAAGCCTCGCGAGATCCCTCGAGAGGTAAAGCAAGGTGCGATTCCCACGCATCAAGTTTTTGGCGCCGCAGCCGGGGAATAGTTATTGTCTAGGTTAGGATTTCTTTTTATTAGGTCTACTTGCTAGATTCCTTTCTAGTAAGATTTTATTTTTATTTTCTAGGTTTTCTTTAGTCTATCTTTTTCTTTGTGTGTTTGTTCGTAATTTCCATTGACTCTTCCATTCACCATTATGGAGTACGCGAATCCACCGTACCACCAACCACAAAGGCCATTCTACCCTATTGACATCTTGAATTTCAAACAATATCGAGATGAACCCATATATGATGCATGGACTCGTTTTAAAATTTTACTTCGAAAATTCCCTCATCATAGTTTCTCTTTATCATCCCTAACCGAAACCTTTTACTATCGTGTCAGCCAATGTGACCAAATGCGCATCGATGATTTTGCCGATGGGGGCCCTAGGGAATTAAATGATGAAGAAGCATGGGATACCATAGAAAACTGTGCCCAATATTATTATGGAGTAGACAACCCAACAAACAACATCACAAATCAATCAAAAACAAGTTTGAAGGAGCAAACAGGAAGTTTGTCTGGGGATGAGTATACTCATGTTGAGATACCTAGTTGGATGTCACCTAAAGCCATAGTGCAAAGCAAACACATAGGTAATCTTGATAAAATGGAGGATGAGGTAAGTAACGTAAGCCCACCAAGTACCCCACAAATCCTACCATCATTTGAGGCACACACACCGCCCGTGACTTACCCGGAAGAAGTAGAAGAGACTATAGGAACCCCAATAGAGGTAGAACCTTTGAACCAAACACAACTAGAGGATATAGGTTTGAATACTTATAATGATAACCTTACTCTTAGTTCTAGGGAAGTTCCAAGTTTTGATGAACCGGAGCCTCAACCAAAACCGCTAACTAATCTTCCATCCTTGGATGAAAATTTAGGAATTGAAATAGGCCCCGATCCACCCATCAAACCATACAGTCCGGATAGTCTTAGGATTAAGGTAGTAGACTCTAAGCCTTGTAGAGAGGAAGCCAACATAGGAGTGGAAAATGACCTTACATGTTTACATCACCCATTTATGATTGATCATAAGAAATATTATGGGTTTAAACCGGGTTTATTAGGTCAAGATGGATCCCCAACTAATAATCTCTTGAAGTTGATTGAAAATGATCCCTTTCTAGGAGAAAATCTTAATCTACCCATTACCCCGATTGAATTAGGTAAGGTTATGATGATAGGAGCACAACCCTTTGAGCATATAATTCATCCACCACTCTTTCTTCACGTGGCATACTTCTACCGAGATGGTGTGTATCGCTACTACCACCCGCACTTAATCCTAAGTGTAGGGAAAACCTCACCTTTATCCGTGAAATAAGGGTAGAGTCAGGCTCGTGACTCGAACAAAAACAAGCGCTTCTTGGGAGGCAACCCATGTTTTGTGTGATTTTATTTGTTTGATTGTTATTTGCTTCCGTATGCATGTTTTATTTTTATTGTTGGTTGATCATGTTTCTCAAATAAAACGTGAAAATACTTTACTATGTTGTTTAGCCTAGTCTTAACTCCAACCTAAAGGTATTTTTGCAAAAGATAAGTGTAAGGGGAAACCCCAAATATGTTTTTAAGAAACAAACCGATCATGATTCTCCACAATATTTAATGAACATGTATATTCGTATTTGTTAGAGTCAAATGCTTGTATTGAGTCATAATGAAGTTTTGCAGGATTTTCCAGGAAGTAGGACAAAGTTTTTCCAGAAATTTTCCGGAAACTTAACATAAAGATTTTTGCAGGTTCATTCTGACGGCGTCAGGCAATTGCTCTTGACGGCGTCAGGAGTCAAAAATCTGGAAATTTTACCAGTTTTGTTTTTCTAACGGAGCCTTATAAGTTTTTGTGAATTATTAAGTTTTATAATCTCCAGGAAATCTGCAAACTTCATTCCACAAGCATTATATCTTATTTTGTTTTCTAGGATTTAGTAACTTATATAGGATGCCGCCGATTTTACGCGAGGTTGCCTTGTCTACTTTTGTCAGGATTTACAGGTTATTTGAGACAAGAAAATGATTTATATTCTGGAAGGGAAGCTTTGATTGTTCGTTTTCTTGGAGGAAGATTTAACCTGGCCAACCTAAAATCCATACCGAGCGAATCAGGGGAGTATTTGAATTCATTCTCTTTACTTTTAACTTTTACATTCTTTACTTGAACATTGGGGACAATGTTCATCTTAAGTGTAAGGGGAGGGTAAAAAGATGATACCTTACATATGCACTTTCGCTTGAGTTTGTTTTGTTTGATAGTAGATGAGTAATAAAACTATGAGAAATACTTGTTAGTGCAATTTTAGCGCCAAATTTAAAATTTTTTACAACATTTAGGAGTGAAACTTTAGCCATAGCAAGCGTCTCATGGATAGGAGGTTGTATGACTAGCACATAACCGTATATTCAGAAAAATTTTCCACCCAAAAATGTGAGGTTCGCCTTTAGTTTTGATAGGAAAAGCATTTATTATTGGTGCTTATGAGTGTACCGGTAGCATTTAGATTCTAGAACTTGCGTTAGTGATGCATCCCGAGACCGCTAGTGAGACTACATTCGTGTAGTAGGATTTACTACATGATAAGAGGCATTAGGATCACCCTTGTGTTAAACCCGTATTACGATTACTTGACCATTTAAGTCATATTACTTGGCTAGTTAAGTCAACTAATTTTTCCCACACCCTTTGCGTTGTACTCATTTTTAGTACACGATACCCCTAGTACACCCCTCCGAGCCTATCTTTTCGTTTCTAACTTTAAGCATTTTACTTAAAGGAAGAATTTGTTACACCCCACTTAAATGTACAACCAAATCGCCTTAGCCTTCCGTGTATGCGCTCATTTTTAGTGCATTATTGTTATCTGTTAAACCCTAAGTTAACTTTCTAATTGATTACATGGTTGCTAAGTCGAGTCATATCCTTGTACATATTGTTTTGGGACGATTGGGACTCATGGGTAAGTACTTATTTTATGGAGTAATGGGGAAGAACAACACTTATTACCCCCATATGTACGTTAATCTTAAAAGTGCTCCAAGTGTTTTGATTTTCTTAATTCGAGTCATTAGAATAGTTTAATGTAAAGTATGTAAAGATTCAAGTGTAAGGGGAATGCTCAAACCCCTATGATGTATTATTTTGGATGGTAGGGTAAGAGTGTATGAAAAAAAAAAAAAAAAAAAAAAAAAAAAAAAAAAAAATCGAAAAAATCAAGAAAAAGAAAAAAAAAATAGAAAAGAAAGAGAGAAAAAACATACGGACTACCATCCCGTTTTCATTCTATGTTCATTTTATGTTTTTAGTTATTTTTCATTTATTAGCTTAAGTCGAGTCTAGTCTTGGCTTAGCAACGCCATCTTGTACATGTAATTAACTAAGATTGTTAACTCGCCACCAGTAAAATCCCCTTTATCCAACAAAACCGTGTAATTCATATCCCTACACCTAACGTTATAACCCTTTAAAAAGACCTCTTTGATAGTTTATCCTAGGTGCTTACGCCATGTGGTGGAGGTTTGATCCTTTCCCAAGCCTATGGTAATCTATTTTGCTATGACAGGTAGTGAGAGATATCTTCCATTTCCATAATGTTATATTACTTTATTACACCCGAGAGATGTGAGTATCTAAACACTATTTGTGAGGTGCTTGTGTATGATCTTCGTGCTTGTCTATTGGTCTTTAGTGGAACGATTATTTGTTGTAATTACTTTTATATTAGTGTTAAATGACCCCTAACTTATCTTTTGAGTAGAATAAAAGCTCATTTGCTTGAGGACAAGCAAATCTCAAGTGTAAGGGTATATGATGAGGCGAAAAATGATCCGTTTTTAGGGGGTCATTTAAGCCCGAATCCGAATTTATTTGATCAAATATTGCCCTAAATCGTTCCTTTTGTGATTTTAGGTGTTTGGAGAGTGAATTCTGGAAAAGAGGCTATTTTGGACGTTTTTGGAGCATAAAGTGAAGAAAACAACAAAGTACCAAATCCAAGCTGGAATTACAAGGTGACGGCGTCAAGAATTTACTCTTGACGGCGTCAGAAAGGATGAATATTTTACCGAAGGTTGTGAAGGCGTCAGATGAAGAGATGACGGCGTCAAAGTGACCAAGATTAATTTACCGAGGGTGGTGACGGCGTCACATAGGCCGTCACGATTGGATCTAGGGCGTCCGAGGAAGTATATGGCGGCGAGTTGACGGCGTCAGATTTTACTCTTGACGCCGTCAGGACGATTTTCCTATATATAGTTTTCTAGTTTTTTCATTAAAGAGGAGGAGAAGTTTTGGTGAAACCCTAAAGACGATTTTGGTGCCTCTTTTACAGGTTTTTCAAGGGTTCCAAACCCTTGAGACCTTGCATTGTAATTGAGATAAGTATACTCTTAATTCAATCAATATGTCTATGTGTTGGTTGTCTATCTTTTGTTCTTATCTTAATTCTACTATGCTAGGCTAAATTCCCTTTGTGTTTGCTTAGATCTAATGAAACCTAGATGTTGATTATGTGTTGATTACTTGTCTATTCTTGTTTTGAATGAATGATATTATATGTTAGGCTTAAGAAAACTGGCAGATCTCCAAATGGTAACATGCTTGAACGTCTTAAGAAACATGAACCGAGGCGTACTAGGTCTTTATTGGTTGTATTTAATGCATGAGCCACTGTTTACAATCCCTATAGTTGTGCTGGGTCATGGTGTAGGAGGAGATAAGAGCTCATAGAGTTGGGGAGTTATGTATGCCACTCCACGAATGGTATTAAGGAATACAACCCGTCATTCATACAAGTATAACAAGTAATTAACATGTAAAAGATATCTAGGGAGTAATGAAGTCTAAGTAAACACAATTTCTCCAACCACTGCTCACAACCTTAGTTTAATATTAGTTTAATTTCATTTTCATTAGTTAATTAGTTATAAAGTAGTTTTTGGGTTAGTTGATTAGCAACTAATTCCGCCCACTCCTTCAAAACCCGAGATTTTACTTGCTTTCATAAAATATAAAAACACAAAAATACTCATCTTCCATCTCTAGAACTATTAATTAGGCTTTCTAATCCTAGCGACACTATTCCTAAGCTGAACGATCAATCCCCCGGTACTTGTCACTATACTATACTACAACGATCAGGTACACTGCCTGGTGGGGGTTGTAAGCCTCGCGAGATCCCTCGAGAGGTAAAGCAAGGTGCGATTCCCACGCATCAAGTGTGCAAATAAAAAAAAATGAGTGTTCCAGTCAACACTCTATAAAAATACATGAGACAATGTAATAACAGGAATAATAGTCCTATCTTACAACAATCTTAATAATAAGAAAGGATTATCTACCTTGTGCTTCACGACAGGGTTTAAATCATCCTTGCGGTTTGTCTAGTCTATACTACATTTAATGTATTTAGTTTCTCTCTTCTAAATTTTTTAAGATGTCATTAATATGTTCTTTAAGCATTACAATTGTTGATATATAATGTATACATTACATAGCAATTTCTAATTTACCTTTCATAATATTTTAATACTTCATTTATTATTATTATTTTGAAGTATATATTTTTAAATGCAAAAATGCGTATATAAATCAATAGAATTTTAAATGCATACTAGACTTCTAAGTTTCAAAAATATTATTAAAATTTGAGAGTGCCTCGAGAACCGATTTGTATAACTCTTGGAGTTGTTTTTTTTAGCCATTCACAAAAAAAAATAAAAATAAAAAATGAAGTCTGATAAAAGCAGGATAAATTTTTGAAAGCAAATGATACAAAATGGTAAGTGCTCAACTGTTAATTTAATGATTATATATTTTTATAATAATAATTATACTTTGGATTAATTACATAAAAAGACATCATACTTGGCAATTTTTGTCATTGTATGTTATGTATTAGTTTTTTTTTCTCATCTTGACACTAATCTTTTGAAATCGTGCTATTGTGTGTACTTTGCAACTATTTCAGCCATAAAAATGACCATTTTACCTTCAGAATTTGAAAAAAGTAAGGGTAAAATGGTCACAGAGTACACACAATAGCACGATTTAAAAAGGTTGGTGTCAAGATTAAAAAAAAAGTAAGTAGCATACAATGACAAAAAGTGGTAAGTATGATGACTTTTATGTAATTAACCCTTATACTTTTCATAGTTATCTCGACATGATTTTTTGAAGGGTAAAATGCAAAAATGGTCCATAAACTATCACGAAATAGAAAAAAATGGGACCGAGACAAAAAGTCACGCAAAAAAGCCACTAATGTTACGCAAATTTGCAAAAAAGCCACCGAGAGCGCTTTTTCGTTAGTTTTCCCGTTAAGTGCCACGTCACCGAGGATATTATCGTTATTTCATTGCTTTAAGGTGAAACTGTTACTTTAGGGACTAAATTTGCGATTTAAGTTTTATCTTTATTTCACACCCACCACCACCGCCACTCTCTACCGCCACACAACCAACACCACTGTAACACCCCCTAATTTGAAATGTGGCAGCGGAATAGTAATTAGGGTGTTACGGTGAGGATCGAAGTCATAATGATAGAAAACGGCTCGAAAGAGACGTTTTAAAATATAAGTTTATTAATAAAGATTCAAATACAAGAGGTCACTATCAGAGTATTATAATTAAAAGTCTTGATGTTTTAAACTGAATCAAACATCTTTTATTTTACACCATTATTTAAATAAAGTAGATAAGTTTTGAAGTTTTTCCGCCCGTTCCATGTTTGCTTCCTTTGCTAAATACCTGAGATAACATATTTAAAAGTCAACAAAATGTTGAGTGATATCATAGAGTTTGAATTTAGTAATCATTTTGATACACAAGTAAGATTGTATTGGAAATACAATCAGTTAAAAATTGATATTGCAGTATATATTGCTCTAAGTCTCATGACACGCAAAACGTTAACAAATACCGTAAATACGGAGGTGTTATCAAATTAATGATAATATTGCCCTCGTGTAATAGGTGATTTGCCAATTCCTATTTTTACTCAAATATAATATATCACGACTAATACGACTAACCACATGCATAATGGCATTCCGTCAAGTATTAATGGGATAGGCTGTCAAACCTTAAATAGATCTATTCATTATATTCGCGTTCACATAACAATGATTAATGGCTCATGATCAAGGGTCTTTTGGCAATAGGTAACTTAGGCATATATCAAGTCAGGAAGCATACAGAAAATTACTTGTGATCTGTTTCATGTATCCCCCTCACGGAGTTTGAAAATAAGTAAATGTGAGCCTATGACTCACCTTGATTGATACTGAAATGAAGAAAATAAAGTCGGACGAATTTATGATAACGGCTTCGAAATACAACCTAATAAATAGATTTATCTGAGAAATTTGACCAAATACTATTTGGTAAATACGAACGAATAACGAATAATAATTATTTGTTATGACGAATAGATGATGTGCAGTGTAATTCTTATGATATGCAAGATATGACAAAATATGTTATTTAAATTATTCATCGAAGTTTTACCTTTTTAATCGTAAGTGAAAAATATTAACTTTTGAAATATCGTTATATATATTATTAACATTACGTTAAATAATATATATATATATATATATATATATATATATATATATATATATATATATATATATATATATATATATAACTAAAATGAAAGTTTAAATGCATATGAAATAAATTTACGAAAATAGAAAATAAGTAAAAATGTTAAATAGAATATGTTTAGTCCTTGTCCTTTTCTAATTTTACCATTTTTACCCTAACGACATTAGCGTTACACCGTTAGTCCTTTTTATATATAAATTACAATTATAGTCCTCTAATTGTCCAATAGTCAAACCTAGGCTTAGAATATTAACTTTTATCAATTATTACCCTTATGGTTTTGATTTTACAGTTTTAGTCCTCACTTTTCAATATTTACAATTTTAGTCCTTCTAGGTGTCGTCGCGTTACATTTTTAGTCCAAAGTTACAAAAATGATTATAAAAATTATATAAAATTTTCCGTGGCTTATTAAATTAATAATAAGCTTATTTCAACAGCTTATTTTATAAAAAGTGCTTATTTTCTATAAATGGGCCTTTAACGAGTTGAATTCAAGGCCCGTTAACGTTTTAGAATCCGTACATCGTGAGACGAGTTGGGCTCATCAAAAATATCATTTTTCTTGTTCTATTTTCATATAAAAAAGTTTAGATAAGCTAGCTTATCATAAGAGCTTATTTTTAGCTTATTGGGCTTTAAGGCCCACTCGCTAAAATTGTATGTTTTTAAATGTGATCGGTAACGATTTACTTTGATGAAAATTGTGTCGAGATCAAGTTATTTTCACAAGTTATATATACGAAATTGATTGTTAGCTAGGTGGTCTATTAGGTCGTGAAATAATATGATACGCTTGTTACGTGATATTTAAAGTTATACGTGTGTTTTGTAGCATGTAAAGGACGTTTATATATGTGAAAAACTTAGAATTATTTTTAAGTGTTTACGTATAGTTTTCATGCGTTTGAGCATGGTTTAAAAATGGGTTTGTTTGATGCATGTCGAGTTAAACTAACATGAATTATGAGTGTGTTGTGACTCCTAGGCCTTCCAAGATAGAGGCTAGTCACAAGTCATGTACTATATGTAAGTATGTACGTAAAACAATATGTAAAGTTTATATACGATCGAATATATATATCTATGATGCATGAAACATGTGTAACGTTTGAAATGAATTGAAATAAGTTTGAAACAACTTACTATACCCCTTAGGTGGTAGAGAGTCAAGAGTGGATGAATGAAACACAAGGAAAATCACGTTCGACTTATAACCCAAATAATATACGTATAACTTAAACCCGATAATCCTTTTCTTGCGTCAAAACGATTTTGCAACAGCCTCTGGCCTTCAAGAGATAGTTTTTAGGAAGAAAGAAAGTTGTGAAAGTGTATTATAATTGAGAGAAACGGATGCATGCATCTGGAGTATATATGGTGTCATTTTATCACACGTAAGTGT
The DNA here is from genome assembly GCA_030686995.1 of Artemisia argyi. Classification (NCBI taxonomy): domain Eukaryota; kingdom Viridiplantae; phylum Streptophyta; class Magnoliopsida; order Asterales; family Asteraceae; genus Artemisia; species Artemisia argyi. The sequence continues at coordinate 142,024,354 of CM060697.1, read as the reverse complement.
AAATATTTCAAGGAAACCACAAGTACTATGCATTGTCAGTAAACATAGGCTTATAGGATGATATTATAACATATAATATGAGTTTGAGAGTGCATGAAATAAGGTGGATGTCCTTAGTGAATCACCAAGATGTCGACCACTTATTTATTCCATACACGAATTGAGTAATCTTGTACAACTTGAATATAGCTGATCATGGATGACATTTAAACATGAAAACATGTTAGAAATGTTATTAGGAACACTTTGGAACAAACGGGAAACAAAGCGGTTAAGTTTTGAATTAAATATGAATCGATTGATTTGAATATTTGTCAATCACTTCGCCACTTAAAAACGTGTCAAGTGTCGTCCTATGAACATGACACTCGACAGACTTATAGTCGGCTAGGTGGTGAATGAGGTGGTTCAAAAATATTGATATGTCGTGTGTAAAAATCGAGAATAAACGAGGCATTTTGGAGGCATGAAACTAGTCGATCAAATGAAATTTTATGGATTGGAGTTGGGCTTTGGCCTTGGGCCTGATGAACAGTGCACGAGTGTTGGGCTGGAATTTTAATTAAGGGCCCGTTTGGTATTAATTGTGATTAGGAAATTTAATTAAGGATTTATGAAATGTAATTAGTATAAATGAAATGTTTTAGGTTTCGAGTAACGTGTCGAAGATTGGTTCCGTCATTTCGTGAATTATATTATTTTGTGATAACGATAAAATAATATAATAAGAAAAATTTTAAATTTTTCTGAGAAAATGGGAATTAGTACGGTAACGAAAGATTATTTATTTAATAACAATATAATTACAAGAAATTTTTACAAGGTTCAACAGTACCCACTTGTCATTCTGAATTTCGTCCCGAAATTCGATTTCAAGAAATCTAACAAGTGTGTTCTATGAAAATAAATGTGGATATTTCTCACGGAATCTATCTTCTCTTTCCCATGTGTAAGTTGGTCCTCGCTTTGAGTCCCATCTAACCTTTACAATGGGGATACGATTCTGTTTGAGTTGTTTTATTTCTCTATCCATTATTTCCACATGCTCTTCTGTGAACACTAGTTTGTCATCCAATCTAATCTCCTTTAGTGGAATGACGAGAGTTTCGTCAGACAAACATTTCTTGAGTTGTGATACGTGAAACGTAGGATGTACCCTACTGAGTTCTTCCGGAAGTTCCAACTTATAAGCAACTGGATCAATTCTCTCCAGAATTTTGAAAGGTCCAATGTACCCTGGATTTAACTTTCCACGTCTTTCAAAACGGATCATTCCCTTCCAGGGAGAAACTTTCAACATGACTTTGTCTCCTACTTGAAATTCTATAGGCTTTCTCCTGACATCAGCATAACTCTTCTGTCTGTCACGAGCAGCTTGTAAGCGTTGCTTGATTTGGAATATCTTCTCAGTCGTGTCATGTATTAGCTCTGGTCCGCTGAGTTGCATATCACCAACTTCTGTCCAACAGACTGGTGATCTGCACTTCCTTCCGTAAAGTGCCTCGAAAGGTGCAGCTTTTATGCTGGCATGATAGCAGTTATTGTAAGAGAATTCAACTAATGGCAAGTGTTTATCCCAACCTTTTCCGAAATCAATCACACATGCTCGGAGCATATCTTCCAAGGTTTGGATTGTTCTTTCACTTTGTCCATCGGTTTGCGGATGATAAGCGGTGCTCATATCTAAACGAGTACCAAGAGATTTCTGTAGAGATTCCCAAAATCTTGAGGTGAATCGGCTATCTCTATCAGAAATAATAGATATCAGAACCCCATGTCTAATCACAATTTCCTTAAAATACAACTGAGCAAGTGTTTCCATCTCTTCATTCTCCTTGATAGGTAGAAAATGTGCAGACTTGGTTAATCGATCGATGATAACCCAGATTGTGTCTAATCCGGTCGAAGTCCTTGGTAATTTGGTAATAAAATCCATGGTGATTCGTTCCCATTTCCAGACCGGAATTTCTGGTTGCACGAGTAATCCTAATGGTTTCTGAGTCTCTACCTTTACTCTAGAACATGTTAAACATTTACCAACATACTCTGCGATATCAGCTTTCATATTTGGCCACCAATAATTCTTCTTAAGATCTTGATACATCTTATTGGAACCGGGATGAATTGAATATTTGGATTTATGAGATTCATGCATGATAAGGTCTCGAATACCTCCAAAGAGAGGAATCCAATATCTTTCCTTAAAACATAACATTCCATCATTTCTTCTCACAAATTCTTTTTCATTATTTGGCATTCTGTCAACCTGATCTTCATGGTTTGACCTTCTGTCAATTTTCTCATATTGCCGATTTTCTTCTTGAAGAGCTTATGTTTGAGCTTTGATGATTTGAGCTGGAAGTGGCGAATGAATTGTCATTCCTAGAGATCAAACTCTAAGAGGTTTAATTCTGTCTTTTCTGCTCAATGCATCGGCTACTACATTCGCTTTACCAGGGTGGTAACGAATTTCACAGTCGTAGTCGTTGAGTAATTCCAACCATCTTCGTTGTCTCATGTTCAGCTCCTTCTGATCCAGTATATGTTGAAGACTCTTGTGATCGGTGAAAATCGTACACTTTGTACCGTATAAGTAATGTCTCCATATCTTAAGAGCAAAAACTACTGCTCCTAATTCTAGATCATGGGTGCTATAATTTTCTTCATTCTTCTTTAGCTGTCGTGAAGCATAAGCTATGACCTTATCTCTTTGCATTAGTACCGCACCTAAACCATGATGAGATGCGTCACAATACACGACAAAGTCCTCATTTCCTTCCGGTAATGCTAATATTGGTGCTTCACAAAGCTTTTGTTTCAACAGTTGAAATGCTGACTCTTGCTTCTCTTCCCAGATATACTCTTGTTCTTCTGGGTGAGTTCCGTCAAAGGTTTTGCAATCTTTGAGAAACCTTCTATAAATCTCCGGTAGTGACCGGCGAGACCTAAAAATTGACGAATTTTGGTTGGAGAGGTGGGTGATGTCCAACCTTTAACTGCTTCTATCTTCGCGGGATCTACATGGATACCTTGGTTGTTGATGATATGGCCTAAAAATTGAACGGTAGAAATCCAAAAATCAAATTTGGAAAACTTGGCGTACAACTTTTCTCTCTTAAGTAACTCCAAAATAATCCTTAAGTGTTCGGCATGCTCTTCTTTGTTGCGCGAATAGATTAAGATGTCATTAATGAACACAATAACGAATTTATCCAAGTATGACTTGCATACTCGGTTCATTAAATCCATGAACACTGCTGGTGCGTTGGTAAGACCAAATGGCATTACTTGAAATTCATAATGTCCGTACCGTGTTCGAAAAGCTGTCTTGGGAATGTCTTCTTCCCTGACTCTTAATTGATGATATCCAGATCTTAGATCGATTTTTGAGTAAACACTAGATCCTTGTAATTGGTCAAATAGATCATCGATCCTTGGTAATAGATATCGATTCTTCACCGTGAGTTTGTTCAACTCTCTGTAATCGATACACATTCGGAATGTTCCATCTTTCTTTTTGACGAATAGGATTGGTGCTCCCCAAGGGGATGAGCTTGGATGGATGAATCCTTTATCTGATAGTTCTTTCAACTGTTCAGATAATTCTTTCATTTCGGAGGGTGCTAATCGATATGGTGCTTTTCCAACTGGTGCTGCTCCAGGCACTAAATCGATTCGAAATTCTACTTGTCGGGTTGGTGGAATTCCGGGCAAGTCTTCAGGAAATACTTCAGAAAATTCTTTTACAACTGGCACTTCATCAAGTTGTTTCTTCTTTTCTTTTGTTTCTCCTCCCGTTACTTGAATTTGGAATACATGGCATCCTTTGCTTATGTATTTCATCGTCTTGGCGTACGAGATAATATTGAACGAAGTTTTAGGTTTATCACCTTGGATGATTAAGGTTTCACCGTTGAGTGGAATTTGAATGACTTTCTCGTCACAAATTATTCTGGCACGGTGTGTAGATAACCAATCCATACCAATGATGAAATCAAAACTTTCCAATTGGATGGGCATGAGATTGATAGGGAAAGATTTACTTAGAAAAGTTAAGGTGCAATTTTTGATTAGGGTATTTGATGAGTGTGTAAATCCTCATCATTTTTACCGTATTTTAACTGCCAAAACACGTGAAAACACTCAAGAATGCATCAAAATAATGAAAATATCCCAAAGATCGTGTTTTATATGTTTCAAATGCAAAATGATTGAAAACAAACAAAAAACGAACAAAGTTTGCATAATTGGCAGTTTCAGTCCCCCAACTTTCAAAACTTGTCAAAATTAGTCCTTGAGCATTTATTTTGAAAGGTAAGTCAACCCAAATCTTTTAAAAGTCAAATGTTGTCAAAAATGATCTTTGGGTAAGAAGTTTCATAAGTTTACATGTTTGGTCCCTTAAATTTGCAAATTTGGCAAGTTTAGTCCTCGAGTACTCATTTTGGAAAATAACCATTAAGGACCTTTGGGAATTTAATTTGTGGCAAGTTTAGTCCTTGGAATATTTATGGAAAACTTGGCGAGATCAGTCCCTGGATTTGCAGCTTTTACACTTTTGGTCCTTGTGACTTATTTACTACAACCAATTAGACCATTTGTGTCAACAAAAACAAACCCATTTATTACTAATCCAATACCCAATCATCACCCTAACCAATCCAGTCCACCCAACATCCCCGTAGCCCAACCTTATCACTCCAAAGCCCACCCTACAAACCCTATTTCACGTTTTAATAAAACGTATACACACCTCACCTCTTTCCCTGGTCAACACTTCACTATCTTCAACCTATCCCTCCTTTATCCAGAAAACAAAACCACCTCCTCCCCTTTTCCAGTTACCCGCCAAACAAAACCCCCTCCATCCCATCACGAGTGTCCATTCTCCACTCCAATCCAAACCCTCCACTCACACCTTCCCCAAGAAACCTTCACGAGATACCAATCCACCTCACGAATCCACAACAACAAATGGGCGCCAAATCCACTTCAATGGCTGAGATTATACAATATTGATCGAAGGGTCGAGATTCCTCAAAAGAAAAGCACAAGTCAGAAACAAGCACAAAGAAAAGCATCCAAGGGGAACCCTAGACTTGGAAGTATAAATAAATGATATGTTGTAAGCCTTAAGGGCAGTAGTTTTTAACGAGGTTTTGTTAGAAGTCTTTTTTTTTAATTAAGTTTTAGTAGTTAATTTGGGTTTAGTTCTGATTTTTAGTTTTAAAGTATTTTCAAGAAAAAAAAAAGGTCTGTTGTAATCTTTTTATTGTGCAATGAAAATCTAAAGTTCTTATTATTATTGATCCTTGTGTCTACTTATTTTTAGTGAATCACATTACTTGATTTGAGCTTATTTAAGTTTATGCAAATTTACTTTATAGTAATCTGGCTTAAATCCTTAGTCTGTGTTTTTAAGTCTCATCAGGTACCCTTGAAAGAGTGTTTGGCACATGTTCCTTTTTGAGTTTGAATGAATGTTGACTGTCAAATCCTTTTGATTTAGCTTTACTTCAGTTAATTTGGTAATTCTAAATCAAGTCTTGGCATAATTTCATAGTTTCTAAGATTTTGTTTTGACGTTCCAAATTCACTAGTTCGAAACTAAATTATACAAGTAGAATCTGTTCCAGGCTAGGCAAGTTGGTTTTGTAACTTCAACATAGCATTATTTACCTGTTCGTCACCTGGTCTTGACTCTAGTGGGTAAACAAAATCACCATTCCTACCCATTTTGTACCCACCTCCAACAGTAGCCAAGCAGTCCCAAACCCCTTCAAACACATCTTTTTTTTTTTTTTCATTAGTTGATATTATGCTCTGAAAATTGGTTTACGAATAACTTCCCAGCTCACCTCAATGTCAATATTTTTGTTTTATTTTCGTGATTTTTCTTTACAGGTTATCTAAGCCACCACAGTCAACCTTCAGGCCTGTTTTGCTTCAACGGTTACAGTCCAAATACTCCTCTTTAGGCTGTTTGGTTTGCATTTTGTTAGCTCATTTCCCTTGATTTCGCTTATTTACCTTGTTTGTGCTCATGTTCGGTTAATTAAAGCTTATCTAGGTTCGGTAGAATCAGGACTTTGTGAGCTTATTTAAGCTCACTAGGATCATATCAGTTGAGCATTTAGATTTTTTTTTCTTTTTCACTTCTGTAACTGTCACCTAGTTTCCCTACTCAGCTCATGCTTCTTAATTTTTTCAATTGTTATAAATTAGGTTTGCGTATGATTTGGTTGCTGGTCTTGCTAATTCAAATTTGTATGAATTAATTGACTAGCTTCTTCATGGTTTTTGAACAGCTCATAAACTTCCCCTTGGACTGTTTTGGTGAATAAGCTTATCTCCTTGTTTTGAGTTTACTCGTTGTTTTAACTGCTTATATTAGTTTAGGATAGGGTAATTTAGTTTGATTTTAGACTTTGTTAGTTAATTAGGATTAGTGATATTTTAGATAAGCTTGTTGCATACATATCAGTTAAGTGTTTAGCTAAATTCCTTTTCTTCTCTTGTTATCTGTTAAGATCAAAAGCCATTTGCAGCTCATTTAATGGTTGTCAGAAAAAAGTTTTCACAAAATATTATTTGTTTTCACCTGTTTTCAAAAGCCTCAAAAGAAAATGAAAAAAAAATATAGTGTAAAAATTTTGGGTTTTGTTGGAATCGAACCTGGGGTGCTCAGCATAACGACGACCACACAACACACTCCACTACCAACATGCCCTTGGGTCTTTTTGGTTATATCCCAACACATTAATTGTTTTAAATAGCCTTTAGTTTGTTTGAGCTTATTGACTTAAAACTGCTTATTCCAGCTTATCTGGATAAGCTGCTTGGGCATTCTTATTTTTGTTAAAGTCCTTGTAGTTTAAAGTATTTGTTAGAAAATTTTCAGAATTATTTACTGAGTTTTAGCATTTATTTTCATTTAATTTAGTTAAAATAGAAATTAATTCACAGTAAATAGAATTTTTATTGAAAAATCAAATTTTTTTTTTTTAAATTTTCTTTTGTCGTTTAGTACGTAGGAAAATCAATTTTACACCCGTAGGGCTAGTGTAACTTTAATTTCACGTTTAATTTTGCGCACTCGCGTTTTTATTAAAGTAGTTTTCGCGTTTTTAAAATTAGTTTACGTTTTAAGATTCCCTAGTTTCCTATTATCATTCCCGTAGGATTTTAAATAGTTTTTAAGTTTTAATTTCTATTCCTTGTCTGATTTTGCATTTTAGTTACGTTTATTTTATTTTCATTCGTTATTCATAATTTCTCGTAGTTCATAATACCAAATAATCTCTCAACATCCTTACAAGCATTTTAATCTCGAATCTCACCCGATATTGCCCATTCACACCTCGTTGGGACACGACCCGGGTAATCACTTACCCGGTATCACATATATATATTGTATTCACAAGTCTTCCTTTTCCTAAAGGTTGATTGGTAAATTCCACTCACGTCTACCTTGTATATATTAATTTGATACGCGCAAAAACGCATTATCAAAATGGCGCCGCTGCCGGGGAGGCTGTGTCGCGACAATATCGTTATGATTTCAACGATTAGTGACTTGTAGAACCTTCGTCAAGAAGTTATCGTTTTCAAAAAAAATATAAAACACAAAAATATTTTCCTTTTCTTTTGTATATATATTTATCATATAAAAAAAAACATTTTCCGTTTTTCTTGTTAAATAAATAAATAAGCATAAAACACACCGCCGAGAACCAAGGCTGTACACCTACCAACTGGGGGTGTGAACATTAATAAGTTCCCAAACAAAAGATTAAAACTTGCCATTGTATCCTTGTGAATTGGTGTACCTTTTTCAAAGAAGCCATTTACATTGTGATTATTGGTTTAAGTTCACAATTGTCTTTTTAAGTTGGTCTCGTTTTAATTGATGTGTTTTTCGAAAAAACCAAAAATATTTTTCCTTACCCTCTATCCATTTGATTATACCTTCTTATTCCCCTCTCATGTATAATTCTTATGGCGTCTCTCGGCTACACGTGTTTTCACTGTAAAAGCCCGATTGAGAATGGCTATCGTTGTTTCCGGTGTATTTGTGAGAAGTGTGGAAATAATTGTAGTAACAGCTTTTGCACTACGTGCAAGTTGTTCATAAATCCAACTTCTCTCTATGATTCACCAAATTCTTCCAACTACCCATCACTGCCTGAGATACGTGCTATTAATGACAAACCATCAAGAATTGATCCTAACCTTTCAGGATTTACGGTTAAAGGTTTGTCAAGCAAGCGTACAGAGCTTAGAGCAGTGACTGAAAAGAACGACTTACCTAATCTTCACGTTTATCAAGAACAAAAACAAGAGACCATAACGGAAGTGGTGGAAATTCCTAGCTCTCAGAGCACACCACTTGTCCCACCTCTGACTTTTATTCCTTGTGTCGGTTGTGGTGAGCCGCTTTTCGGGTTGCCATGTCGTTGGTGTACATGTGAATGATGTGGTAATGACATTCAAAATGGAAGTTGCTTGTTTTGTGGTTCGAGTAATTCATTCACTTATGATCCTAATCCGAGCTTTTGCAATGAGCCACAAAACAATTTCATTTCATATGAGCATAATCCGTATTATCAAAATTGCAATACCGTATCGTTTCAAAATGCACCAACTTCACAACAATACGGTTGTGAGTATTGTGGAGGTTCGCATTTTAGCACAGATTGTCAAACTAGGAATCTTTTTCCTTGTGACAACAATTATCACGACCAACCTCCACAGTACCAAACTTTTGAAACACAACCTCAACCATTTCCTCAAGAAATTTTGCAAAATGTTTTAAATACTTTAAATGACCTTAAGGATTTGGTTAACAAACCTGCTCCGGAAGAACCTCGTCTGAAATCTTACAATGAAATACTAGCTGAAGAAGCAGAAGAAGCAGCTAGAGTAAGATTTCGAATGCGTAAAACTATCATCTACGATGACGATGACGATGACGATGACGATAGTTATGATTGATGAAGATACCCTTGATATTCGTCAAGGCTCATCAAATTCATTAGTTGAGGTTCCTTCCATGAAAGATCAGTCTGTTGTTATCACACCCGAAGTTCACACTCACTCTCTAAACATGGGGGATGAGCACCTTAGCACTGTTCCTGATAAGGAATCGGACGAATTCATAAAGTCTAGTGTTGAGATCCTTGTCCAAATCCCAAGAGAGTCACAGGGAACTTTGGACCATATGTGTGATTTACTTTCCCCTCTTGAGTGTTCGAACGATCAATTTGAGACTTTCTCCGATTTTAGCGATGATTATACATCTTATGGAGACATTGAATATGTTGAAGCATCACTCCCGCATTCTGATGCTGACCATCTTCTTGAGGAGTTCGCCGATGAACTCACTCACATCGATCCACTTCCTACGGAAGGTAACGATGATCTCGTTGACTTTGAAGCCGATCTTGGAGAAATTGAAAGTCTCTTATATCATGATCAGTCACTCACTTCTTATCCCAACAGTCCAATAGAGAATGTTGATCACTTTGTTCCTGAAGCATTTAATACGACTCTCACCAATCCTTTGTTTGAATTCGACTCTGAATTCACTTTGATTTCTGATAATCCAATCTTTGGTATTCGGAATAAGGATTGTGATGAGTCTATTCCGGAACATGAGTTCACAGATTCACTTCTTGTGAATGATTCTCTTCATGAGGAGTTCTCCGGTGAACTCACTCATCATATCATGACTCCTCCGGAGTTTGATAGCCCGGGGGGAGATGCACTCAATCATGAGAATTTGCAAATTCCCACCCACCCTCCCGGGATGTTTCTGAGCTTAACCCTTGAAATCCAAACTCAGGCTAATGAGCCTGCTCTCGAGGAAGAAGATCACATCATGTTTTTCATCATGGTTTTCTTCCTTTTCTTCACCTATATGGTGACTTCTTCTCTTCTTCACTCCTTCGGGACTGAAGATACCATCTTTGATCCCGGTATTTTCATTTACCATTATCTTGAGCTGGGTACTTATCTCATCGGTGTGGAACTTTCACGTGCTTCAAATGTTTGTCCAAACATCTTGAATGAAAGTCTGATGGAGATTGTCTCTTCCACATCATACTTCCCCAAGGACAAATGAATTCGGGGTCGAGTTAAGCTAGCGACTCGGTAAACAAAAACAGTAGCATGTACTTAGGGTTTTCACCCTAAGTGTGGGAGAGTTATCCCTACTATGGTTACCAATAAAGTGAAATACAAAATGATGTTTCCACATTTAGCTTGTAATGTTTCCCTTTTACGTTTAAAGAGTCGGCATAATAGCCGGGACTTTGAATATTGAGGACAATATTCAATTCTAAGTGTGGGGGGTATTTCTCTATTATAGCGTATTTTATCATATTTTACTATCTAATACCCCCGTTTTTGGCAAAAATTTTAAAAAAAATTTCACTAAAGTTCAAAATTTTTTGTGGTTATCAGTCCGCCTTGTCTAAACGACTAAAGGATTGTCTAATCCAGGAGCAAACGGCTCTTGGTAAAGATATATCAAATCCGTTTATGGCTTGCAATTTGCCAAAAATTGTATGGTTCCTCAACTCCCCATCATCCTCATAAGCTAATGAGTTGGCTAGCCCACAAGATTATGGCTTGTGGTAAAGGCCGTGGAAAATCCACAATTGGTAATCAGCTCACCAAGATGTTGACTATTCCATCAAGAGCTGGCTAGACCAGAAGCAAACGGCTTTTGGTAAAGACTAATCAAATCCGTAGACAGCTGGTGGTTTGCTCAAAATCACACGGTTATTAGGTGTGCCACAGTTCTTACACCTGGCTACTCCAGAAGTGATGGCTTTTGGTAAAGAGATTTTTAAATCCATCAAGTTTTTCACAAAAGATTGCTAGGGACTAGCAATACTGAAGTGTGGGGGATTGATGAGTGTGTAAATACTCATCATTTTTACCGTATTTTAACTGCCAAAACACGTGAAAACACTCAAGAATGCATCAAAATAATGAAAATATCCCAAAGATCGTGTTTTATATGTTTCAAATGCAAAATGATTGAAAACAAACAAAAAACGAACAAAGTTTGCATAATTGGCAGTTTTAGTCCCCCAACTTTCAAAACTTGTCAAAATTAGTCCTTGAGCATTTATTTTGAAAGGTAAGTCAACCCAAATCTTTTAAAAGTCAAATGTTGTCAAAAATGATCTTTGGGTAAGAAGTTTCATAAGTTTACATGTTTGGTCCCTTAAATTTGCAAATTTGGCAAGTTTAGTCCTCGGGTACTCATTTTGGAAAATAACCATTAAGGACCTTTGGGAATTTAATTTGTGGCAAGTTTAGTCCTTGGAATATGCGAGATCAGTCCCTGGATTTGCAGCTTTTACACTTTTGGTCCTTGTGACTTATTTACTACAACCAATTAGACCATTTGTGTAAACAAAAACAAACCCCTTTATTACTAATCCAATACCCAATCATCACCCTAACCAATCCAGTCCACCCAACATCCCCATAGCCCAACCTTATCACTCCCAAGCCCACCCTACAAACCATATTTTACGTTTTAATAAAACGTGTACACACCTCACCTCTTTCCCTTGTCAACACTTCACTATCTTCAACCTATCCCTCCTTTATCCAGAAAACAAAACCACCTCCTCTCCTTTTCCAGTTACCCGCCAAACAAAACCCCCTCCATCCCCTCACGAGTGTCCATTCTCCACTCCAGTCCAAACCCTCCACTCACACCTTCCCGAAGAAACCTTCACGAGATACCAATCCACCTCACGAATCCACAACAACAAATGGGCGCCAAATCCACTTCAATGGCTGAGATTATACAAGATTGATCCAAGGGTCGAGATTCCTCAAAAGAAAAGCACAAGTCAGAAACAAGCACAAAGAAAAGCATCCAAGGGGAACCCCAGACTTGGAAGTATAAATAAATGATATGTTGTAAGCCTTAAGGGCAGTAGTTTTTAACGAGGTTTTGTTAGAAGTCTTTTTTTTAATTAAGTTTTAGTAGTTAATTAGGGTTTAATTCTGATTTTTAGTTTTAAAGTATTGTCAAGAAAAAAAAAGGTATGTTGTAATCTTTTTATTGTGCAATGAAAATCTAAAGTTCTTATTATTATTGATCCTTGTGTCTACTTATTTTTAGTGAATCACTTTACTTGATTTGAGCTTATTTAAGTTTATGCAAATTTACTTTATAGTAATCTAGCTTAAATCCTTAGTCTGTGTTTTTAAGTCTCATCAGGTACCCTTGAAAGAGTGTTTGGCACATGTTCCTTTTTGAGTTTGAATGAATGTTGACTATCAAATCCTTTTGATTTAGCTTTACTTCAGTTAATTTGGTAATTCTAAATCAAGTCTTGGCATAATTTCATAGTTTCTAAGATTTTGTTTTGATGTTCCAAATTCACTAGTTCGAAACTAAATTATACAAGTAGAATCTGTTCCAGGCTAGGCAAGTTGGTTTTGTAACTTCAACATAGCATTATTTACCTGTTCGTCACCTGGTCTTGATTCTAGTGGGTAAATAAAATCACCATTCCTAACCATTTTGTACCCACCTCCAACAGTAGCCAAGCAGTCCCAAACCCTTTCAAACACATCTTTTTATTTTTTTTCATTAGTTGATATTGTGCTCTGAAAATTGGTTTACGAATAACTTCCCAGCTCACCTCAATGTCAATATTTTTGTTTTATTTTCGTGATTTTTCTTTACAGGTTATCTAAGCCACCACAGTCAACCTTCAGGCCTGTTTTGCTTCAACGGTTACAGTCCAAATACTCCTCTTTAGGCTGTTTGGTTTGCATTTTGTTAGCTCATTTCCCTTGATTTCGCTTATTTACCTTGTTTGTGCTCATGTTCGGTTAATTAAAGCTTATCTAGGTTAGGTAGAATCAGGACTTTGTGAGCTTATTTAAGCTCACTAGGATCATATCAGTTGAGCATTTAGATTTTTTTTTTCTTTTTCACTTCTGTAACTGTCACCTAGTTTCCCTACTCAGCTCATGCTTCTTAATTTTTTCAATTGTTATAAATTAGGTTTGCGTATGATTTGGTTGCTGATCTTGCTAATTCAAATTTGTATGAATTAATTGACTAGCTTCTTCATGGTTTTTGAACAGCTCATAAACTTCCCCTTGGACTGTTTTGGTGTATAAGCTTATCTCCTAGTTTTGAGTTTACTCGTTGTTTTAACTGCTTATATTAGTTTAGGATAGGGTTAATTAAGTTTGATTTTAGACTTTGTTAGTTAATTAGGATTAGTGATATTTTAGATAAGCTTGTTGCATACATATCAGTTAAGTGTTTAGCTAAATTCCTTTTCTTCTCTTTGTTATCTGTTAAGATCAAAAGCCATTTGCGGCTCATTTAATGGTTGTCAGAAAAAAGTTTTCACAAAATATTATTTGTTTTCACCTGTTTTCAAAAGCCTCAAAAGAAAATGAAAAAAAAAATATAGTGTAAAAATTTTGGGTTTTGTTGGAATCGAACCTGGGGTGCTCAGCATAACCACGACCACACAACACACTCCACTACCAACATGCCCTTGGGTCTTTTTGGTTATATCCCAACACATTAATTGTTTTAAATAGCCTTTAGTTTGTTTGAGCTTATTGACTTAAAACTGCTTATTCCTGCTTATCTGGATAAGCTGCTTGGGCATTCTTATTTTTGTTAAAGTCCTTGTAGTTTAAAGTATTTGTTAGAAAATTTTCAGAATTATTTACTGAGTTTTAGCATTTATTTTCATTTAATTTAGTTAAAATAGAAGTTAATTCACAGTAAATAGAATTTTTATTGAAAAATCAATTTTCTTTTTTTTTTTTAATTTTCTTTTGTCGTTTAGTACGTAGGAAAATCATTTTTACACCCGTAGGGCTAGTGTAACTTTAATTTCACGTTTAATTTTGCGCACTCGCGTTTTTATTAAAGTAATTTTCGCGTTTTTAAAATTAGTTTACGTTTTAAGATTCCCTAGTTTCCTATTATCATTCTCGTAGGATTTTAAATAGTTTTTAAGTTTTAGTTTCTATTCCTTGTCTGATTTTGCATTTTAGTTACATTTATTTTATTTTCGTTCGTTATTCATAATTTCTCGTAGTTCACAATACCAAATAATCTCTCAACATCCTTACAAGCATTTTAATCTCGAATCTCACCCGATATTGCCCATTCACACCTCGTTGGGACACGACCCGGGTAATCACTTACCCGGTATCACATATATATATTGTATTCACGAGTCTTTACAAGTCTTCCTTTTCCTAAAGGTTGATTGGTAAATTCCACTCACGTCTACCTTGTATATATTAATTTGATACGCGCAAAAACGCATACTTAGTGAATAATACGAGTCATCTCTAAGTGTTACTAAGTAGATTCCGCATACTTAGTGATATAACTCAAAGTATCAATCTAACACAAGTTCAAGGTGTTTAGATCCATCAAGTGGTATCAGAGCCAGGCTTTGATACTTTGATTTAGAAGACTCAAGTTCACTCAGAAGAATCAATGGAGACAGAAACCAGTAACTCAAACATTGCTGCTAAGCTTCAAAAGCTTAAGTTGAATGACTTTGAGATGTGGAGGCTAATGATAGAAAAATTCTTTATGGTCCAAGACTACACACTCTGGGAGATCATTATGGTTGGAAATTCTTTCAAACCAAGTTCTACTTCAGAGATGATTGGTGGCAAGGAAGTAATTAAGGTCAACACTGGACCTGTTACTAATGATGAAAGACTTCAACTGAAGAATGATTTGAAGGATCTGTTGTTGATGACACTTCCCAGAGACCAAGTTGTAGCATTCAACAAGTTCAAGACTGCAAAGACTCTCTTTGATGAGATCTGTGAAGTTTTTGGTGGTAATGATTCCACCAAGAAAGTTCTTCAGAGTCTGAGCAGTAACTGATTTCCTTATCTAAAGTGTCATCAGAGGAGATGTAGATTATTGGAAACCAACTCATGATGATGTATAGGGTTTGTGTTTATTGAAGAAGATTGTTGATGAAAGATAAAAGATGTTGAGCCCCCTTTTATATGTAAAGTCAAGGTCGAATTCTATTTAATGAAGGATATTTACTCCTACTTGTTTTGGTAGGTTGGAGGAGTAAATTTAGTTATTATCGGGTTGACTTTTGGGAAGATATTGTTGTGAATAGTAACTTGGTTAAAAAGTTACTTTGGGTTAATCTCTATGGGTTAAGTTGAGGTTTATCTTGTGTTGCAGTATTCAACCCATATCATTGGAGTAATAAGGTGTGTATCATTAACACACAACAAATGGTTATTGATTCACCATGTCTAATCGACATAAGAATCAGCTAGTCCAGAGCAAACGGCTACTGGTAAAGACTTAACAAATCCGTTTATGGTTGATAGTTTACTAAAAACTAGGTTATCAACTCACCATACATCCATGTGATCAAGAGTTGGCTAGTCCATAGCAAACGGCTCATGGTAAAGACATATCAAATCCGTTGATAGCTGGTAGTTTGCTAAAAACTATGATAAGAGCAGCAAATTTTCATGTTTTATTCACCACTGCTCTTTGATATTTTTGTGAAAATTTTATCACTGCTAGTTCATCAGTTACCACTGCAAGAGTAATTTTTCCACTGATGAACTAGCCGTTACAACTGTTGTGTCAGTAATCCATTTTTTACTAGCCGTTGTAAAAATAACCGTCATTCCTTATTAATAGGGTAAAATCTTTTGTGAATTATCTACTTACTTATTATAAATTATTCTTTTTCCAAAGATATTTTTTTCTAAAGATAATTCACATTGCGCATATCCTCAAACCCTATTAGTATAAATTGATCATCATACGGCTTGCTTTTTATCTTGATTACTAACACTTTCATTCTCTTTTTCACAAATATCATGGCGATTCTAAAATTTGTCGAGGAGCACAACCAAGTGGCCTACTTACAAAAGTCAAACGAGAAGAGTGGCCATGTTTTTCATCAGATTGTGGATTTTCTAAACACAACTCATATAAGGTATGCCTTAACTATTAATCCCACAATCTATGTCTCTCATATCAAACAGTTATGGAACACTGTGGAGTCCATAACTCTTGAACAGGGAGACACACAAGAATATGTAGATGCTCTAAGAGCCACAGTTGATGGGGTAACTATTGATGTTACTGAGTCATCTTTGAGGAGAATTCTCCAATTGGATGATCTCAATGGTATCATCACATTACCTAATTCAGAAATTTTCACTAATATTGCTTTAATGGGGTATGATACATCAGAACAAAAAGTTGCCTTCCGAAAAGGATGTTTTTGTCCCCATTGGAGATTTTTAATTCATACTCTTCTACATTGCCTAAGTCCTAAGAAAACATCTTATGAACAATTTGCATCAACCATGGCTTATCCTTTGGTTTGTTTGGCAACAGATAGGACTTTCAATTTTTCAAAGTTTATTTTCAATACTATGAAAGGCAATGTAAAGAGTCCATATAAATTTTTGATGTTTCCAAGGTTTGTGCAAGCAGTGTTAAATGAGTTTCAACTGCACCCTCACAAAAGAATTTATGAACCTTCCACTTTTAAGCCAAAAGTTTTTCAAAATATGTCTAAGGCTTCAGAACTTTGGAATGGGCAGGTTCATCCACTTTTCCCTCAAATGCTTGCTAAAATTTCTCAAGTACAGGGTGAGGATGCACCAATCCCAGCTGCATCTCAAAACACACCCACTATTGTTGTTCCACAAATTCAACATACCCCTGCAATCACTCACACTTATGAGAGAAGGTCTAAACAGCCAACTTCTCTCATCTCAACATTGCATGTTGCTGAGCCTTTTGGTTTAGGAACAAGCAGTGGTGGTTCAAGGCTTCATTCTAGTCCAACTAGGGAAGAGCCTAGACCAATGCCTTATGATTCACCTCTCCCAGCAGGTTACACAGTTGGAAGTGATGGCAGTGTGCAACAAAATGAATTGATGGACATTTGTACCAAGTTAGTCAAGCAGGTTCAAGCTCTGGAGAAAGACTTGGCACAGACTAAAGAACAACATGCCACAGAGCTGAAGACATTGAAGGATGAGATTCACAAATTGCAGAATGAAGTTGAGAATCTCAAGAAGCAAAGATCTCAGGTTGTATCATCATCATCTTCACCTCAAGATGAGTTTTCTGCAAGTTCTACTAAAGTTTTGGGAGATTCTTCCAAATAGGGGAGGAAAATAGATGCAGAGCTTAAGGGGAGGAGTAAAAACTTTGGAAAATACTTTGCTGAGCTAAGTGATTCTGATGATGCTCAAGCAAAAGATGATGATGCTGAGACTGAGGGGAGGAAATTGGATTTTGAAGATATGGATGCTGATGCAGGTTTTAACTTTAATGATTTAGTTTGAACTGCTCAACCAATTTCCACTGATGCAAAACAAGTTCCCACTGATCAACAAATTACCACTGCAAGTGAAACTGTTCCCACTGCAGAGGAAGAAGCTGCTAGAATAAGATCAGTTAAAGGAAAAGCTATTGTGGTTGCTTCAGATCAAGAGCAAATAAGAAAGATTTCTAAGAAAGAACAAGCTCAGATCAACTTTGATGCAAGATTAGCAGAGCAACAACAAGCTGAAGAGAATGAAAGAAAGAAAAAGATTAAGGAAGATGAAGTTGCTAGCTTTATGGAAGCAACTAGGTTGGATAAACTTGAAGCTATTATGGCAGAACCTATTTCAAGTATCTCACCAACTGTCATACATGAGAAACCTCCATTCTTCACTTATGTGCCTACAGAAGAGGAGATTGACTACTTGGTTAATAATGATCAGATAATCAGGAAGAAGGCTATTGAGTTAATTGCTAATACAACCTTGAATGAAGAACAAAGGTCTGCTCAACTTAAAGATTTCATTCAAATGAAGAATCAGCAGGCTCTTGATGAAATCATTGGGGATGCTAGAAAAGGTCAAAAGAAGCCAAGAAAGCTTACAAAGGCACAGATTATTGCTGAGATGAAGACTTTTTGTTGTCATGTTGGTAACATGAAGATGGCTCAATTCAAAGGAATGTCACATGAACAGGTTGAAGGTATTTACTACTGAATCAAAAGACAAGATAGTAAATTCATTCCAATGGATCAAGAACCATTATCTATGAAGACAAAAAGAACTGGAGTGAGTCTTGAATCTAAAGATACAAAGAAGTTGAAGACTCAGAGATTGTCTCAAGCAACAGAGGGTCCTAGCAAGTTGACTGAAGAGCAAGTTTCAAATATGTTGTTTATAGAGACTGATGTACTTAATATTGAACCTCTACAAGCAAATTATCCGGTTGTTAATTGGGAGATCTTTTCTGATAGTTTTGGTGTTGCTTGGAAGATCATCAGAACTGGAAGTGTCACAAACATTTGCAGAAACTTTGAAGATATTGTTAGATGTTGTGATAGAGAAGATTTGGATACTTTGTGGAAAATTGTTCAAGATCAGTTTAAGAAGGAAGAACTTGTTGATGTCAAAGCTAAGGAGTTATGGGTTCACTTCAGAAGATTATATGAACCTGACCCAAGTGATAGGTATTGGAGATTTGAAGCTCATGGTACAAGAACTTTGTGGAAATTCTATGATTCAAGTTCTGTGCATCATATTTCTACTCAAGATGGAATTGATGTTTTTATGCTGGTTGAGAAAGAATATCCATTGAGAGCTGAAGTATTAAAAGTGATGTTGACAGAAAAGCTTAGATGTTGGGAAAGAACTGAAGTCATAGATGATTTGATACAAAGGATTTATGATCAAAGTGTGAGAGCTGATAAAGAGTTATTAAGAAAAAGATAAGTGTTTGGAAGAATTCCCATATCCTCATGTTTAATGAATACTTGAAGAAACTTATTGATTTATGTGTTAATCATAAGTTGGGGGAGGATTGTTGGGAATTATACTAACAGTTACCACAGATAGTGAAGATGTTACAACTGCAGAAGATTGTACTTGCAGTGGAAACTCATTACCACTGCAAGAACAATATATTACCACTGCTTATTAGATAACTGTTAGGAAACGCATCTAGATAAATATAGAATAGATCTTGTGTATATCTTATTCTATTAGCTTTATACTTATCTTGTAGAAGAGGACTCCTTGTATTATAAAAGGAGATCCTAGGTTAAAGGTTTGACAATCAGTTGTCATATACGTTTCTAGAGCTTCAAGGTGTAACCCTAGTGATATCAAGATCACTCGTATTATTATCATTAATAATATTGGAGCTAATAGTTTGTTTACATACATTGTTCATATACAACTGTCTTACTCACAATTAAACTTCTAAGTGTTACTAAGTAGATTCCGCATACTTAGTGATATAACTCAAAGTATCAATCTAACACAAGTTCAAGGTGTTTAGATCCATCACACATGCTCTTCCTTGGGCAACGTTATTGGCATTCTTCGGACAGTGAGTTCTGTAATGTCCAACTTCACCACAACTGTGGCACTTTAATGCTATCGGTTGTGTGTTGGCTCCAGTTGCTCGACAGTCCTTTGTCATGTGTCCAATTCTTCTGAAGTTGCCACAAGTAGCCTTACATGATCCGGTATGATGCATGTTGCACTTGTTATATGGGGGTAGAGTTCCGGCATAACCTTTACTTACAGCAGGCACTGCTGCATAAGCTCTGGTAGCTTCTTGTCGACGATTCTGTTGCTGATGATGATTACTACGGTTCTGTTGTTGATCTCGGTTGTGGTTGCTGTTTTGATTGTTGTTTTTGTAGCTTCTGTTACCACTGTAGTTGTTGTTGTAGCTGCGGTTGTTGCCATTGTTGTTTCCACGGTTGTCAGCACTCCTCTTATGCTCATTGATCACGGAGATAGAACCTCTTTTGATCACCTGGGTCAACAATCTTTGTGCAAGTCCCCTAGCTTCTTCTACTGTCCGTGGGTTTGATGCGGTAACATCCCCTTCAATAGATGGTGGCAGTCCTTCCACATATTTCTCCAATGCTTTTTCAACATCAGGTACTATTGTTGGGCATAACACCGACAACTCCAGAAACTTTCTGTCGTATGTCTTCAGATTATTGTACTTTACTATTAGCTGATGAAATTCATCGTCTAGTTTTCTGATCTCTGTCCTGGGACAATACTTCTTAAGCATTTTATTCTTCAACTCATTCCAGGAGAGTTTGAAAGCTTCATCCTGACCCATAGTATTCACGGTAGTATTCCACCACGATAGTGCTTCTCCCTGAAGAGCTCCTGCCTGTAGCAAATGTAACTTTGCTATCTTCAAAACAGCCGCTCCTCTTGAAGACTATCTCAGTATGCTCAAACCAATGGGCCATTTCAGTAACTCCTTCTATTCCTTTGAAATTAGTTGGCTTGCAAGTCATGAAGTCCTTGTAAGTACATTTACGAGGAGTATATGTATTAGCTTCATGGTTTGCTCCATTGATGTTATTCAAATGTTCAGCTTCACGAGCTGCAGATATACCCTCATCAATCATCCTTTGAACCTCAGTAGGTGTCATGATCACTTCCGGGTTGGAATTTTCGCTACTTGCATGCTCCATATTTATATTGATAATACAAAAATATAGCTTTAGAATTTAAACAATAATTTTGGTTAAATGATCTTGAGAAGTAGGGAAATGAATATTTATGAGTTCTAATAATAATTGGGCACCATATGTAGTTTTTATTTCGATACAACAATCATAAGTATTCCGATATGTTAGATGCATTATCAATACACGTGATCAACCATAAGCATAAATTAACATTTGTATATAGTAATATCACAACCAACAACATAACATTAATAACTTGATCAGTTGAGTTTTTATAACAAAACGATACAAGATTCTTTATTAATGGCCACATGCGGCAGGCTTAGATGCCTTATTACTAATACAAATACTAGCTGCCTCTAATGGTTAGGTATGTCCACACGTCCTCCCATCTCAAAAATCTGAGTTCGGAGATCCTGCATCTCGGTATGGTGTTGAATCTGCATATCTCCTACTAGGTTTTCCAATGTATCTGCTCTTCGGTGTGCTAGCTAGGCTTCCCAAGTACGGTTCTGTCCTTCTCTTTGCAATGATATCGCGAAAGAGCGTGTCTCGGAGATATCTGAATGTATCTGAGCTAAACCCTGCTGCAACTCTATCCTATTGCCTATAAGGTTATGTAAGGTATTGTGGATAGTATCCGAATGGTCAAATGATGAATAATCAATCATCTGAAGAAGTAAGTCTATCTGTTCTTCGTGATGCTCCAAACGCGTCACTACTACAGAAGGTGAAAGAGTAGGGATGATTTCCATCCTAGCACTCTCGCCAGTTTCATTGATATGAGCTGGGGGAGTGAAACCAGGAGGATATGGTAATGATGGTGAAAGTGGATGAGTAGAATCGGAAATACGAAGTCGGCTGGATGCGGGTATATCTTCCTCAGGAATTTGTTCTCCATGGTGAAAAGTATATGGATAAGTTTGGCTAAAAAGATTGAATAGGTGATCGGGTGCATATGAATCAAATTCATGATGTGGTAATGGTATATGTGTTGGTAAAACCAAAACATCGGGATTTTCAGGCGTTGTTACAATTTCGTCTTGCTCGAATGGTTCTGTTTCTTGGGAAACAGCGTCAGGTACTACAGTAGAACAAAAAATAGGCGACGTAACCAATGCGACGGAAATCTCAGAGTCGGAGTCTGATATACTCATATTGAAATAATACTGTAATGATTCGTAAATAGTGCAGAATAAAAATCAATTATCGTCAAAGAATATTAAATTCTAATATACCAAGATTAAAGTATCATAAACTTAATGATTAACTTACTGAGTATGGTAGCAAGCAGGCACGGCAGGCGAAAAATAGTATGGTGTAAATTTACTTTATTTGAAAGTGTGGTTATAGTTCAATGTTTGAAAACATTTGGTTCTCTATAACTATGGCTCTGATACCAATTTGTAACACCTCCTAATTTGAAATGTGGCGGCGGAATAGTAATTAGGGTGTTACGGTGAGGATCGAAGTCATAATGATAGAAAACGGCTCGAAAGGGACGTTTTAAAATATAAGTTTATTAATAAAGATTCAAATATAAGAGGTCACTATCAGAGTATTATAATTAAAAGTCTTGATGTTTTAAACTGAATCAAACATCTTTTATTTTACACCATTATTTAAATAAAGTAGATAAGTTTTGAAGTTTTTCCGCCCGTTCCATGCTTGCTTCCTTTGCTAAATACCTGAGATAACATGTTTAAAAGTCAACAAAATGTTGAGTGATATCATAGAGTTTGAATTTAGTAATCATTTTGATACACAAGTAAGATTGTATTGGAAATACAATCAGTTAAACATTGATATTGCAGTATATATTGCTCTAAGTCTCATGACACGCAAAACGTTAACAAATACCGTAAATACGGAGGTGTTATCAAATTAATGATAATATTGCCCTCGTGTAATAGGTGATTTGCCAATTCCTATTTTTACTCAAATATAATATATCACGACTAATACGACTAACCACATGCATAATGGCATTCCGTCAAGTATTAATGGGATAAGCTGTCAAACCTTAAATAGATCTATTCATTATATTCGCGTTCACATAACAGTGATTAATGGCTCATGATCAAGGGTCTTTTGGCAATAGGTAACATAGGCATATATCAAGTCAGGAAGCATACAGAAAATTACTTGTGATCTGTTTATAACATGTATCCCCCTCACGGAGTTTGAAAATAAGTAAATGTGAGCCTATGACTCACCTTGATTGATACTGAAATGAAGAAAATAAAGTCGGACGAATTTATGATAACGGCTTCGAAATACAACCTGATAAATAGATTTATCTGAGAAATTTGACCAAATACTATTTGGTAAACACGAACGAATAACGAATAATAATTATTCGTTATGACGAATAGATGATGTGCAGTGTAATTCTTATGATATGCATGATATGACAAAATATGTTATTTAAATTATTCATCGAAATTTTACCTTTTTAATCGTAAGTAAAAAATATTAACTTTTGAAATATTGTTATATATATTATTAACGTTACGTTATATATATATATATATATATATATATATATATATATATATATATATATATATATATATATATATATATATATATATATATATATATATATATATATATATATATATATATATATATATATATAACTAAAATGAAAGTTTAAATGCATATGAAATAAATTTACGAAAATAGAAAATAAGTAAAAATGTTAAATAGAATATGTTTAGTCCTTGTCCTTTTCCAATTTTACCATTTTTACCCTAACGACGTTAGCGTTACACCGTTAGTCCTTTTTATATATAAATTACAATTATAGTCCTCTAATTGTCCAATAGTCAAACCTAGGCTTAGAATATTAACTTTTATCAATTTTTACCCTTATGGTTCTGATTTTACAGTTTTAGTCCTCACTTATCAATATTTACAATTTTAGTCCTTCTAGGTGTCATCGCGTTACATTTTTAGTCCAAAGTTACAAAAATGATTATAAAAATTATATAAAATTTTTCGTGGCTTATTAAATTAATAATAAGCTTATTTCAACAGCTTATTTTATAAAAAGTGCTTATTTTCCATAAATGGGCCTTTAACGAGTTGAATTCAAGGCCCGTTAACGTTTTAAAATCCGTACATCGTGAGACGAGTTGGGCTCATCAAAAATATCATTTTTCTTGTTCTATTTTCATATCAAAAAGTTTAGATTAGCTAGCTTATCATAAGAGCTTATTTTTAGCTTATTGGGCTTTAAGGCCCACTCGCTAAAATTATATGTTTTTAAATGTGATCGGTAACGATTTACTTTGATGAAAATTATGTGTCGAGATCAAGTTATTTTCACAAGTTATATATACGAAATAGATTGTTAGCTAGGTGGTCTATTAGGTCGTGAAATAATATGATACGCTTGTTACGTGATATTTAAAGTTATACGTGTGTTTTGTAGCATGTAAAGGACGTTTATATATGTGAAAAACATAGAATTATTTCTAAGTGTTTACGTATAGTTTTCATGTGTTTGAGCATGGTTTAAAAATGGGTTTGTTTGATGCATGTTGAGTGAAACTAACGTGAATTATGAGTGTGTTGTGACTCCTAGGCCTTCCAAGATAGAGGCTAGTCACAAGTCGTGTACTATATGTAAGTATGTACGTAAAACAATATGTAAAGTTTATATACGATCGAATATATATATCTATAATGCATGAAACATGTGTAACGTTTGAAATGAATAGAAATAAGTTTGAAACAACTTACTACACCCCTTAGGTGGTAGAGAGTCGAGAGTGGATGAATGAAACACAAGGAAAATCACGTTCGACTTATAACCCAAATAATATACGTATAACTTAAACCCGATAATCCTTTTCTTGCGTCCAAATGATTTTGCAACAACCTCTGGCCTTCAAGAGATAGTTTTTAGGAAGAAAGAAAGTTGTGAAAGTGTATGATAATTGAGAGAAACGGATGCATGCATATGGAGTATATATGGTTGATTGAGCCCGAACCACCTAACTTATATTGACCAAGGAATGGTCAACAAAGTCAGACAGCCTAGATCAATGCTCCGCGGAATATAGTGGCTTCCCCGGGTCGTTATGTCCCGACGAGGTGTGATGGTTATGAAACGGTTTCGTGATCGGGTGAATTTGGACGGGAAAGGGTTTGTGAGATTGATTACACTACTGAATTTACAACGAAATAGCTTAAACAAGCTATATGAATAAGACGGGAAAGGAGGAAAAACCAGAAACGATTAAAACCTAAAAACGCGTACGTTACGTTTAAATAAATGTAGACGTACGAAATAAAACGCGAGTTTTAACAAAATAAAATACTTACGGGCATGAAAATTACATTTTTACAATCCTAATAATAAAATAAACTTTTTAGAAAATTAAAATTACTTTTTACACTATTTAATTAATTACTATTAATTAAAAACTATTTAATACTTATTTATTATTAATACTTAAATAACTAAAATACACTACAATATAATTTAAATACTAAAAATGTGAAAATAAAATTTCTAAAATTATAAAATAACTAAAAATAAGTTTTAAAAATAAAAATAAGTGTTTTTGTCTTTTTGTGGTTTTTCTATTAATTAATTACTAATTAAATACTAATTATCTAATTAACTATTTTAAATTAAGAAAATTACTAAATGAACAGTAAAAATTCTAAGAAAATTTCTAAAATTACTTTATAACATATAAAAGCTATAAAAAATATAAAAACTAGGTTTTGATTAATAAAAACTAATTATGCTATTTTAAACTTAATATTAATTAATAATTAATAAAACTAAAATTAATTCTAATAAATACTAAATGAGAAAATAAAAATCTGAGAAAATTAATATAAATACTTTAATATAAGATATAATTAATAAAAATATAAAAATGACAAGTACTTAATAAAAATTTAAAAATGAAAATTAAAATTAAATTACATTAAATAGAATCTATCACTTAATTTTAAATTTGTTTTTCTTGGTTTTTCTTTCACAAACTTATTAAATACTTAAAAACAAACACTTTTTGTAAAAACAAAATTTTTGCAAACTTAAAATAAGCTGAAAACAAGCTAAGACTTGAAACAGTTGACTTTGGTCAACTGTGGGAGGAAATGAGCTCAAATTGGCTTAGGTGGGACCCACAATAGCTAAATCTGGTTCCAATAAGTTAGATTAACTTATATAAGCTAGAATAAGCCAAAAGGGAGCACAAAATAAGCAATAAGCACAAAAATAAGCACTTATAAACTAGGGTGAACTCAGAAAATGGGACAAGTTAGTAAGGCCAATTCAGGTGGGACCCAGGGAGTGTGAGGTCAACCCAAGGGTCAATACATGAAGCCTGGTAGGGGGAGGGTTCAAAGAAGCCAATATGGGTGGCTGTGGACCACCATGGTGGCCAGAAGACCACCACAAAGTGGGTGGTGGTGAGGTGTATCTGCTGATGCAGATGGGCAAGGCTGCCCTGCAGCCTCCTTTGGGCAAGTGTGGGGACAAGGGAAAAAATTGCAAAAATCAAAATGGTATGGAAACTTAAATTTGAGATGGTAGAGAATGACTAGAAACAAGATTCACAACTTGAATCAACACACAAAAATCAAAACAATTACCACAACATTTGGAAAAATCTGAAAAAATGACTTTTGACTTTTGTAAAGAACTTAAAACTTTGACTTTCTTGAGATTCTAAGTGATCCTTCTGAACATATAAGGTGTATTAAACTGTAAATTAACTTAATTAAGCTATAATATCTATTTATGAACTAATTTGATGAGAGTGCAAATCCTAAAACCTAACAGGTGGCAACTGAGATGGATTCCCAAGAGATTTTGACTTTTGGTCAAGTAACAACTGGTTTTAGAGCTTTTCTGAGTTATTTCAACCTAAAGGAACATGTTACCATCAGACTAAACAACAAATAGCAACCTGAGCTAGTCAAAACAGCTTGAGCCAAACACTACCTATACTAACTGAAAATGAAATTTTTCAAAGCAAATGGACCATTTAAACTATGGAACTTGATTCTAGTTACTAGTTATAATTAAGGGACCTAGAATAGGCACATAAACTTAAGCTAAAAACACAAATACCTAGAATTCCAAAATAAGCTCAATAAGACAGTTGATTCAAATGCTTGAGCACAAATGATTTTTACTGAAAAAGCACCACTTATTAAGCTACAAATTGACTAAGAACTACTGAATAAGCATTAAAAATACAATGATAAGCAGTTATAAGCTCATGAACAGTAAATTACAAAATCATGGGAAATTGCTTACAATTGCATACAATGGAGAGACAAGAAACCAGGGCATAACACATATCCTAACACCTCCCATGAGGTTTCTAAAACCACAGCTATCCATATCACAACCCTGCTCAGCTTCTTCTTTATTATACATCGATTTTTAATTTTTCTTCTATTTATTTGTATTTTTTGTGATTATTTTTGGTTTTGATATGAAACAAGATTTTATGCCTACTGAGCTTACAAAAGCTTATAAGTGACTTAATTTGAGCTTGATGGCACAGTTTAAACAACTTCTAACATAATTAAAAGTAACATGAGATTTGAACTTGAAAATGCAAATTCTTAATTGTACAAAAACAACTTGGAATTAAGATTAAGGAAACTTGATATTACACTAAAAACATAGATTAGAACCCTTTTTTAACTGAATTTAACAACTATGAAATGAAAATACATAAATTCGACATAAAGAAAAATGAGCTAAACTACACTACACTACTTAATGCCTCCTCTGTCTTTTTTTCTTCACTTAAATAGGTACTGAGGTCCTTCTTTGACTTTCCCACCTTGAATTAGAGCCATTGGATGAGTAGAATGGTTCCTAGCCGTTTGATTTATTTTTGGCGGGAAATGGGCTTTTGGCAGTTAGGGGTAACTTGGAGAGGTTTTAGTAGCATTTATTATGGTTTGGGGTTTAGTGCTAGTGGAGGGGACATGGGATGGGTAGAGATGGCAGAGGTGATGGAGGGGGGTTGTGTGTAGGTTGAGTTTTGCAGTCCAAGTGGGGGAGATGATGGGTCAACGCGGGTCAACGAAGGGTTGATTATTTAAAACGGTTTTGGGTAGTGGGTGGGCTAAAGTATGGGCCTGGGTATGTGTTATTGGATCAGACCATGGAGTGGTGGGTTTGGTTTTGGTTTAGTTTATTTGTGATCCGGATTTGGTATTTCTAAAAATCACAAGGACCAATTTTGATATTTCTGAATTTGGAGGGCCTGTTTTGGCAAGTTTCAAAAGACACCAAAGGGACTAAACCTGCCATGCTTAAATATCCAAAGGACCAAAATTGTAATTTTCCATTTTAAATTTCCCGAGGACCATTTATGCCAAACTTCAAAACTGAGGGACCAATGTTGTAATTTCCTCAAACTAACACCAAAGGATCATTTTTGACAATTTATGATTTTCCAAGGACCCTAGATGATTTTTCATTCAAAATTATTCCACCAGGGACCAAATCTGTCAATTTCCAAAATTCCAGGGACCATTTTTGTCAATTTTGGATTTTAAGGGGTAAAAGTATAATTTTCTCAAACTTTATCACCCAAGGATTAAATTTGATAATTTTTGACTTTATAAAACCTTGGGTTGACTTTTCTTTCGTTTTAAAACGTCAGGGACTAGTTTTGTCAATATTTGAAACTTGAGGGACTGAAACTGCCAATTGTGCAAACATTGTTCGTTTTTCATTTGTTTTTAAACGTTTTGCATCTAAAACATATAAAACACATTTTTGAGATAATTTCAGTATTTTGATGCATTATTGGGTGTTTTTGGATGTTTTGGCAGTTCATATAAGACAAAAATGATGAGTATTTACACACTCATCAATGGTGTCATTTTATCACACGTAAGTGTAAAAATTTCAAGGAAACCACAAGTACTATGCATTGTCAGTAAACATAGGCTTATAGGATGATATTATAACATATAATATGAGTTTGAGAGTGCATGAAATAAGGTGGATGTCCTTGGTGAATCACCAAGATGTCGACCACTTATTTATTCTATACACGAATTGAGTAATCTTGTACAACTTGAATATAACTGATCATGGATGACATTTAAACATGAAAACATGTTAGAAATGTTATTAGGAACACTTTGGAACAAACGGAAAACAAAACGGTTAAGTTTTGAGTTAAATATGAATCGATTGATTTGAATATTTGTCAATCACTTCGCCACTTAAAAACGTATCAAATGTCGTCCTATGAACATGACAATCGACACACTTATAGTCGGCTAGGTAGTGAATGAGGTGGTACAAAAATATTGATATGTCGTGTGTAAAAATCGAGAATAAACGAGGCATTTTGGAGGCATGAAACTAGTCGATCAAATGAAATCTTATGGATTGGAGTTGGGCTTTGGCCTTGGGCCTGATGAACAGTGCACGAGTGTTGGGCTGGAATTTTAATTAAGGGCCCGTTTGGTATTAATTGTGATTAGGAAATTTAATTAAGGATTTATGAAATGTAATTAGTATAAATGAAATGTTTTAGGTTTCGAGTAACGTGTCGAGGATTGGTTCCGTCATTTCGTGAATTATATTATTTTGTGATAACGATAAAATAATATAATAAGAAAAATTTTAAATTTTTCTGAGAAAATGGGAATTAGTACGGTAACGAAAGATTATTTATTTAATAACGATATAATTACAAGAAATTTTTACAAGGTTCAACAACCACCACCTTCTACCGCCGCCACCACCACCACCCTTTACCACCACATAACCAACACCACCACCCTCGCTCAAGCAATATATTTTATCTCTCAGTTCAGTTAAAAACTGTTGTCCCATGCCAGAACCAAAATTTCTTGATTCTACAAAAGAGGCACACAAGAACATTAGTTGCACCCGATAGAATTAAACAACATATTAAACGGAGACTC
Source organism: Artemisia argyi (assembly GCA_030686995.1). NCBI lineage: Eukaryota > Viridiplantae > Streptophyta > Magnoliopsida > Asterales > Asteraceae > Artemisia > Artemisia argyi. The sequence continues at coordinate 141,994,865 of CM060697.1, read as the reverse complement.
TGCACTCTTCATTTTAAACTATATTTTTCTCTTGAATAAGATGATAAACATATATTTTCATTTCAGAATATTTCATCCAACATTTGACCTTAGGCTTGATGTAACCTGATAAGACATGACTTCTTAGATATGAGAATAATACAAAACAGAAATTAAAAAGGATCTATCGGCTTTCGAGAGACAACCGTCTCCCCCATTGATGCCACCAGATAGAGACCCTAGTCAAATTCTATTCCTCTAATCTCTCTTTTATAGAATAATTTCAAGAAGTAACCTAATAACCATATTAACTGATATAGCATAATTTGATAATTTCCATAACTGAGATACATGCATGGCATGTCAATATCACAATTTATAGAGGGGGTCTGCTGTAATTATAAGCATCAGATCTGAATAAATAGTCAAACTAAGCAAAGATAAAATATCAGATTCTAAGAAGAGGTTTACCTTAACCCATGATTTCACTCGATTACTATAATAAACCTCTACGCAAAGAAGGATCTCACTATCATGTAGCGGTATATGCTCGCGAGTATTTGATGATTTCACCTGCTAGAGGGTAAAACATGTTACCAACGAATATATCAATTAATCATATCCAAGTTGGCAGCTTAAAAATGGTTAGAACTTAGAAACAATATAGCACAACTTTAAGAGGGAAAGCATATGGTTTTCTTACTAATAAGTCAACAACAATATAACAAGTTGTGCTTCAATATCTGTCAATATTTAGTCCATTTGTTAAAATTCTAGTCAAATCACTAGTATGAGTGACAGCATTTTAAATTTCTTAAAGTCCATGATAAAAAAAATATCTACTGATGCTCACGACATCAACTTGTCATTGTGTACAATATCTCATACTTTACTGTTTTTGAAATTTGTGTCTCTAAGATGCCAGTTACTGAATGTCTGATGACCATATTAGTCACACATTTAAGTTTTCATTTGCAATGAGGAAGATGATGAATAGTGTTTAGGGAGGGTGGTGGTGTTGGTTGTGTGGTGGTAGAGGGTGGTGGTGGTGGCAGCAGTAGAGGGTGGTGGTGTTGGTTGTGTGGCGGTAGTGAGTGGCGGTGGTGGTGGGTGTGAAATAAAGATAAAACTTAAATCGCAAATTTAGTCCCTAAAGTAACAGTTTCACCTTAAAGCAATGAAATGACGATAATGCCCTCGGTGACGTGGCACGTAACGGGAAAACTAACGGAAAAGCGCTCTCGGTGGCTTTTTTGCAAATTTGCGTAACGTTAGTGGTTTTTTTGCGTGACTTTTTGTCTCGGTCTCATTTTTGCTATTTCGTGATAGTTTATGGACCATTTTTGCATTTTACCCTTTTTTGAACATGCAAGTGTTTTTACATAATAAGCACTCTTTTATTTATTTTTATTTTTTTTATCTATATGGGACAAGTGTAATAAACATTGTTAATAATACAAACATGTTTACAAAAATATATTTTACAGGATGTATATTTGTAAAATATTTTTTCTTAACATAAAGATAAAATTACTTATTACTTACTGTAGGAGGTGTAGATTATCACATACATATGTCATAAAAAATGTTTTTACTTACTTGCGATATGGTTCACTGTCAACTAGTTTGACTACACTTCCATAATATTACTGACTATTGCCTCTTTATGGACGCAACATCGTGCCACTATTATAAAGTTTTTTATATGAATTAGTTTGATATTGTCCATCACTTTTCGTAAACTTACTCACACTCAATATTCCCGCTATTGGAAAAAGTTATTGCAAGAGGGATGGGCGTAGTGGCATGGCATTGTGCTTTTCGTTTTGTCAAAGTGGTGTCACCTCAATATTTCACATTTCACATTCACACATCAAAAATACCCCCTTTGCAGTGGCTCAAGCCGTTTGCATGCCGTTTCACTGTTTTTTGGCTCCATCAATTTTTTTCTTTCATTTTTCAAACAAACTAAATTTTCATTCATAAAATGGAAACACAACTTACAATACAAAATTAAAGATATTAAAAAATAGTTACGACAATTAAAAAAAAAAAAACATACGAAACTAAAAAAAAAAAAAAGTCAATAACTAATTTTGTTGACCTCATTATTTCAAATTTTTGCATTTCGATGAGGAAGGCTCGGTCCGATGGCAAATTTCAAAAAAAGTCAATAACTAATTTTGTTGACCTCATTATTTCAAAAATTGCAAATTTTGGTTGGTTACTTCGCGCAGTGCTCAACGAGGTTTCCGATTTTGTTATTTTGAGGCACGTGGCTTGCCCGGGGGACATGGTCTCGGATCATCGCCGAATAGCTCGGCATATCCGGTGAGATCGACCGGGTCAACGGGCCCGGTGAATCCCACTTGGCATGTTGTTTCAATATTCCTCACACCCCGTCTTGAGTAAACGCTTTATTTCCTAATTTGGACTCATCACGATATCCTTTCCTAACACATTTATAAGATCATTGTCATTTTCCCCACTCGATCCAGAAGTTTTAAACGTTTGTAGATAGCATTCACCCTTTGACAATTAGGGTTCAAAGTTGCCCACTTTTCCGTCAACATATCATTGGTACATTTGTGATGAGAAGCTTTGTTGAACTAAAAAAGAAACTTATTTCAAGATGAAACGTCCTTTTGGTCATTTCTAACTCAGTTATCCTAGGAAATGCTAACATAGCACGAGGCTAATAAAGTTTCCACCACCGTCGTCCAATGAGAATGAGCTCGTAAGGGTTCGGGTTCATTTTCCTCGTTGGGTACCTCGATTGTATTACGTTTTGCAGATCGCTTTCCTTTTCTTCAGAACTGTTGTTCGCCGCATGACGACGTGGGCTCGGTTGGTGGTGGCATCGATTGTGTTTGTTGTGTTTCTTGTGGTGGTGGATTTTGTGGAAGATTTTGAAATTGTTGGTTAAGCAATAGTTGTTGGCATTGTTGATATAGTTGTTCGGGGGTTAATGTAGGCATATAGAATTGAGTACCAAACGGAGGATATTGAAAAGATGGCGAGTGTCCGGAAAAAGGTGTCGAAGGGTTAGATGAGGATGATTGTTGTGACATATTGAGAAGATTTTGGAAAATTTTATTGTTAGGGTGTTGAGACTTTTTTCTTGTAAGTGAAAGTAAATATGTTTATTGTGTAAAGAAATGAAGGTGGAAAGTAAGTAATTATGTGTAAAAATGATTGTATATTTGGGTGTATATGGAGTGGTAATATTAGTTTTAGTTTTTAAAAATTGCAAAAACTAGCTGTTTGGGGCCTCAAATGGTTAAAAAAAATTGAAATGGGTGTGCTTTTGGTGAGAATTACTTAAGTCACTTGGGAAATGGTGTTGGTTTTCACCGGTGTAGTAACGTGCATCTGGCGGCGCCATCTCCATGTAGGAATGGCTAGCTCTCCAAGCCCTCACTTCCTTCCTTCTAGGGGTGGAAATGAGCCGAGCCGAGCCCGAGCCTGTCAGAGCTTGAGCTCAGCTCGTTTATAATATAAAGCATGAACTCGGGCTCGAGCTCATTTTGAGCCTCATATTTTGAGCTCGAGCTCAGCTCGTAAAAATTTTCAAAATATCAAGCTCGGCTCGGGCTTGACTAACTTATATAGCGTGTTGAACGAAATAAATCTTGAAGGCTCGTTAATCACATTAGGCTCGAGCTCATTTATATTTTTAAGCTCATTTATACATGGTTATATGTATAGAAAATATATATGTGTGTATATTTTTAGAGCTCGTTTAAGCTCGCGAGCCTAATCGATATTTATATATAAAGCTCGGGCTTTAGCTCGATTATTAAACGAGCCCAAAACTTAGGCTCGAACTCGGGCTCGATCTCGTTTAGGCTCGGCTCGTTCGAGCTTTTTACTGATCTAAGACAAAAATGAAAACATTCTTCATCGAAATTTGTTTTATATGGTATCTGTTGTCGCAACTTACGGATGCCTACTAGTTAGTAAATCATCTATATTATACATTAGGGAAGTGATTTGCATACTCTTATTAGTTATTGGGACACTCTTTTTATGCTTTAATTAGTTGTACAAAACTAACATTATGCTTTATCTACTTGTATTGTGAGTGTGTCAATCAATAAATTGAGTGTGCAATACATTATTGTCAGGTATCATTTCTAGAATGTAAACTCTCTAAATCATTACATCCCAAAAAGTGATTTTGGTTAGATATTTAGCCTTTTAACCATGGTTGTCAGGATCCTGATCTTAGGATCTTACGATTTTACGATACTGCAAAGCAAAAACGATCCGGATCTTACATAGGATCTTTGAAACCTTAAGATCTTATAGGATCCTGATCTTGACCATAGGATCTTAAGATCTAATCCGATCCGATCCTACTTTTCTCGGATAACAAACTAAAAAACTGTAAATTTCTGGATTATTTTTGTAGAATTTAAAAAATAACATGCTAATCTTATTAAACATTTTATAATCATAATTTGATTATAATTTAAGACAACATTTCGATAGAACGTTCATATAATTTTGTGTTTATGACATATAATAATTTGTAAATTTGTATAATATTACAAAAACTATTAAGAAAATAACATTATAGTAGGATCTTAAGATCCCGATCACGATCTTGCAAAGACGATAACGATCCTGGGTAGGATCCCGATCTTAAAAACTTTGCTTTTAACAATAACACTTGCTAATAATTACCGACAAAATGTAATCAGCGCCAAACTAGACAAACCACCTATTACCTATACTAGATGATTGTCCGTGCATAACAACGGGATTTTATAGCGGCATATATTTATAATGATATTTTGGTTAAGCATTTGTGTAACATATTTGTAACCGAAATATCACTATAACTATTTACCGCTAAAAAATCTTGTTGTTATGCACAGTTAATCGCATATAGACAAATCATATGTGAAACCGTGTCAATTCAATGTTTCAGGTCATTTCAAAAGTTATCTATTAGCTATAAGTGTATATTGGTCTATATGAAAGTGGTCGAAAACCACATATCTACACCTAAACTTTCACCAACTTTCCTAAGATCAGGCGCCCTATTCTTATATAGTGAGATTGGTTATAGTTTCACTAACATTACCTAAGAATGACAAAAATGGTCCATGTGGTTTGTCCAAATTGCAGATTTTGTCCCTGAGTTTTCGAAAGTGCAGGCGGCCTCCCTGTGAGGAGTTTTTGGTTCCGTTTTGGTCCCTGTGGTTTGCTCAAAATTGCAAGTTTAGTCCCTGTGGTTTGCTCAAAATTGCAAGTTTAGTCTGTGGGCAGGGACCAAAATGGAACCAAAGTTTCCCTACAGGGAGGCCGCCTGCACTTTCAAAAACTCAAGGACGAATTTTGCAATTTGGGCAAACCACAGGGACCATTCCTGCATTTCCCTCAAAAAATAATTACACAATAGCATTTACTAGCTATCCAGTTTATTTACAGTAACTTTTAGCATGTCAGTATAGCCCTTAAGAGCAATAAACTATACATTTTAGCATCCTTAAAGTTTAACACACTAACAAAATAACCATGGAACCATTAAACTTTATGTTTTAAATCCTTTACATCATTTTTTTTAACATTTTTATTGAAAAAACATATTATTATTAAACTTTTTTTTTTTTTTTTTTTTTTTTTTTTTTTTTTTTTGAACTTATTTTATTAAACTCTATTTAGTAGCTAAAAAATAAATGTCTTTGCACATGTTGCAAAGCTCGAACAAATATACCTCATTATATTATATATATATTTTTTTTTGAAAGGCAATATATTCCAAACAAAAAAGACCCGGATACAAACAAAGGCGTCCCCTATATTAAACAAGATGATTAAGGATAGAGGACCCAAGAAAAACCAACATAATACAAATACATAGATGAAATGCAAATGAAACTAGCATAAGCAAATCTAAAATGGACAAAAGGCAGAAACACACTTATGTATTAGCCGATTAGTATTATAGCCCATTTGTTATGTTTATTATTATTGCTAAGCCCATAAAGGGTTAATTGTGGAACACGACATTATGTACTATATATGTTTCGATGTTTAATGAAATTAGTCAAGGGGATTAAACCTAAATCTAATATAGCCCATTTGGTATGTTGGGCGGTATGGGTGTGATGTGCACCATCATCTTGAGGAACCAGCGTCTTCAAGCACGACGCCACCTGACTCTCTTCATGACAGTAATGACTCTTTAGTCGTCATGTGGATGTACTCCACAATCTCTCCTAAATTGGTCGATATGGTTATCGACGATACCACCACTGCTCGACAAGTTTGGACTCGACTACGGGATTTATTCCATGATAACAAGGCTGCTAGAATTATCCAACTTGACAATGAGATCCGGAATATGGTTATTGGCAATTTGTCCGTTACCGATTACTTTCAAGAAATCAAGTCGAAGGCCGATCGTCTCGCTAACTTGGGCTCCAAGGTGAGCGACTCGAGTCTTGTCACATATGCCATAAACGGCCTTCGTGCTAAGTTTCCAGAACTTGTTCGCATTATTCGTCATAGGGAACCTCTTCCTACGTTTGACAATGTGAGGTCTATGGTATTGTTGGAGGAAAGTGATTTAACACAGCTAACCAGTGCTTTCTCGTCTCTTCAAACGACATCCTCATCCCCTACAGTGCTTGTTGCTACTCATGAGAATGCCTCGAAGAATGGTACTGGGCAACAGTTGAGTAGCGAGTTGTGTCGTAACTTTCAACGAGGGTCATGCACATATGGCTCTCGTTGCAAGTTCGTTCATGGCTCGTCTGACTCAAAGCATCGGCTGACATCGACTTTTGGGAACAACAGCAAATCCTCCGGCTCGAGACCGGTTTCTCGAGACTCGTCTCATGTTGCAAAACCAAGTGTTCAAGCCCCTGGTCAACCTAATGTTGCTACTAATCACTTTAATGTGCCTGCTATACCTTTTGTTAACCCATATTTGTTTTGCCAGTCTGGTTTTGGATTTGCTCAGCCCACGATGGGCCTTTCTCCTCAGGCCCAACATGCTTCGGCCCATCAGCTCCCACAGGCTAATGTTGTTACTGGTTCTCCTTCGGCCCAAGCGCTGCCACAGATGGGTCATTCACTGATGTATGGAGGCCCTTTTACTCAACAGGCCAGTAATGGTATTTTTCCAAATGGTATGGTTCCAGCCCCGTATGCGTTTTCGGTACCAATGCAGCCCACTTTGCTTCCTCAAGCGTTTCAGCCAACGACATTTCAAGACCCTGCTTGGAACATGGATACTGGTGCATCCTCTCACTTAGCTGAAAACACAGGTATCCTCACTTCTATTAGTAATTCTTGCATTTATCCATCTGTGTATGTTGGAAACGGTGCATCTATACCGGTTACACATACTGGACATAGCTTATTGTACACTTCCACTAAACCGCTGCAACTTAATCATATACTTGTAACACCGCACATAATTAAAAATTTAATTTCTGTTCGTAAATTTACACGTGATAATGACGTTTCTGTTGAGTTTGACGCTTACGGTTTTTCTGTGAAGGATTACCAGACGGGCAGACTTCTTCTCCGTTGTGATAGCACGGGCGATCTTTACCCGGTTACACAACAGTCATCCACACATCCTCCTTTTGCTTTGCTTTCGTTTAGTCATACAACGTGGCACAGACGCCTCGGGCATCCCGGTGAAGACGTGCTTCGTCGTTTGGAGTCTAGTAATTTCATTTCATGTAATAAGTCAAAGTTGTCTGCTTTGTGTCATGCGTGTCAGTTAGGTAAACAAATTAAACTTCCATTTTATACTTCGGTGTCGAAGGTTGCAGCTTGTTTTGATATTGTTCACTCGGATTTATGGACTTCTCCTATTCCGAGTGAAAGTGGTATTAAATATTATGCTATCTTTTTGGATCATTTTTCGCATTTTGTTTGGGTTTACCCGTTGCACAAAAAATCTGACTTGTTTGATAATTTTCTTGTTTTTCGTGCTTATGTCAATAAACAATTTGGTGTAGATATAAAAGCTTTACAATGTGATCACGGGGGTGAGTATGACAATGCCAGATTCCATGAACTTTTTCGCACTAATGGCATTCATTTTCGCTTCTCCTGCCCTCAAACATCTCCCCAAAATGGCAAATCCGAACGCATGTTACGTACCATTAACAATCTTATCCGAACCCTGCTTTTTCAATCACACATACCCCCCTCTTATTGGGTGGAAGCTTTAAATATGGCCGCTTATATCCTCAACATTCTTCCCTCTACCGCCATACAAAATGAAGTTCCCTTCACAAAGCTTTATAACAAAACCCCTACTTACGACAATTTGCGTGTCTTTGGGTGTCTTTGCTACCCATACCTTCATGTTGACAACAAACTTGAACCACGTTCCACTCCTTGTGTGTTTCTTGGTTACCCCGCCAACCATCGTGGTTATAGATGTCTTGATCTCTCCTCGAACAAAATTATCCTTTCAAGACACGTCCGCTTTGATGAGGACATTTTTCCTTTTGCCAAACTACATGAATACACCGCCCCCACCTATGATTTTTTAACCAACATTCCATTGCCACCACCTATGAATATTACTACTACACCTTCCACATCTCCTCAGCCCGATCCACAACCTACTACCCCAATCAACCATTCAATACCCAGCCCACCACCTAATAATCCCCCTACTCCGAACCACTTACATAACGAGCCCATCACACCCATACCGCCCAACATACCAAATGAACCAACATCACCTATACCGACCACCACTAATACGGCACCCACTGTTCCCCACACTACCACTAATACTCATCCAATGGTCACACGTGCTAAAGCCGGCATTTCTAAACCTATTGAGCGTATGAACTGTCATGTCACTACCGTGTCTCCTATTCCCAGGTCTCATATTCATGCTCTTCGTGTTCCTCCGTGGAAACAAGCTATGTTAGATGAATACAATGCATTAATTACTAACGGTACGTGGGTACTTGTGCCCCGTCCAGCTAATGTGAATATTGTTCGTTCTATGTGGCTTTTCAGGCATAAGTTTCATGCAGATGGTTCCTTAAGCAGGTATAAGGCGCGACTTGTTGCCAATGGTCGCAGTCAGCAGCAGGGGGTTGATTGTGATGAGACTTTTAGTCCTGTGGTTAAACCTGCTACAATTCGCACGGTATTGAGCCTAGCACTGTCTCGTGCTTGGCCAATTCATCAGCTTGACGTGAAGAATGCTTTTCTTCACGGTCACTTATCGGAGACAGTTTATATGCATCAGCCGCCTGGGTTTGTAGATCCTGCACACCCGGATTATGTTTGTCATTTGCAGCGATCCTTGTATGGGCTTAAGCAAGCCCCTAGAGCTTGGTTTCAGCGGTTTGCAGGATTTATTTCTCGCATTGGTTTTCAGCATAGCAAAACTGATGCATCACTTTTTGTCTTTCATCATGGTGCTGATATGGCTTATTTGTTATTATATGTGGATGATATTATCTTAACCGCTTCTTCCAATGCCTTCCTACAGCGCATTATTACTGCTCTTCATGGTGAATTTGCTATGACGGATCTTGGCTCTCTTAATTTCTTTCTTGGTATTTCTGCTACCCGCACAGCATCTGGTATGTTTTTGTCGCAGTCCAAGTTTGCTGAAGAGATTCTTGAGAGAGCTCATATGCAGAAATGCAATCCGTGCCGCACTCCTGTTGACACAGAGTCCAAGCTTGGACCTGATGGTACGCCATTTGATGATCCCACCTTATATCGGAGCTTAGCTGGTGCCCTTCAGTATCTCACCTTTACGCGCCCGGATATTTCGTACGCGGTTCAGCAGGTTTGCTTGTATATGCATGACCCTCGTGACACACATTTTCATGCTTTGAAGCGTATCTTACGCTATCTTCGTGGTACTTTGGATCATGGACTTCAGCTACATGTTTCGCCTACTACTCAGCTTGTCGCTTACACTGATGCTGATTGGGCAGGTTGCCCGGTTACACGCAGGTCCACCTCTGGTTATTGTGTTTTTCTTGGGGACAATCTGCTATCTTGGTCTGCTAAACGTCAGGCGACGTTGTCTCGGTCTAGTGCTGAGGCCGAATATCGTGGTGTTGCTAATGTGGTAGCTGAGACTGCTTGGATTCGTAATCTGTTGTATGAGCTTCATACCCCTTTGTCTACAGCTACTATTGTTTATTGTGATAATGTCAGTGCCGTCTACTTATCGACAAATCCTGTTCAACATCAACGCACGAAACACATAGAGATCGACATCCATTTCGTGCGTGATTATGTTGCTTCGGGACAGGTTCGTGTGCTTCATGTTCCGTCTCGCTTTCAGTATGCTGACATATTTACTAAGGGCCTGCCTCCTGCTTTGTTTCTTGATTTTCGTTCCAGTTTGAACGTTCGAAGGCCTCCAGCTCAAACTGCGGGGGTGTATTAGCCGATTAGTATTATAGCCCATTTGTTATGTTTATTATTATTGCTAAGCCCATAAAGGGTTAATTGTGGAACACGACATTATGTACTATATATGTTTCGATGTTTAATGAAATTAGTCAAGGGGATTAAACCTAAATCTAATATTATGAGCCAAAGATATGAAAATAAAACAAGCCACAATGACTGACTCATGATGATGTTGGACCCACGAACATTAAGTAAGGATCAAAAACCATATCATTTGTTGTAGTAGACAGTGCCAAACATACCAAAGGGAAATGTAGCAAAAAGATGCCCCCACTGTGCATACATCATTCGCTGCATATCAGATCCCATGACACAAAATTGCAAAATATGGCACTGATATGCAGACACACAGAAAGAACCATTTGCAGAACACCCTGAAACTTATTGTCAATCACTCTTTGAAGCTGAAACCAAACAGAGGAACATGAAACTTTTATTGCCAAACACTCATTGTTGCGGACCCAAAACATCATAACTGAGATTTTATTGCCAAACGCACTTGATGCAGAACCAGAAATCAGACACTCACACTTTGATGCAAAACCAAACAGTAAAAACTGGATCTCATATTTGTAAACTATGAACTGAAACACATGTGCTAACACCACCGAGCAAGACTGAACCTGAGGAACGAACTGAATCATAACCAGTTATTGTAACCGACATTTTACTGGATCAAACAACCACTGTTGCCAATCCATCACTTTATATTTGCTTGATCTTCGCGTAATCCACTCGTAGCTTTTTAGTTGAATATCTTGCACAATTTTGTTAGTACTTGAAACTTTATTACCAAACACACGAGCATTCCTTTCTTTCCAAATGAAATATCCCGTTGACCAAAGAACCGCTTGCCACACACGAGAGAATGCATCGGGTATGTTAACGTTCCCATATGATGAGAAAATCTCACCAATAGAAAAGGCGTTTACGATCCCCGTCTTCCACCAACTAAAGACCTTTTCCCACACGCTCATAGCAAGGTCACAAGTGACCAAGCTATGCACACATGATTCCACGCTATTATTGCAACTTGGACAAAGAACCGAGTCCAAATCGATGCCTCTTCTATCAAGTTCCTCACGCACCGGAAGTCTACCTTTAAGCGCCCTCCAAATAAAAATATTTACTTTCCTAGGCACAAGCTTATTCCAAATGGTTTCTTGAACACCGCTCTCTACTTGAAGAATTTTCTCCTCGACCAATCTTGCTAACGCTTTGACCTTGAACTCGCCGTCTTCAACTAACTCCCATCTCCATTTGTCCCTACAATTGTTAGACACAACAACATTTTGTAATGCTCCTAATAAGTCATCTAACTCCTTACGAACTTTACCCCTAATGTCTCTCACCCAATCCCATTCCCAACACCATTCTTCATTTACCCACGACCCCTTATCCATCACACTACCCTTTTTCTTCCTATCTAGGTGAAATAGCCTAGGGAAACGATCACAAAGCCTACGATTATCAACCCATCGATCTACCCAGAATCTAATATCACTCCCATCACCCAACACCCCCACAAAAGACGAAGAAAACTCTAACCCCACCCCATCTAACTCTTTACCAATCTTTATAATATCGCCCCAAACCCCTCCCTCGACCCTATCACCCGTCAATCCCCCACAGTCGCCGTGAATACTTTTAACTACCCTAACCCATAACCTGTCACCCTCCTTCCTAAATCTCCACCACCACTTTCCTAACAATGCCATGTTTTTTGCCCTTAAAGACCCAATATTTAGCCCCCCCCCCCCCCCCCCCCCTCCCCATATGAAGCAATAACCGAATCCCATTTAACCCAAGAAAGCTTTTTACCCTCACCCAATCCTCCCCAAAATAAATTTTTCCTAAAACTCTCGAGATTTTTTAGCACACTCATAGGCACATGGAACATCGAGAAATAATACAATGGCAAGCTACCTAGAACCGATTTAACCAAAGTTAGACGACCCCCGAATGATATAGTTTTTGCTCTCCAATCAGCCAACCATTTTTTGAACTTCTCCACTACAGGATTCCATGCGTTTACTCGTCTCATATTCTCACCAATCGGCAAACCCAAGTATGTAAAAGGAAGTTCCCCAAAACCACAACCCATCCACGTTGCCATCTCCTTCACTTCCCTCTCGGAGACCCCGATTCCATAAATCTTACTTTTATTATAATTAACGCGCAACCCGGATACCTCTTCAAAGCACTTAAGAATACACATAATAGATTTAGCGTTCTCCTTATTCCATTCCCCGAAAAATATAGTGTCATCCGCGTATTGAAGGTGCGACACTGTGACATTATTCCTACCCACTTTAACCCCTCTAAATATGCCGTTTAAGACCCCTCTATATATTTATCAGGCAAGTGAAAACAAAAAGAAATAGCTAGGAAAATATTTGGTGATATGAAGTAAACACGAATGATGTAGCAATAAAAACAAATCAAACACAACTTCAAATAACTATAAAAAGGTCCAAACAATGAAACACAAGAAATACTCCCAATCGAGACAAATGTTATGGACCAACATATCCATCACTTCTACAATGCTAAACATAAATGAGTTCCGATACTAACTTTCCAATCCAACTACTCTGCAAGAAACTCTACGATGATTTGGAATCAACCAACAACGATATCTCAAGTGCAGCTTTCTTTAATAGCTCTTCATAACAAGAAGCCGTCAAAACCTCATCATGCACATTTGCCTAATCAACATAGCAATAAAACTATCAACGTACAGGAATTTACATGAAAGGGATATAGTAAAAAAGTTTTGAAAAATATAGTTAGCTAGTTTAAAAGTGTGAAATGGTTTACTTGGCACATTTAACAAAATAATCTGAAAGGAAAACAATTTACATAGTTTCCAAATCATTTTGTGATCTTGTTTATTTCTAAGAACTTTTTTCTTTCTTTCAGTGCGCAGTATTAAAGTAACATTATTAAAAATATACTATTTGAAGCTACACATATAAGAGCAGAAAATAACTTACCTGAACATGAAATATAAACATGCTTTTGTATTTATCCGAATAAATCTTAATAGAAATGACATTAATTTTGTACTTTTCCATCACAAAGCAAATTTTAGTAATGAGTTGAGACTTCTTGGAAGAGCAAATAGTAATGTACGCATCCACGCCGCACATATCTAAGCTGACATTAGGGGAACTCCAAGTTTGAAAGACTGGCGGTGAAAGTCTTGTGAAGCAAAATGGGGGGATCCGAGGACAAGACGCTGTATCCAATTGGGCGGTTGAGGAACTGGCACGGAGCTTCTCTAGCTTCCGGTTCTCAAGCTCCTGGATGGTCTCTTCCAATGTCTTGACGTAGGCTATAGCCTCATCAACTATAGTAGCCAAGTGTTCCTGAGATGCAAAAAAAAAGTACAAGATAGATTACATATATGGTGATAGCAATTTTAGAAAACTAATTTGCAAAAATTAATAAGCTAAATTTTAACTCAAAACACGGGATGATTATAACAACTTAAAATCAAGATACAGTATAAGTTACTAGCATAATACTGAGAAAATGATACTTGTAATTTTTTCAATGTTTCTATCTTTTAAGTAAATAGGATGGCTGGGTACATTATAACAATATAAAACATGTTAATAAAATAACTACAACTTTTATAGTATGATTTGTAAAAGAACGTTCACATAGCTAGGACTCCATTATGATCATCCTAAAGACAAACTGTATAATATAAAAGTATTAGAACCTTAGGTGATGTACAAGGGAGTAAAGCCTGAAGGTCTTGAAACATGATCTGTATCTTCTTCCTCCTTTGTCGTTCTGTCCACAAATGTTTAGAATGCCCACATGATTGCAAATCTTTTTTTTCCTTCTTATCTTCAACCCCACTTTCCTTTTTCATGTAGCCATTTGTTGTCACCAAAGTACGTTTGTTTCTCTTCATACCACCCCCAACAGCTACCAGCGTTGCCTCTTTGGCGCCACCGTCTGAACCCTCCACAAGTCCCATATCAAGTTGCTTGAATTGGACAATTTGTTACCACATTCACTTATGCTTGAATAACTGAATTGGATGTGTGATGAAAATGATAAGAATGTGACAAACCATAAAGTCTATTTATAAGGTGGTAGTGACAAAATACTGAAATAACACAAAATAGGCCTTTACGCATGAAGCATCTCATTTCCTACTTGTGCTTTGCGCATGAAGCATGGATAAAGCACAATATTGTTTTTTGTGAAGAGACATCTCATTTCCTACTTGTGCTTTGCGCATGAAGCATGGATAAAGCACAATATAATTGAGTAACAGTGGCGGCGATTAGCATGTGCAAGTGGTGCAACCGCATTAGGCCCCCTTTGTAAGGGGCCCTCAATTTAGTATACATCTATTAATATTTATAGTTTTATATATAAACGTTTTGAATTTTTAGTGTCTTTGTTAAATATTATCAAAGTTGAACCGGGCCACATAGAAAAAATAGAAGACAAACTTTGGGTCACGTACAAAGAGAGTGAAAGACTTGGATTATGGGGGCCTCATTTGTGATTTCGCACCGGGCTCCACAAATTAATGGGACGGCCCTGTTGAGTAAGAAAAGCTATCAGGGTACCTCCGTATTGCGGCGGTGAATACTATGCAATTAAAATGAGCAAGAAAGGTTTAACAGTTTTATTTTTTACATTCAATAATTTTACGGATGACGACAATTTCAATTTTGAATAATTTAAGCAATAATAAGTTAACTCATTTGAAAACCGTAGATTACTACCCATGTGTTGTTGTGGCAATACAGAGGCAGAAGTGGGTATAGTATGTAGTTATAAGGTTAAAGTAGCTAACAATGGTCCATAGTTGCACGTTGTTCTTAAATACAAACACTATATCGAATTTTAAAATTTATTTACATCATGTTAAAAAAATTAGTTCTATAAAAATACACCTTATAAGTATTTTTGGGCACTTGTATTAATTGTTAACAATGTTTATTTTATTTATCTCACATAGATAAAAGACACAAGTAAAGGGTGCTTATAAAAATAAAGAAAACTTAAATGTTCAAGAAATCATGTGGAGTAACTTCAAAGAGTATAATTATTATCATATAAATATATGTAATAAATATAAAACCATATAATTAGTATTTAACACTTTGCACATTTGCATCTTTTGCTTTGAAAAATTCGTCTGACTTTTATCAACCGTAGTTTCTATGGTAAGTTTTATAAAAAAAAATTTAAAAGTGTATATGTTGGTTCTCGAGACACGCTTACAATTTAATAATAGTTTTCGAACATTGTAATTTATTAAGCATTTTAAAACTCTATTGATTTAGTAATATCTTTACATTGAAAATGAGAATACATTTTATGTTATATTGGTTTGTATAATAAGCTTAATAACTTGTAGTTTTCATTTAGGGATTGTTTTAATAATGTAATTATTAAGGCGTTGACCAGTCAACCTTTATATGTGTTGTGTATTACTCCATATTTGCGTGTACATATTCCTATTGATTTGTAATTGCTTAAATTTTATTTGTGGAAATTAAAAAAAATAAAAAATAAATAAATAAATGAGAAAGAGAGAGAGATAATGTCTAGAATGCTTATGTTGTATAGATATCAATTAATAACTTCTTACTATGACAATTGAAGAAAGGCTTAAAAAAATGTCAATTCTTTTTTTTTTTTTTTTTTTTATCATAAATACATTTTAGAGAATACAAAATTGCTTAAAATTATTTTAAAATATATTCACTCTGCCATTTTTATATGATAAAAAAGGAAAATCGATGCAAAAAAATATTAGTTATTTAATTATTTTCTTGTTGTTCATAAAATAATTATTCTTTCCAACAACATAATATTTTAGCTAATGCCAATATTATTTTCAAGCCAACGATGGAAAGAGGTCAAATAAAACATGTAGCATTACAAAATTTATTGAATAGACTATTAGCACAAATATTTTTTTTCTAGGTTTTATCATATTTTGTGTGTAGTGATGACATGTAATAGTATACTTATTGCAAATGTAGCATATCAACGACCGGTAATAAAATATCAATTGTAGATGGTAACACATTGATAAAAGTTACAAATTGTATAAAGAGCTTGCATAGAAGAAAGTTTAATAAGAGAGTCTAATAAAGCTTAGTATAATGTGATTTTAAAATAAAGGTAAATCATTTTTTCTTTTTTTCTTTCTTTTCCAAATAAGGTATACATCAACGCATATCATCAAACTAGACGAATACCCGTGCAAAACAACAGTGTATAGCGCTAAATAATTATATTTGTGAACTTGTTGTATTGGTGTGACTATTGATACAACATTTACGAGTTCAATTTGTAGTCATTTCGAGAAAATGGTTTATGAGTTATAAACAAAAAAATGATAAAAGTTTGAGTATTAAACAATATTTAAAATATTAATTTAGTAGTGGATTTTCTTAATATTTTCAATCAAGAGTATTATATTGTTTACATACTCAAATTTAAAAACTTTTAAGTTTCAAGAAAATATCATGCATGCATTATGAGTAGTATAGATAAATTATTAATAAAATATATTATTAGTATGTTTTTATCTATTCCCTATATTATATTGTCATGACAAATAATAATATTTTTCGTAAATGTAACAAATCGATGACAGGTAAGAATATACAAAGTTCAATAACAAAATCTTATAAACGTCTGTATAATGTGATTCTAAATTAAAGATATTGATTTTGTCCTTTCTTTCTTTCTTTTCCATATAAGGTATACATCAATACTATTTATTAAATAAAGGACAATTCCATATATACCCAAAACAAACATCATAGTTTCATATTTCTCCAACACATGCTTTAAAACATTGTATTCATGCATTAAAAACTTGTCATTTGGGTAAATATGAAATTATGAAGTTTCTTTTGGGTATATGGGAATTATCCCTTAAATAAATTACTCATAAATTTTGATTTTCTTTTGCTTTATCCTATTTTGTGTTGTGATCACACGTAAAAATACATTTATTGCAAAAGTAACAAATCTGCGATATTCCATATAGATATAACATATTGACGAGCATTACAAATTTGTATGAAATGATTACATAAGTAAATTAACCAAAAGAATCTTATAGCATCTGTATAATGTGATTTTGGGATATAAGTTATTGATTTTGTTTTGTTTCTCTTTTTCAAATACGTTAATCTTGCTTGGTACTCGGACAAATGTTATTGTAAATTTTCAAGTTTGTTATTCTTATTAGGGATTTTCTAAAATGTGCCTCAAGGCACATGTTTAGAACCAATATAAAAGTAAAGTTTCACTAAATTAAATGCATAACCGTACTTAATTAAGGAAATTTATAAAGTTAATTAATATGATTTAAATGTGTTTTTTGATTTATAAGGAAAGTTTGAGTTTAAAACATTTTACTTAACATGTGCATGAGGGCACATTTTAGAAATTCCCTTCTTAATATTTGTATTGTCAATTATTTTAAAAAATTATTATTACATGTAAGCATAAATGGGAAAGATAAAATGAAACTCAAGTTTACTATGTAAATGATTAAAAGGATTTTTGAATAAACAGATGCCAAAAGATGTAAAAATTCACACGGGAATAAAAAATCACTAACATATAATTGTAAGAAAATAATATTATATAATAAAAATCGCAACAATTTATGCATCAAAACTTGGTAAAATAAAATAAAATAAAAAAGTTGTCTAGAATAGGTTCAGCTTATACTCACGTGTTGCAGTAGATGCAAAAACATTTTATTTTAACAACAATATAAGTTTTCATGTAAGTGTATAATGAAAAATCAAAATTAATACTCTGTAAATAATTACATATGTACGACAGTTAATTCAATACAATAATATGATATACATAATTATTAATAATAAATATATATCATTTTACTACATATACAACTTATAAAGCATATATGCTTAATCTTTAAAAAAAATAAAAAAAATAAAAAAAAAATGAGTAAAGTGTTTTATTAAACTACCCCTTATTAATACCCCCTTAATGTTTTTTAAACTTTAATCTTAAATGACAACTTCTAAAATGACAATGTAGACAAACAATGTAAACCTAATAATAATAATAATAATAATAATAATAATAATAATAATAATAATAATAATAATAATAATAATAATAATAATAATAATAATAATAATAATAATAATAATAATAATAATAATAATAATAATAATAATAAATAAACAGTTACACGGTTTATAAATTGAATGGAAACTTTCTAATATAAATTGAAACTTTTTAATAAGAAATGGTTTTTTATTTCTAAAAACAACTACATGGTTTACTAATTTGAATGGAAGTTTTTTTTATTAAACGAAAATGAATAATTAAAAAAGATAACTACAAATTAAACTCGTAAGTATTGCATCAAGAGTCACACCAAAATCACAAGTTCACAATTATAATTATTTGCCGCTATATACAATCGCTTTGCCCGATTATTCGTCTTATATCTTATTATTTAAAATGTTTTTCATAACAATACTAAAAAGTACTGTTGTAAATAAACTTAAGAGTAAAGTGGGTTTTTAATCCCTTTTTGAACGTCAAGCCTATATAAAAGTAAATATGGTCAAGCTAGTTATCACTTCTCCCCCTATAGTTATAGCAGTACTAGGGAATTATCTACAAACTGTATTTGTCGAGAATATATTATGTTTTTATTTATTTCCAATTTCGTGTTGTGATGACATATAAAAATATTTTTTTGTAAATCTAACAGATCGATGACAGGTAAGAATATACAAATTTTAATAACAAAATATAATAAATGTCGATATAATGTGATTTTGGAATAAAACTTATTGATTGTGTTTTGTTTCTCTTCTTCAAACATGTGAATCTTGCTTGGTACTCGGACAAATGTTAATGTAAATTTTCAAGTTTATTATTCTTAATATTTATATTGTCGATTATTTAAAAAAAATGTTATTACATGTAAGCATAACTTATAAATGGGAAAGATAAAATAAAATTCAAGATTACTATGTAAATGATCAGTCGTCAAGATTACTATGTAAATGATTAGAGTCGTCCTGTGAATTCTGAAAACCCTGTGCAATATTTACATTACGGTCCCTTTTGAAAACAAAAATAATTCAGATGTATAAAAATTTATGTTACAAAAGAACAATTAAAATTAAAATATGTAGAAGCAACAACGGCTCTCAAATAATGCGACCTTTGTTTAAAAAGAATACGTAAAGTATGCTATATATGTAACGTATATTATCATTTATTCATAAAGTGTTTTTCCTTTTTAAATGTTTTCAAACATAGGTTGAAAATGCTAACTTTATAAACTGTTTATACTTATTTAAAAATAAAAGTTTAAAAGTTGGACATTTGTGTAAAATCCGAAAACTTTAGGGGCAATATGTAGATAACCGAAATAGTCATCTTCCTCACGTTGTTAAACAATTCAGATCCAGACAACGACAACCCTTGCGTATACCCATTTTTCTAATTTACATGCTTCTAAGCGACATTTTATGTGAAATTTAATTATCTTTACATTTCTAAATACGTTATTACTGACTTTTTGCTCGAAATCTGATTAAACCGGGCCAAATGTCCAAAATCGTGGTGCCCCTAAGAAATTGGGGCCCTCTGTCGTTGATCATCCCGCACATGCTAACATCCGGCCCTGTAAATGATTAAAAGGATTTTTGAATAAACAAATACCAAAAAACATGCAAACATTCACATGGGAATAAAAAAATCACTAACATATAATTGTAAGAAAACAATATTATATGATAAAAATTGCACATTTTATGTATCAAAACCTAGTAAATGAAAAACAAAGTTGTCAAGAATAAGTTCATCGAGATGTTATACCTACGCGTTGCAGCAAATGTAAAACATTTTTATTTTAGCAATAATATAGAGTTTTCATGTAAAATAATAAATATATATTATTTTACTATCTATACAACTTATAGAGCATATATGCTTAATCATTAAACAAAAGAAAAAAAAGAAAAAAATGAGTAAAGTGTTTTCCAAAAATACCCCTTAATTGCTTTTTAAACTTTAATCTAAAATGACAACTTTTAAAATGGTAATTTAAACAAGCGATGTAAACTTCATAATAAATAAATAGATAACATGGTTTATAAATTGAATGAAAACTTTTTATTAAGACGCGGTTTTTAATTTCTAAAGAGAGATACATGATTTACCAAATTTGAATGGAAGTTTTTCTATCAAACGAAAATGAATAATTAAAAAGGATAACTGCAAACTGAAACCGTAAGTGTTGCATCAAGAGTTACACCAAAATCAAAAGTTCTCAAGTATAATTTATTTGCTGCTATATTACGTCGCTTTGCATGGGTATTCGTCTTATATTTTATTATTCAAAATGGCTTTCATAACATTCCTAAAAGGTAAATGATTTAGATGCTTAGCTTATGTGACTACTATTATGCCTAATCCATTCATTATTTAACACATAGATTCCATAATTTCTCTCTTTTCAAACTTATCATTGATCTTGCTAACTATATGGTAATATTTATTAGGCATGTCAATCATTACTCTTACTAAAAAGTAATGATGTAAAGAAACTTAAAAGTAGAGTATGTTTTTACTCCCTCTTTTAAAGTCGAGCCTATATAAAAGTAAATACGGTCTAACTAGTTATCACTTCCTCCCCTATAGTTATAGCGGTATTGGGGAATTCTGCAAACTATATTTGATGAGAATATCTTACGTTTTTATTTATTTCCAGTTTCATGTTATGATTACAGATAAGAATATTTTCTCATAAATGTAACAGATCGAAAATATGAAGAACGTCGATATAAAGTGATTCTAAAATAAATATATTGATTTTGTCTTTTCTTTATTTCTTTTCCATATAAGGTATATATCACTATTGTTTATTAAATATAATTATTCATAAAATTTGATATTCTTTTGTTTTATTCAACTTTTCCATATAAGGTATATATCACTATTGTTTATTAAATATAATTATTCATAAAATTTGATATTCTTTTGTTTTATTCTACTTTGTGTTGTGATCGCAGGTAACAAATTAGTTATTGCAAAAGTAACTACGGAAAGCTGGAGCCTGGAAGGGGGTTGAATTTTTTTACCGATTTATCATTTTCAAATTACATTTTTGGAAACTTTAGATTCTAGTTTATGTGAGATCAATAGACAACAATATAAACACTCAACACAATGAACAATATCAATTAATAACTATGAAATAATGAAAGTAAAGTAAATGTAAAGAGTTAGATAAGATGACACCGTGATTTATAGTGGTTCAGTAATGAAGCTCCTCTTTGCCCTACTCCACTCCTCGAGTACAACTCGAGAGTTCACTTCACTATGTCAACAAGCTCCTTTCAGGCAAAGTAAACCGTACACATCGCTTATACCAAGTTAATTTTAAGAAACCCCGTGTATTACACGGGTCTTAAACTAGTTTTCCATTACAAAACTTATTTTTATTAGCATGGGATGATGCGGTTATTTCTCGTAAAGTTTTCAGTTTACATACCGAACATGAATTTCGGTTTTTGTTAAAATAAAAACTTGGCCGCTGGTTTTTGAACTAGTTAGGTAATTTTGTTGCTTTAACTTTTAGGTTTCGGTTTTCGGCTTTCTTGCTTATCCCAACAATACCAAATAAGAAAAAAGTTCATTTGCTTACTCTTATTTTGGTGCTTACTAAGGGACAAATACACACCATCTATTTAGTTTGATCTAATGATGAGGATTAAACCTAAGATTTAATATGTTTAACCTTAATTCTCTCAACTATATAAAGCCTCATTTTTCTTCTTTTTTTTTTTTTTTTTTTTTTTTTTTTTTTTTTTTTCATTTGCTTCATTTTTTTTCACACTGTTACTGTGTATTTTTCTCCCAGCCTGCTCTCATCCCTTCTCTCCAAAAAGTAGTTATTCCAATCAACTGTTACCATTTGATCATCACCATTACCATTCCAATCATCATCACTATTCTTATCAGCATCACTGTTCCGATCATCATCTCATCATCACCTCCCGATCATTATCATCCTTTTTTATGTCTTTTTTTATTTGAATGAACCGTTTGTTTTAGAAGCTGATTTGATTGATATTGTTGCGGTTGATAATGTTGTTGATCGGTTGTTAATTATATGGATTAAGTTGTTTAACATTCCTTTTGATCAAGTTGCACAACAAGTGTTTGATGAAATGTTTGAGTGAGAAATATTTGATAATCTTGTTATATGCTCCTATAATTTTGCTTATTAATTAAGTTGTTAATTGAATTTTTGTTTTTAAGTGCATTGGAATGCTATTTTTATGTCTGATTGCTGCTTTTGAATCTGCTCTCTATCATACGTGTAAATATCATCAGTGATATCTGAAGTTGATAATATTATAATTTTGTTGTTTTATGTGCTTTTCAAGATACCACCATTGGATGCAGTAGAAGCTCTCATGCCTTGTCCAATGCTTATAATGATGGGCATGGAAGTTTGAATTATGGAAATAAATTAGCTAACCGAAGTTCAGGGCGTTAAGCTCCTGTCTGGCTTGAAACTGGAGATCCAATCGATAATGTTTTTCTTATGAAACTTAGTGCTTGTTAAGATAGGTTCTATTAATGTTTGTGGTGTATGAATGCTTTAACTTTGTCTAGAGCACAACAAATATGTACTCTGAGATGCGTGGTGAAGCTCATGATCATGCACGTTTACACAATTTATACTTTTAACATTGAACTAAATTTTCTCTCAGATTGATGCTGCAAAACATGTTGGAAAAGTTTTTGAACCATTCAAGGCCCCTTTCACCCTATTGGACAAGATAATACAATTTATGATATCTTTATTACCTAGTAAAATGCTTTTGATTGTTATGCTTGTGGAGGTCGTTGCCTAGGTGTTATCTACCTTTACATCTTTGGTCTCGTCTTGAATGGTAAAACATGATGGTAATAGTATGCACATATCTTTGTGAGTTCACTTCCCAAGAGGACATTTAGTGTACAATTGACTAAGATTTTAATGTTCTTGTCGTAATGTGGCAGTTATTACACAATGGTTAACATCAGTCGGTTTTTAGGCTGAAATTGAGTGGGAATCAGGAGGGTATAAAAGAGTTACAAATAAACAAAATGCTTGCTTTGAACTGTAGTTTTGTAGTATCACTTGTGATATTTTATTTTATTTATAGGTTTTGATATTTACTGGTAAAACTTTATTATATGTCATGTATAGTATCACTTATGATATTCTATTGTTATTGTTTTATAATCATAGTTAAAGCTCCTTTTTTTTTTTAAGTTGTGATGATACCCTATTTACTGTGTGTTTACCTTTGTTTACAGCTTCTAATAGTATGAAAACACCTCATCCGTTTAATCATCATGAGTTTATTGACACTCTTGGAGGATACAATTTTTTTATTTTTTTATTTTTTTGACGCAACACTTTCTTTGATTTTTAAAATATGCCAACTTTTTTTATTTTATTAGTTTTGTTTCTTATTTTTATACATATTTAGTATATGTAATTGAGAGTGTTATATCTCTTGTGATATGAAACATTTTAATGTAAAACAAAATGTTTAGTTAGCTAAAAGTAATATCACATGTGATACTGTTAGTTTACATACAAATGATCATACAAGTCACTTAGCCATTCCCAAAAATAGTCCAAACTCGGGCACCATGCAATGTGGTTCGGGACCTAATAAATACATATTTGGTGTCGAATACGGTGTTAACCCTATCGAAACATGCACACTCTATCAATTAAGAAAATAAACGCATTACAAATCTAACATAAGCATGTTATAAGATCAATATCTCTTGTGATTTCTCATATTATCACAACAATCTCTTAATAACTATTAACTACCACACTTTTATTGCTAATTTGTAGTGTATCTCATTCTCATGCTCTTCAACTTTTTTAAGGAGACTTTGATATCACAGGTAATATCACAGATGTGTCAGCTTCTTCTATTTGTTGAATCATGTGTGATATCACGTATATCACATGTGATATAACAGGTGTTTGAGCTTCTTCACTTTGTTTATAAAGATGTTGTGCTTTGTT
This sequence comes from Artemisia argyi, assembly GCA_030686995.1. NCBI lineage: Eukaryota > Viridiplantae > Streptophyta > Magnoliopsida > Asterales > Asteraceae > Artemisia > Artemisia argyi. The sequence goes on along the minus strand of CM060697.1, from coordinate 141,970,336 downwards.
TAACTATAGCTTCTTCAGTTTGCTGATTCAACCATAGATGTTTTCAAATCTTATTTTAAAACCTATTGAAATATGCACAATGTATCCATTAAACATACAAATCCACCACAAATCTAACATAAAGATCATAATATCTCTTGTTTTCAATTAAATCTAACCTTTAATATATCATATTTTCACAAAAACACAAAAATCTCAAAAAAAATGTCATCCAAAACACAAATAAAATCTAGAAACAAGAACAAAATCATCACAATCATCACATAATCACATTTATCCATCAATAAACAACTAAAAATCAACAAAAACACAAAAATCTTTATAAATAACAACAAAAACATAAATAAAATCCATTAATAAGAACAAAATTACAAAAATAGTTAAATAACCACTAAATAAAGAATTGGAAGCACCGTACGATCATCTTGAGTTTGATTTGGTTCATTTTTAATCGTTTTTTTTCCAGATTTGGTTCTACATGCGTCGATTGTTCCATTTTTGTATGTTTTATTTGATTTTTACGATTAAAAGTGGTTGTATATTGATTTTTTTGTAGTTACTAAATTTTGTTATAGAGAGAAATTGAGTTAGGTGTGTTTTTCTGTGTGTCAGATTTTGACTAGAGAGAGAAAGTGAGATACTGAAATGAGAGAAAGTGATCCATTTGGAGGTGGGTGAGAATTCGTTATTTACAAAAGTGGTCGTTCCGTGTTTTTTATTATTAAAATTTGTCTTTTTGATCTGATGGTGGAGATCCGTCCCTTGGTAAGTAGCAAAAAGAAGCAAAATAAAGCCACTCTACCAAATAATATACAACTAGAATGGCGATGGCCGGCCACGTTGCGGCTTGGTGGTGGGTTTTTTTTTTTTTTTTTTTTTTTTTTTTTTTTTTTTTTTTTTTAATGATGTTTTTTTTCGAAGGTATTTTTCAAAGCATAATATTGAGAATGATCATTTTCCTCCTGATCAACCATCATAAAGATCAAATATTTATATAAGTAACATAGATCAAAAAACAGTTGTATAATAGTTGCAGGTGAGATATTATATAAGAAATATATTTACAATATGTATTTCATGCTCCTATATTATTACCAACACCATAATCAGGTATCCCAGGACTTGTATAAGCACCCGAGTTGCAAAATGAAGTTGAACTCTTACGTACGGATCGTAGATGTCACCACTACAAAAAAGACTAAAAAGAGCGGTTAGAATGCCTTAAAAAGATCGGTGACCAACCGCTCTAACTAAGGGTGATCTATTTGAGGGAGCATATATATAGATCGGTGCATAACCGATCTTTTTGAGACTTCAATTACAACGGGCACCAGCAAAGAAGCGATCTATTAATGGGATTTGGCGGGTAGCACTGGACTAGTTAGATCAGTTATTAAACTTGAACCGATCTATTTGAAACCTGTGATTCAGAAACAATAGCACTAATATTTGATTTTTCCAGAATTTCTCCTTAATTTAATCATACAATCATACAAAAGTGCAGGCTTTTCTGGAATTGCATTCATTACCATGTTGGAGAACATATTCAAATACAAATAACTTAGATAAAGATTCAACATTTAAGTTACAGCCCAAAACAACTTCAGTTAGATACGAGCTTAACAAAGTGCTAGTAAGTACATACTACTAGCCACAAATCCAAGCTGCCGAGTTTCAAATACTAAGTACAAAGTGCTACTAAGTACTAACTATTAGCCAAAAAGCAATCAAGGATGCAAAAGAGTAAAGCTCGATGACCTTTAAATCCATTCCTTATAGGGCTGTCGATATTGTTGTTGTCGTTGTTACCTGCTGTCAACATAAAAATAAACTAAATCATAATCTACAAGGATAGTTCAACACGACATCAAGAATTGTATACATTTTCGTTTACGAATATTGCTTGGATGAGATATATCATTTATAAGTAGAGAGGTTTGGAAGTGTTTGTGTACAGTTTGCTTTTTTAATGTACAACAAATTGTTCATTTGTCTGAGCTTGTTTAGCATATTAACGAACGACCATGAACGAACACAAACAAATTCTTGTTCATTTATTTGTTCAATTAAACTTATGCCAAAAAAACACTAACAAACCCTTCTCTTGCGATACTAATACAATCAAAATATGATTTAGCCCGACGTTGCTCTAAAAGTCTAAAACTAACAATACCAAAATCTAAAATAGATATAGCCAAGCATTTATCAATTTATAATACAAAAGATTGCAAATCGTCAGATCATATTAACAAATATCAACAGACCAACAAGCACTCGTAAAAACTTCAAAAACTTCATAGTAACATACCTCATAAGTCACGCCACAATGAAAACCAAGCATTGACGACGGCGTCTATCTCACGTATACTTAACGACTTCTCTTCACCCCAAGGGAGCTATATGTACCATAATAAATAAGTAAAAAGTGTTACAGCATTTGCCATTTGGTATAAAAAAGAAAATTCAAAGATATTTAACAAGTACATACTATATTCGGAAAATCATCATGTTGATATTTCAGCACAAAGTCGAGCACCCACTTCATGACATAGAATCCACACTCCCACGTGTCCTCTTGCAGATTTACAACAGGCAGCTCCCAACTCAAATGTCCAACAGCCCTAAAAAGAGAGAAAATAAGCAACGGTTTCTCTATTGATGATTATAAAAATAAGTGAACTCGAATTCAACTTAAAAATAATATTACCGTTCCACATGTTTAACAAGGTAGTAGTCTTCCTTGGTTCTCTTTTTCTCCCACTTATAAGAATCTAATATGAATCCTCTTCCGTGCTTTGGGCAAATAATCAGAAGAACATGATGACCACTGTATATGTGCAAACAATAGATAACATGATGACCACTGTATAGAACAGGTAACTTAAAAAAATATAAAGATAAAGATGGTACCATCTTACCTTTGTAGGTACGGTGCCACAAAAAAGTCGTAACCCGAAGTCTCAGAATTCAATGCTTCTGTCAAATAAATCACAACATTAATGTCCGTTTCCATGTGTGTGTCTGCTGTTATCATTTCTGGGTTCAAGAAACCAGTCCTGTTATTTTGGTTTGGTGAGTTTGCCTTGAGAATATAAAGTGACCTGATTAAAGAAATTAACAAATTTTGATCAAAAACAGAAGTCTTACGTTCATAGAAACCAGTCCTGTTATTTTGGTTTGGTGAGTTTGCCTTGAGAATACAAATTTTGATCAAAAACAGAAGTCTTCTTGTTATAAAATAAAAGAGAGAAATAGTAAACATAGTTATAACATTAAGTACCTTTAAAATTGAGACAATATAGATACTTGAAATAGAAGATTTTTTTGAAGCATTTATTGTGTTTTTTTGGGAGAATTTATTGAGTTTATTTGGATGTATTGTTGAAAATATGAAACATCTAGCAATAATGTCTGCTGATAGGAAGCCGTTACTGTAGCAGGTTCAAATAGATCGGTTATTAAGAAAAAAACCGATCTATTTAAAGAAAACGTAGATACAGCTATGTTGCGTTGGAGTTTGTGGTATATAAATAGATCGGTTGATACAAAAAGACCGATCTAATTATATTTAAAATTAATTAGAGCAGTTTTTATCTTAATAACCGATCTATTTATTACCTCTCCCCTTCTTTTTCGTTAATTAGATCAGGTTTTAGCAAAACCGCTCTATTTAAGGTGATCTATTTAAGCTTTTGTGAAGTAGTGTGTGGTTATAGACCTGCATTGCATTGCTTGCTTGTGGACTAATCACTAATTAAATGTCTTCTACAAAAATCTGCAGTTCCAAATTTAGTACCAATAAGCAGTTATATGCAAACAGACCATGTAAAAATTCAAACATAAGCAAATAAGGTGCCGTTATAATAAATTATCACAAATTACACTAAAATTTACCTTTCACATATCTCGACTATCTTAATGCTCTCAGTATCCTTTTTCTCAAACAGACCATGTAAAAGTAAGACTACAGAGTGCTTATTTGTTGAAAACGATAAGCCTCTGAGACGCAACCTCTGAACCACACCCCTGGACTACACTCCACCTGAATGACACCACAAGTCTGCACCGCACCCCTTTAACCCCAAAACTTGAAAAAAATGATTCCTTTCATTACCATTGCGACCATTTTTTAAACCAAATACTAAAAAAAAAAAAAAAAAAAAAAAAAAAAAAAAAAAAAAAAAAAAAAAACATATAAAATTCACTTCTTTGTATCCACGAATTGATTATAAAGTTGTACAATAATATGAAAAAGGAAAACTGATGACTATGCATAAATTTAGTATACTTTTTTTTCAAAAATTCGATCAAACATTAAATGAAAATGACATGTATCTTAAATTGAGAGTAAAGGGGCAAGAAGAATATAGACTTGCCTCTTGGAATATCTTTAAGAGCAGTTCAATGGCGACATTTTCCCACAAACTGCTGGTCCTGTGCACATCCCTCTCTCACTTAGACTTACAACCTTCAAATTGGGCTGCTGCAGCCTTTTTTGCCATTTGGTTTTTGTAGCAATAATCAACAGCGGTCGCTTTGGTTAGTGCAAGGTTCTTGGGAATAGCTGCATCGTCATTCAGAAAGCACACAATCATTCAAATTACACATATATTCGGCAGTAAGTACACTTTTTAAAATTCACGTTTCCAAGTTCAAAGGACTATAAGCAAATTCCAAATAGAGTACTTTATTTCTAAATGTAGAAGCAATACAAAATGCCCGTCACACAACATTTTACAGCAGCAAATAATGGAGTAAATTTTACCTGCGAACAACTTGGATTCAATTTGTGCGTTTTAAGAATGGCAAAAATTCTATATACTTAGATTAGTGATCTACTTGATTCAAAAGAAGGCAAGCACACCAATATATAATACACAACAACAGTACATGGATACATTTAGTTATAAAGTTTCCTAACAAATAATAACGATATCAGTTCTATAACACTTCCTTTACATAAGGCATGCTAAGTTGATAAGTAAAATGGGTCAAAATAAAATCAACACATGTCATATGTACATTACTCTAGTGAAGATACATATACTCTAGTGGTCCTGCACAATTATCATGAAAATGAAAGCTAGTAAGCAAGAAAGAAAAGAGTAACCAAACCATACCTCGAGCATATAGGCACAACACAACATCTACAATATAAAAAAATAAACTAACAGTCAAATAACCTCGAAGAGTCGAACATTTTGTGGCTGGTGTTTCCGTATGAGCTACTATCACCCGAGTCTAGTCCTGTTGTTGTCCCTACAATAACAAGAACCATCAATACATCAGTATTAGGTAAATTGCAAGCTGGACAGTGCTTAAAAGAGAAAACCCTAAAGAGTGTCTACAGTTCAAGAATTTTACCATGTCTAAATGTACTAACTAAGTTACGGTTAGCAGACGGTTGTAAAGACCGACGATTGGTGTGCAAGTTACTGCATGCACCGAGTGATGATTCCATTATACATGTGAAAATAATACAAAGCCGAAATTTAACATGACACCAATGATTGTCCATCGAACATCTTGAAGTATTCTGAAACGCAAAAGTAAAGAAATGAATTACTTCAACACCAATACGATTGCATCTATTCTTCATATGTTGACCGTCAGAAACATTTTTTTAACACGCCTAACATACGAACGACTGTTAATGGTAGCAGGCTTCGTTAACGATTTATCAGCAAGAGATAAATGTATGACAATGATGGACCACCGATTTTTGTAAGTAGGTACGTAGTAATTAGCTTTAATAGTTCTTTTAATTGGTTTAATGCCTGACTCGGTAGTCCATCATCCCGAGGCCTATGTCTCAGTTACCACTTACAGCCCATTTACAACCCAGCCCACAAAAAGCCCAAAATCAAACCCTAAATCCCCTACATATACACACACAACCCTAGCAGCTCATTTCACCGTCACCCACTCTCTTATTATCATCTCTCATTACTAGCTTTAGGGTTTACAAACACAACCATGGCAACCGCCGCCGCCCCAAATTCCGTCCAGTGCTTCGGCCGCAAGAAAACCGCCGTAGCAGTCACCCACTGCAAGGCCGGGCGTGGCCTCATCAAGGTGAACGGTGTCCCCATCGAACACATCCAGCCAGAAATCCTCCGTACCAAGGTGTACGAACCAATCTTGCTAGTGGGTCGAAGCAAGTATGCAGGTGTTGACATGAGGATCAGGGTGAAAGGTGGAGGTCACACTTCACAGATCTATGCTATCAGACAGAGTATTGCTAAGGCTCTTGTGGCTTATTACCAGAAGTTTGTTGATGAGGAAAGTAAGAAGGAGATTAAGGATGTGCTTGTTAGGTATGACAGGACTTTGCTTGTTGCTGATCCTAGAAGGTGTGAGCCCAAGAAGTTTGGTGGGCGTGGTGCTCGTGCAAGGTTCCAGAAGTCTTACCGTTAAGCGGCATGGGAAATGGTCTGCTTTTTATGTTTTGGTGTCTTTGGATTTAAAAAAGATGTTTTGTTTTAATGGTTATGTTTTGGATTATTAGTTTTGCATGTTAGACTTATGTTTTGATGATGGATTATGATGGTTGTATGTGATTTGGTATAATCACTTTATGATCATGTTATGAGTATTTATTATGTTCTCTTTTAATGTTCTGCTACTGATGATATTTGTGATGTTTTACTTTTTTATGTTTTGGGTTTGGTTTCATTGGGCTACATTTTTAGGATTTGATGCTTGTTTGATGGTTATAGGTTTTATAAAATGAGTATATGTTTAAGTTAGATATATGGTAGTAGATTATGTATGAGTTTTTTGATTAGCAAGTGATTGAGTATTTTATGATATATAGGTATTTGATTGTTTTTTGTTTCAAATTTGTTATTATTTTGTTTTGGTGGTATTTATGTAGTCTGATGTTGGGTTAAGAATTATTACTGAGGAATTTTTAGTTTGTTGATAAATAGCTGGATTGTTATGGTTGTTTAGGGAAAAAAAAAGTTCAGCTTGAGATTGTTAAGGATTCCTTAATGAAGCTTTTCATTTGATTAGTAGGTAAAAGCATAGACTGTTAAACAGTCATTTTGACATATTTCCAGATAGCTAAGTTTATTTTGACATATTTCCAGATAGCTAAGTTATAGTCTAATAACTAACATAATGATCACCTTCTAATTGATCAAGTGTGTGTGTGTGTGACAACCTACACCAGCGTTAATATATAAAGTTGATTTGCAGTTGACAGAAATCGTGTGTGACAACCTACACCGCAATGGGTCAACTTGTTCAAAGAATGATTCTATCATTAGTTGTGTTCACAAAGTTAGTGAGATTACCAATAATCATAATAAATTTTAGTGCGCGAAATTATTTTAAATACAAAATTGACACTGATGGTTACTCTGCAACTTTACCATTCAATAATCAGAATTTGTTAAACACTCTTAGCAATTGATTAATCATTATCACTTAAAACTGAGCGCCATCTCTCTCGTGCTTCATTTGGTGGCGACTTTGTTATTTTTTTGATAGTTTATATTAAATCTTTCGAAATAAGAGGATTGTATGGCCTGTCGGTGAGCGCCATCTCTCTGGTGCTTCATTTGGTGGCGACTGTGTTATTTTTTGTTAGTTTATATTAAATCTTTCGAAATAAGAGGATTGTATGGCCTGTCGGTCGTTCTCCAGAACCACATCACACGAGACTTCAGTCTCCTAATTTTTGGCAAACGTTTTGGCCTTGTATCGACTAGGCAAACTATGCAGTATGCACTATGAAAAGGTTAGGATAACCCATTTTGAATATGAGTTTGTCTGATTGATATTCAGTATTTCACTATATTACACAACTGTCACATACTTGAATTTGACAAAGACGGAGGAGTCGATGACCGGTGTTAGTCAGAGTCCTGCTGGAAACATACACACACACACACGCCACTTGCAACTCAGAAACCTATACCAAGCCATTTGCGTCATTTTGTTCATGCCGATTACTCTCTCTCTGACTTCATATTTAATACTTTGATACGAATTTATTTATGCAATACTAGACATAACCAAGCTCATAAACACAAGTCATTAAGCTCACTACATAAACAACTAAACACCATTCTAGAAACCATCCCATTTCTATGCACCAATGGTGAGCACCTTCTTGCTGCTTCCTCTCTTCTTCCTAAACAAAAGCTTCCTCAACAGCTCAGTACCTTTACCCCGCTTCTTACTAGGTACAATGACCAAAGCGCGTGACTTGCAGCTCCCAACACGAACAACAGGTAGTGGTACTTTTGTTTCTGTAGCAGTTATGACCTCCTTAGTCTTGGGAGAGCTTAAATCCTCCATGTCACTAGTGTCCTCTGCCACCATATGATCACGTAGAGATGAATGCTGGCTTGACTTTTTATCAGTAGTCAAATCTGATTGTTCTGTTGGTGGTTTCAGTGCTTTTAACTGGCGGCTGATGCTGAATATGGTTTCTTGACACTCCGCCAATTTTGCAGAAGCTACTGTTAATTCCCATCCCTGCAAAGTTGTCGCAACTTATCTCATTTTTCATAAATGATCTATGTGTAAAAAGAATTTGATCATGCATACAAACAGGGTAGGGACGAAAAGATATAATAACATCACCAAATTTAAAATTACGGATAGAATGATTATGTAAAGATTAAAAGGTCAAAAGTTGTGCACGCTATCTTGGCTTTTCGGGTGTTAGTTTGAAAAATCATTTGTTACTTTTAGCTAGAGGTGGCAATTTCGAGCCTGTTAGTTAAAAATGGTTGATTCAGGGTAGGTTTATCTCAACCGGTTAAAACCAAAGAAATCAAGTTTGAAAGGAAATGGGTCAAACAGGTCAATTGTGGCACAAAATGTATTTTTGATGCATAAAAGCGAGTAAATCATTCTATTCAGCCTGCCATTGGGAGGATAGACTATTTGTAACCATTTTTAACATATTAATACGTACAAAAAATTATTATATATGGAATAAAGTGTTTTGGATCAACCAACCACCAACGTTCCATTCAAGTGCCATTTACCAATTTTGACTGGAGGGCTATTTGTTCACCTATATAGTTTTAGCATAATATTTGGAAAAAATTTCATCCAATTCCAGAATTTATCGAGTTACTAAACAATCCGACCCGCCCTTTTAGCCACCTCTAGTTTTAGCACAACGTTGACTTTGACTGTTTAAGGTGGAATCACGTCTCGTTCCTGTAAAGATAAAAAAAGTGCTTACAGTTTGTGGTTGTTTCACCTCTTGCTCAACATCTCCATTCACCGCATCTTTATTAGACGCACTGCACATTACATCTTCTAAATCAGACGACATTTCAATTTTCCAAATCTGTTACAGATAATCAAAATCAGAAAGCTAAAAGTGGGTATACCTTGCTAGTTGGAGTTGTAGATCGAGACATGTTGCTTCAAGTTCTTCACAGCAATGACTTCTATCTTCTAGTTCCACTTTAAGAGCCGATAACTTCTGATTCGCTTCGTTTATTTGAACTGTAGCAACCGATAGTTTATGATCAAGCTCCTCATTGATCAGCTTCTGGTTCTCCAACTGGTCCTCAATCATCAATTTCGACTCTTGCAAACCTTCTGGTTCGGTTTTTAGGCTCACGGTGCCTTTTTCTGGTGATATCATATCTGCCTTGTTAGTTGATGATTTGTCAGTATCAGGCGATTTCCATGTGATGTAACCACTAACTAGATTGTCATTTGAGCCCGAATCATATTGACTTTGTAAAGCTAATCTAATTTCGTCCAAAATATCGTCAAAACCTTTTTTAGAAACTTGGATTTGCTCCGAAATCGCCTTTAGAACAGTTTGTAACCAACTGTCACCTTCTGCCACCGGTACTAACTCTTTGCCTACTGAATCTAGATTGCATGTATCGGCAGAAACTATTGCTAATTTTTCCATCTCAACAAAATCATCCATTAGACTCATATCTGAGACTCCAATCATCGTACGTTGACTAGCACCATTGCCATGACTTACATCACACCTCATTTGAGCAAATTCCTCTTGCAGAAGATGAATTTCATCGTCTCTTTTACGCATACTTTCTTTGAGAATTTTGTTTTCTTCTTCAACTTCACATAAACGGTTTATCATTAAAACCAGGCGTTTATCATGCGAACCTGAGATCAGTTTTGACCTGTCTTAGATTTAAAGTTTCAACTTGGTATTAGATTGGCACATAAACAGACTTTTAAACATTATTTTTATTAGTTACGGGCCTCTAAACTTTTTATTACGTTGGCTATTAGCTACTTATTTTAAAACAGAATGACAAACATTAGTCGAGAACTCAGAGATTGGTCTGTTGTTTTTGTTTTGTTTTGTTTTTGTGGCGTATAAAGCACTATTTTGTTGAGAATTTTTCTAGTTGAAACACATTTAGAGGAAACACTTACAAGGCTTATAACTCTGTAGATATTGTTTTTTGGGTTTCAGAAGGTACATAATTTGTGAGGGTAGCGATCAATTATTGCTGGTGTTTTGGTTTTACTTTTATTTGGTGTTTATTGGTTGAGCTATAGTGGTCATAACATGTCGTGCGTTGGTTCAGAGCTGCATTATAGATTACCAGGTTACATAGATTCCCTGTTGTATACTTTTGTGAATTAGGACTATATGAGCTTTGGTCATAAGATACTGTTTCTGTTGGCCGTTGACACCTTGTAATGCCTGGGTTTTATGGGGATGTTTTGCTGGTCATTTGGATAATGATGTTTTACTTCTAGACAGTGAACGCCATGTGTTGATATGAATGCAACTTTTAAATGCATAGCTTATTTTGCTCAAAAGCTTGAAGCAAGACAAGTTGATAATTTAAATCTGATTTTGCTGTGTGATGCCTTGCATTGATGTTTTTTTTTTTTTTTTTTTTTTTTTTTTATTTACATCTAGACTTTTGGTTGTGTTTCTTCTTTGAACACAGTATTGTTGTTATAACTGGGACATGCATCAGGGGAGTTATAATTGTTTTCTAGATTTTTTAGAATTGGCGCTGTACTAATTTCTAGCTTACCTGGGCTCTTGATTTTAAAACATGATGCAAAACAGCTGCTAAATGCGCGTTACTATTTTATTGTGTTTTTAGTAGGATGAGTTGTGAACTTGTAATTTCGAGGATGCTATATTTCTAGTTATTTAAGGCTACACCAGATGCTCCTACTTTCTATGCCATTTGTTTTAAGTGTGAAACTTGTATACTATTATGGCAAACTCTTAGAAAGATCTTTTGATCTAAAACAGACGTAGAGTTAAAAAGTCTTGCGGCTTGTTAGAAGTTTTGATTCAATGGAACCATTAGCGCATCACTATTATGCGTGTCAAAGTTTCACCTTGGTAGCAAGTGCTGAGACTTAAAACAATGTAACTGCAAAATGTAAAATTTATATGGCCTGTCTTACCAGGAATGCAACTACAACATCTAATAATTATATAGCCAATAGCAAGTGGCATGTTTGTTGATTGCTCACCTTCGTTTAGAATACAACTACAAAATGTAAAACTCATATCGCTAAAAGCAAATGGCGAGTCTTCATTGACTGTTCAAATTGCGAGGATACAAACACCATTTGTGTTATTTGACATATTTTCATATAGCTAAGTTTATTTTGACATATTTCCAGATAGCTTTGTTATAGTCTAATAACTAACATAATGATCACCTTCTAATTGATCAAGTGTGTGTGTGTGACAACCTACACCAGCGTTAATATATAAAGTTGATTTGCAGTTGACAGAAATCGTGTGTGACAACCTACACCGCAATGGGTCAACTTGTTCAAAGAATGATTCTATCATTAGTTGTGTTCACAAAGTTAGTGAGATTACCAATAATCATAATAAATTTTAGTGCGCGAAATTATTTTAAATACAAAATTGACACTGATGGTTACTCTGCAACTTTACCATTCAATAATCAGAATTTGTTAAACACTCTTAGCAATTGATTAATCATTATCACTTAAAACTGAGCGCCATCTCTCTCGTACTTCATTTGGTGGCGACTTTGTTATTTTTTGTTAGTTTATATTAAATCTTTCGAAATACGAGGATTGTATGGTCTGTCGGTCGTTTTCCAGAACCACATCACACGAGACTTAGAGTCTCCTAATTTTTGACAAACGTTTTGGCCTTGTATCAACTAGGCAAACTATGCACTATGCAAAGGTTAGGATAACCCATTTTGAATATGAGTTTGTCTGATTGATGTCTACACTGTACATGTTCAGTATTCACCATATTACACAACTGTCTCATACTTAAATTTGACAAAGATGGAGGAGTCAATGACCGGTGTTAGTCAGAGTCCTGCTGGAAACACACACACACACACACGCCACTTGCAACTCAGAAACCTATACCAAAGGCCATTTGCGTCATTTTGTTCATGCCGATTACTCTCTCTGACTTCATATTTAATACTTTGATACGAATTTATTTATGCAATACTAGATATAACCAAGCTCATAAACACAAGTCATTAAGCTCACTACATAAACAACTAAACACCATTCTAGAAACCATCCCATTTCTATGCACCAATGGTGAGCACCTTCTTGCTGCTTCCTCTCTTCTTCCTAAACAAAAGCTTCCTCAACAGCTCGGTACCTTTACCCCGCTTCTTACTAGGTACAATGACCAAAGCGCGTGACTTGCAGCTCCCAACACGAACAACAGGTAGTGGTACTTTTGTTTCTGTAGCAATTATGACCTCCTTAGTCTTGGGAGAGCTTAAATCCTCCATGTCACCAGTGTCCTCTGCCACCATATGATCACGTAGAGATGAATGCTGGCTTGACTTTTTATCAGTAGTCAAATCTGATTGTTCTGTTGGTGGTGTCAGTGCTTTTAACTGGCGGCTGATGCTGAATATGGTTTCTTGACACTCCGCCAATTTTGCAGAAGCTACTGTTAATTCCCATCCCTGCAAAGTTCTCGCAACTTATATCTCTTTTTTCATAAATTATCTATGTGTAAAAAGAATTTGATCATGCATACAAACAGGGTAGGGACGAAAATATTTAATAAAATCATCAAATTTAAAATTACGGATAGAGTGATTATGTAAAGATTAAAAAGGTCAAACTTTGTGCTCGCTATCTTGGCTTTTCGGGTGTTAGTTTGAAAAATCATTTGTTACTTTTAGCTAGAGGTGGCAATTTCGACCCTGTTAGTTAAAAATGGTTTGATTCAGGGTAGGTTTATCTCAACCGGTTAAAACCAAAGAAATCAAGTTTGAAAGGAAATGGGTCAAACGGGTCAATTGTGGCACAAAATATATTTTTGATGCATAAAAGAGAGTAAATCATTCTATTCAGCCTGCCATTGAGAGGATAGACTATTTGTAATCATTTTTAACATATTAATACATGTAAAAAAAATTATTATATATGGAATAAAGTGTTTTGGATCAACCAACGTTCCATTCAAGTGCCAAACATTTACCTGTTTTGACTGGAGGGCTATTTGTTCACCTATAGTTTTAGCATAAATATTTGGAAAAAAATTTCATCCAATTCCAGAATTTATCGAGTTACTAAACAATTCCACCCACCCTTTTAGCCACCCCTAGTTTTAGCACAACGTTGACCTTGACTGTTTAAGGTGGAATCACTCATTCCTGTAAAGATAAAAATAGTGCTTACAGTTTGTGGTTGTTTCACCTCTTGCTCAACATCTACATTCACCGCATCTTTATTAGACGCACTGCACATTACATCTTCTAAATCAGACGACATTTCAATTTTCCAAATCTGTTACAGATAATCAAAATCAGAAAGCTTAAAGTGGGTATACCTTGCTAGTTGGAGTTGTAGATCGAGACATGTTGCTTCAAGTTCTTCACAGCAATGACTTCTATCTTCTAGTTCCACTTTAAGAGCCGATAACTTCTGATTCGCTTCGTTTATTTGAACTGTAGCAACCGATAGTCTATGATCAAGCTCCTCATTGATCAGCTTCTGGTTCTCCAACTGGTCCTCAATCATCAATTTCGACTCTTGCAAACCTTCTGGTTCGGTTTTTGGGCTCACGGTGCCTTTTTCTGGCGATATCATATCTGCCTTGTTAGTTGATGATTTGTCAGTATCAGGCGATTTCCATGTGATGTAACCACTAACTAGATTGTCATTTGAGCCTGAATCATATCGACTTTGTAAAGCTAATCTAATTTCGTCCAAAATATCGTCAAAACCTTTATTAGAAACGTGGATTTGCTCCGAAATCGCCTTTAGAACAGTTTGTAACCAAATGTCACCTTCTGCCACCGGTACTAACTCTTTGCCTACTGAATCTAGATTGCATGTATCGGCAGAAACTATTGCTAATTTTTCCATCTCAACAAAATCATCCATTAGACTCATATCTGAGACTCCAATCATCGTACGTTGACTAGCACCATTGTCATGACTTACATCACACCTCATTTGAGCAAATTCCTCTTGCAGAAGATGAATTTCATCGTCTCTTTTACGCATACTTTCTTTGAGAATCTTGTTTTCTTCTTCAACTTCACATAAACGGTTTATCATTAAAACCAGGCGTTTATCATGCGAACCTGTGATCTGTTTTTTCACCACTGATCGAAGTTTCTGACATTCTGCTTCTAACTTCACCACCCTTTTCATACTTTCTTGATGCTGTCGATTTGCCACGTCAGCACATCGGCTTCGTATCTCAAGCTCTCTTTCAAGAACCCGATATTCATATTTCAGAATATCGTTTTCTTTTTCAGCAGAATCTAGTCTCGAAATCAGTTCATTGAACTCTACTGATGCTTGAGACATTTGTTGGCTTACATCTTCGATTAGTTCCTCTTTCATCATAAGAGCCTTAGCAAGGCGCGCATTTTCAACCGTCAGATTTGCGAGTTTGTCACTTACCCGGTTGGCTTGCTCATCTTTTAGAGCACTAACTTGTTGCCGGTAATCCTTCAATGCAGAGTTCAAGTGAATCAATCTCTCATTAGCCTCTATTTTCTGCTGCACTGCTTCTTCTAGTTTTTGATTTTGCAAAGCCATTTCTGCAATGGCTCTTTCCCGACCTTTGAAAACAATAAGATTTAAAAGCAAAAAAACGTTTAAAACTTGATTTGAAAGGAACGAGATCTTAGAAAGAATTGAATTTCAGTTCTTTTTTGATAAATAAAAATAGCAACATACTTTTTCATTTGTCATGTTTTAGTCATTCTATATTTCTTGTATGTCATTTGCGTTATCTTGTAACCATTACCTTAATATTTTCATAGCAAACTTACATTATATGTAAATCAAATACATAAAAAATTACAAAGACTAAAACGGGACAAATGAAAAGGCAAGTAGGTATTTTATGCAAAATAAATAAAGTCCCTAACATAAGAGGATCAATGATTTACCTTCAATGGCTTCTTGTGCGGTTTTTGAATGTTCGCTTATGAGATTGTCTTTGGCATTGCACTCACATAGGAGAGAAGCTACCTTTTCATGGAGGTTTTTCACAGTCCTCTCTAAAGCTGCTTCTCTCTCATACTGAAGTGTCTGTGTTAGTAAATGCAACATGTATTAGCATAATAGAAGTACTTGAAATTTCATAACACTGCATATGGAAGGATTTGTGACTTTAGATAAACAGTTTTGAATTCTTTTATCCAAAATTTTTACAAAATTGAGTAAAGTGCAGTGTGGTTCACATTTTACACAAAAAATATTTTAAAATACGACATGGTTTAAATTATCAACTTCTGGAATTATCATACATGACCACGTGATGTAAACAAACCAAAAAGATGCAAGAAAAGCAATATACATTGCAATAAGGAACTATTTTGAAAAAAAGTTGTAAACGAAAGCCTGTTTACATTCACAATTTATTACAAATTGCCCACTTTATAATGCATTTTGATAATCACTTGTTAAACATCAACGATTTTGGTTATTAGCCTCCTGAACTTTTGTTTTGGTGTTACGAAAAATTCAAGTAGGATTTCTGAAAGTCAATTTGAGGTGAAATGAGGTCTGCTAAAGCTGATGTTGCAACTCAAAAGTAGTTGTTAAGTATACAAGCGATTTTAAGTAATGTGGCAATACAAATACAATTTGCAAATAGGCCAATGAGTACAATTATAAAGTTTAAGAGTCTAACCAACAAAATTGTTAATTTCTTTATGTTAAATAAGAAGCTATGTATCTAGAAGTGGTATGTCTTTTGGTACAGAGTATTAACTAAAACAGTAAAAGTTGTTGCCATTTTTTTTCCTTATATTATGATTCAACTTTAGCAATAATATGTATTCAAACCAAATGGGCAACTATCAATGCTTTAACTACAAGTAGGTATAATAATTTCTTTTCTTCTCATCACTTTCCCTCCTCAATTTATGATTTTATACTAAAACTCATAAATATGTATGTTAGCTGCAGAACTTTTCCTAGATCTGTCACCACTCTAACCACCACTCTACTACTACTTGTAACAACCACTGTACCACTTCTCTAACGTCTCAGTTCATTTAATTCTGTAGAAATCTCATTTTCAGTTTTAAAATTTTTCAAGGTTAATTCCGCAATATAACAACAACAACCTCCTTTAACACTTTTACCAATCAACACAGAGCACTTTTAAATTCTCATAAAATAGCAATCCATTGCTAACAAATAATGAAAACTAGAAATCCATTGTACTTGCTATTTTATGTGAATTGACACAACTCTTCATTTGTTAAACAGATTCCAATTATACAAAAAGCATATTGTTGGTCATCTTGATTCTTGATCATGGGAAAAAACAGGTCGGTCTTTTTGGCATTTAACCAAAAGCTAGTAAACAGAGTTTTAGAATACCTCTGCATCATTTTCAGCTTCAGAGTTTGCATCAATCGACTTCTGTGGAGACCGTTTCTTCCAAAGCCATGTCTTTTGGTCCATGATTTTCTGCTATAGTCCTCCTACAACATCAAGTAAATACAAACAAATAAAAGTAAGACAAACGAAGTATGTATTTCTAAAAGTATTTTTTGAGTAAAGAAAGACTGCATTTTACCAAGTAACACAGGTAATTAACAAAGAAACGCATGGAACTCTAATATAAGCCTTTATTTATAACTAGAAGAAGGCGTATAAAATATATAAAGCAAAAGAACACGCTATATAGAATGCCGTACTATTGTCCCCACTGCATGCATATATATTTATATCACACTACACTTTTCATATTTGTCAAAATAACCTCACTGATTTCATCTTCTTCTTTTTTATTTTGTTATTATTTAATTAAAAAAAAAGGATTATTCCCTGAATCTATGGGGACTTGCACGATAAGAACATTAAATAATTCTAAAAAAAACTAAACTTATCAAGAACACAAGTGCACAACTCATTAGTACAACACAAAACACCCATGAAAGAAGAGAACTATAAGGCACATTAATTCACTGGGTACTTGCCAATTAAACGTGTACCCTGTATCTTGTACAAAACTATGAAGCACTCATGATGATATTATATTTAAACATATAAAACTTATAAGGTTAACTACTTTATTTGAGTAACATTCAAGGCTCCTAGATCCCGAGACCTTTTCTTATAGGATGTGCCAAGTTGGTAGGGACTCCTCTGCTTTTGGCATAATTGCACAAATTAGCTAACATATTTATACTTCTACCAATAATAACAACAAACTTTATACTTTTACCAGCAATAACGATATTTTTTTTGTTCATTTTCTCACGCAATTATGTTGTATAGGTTGAGTAATAAGCTAAGGTTGAGTGATAAGCTATTGAAAGGATTAGCAGCATTGGAGGAAAGGTTGAACTTTAAAGATGAGTTAACCATTTAGAATGCTCTTTGAAAAGCAGAATGCGGTAAAAAAAATTGAAAATGGGTCGTTTTTTTTGATGTAAATTGTGCTAAAGCAAGTAGCTATAAGCATATAACCTTTCTTTTATAAAAGATAAAGCTCTTTTAACGAGAATTAACCTTTCTTTTGTTAAAGGTTGATTAACCTTTCTTTAAGCAGTGAACCTTTCTTTTTGTTCCTATTTCCAAGTAAATGCAAATGAAACAGGCTGATTGGTCCACATGCCCATCCCCCATGACAATATACTAAAGACAATGTTAAACCGACTCAGCCCACTAAAGATAAGAGTCCTCTGTCCAAAACCAACTCAGTAACGAGCGTCAAGATTGACCCCAAAATTGTTGCACGATGTTGATCATTTGATCAACTTTTGCCTTGAAAACCATGTCCGAACCACTAGGTTACTTTAGAGGTTTCTTTTAAAGACACAATTAACTATTTCAACCACACCACCAAATGGCTCACTAGTAAGACACCTAACCTTTTCACAAGAGTTATGGGGTTCAAAACTCACTGGATACACTTTTTTTTTTTTTTTTGGGTTACCTGGTCCTGGGTTTCCGACTCGACATTGCAAGCCGACTAATCCTAGAGCGACTACCTTTTTGGATCACTGGATACACATTTTGTGGTGGCAAGGGTAGTTGGGCTGCGTACATTTCAGTCAAAGACTCAACCTCCTAAAACCTCATCGTTTACCCGTTTTATATTTATTAACCATTTCATGAGAATATAATTAGCACATTCTGGACGTTAACATGTTTTCTTAAATAAATAAAAAATCATCAAAGACATAACACAAAACCATATAACAATCATGAGAAACATAGTAACAAACAAAACAAAACAAAATAACAAAAGATAGAAGCTTACCCGTATGAAGTGAGCTAAGAAAAAAATGAAATGAAAAGTTTAGTTTTGTTTTGGTTGAGGCATGATAGTGTGAGAGAAAATGTGTTGAAAAAGGAGCAACCCACCGACAAGATATATGAGAAGAGTGGGAATGATATAGTAGTGGTAGTGGTGTGGGTGAAGAAAGTAGTGAGTGGGAAAATAATCATATGATGACCAAAGCTAAAGGTGACAAAAAACAAAAAAGGAAATTGAAGTCATGATATGCTACAGTGTGGAGTCCTTTTCATAACAAAGACTTGGACTGTCCCAACGGTTCGTTGGCTAGCTGGCTTGCGTCTATCGGTCGGGTTGTGTTTCTTCTCCTTATCTTACAAGTGTGCTGCTTATTTTTCACTTTTACCAAAATGGCAAAGAGTAAAATTCATTCATTGACGACCAACTCGATCCATATTATTTTTCTTAGATTAGTTACTATAGTCATCAAACACATCAATTTCATATAATTGTCACAACATCATTTAGCATACTAAAAAAAAAACAAAAAAAACTTGAGAAACTGTTTGGTCTGCACCACAGAACCATTGCAAAAATAGCCCATGGCGCGCAGAAATTGTTGAGTGCTAAGGTGATTGCGCGTGGTAAGTGAAGGAGATGGTGGTCATTCACCCACCATAATGACTAGCCTTATCTCTAACTAATTCATCATTACAACGGCATAAGTCTCAATTACCATTTACTATATCAAATATTTATTTAAATTACTAAGCATTCATATTCAAATCTCAAAAGCTTTTTACTATTCTATAACCCTTTTAAAAAATATTTAGTAAAAAAAAATGAAAATATTTTTATGAATAGATTGGTAAACTTCAAGATTTTGGCAAAACTTTTTCCTCTTACTCTATCTTATTTTATTATTCTTTTTCTTTTATGAAAAAGCTTTATAAAGACTTTTAAGTATTAGAGTAATGACTTTAGTTGAATTACACATGAGTAAAATAGATGAGTTATTAATGTAGAAAAATCTTTGAAGACTTGATTGTGGATGCTCTTAAAACACACACAACACTTGCAAACACACAAATAACGTCTCATGATTGCCATAGTTCAATCACCAACATCACGAAACAATCAAAAACTAATGAGTCTCGCATGTGAGAAGAGCCTCTGCAACACGGCTCACGTATGAGAAGACCCACTCGCGCACCTCTCACGCATTGTATTAGATTAAATCTTGTAGGTCCATTTGATAAGTTAATTTGATTTAAAAGTGTGTTTAACACGCTTTCTAAGATATAATTCTTAAAATCATAAAATGATATACTAAGATTTGGATCCATTAAGAAAACTTTATATAGAAGACTCAAATACGAAAGACTTTTCGATTCAATTTTTGTTCAAGCGTAAAACTCATTTTAATGTGATTTTAATCCAAAGTGTGTAACAAAAATTGAATCAAAGTCGAAAGTTTCACTATTTTGCGATATAAGTTCGATTGTAAAGCATATGTACAAATTTAGTGAATCATTAACTCGATTTTCATAAAAATTGTGAGTCAAAGTTGTGATTTATAAATTCGATTAACTATTAATTGATTTTAAAAAGAGTTTTTCTAACTTGTGCCCCGGGCACAAGTTAAGAACACAAAAATGTGTACTTTTTGCGGGTTTTTGTGTCTTTTTCTGTGGGTCCGTGTTACTTTTTAATTAAAAAACTGTTTTTTCTCTGTACTTTTTGTGGGTTCATCAGTACTTTTTGTTTGCCTGAGGCACAAGTTAGAAAAACCTTTTTGAAAAAAATACATGAATCGACGTCTAAACAAAGTCTTCCGAATGAAACCGAGCTTTCAACTATCAGCATGTTTACATTTTATAAAAGTAAGCTAAGGTTTACAAGAAAAAAGTTTTCACACTATTGAAAGAGCTTAAATTATAGTCTAAAAATTTGGTTACGAAATAAAAAACTTGTGTAAGGACTTTTAAACTTGGCTCGAGTTTTGGAGTACAACCCTTTTGTTTAAAACACTATAAAATAAACCAAAAAAATAGTCTAGCTACACACTTTAAGCTACATACTCTACAAAAGTTTCGAAGTACCACCTTCTCTAAAAACTACTGTGGCTACATACTCTAGAAATAAAAGCTTCATGTCAAACACACTCAGCATTAGAACAAGCAGTATCATGCACCCATTATTTAGGGGTGTTATCTTTTAATCATTCTAAACTAATGTATATGGGAAAACAAGTTAAAACTTAAAAGTATTGCAAGTTTTTTATGGACGATGTTCAAAACTTGAGCCTATCCCTTTTCGGTATCCTATGAAAATTGTTTTGTCCTAAAATTTTATTATTTTAATCTGATTAACACAATTGACGGGATGATAAGATTTTTGTCTTCTTTAAACAATATGTTATAGGAAAATGATCATTTAACATGCTTTTAATTCTCCAACTGAAAATAGACATGAACATAAAAATTAGTCCAGATGATCAAATTGATTAAACCATATCGATATCCGTAATAGTTAGTTTGGTTAATTCAAACAACCAAACTAAACTAAACCATGAACCGATTTGATGGAAACCAAAATTTTCAAATTGTTTTGTACCGAAATTTTCGTTTTTAACAGGAAAGCTTTGTGCAAAACCTTGGTAAAATATACACGGTTTCTGAATTTCCATTTCAGCTATTGTCACTGTATTGTAACAAGTAACAAACATCTCTGCTTTCCAAGTAACAAAAATGATAAATGTGCTAACAAATTTTAACTTTTGTTAATGAGAAACAAACGAAAATTACTAGGAGTGGGGACAAACATAAAGAGGGAACAAAGAATGCAGCTACGTGTCAGTTATCATAATGGAGCATGGTCACACAAATACCGCAACCACAAAAGCAACCACAAATACCGCAAAACGTTACATAAACTTTGGTTAAAATTTGTATTCTTTTTCACGACAACTAACTATCTTGTACTGTAGAAACAACAAATTTATCTGACATTCATGCTTCAAGTTGGTTATAAACCTTAAAAAAAAATAAAAATAAAATAAAATAAATAAATTGAAAAGCTTCTCACACAAACTATTGTCTCAGTAAAATACTCCACTATTATTGTCTGAACACAAGCTATTTGTTATTTCTATTTTCAATGTGATTTCGAATAGCCATCTATTTTTCAATGTGATTTTGAATAGTGAAGACTAGGGTGCGTTTGGTATGCTGGGAGGAATAACAATGAGTATGAGTTTGATAGTACTCAACTATGAAAGTTTCATTCCCCACTCTCTAGCCATATATGGAGTATGGAAAATAATGGACTTTCATAGTCATAGTTGTGGGCCCAGACACCCTAAACAAACACCAACTATCACTTTCATAGTGATAGTTTATTCCAAGGAATGGGTAAAGTTAAAATTGCCATACCCTTACACATGTTTTGCCCAAAGTTTTTGAATCTTTGTAATGCCAATATTTTGTTATTGCAAAAACATTCTTTGGATTTAAGCTTGACTTCATGTTAAAATTTAGTAATTTTTTGAGTTTTTTTTTTTTTTTTTTTTTTTTTTTTTTTATCAACCATATTTACAAAGATAACCTTTTGATTAATTCTACTTTCCCTGCATGTTTTAGTGTGTGTTTTATTTATTTATTTTTTAACCGCTAAAGTGGTTTTTCAAAAGAAAGAAAAAGCTATGTACAAGTGAAAACTTTAGTAGCAAAGAGAATGACGTATCTATATGTTATAGAGGAGTCACCCGATTAAGTTTTGATAATTGCAATTTTGCAAAACATCTATAAAAAGGACTATGATTTTTGTCGTGATGTATTTTGATTGATAGGTGATATGCACACCTCAACAAGTGATGTGCACACTACACAATCACATTTGCAATGCACATGATACAACACTACATATGCATGTTTGTAGTATGCACATCACTTATTATGGCGTGCATATCACCTCCCATTTTGATTTTGTGCTACATGCATGCATGTTAGCTAGGTTTGTGTTTTCGTTTTTGTGCATGAACATAATTAAGAATATACATACACATAACTAACTTGCACAAGATCATAAATGTATAACTTGCACAAGTTGAAGCTACATATCTACAATCATAGTATCATACAGCTATACTCGCACTCCATTTGCAGAGAGTATTATCTGAATACACATGCTAACAAGTTGGAGTAACTTTGGATTTTGTATAATTTTCTCTAAAAAGACTTTTGTGAGACATCATTTCTTTATGTCCAAATCGACGGTATACATCATTTGAGATTTTATAAGTTGAAATGGTCAAAAGGAAAACAAAAAGGGAAAGGAATATAGTTGAGATTAGAGAAGTGGAACCTACAAAATGATGACCATTCATTTTCTGCTTTCTGCTTTTGCTTAGCTAGCGAAGAATCTAATGTGCACCCAACAAAATTTACCAAAATAACATGAGATTAAATTTGTAGGTAAGTAAAATAGGTGGGTTTACAGGTTCGAGTAACAGTATGAACTATGAACATAGATAAATAGTTTGCTCAAATACCTATCCTCTCATTTCTCTCCATGAACCACTTGTTTATGCTCTATAAGAATATATGTTGACCATTTTGGAGCGACAATGTATTCGACGCATCAAAGATATTGTAGCCCAGTGGCATCATCTGATGGTGGAATGTGAGATACTCTTTAATCAATAGACTGTAGGTTCAAAACTTCAAATCATGCTAGAGGCAAGTGTATTGTATATGCATCATGTATATATAACTATATCATGTTACATGTTTGGGAGTAATAAATATGTATTAAACGCATTATGTAACTATATATTTTTTAGCCTATGACATTTTACGACAACTCTTTAATTATACATGTATACGTATATATGGGTTTCCAAAATCAAACGCGACCTCATCTAACACGATGCTCATTTTCTTTATGAAAATTGGTAAAGTGGTTGAATCTAACGGTTGAAGGATGCTGAGAGCAATCTTTTTTCAATATAAGAAAGCGTTTTAAAGTAAAAACAAATATAAAGTTTACGACATCTTATAATTTTTACCATATGGTTTTGTATCAAGCAAATGCGTTTGTGAGATGTGGAGAAACAACGGGGACCAAAACAGAGGGTCAATCTAGAACCAGTTCTTTCGTACAAAAATATTATTTTATATCATTCCGGTGAACCACCTAGTGATATTGTGAATAATCCAAGACTTGCACCCGCTCATCGGCAAGTAAAGATCTCACGTTGGGTGCTTCCTCTTCGGTTCGTGCAAGAGGTTGAAATGAAATCTCTAAACCAATTCTTTCAGGCATAGTGTTTCTTTTTTATCGTCAAAATTTTCAATATCAACAAAAAAAGGACATTACAATAATGCACTGGTATCAACTATCAAGCATTAAGACTAGAGATAGTAGTCACCACTTCCTAACTTTTCACCTAGCGTCATATCATCATTCACCTCTCCTCACTTCCTCTCACCTTCACCCATGGTTACTACTCTCATCACCTTTCATTAAACTACACACTTTATACAAACATATCACACAAAATACCTCACACACATTCACAAATCAAATAACAATAATAAAAACACCACATGAGGCTCACAAATGCACATGAGCCGAGTGGTGAGTAGGTCACCACTTCCCTCCTCTTTTCTCTTGTGTCCCGCGTGACAACCTACCAGATAATGGGGATGGCTCGTGAGGTGGATGGTGTAAGGTGATGCCTCACCCCCATTACCTCCGACCTAATATAGAGTAGCTAATGGTGGTATCAACTATCAAGCTAGTGATGTTGTACACGATTTGATAAGTCTTGTCTTAAGCAAGTTTTTTGTGATTCTTAATCTCTATGTTCTAGATCATGAAATTATCACACCTAAATTTTCAAGTAAACTTTTCGTTATTTTGCTCAAATACGGTCATAAACTCATGGTTTACTTTTGATATCTATTTTTGGTTATTCGGGTTTTGTCTTTTTTTCTTTTTTACGATTCATTTTAAATGTGCATATACTCATAGGTATGTTAGGAAATAGGAAACAAGATGTTAAGATAATATTATAGATAATTTTTTTAGTCATGTCGACTTTTCTTCCAAAATAAAGTGTCTAAAATGGTTAACTCTTTAAATTACTACCCTGGAAGCCTAATTGATTCTTATTTGATTGTTCGTAGCCTACCTACTTTTGACGACACAAGATCAAGAGTGAGGTATTGTCAAGCAGCTCTTCCTATAAGCATATGATGAGGCGAAAAATGAACCACTTTTAGGGGGTCATTTAAGCCCGGAATTGACTTTATTTGATCAAATATTGCCCTAAATCGTTCCTTTTGTGATTTTAGGTACTTTGGGAGTGAAATCTGGAAAAGGAAGCAATTCGGACGTTTTTGGAGCATAAAAGTGAAGAAAACGCCAAAGTCTTAATTTTCCTTGCTGAGAACAGTAGGTGACGGCGTCAAGAAGGAATCCTTGACGGCGTCAAGAGCAAATTTCCATGACGATCCAATACAGATTTGACGGCGTCACGAAGTAGGGCGTCAAGAGTAAAATTCATGACGGCCTGGAAATGCATAATACATGACGGCGTCAAAAGTAGATCAAGGCAGTCTGATGCAACTCAATTTATATATAGTAGTAGTATAGTATCGAAATGATCCGCAAGAAATACGAATCACCCGAGTCGTTTCCCAGTGAAGGTGTGAATGGAATCAAGAATATTGATTCGTGTAATCGTGATTTGAAAAGTGTGAAAAAGGCAAATAGTGATCAAATAGTTCAATTATCAACTAACAATTATTAAACATGCAAAGAGTACAAGCTAGTAATGCACCAAGATCTAAAACGCAAAAACGGGAATGCACGCACGATTATTAACGTAACGCGCGAAATAAAACGCAAGTTTTAAGCTACACTAATCCTACGGACTTCAAAATAATTTTAAAAAGTTAAAAATGATAAAAGAAAATTTTAAGAAAAATAAAAATATTTTTTAGACTTTTTAATAATTTTTTATGAA
Source organism: Artemisia argyi (assembly GCA_030686995.1). Classification (NCBI taxonomy): domain Eukaryota; kingdom Viridiplantae; phylum Streptophyta; class Magnoliopsida; order Asterales; family Asteraceae; genus Artemisia; species Artemisia argyi. Next base: position 141,944,618 of record CM060697.1, on the reverse strand, counting down.
TTAAAAACTAATTAAACTATTTAATAATTAAAAGAAAATGTAAATAAAGTGAGAAAAATGCAAATTTGATTTCTAAAATTCTAAAATAAATGAAAACTAATTTCTAAAATATTTTTGAATTTTTCTGGGATTTTTCTGATTTTTTTTTGGATTTTCTGATAATTAAAAAGTATTAAATAATGATTAAAAATAGAAATTAAATAAGAAAAATAGCAAAATAGCTCAGAAAAATATGAAAATTTCTGGGAAAATCTAAAATTATATTCTGAATCTAGGAAAAATAAAAAGAATGAAAAATAAACACTGGAAATGCTTATAGCTTGAAAACAGCTTAAATTAAGTGCTTATTAATAAGCACAGTTGACCAAACTTTTACCAAATGCTTTTTATACTTAAGTGAGCTTAGAAGAACTAGAATCAGGCCATATGATGCTCAGAAACACAGATAAGCACATAGGCTGTTTACATGTATAAGACAAAAAATGCAGGTTCAGACCCCCTACTTTGGGCTTAATTTCCAGCACTCTAATAAGCTAATTTTTGAAAAGTTAAGGTTGAAACTTATAGACTACCCAGCAGAGAACACAAAAATCACAAAAGCCCTAATTTTTAAGGGCCAATTGAAACCTAATTTGACCCAAGTTCAGCTGAGAAAAACTGGTTCAAGAACAAGTAATGCAAACAGTTGACTTTTTTATAACTTAAGAACTTTGACTAAATCTAATTTTATCAGCTTAAATCTACTCCTAGGTGTTATATTAACTTGTTTAACCACTTAAATCACAATCACAAACATCAAATTCACAGTTTTAAACCAGTTGCAGTAGCAGATCACAGAAATGCAAAAAGGATTTTTAGCAAACATTCAATTTTGACTTTTGACTATAGACTTACTGATTTTATTACTAAGTTAACCTATATTATCCTAAGGAAGGCTACTAGTACCAAAAGCAACTCAGATAAACAACCAGATCAGCACAAATCATTCAGTACCAAACACCCCTTATGTATCTGTCTCAAATTTTATATGAAGCAAACAAGTGTAACACCAATCCAATCAACCTAATCTACAACACTAATGTTCAAACAAGTCAAGATGAACCAGAATCACAGGTCACAAGCATAGATAACAACAAATCTCAGATATGTAGAATAGTGACAGATTTAAGACAGTAAGATCAAATAAAAGATGCAAACTATAATATCAATGTTTAATCTACTATTATAAGCTATAATATGACTAAATAGCTTAAATGAAACAGCAAACTCAGATTTAAACTAGTGATTAACAGATTCAAAGAGTAATAATAAGTTAGAAGTAAATCTTACAAAGCTTTCCCCCTCAGCTTGAACAGAGGGGGCTTACTAAGCTTGCCTATCTCTAGGATAGGCAGGACCTTCCACAACTGTCCAAGCTATCCAAATAAACCACAGCTACCACTGAATAAGCTCAGCTTATTGAATAAGCTGAGCTGTTGACTTTTGTTGACTTTGTGTAAAATTTTGAGTTTTTGAGAAATGAAACTAAACAAAGCTTACTACAAGCTATAGAAGCTTGAATAAGCTTGTGTAAACAACAAATGAAAATGAAACTAAAGATCAAACAGAACATATTTTTTTCTTTTGTTGGTTTTTTATAAGATTTTTAGATTTTTTTTTTTTTTTTTGGTTTTTTCTTTGAATGATAAACAATAAGAATAATAATAACTACTAAAGCTGAAAGATTAAGACTGAGTAAATAATAAAAATGAAAGTAAACTTGGATGAAAGAAAAAGCAAAACAGAAATTAAGGAGTAATAAGCTATAAGCTAAAAGGAGAATAAGTAAAAAGCAAAACTGAAAATGAGACTTTCATTAATAAAACTGAATTACAAATAAAAAAAGCAGAGTAACATTACATAAATCTACACACTCTAAACGTATGAAATGAGGGGGGTTTATATAGGAGAGCAGGGGAGAGTGGTGCTAGGGTTTAGAAGCTGCTAGAAGATCAATTGAGGCCACAAATCCTCAATTATATCCTCAATGTCGACATCCCACCAATTTCTATCCGTTTGTAGATCCTTATCTTCATTTCCACACATCACAGACCAATCAGGGAGCTTCAATTCGCCATGTGGGAGGAATTATGACAACATCTGACACGTTGTCAGTCTTCTAGAAAGATTCTAGTATGAGGTAATGATTTAAGGATTGGTACGAGGTAATTAATGTGAGGTACGAGGTAATTTTGGGGGAGATGCACAGTAAAAGGCGCGTGGGTATTTTTTTATTATTGTTTGATTGTGGTGGGTCGGGTTTTGGGGGTTGGATTGGACCAGGCCGGGTGGAAAGAAGGTGGGCTTTTGGGCTAATGTTGTGTTTGGGTTGTGTTTGTTTTATTTAGGATTTAGGGATCCGGTTTGTATGTAATAATTCAAACCAAGGGACCAAACATGTAATTCTGAAAATGTGAGGACCCATAATGCTAATCTTCCATAATATCCTTCCAAGGGCTCTTTGTGGCTTTTCATGAATGTTGGAGGGCCTGGGTTGTCAATTCATTAAAATATCTTCATAAGGACCAATGTTGTCAACTTTGAAAGTTGAGGGACCAAATGTGAACTTTCTTCAAACTTCATTCCCGGGTTACTTATACAATTTCTGAGACTTTGAGGATTCTTATGACCATGTGAGCCTTGACTTTGACCACTAGCTTCCCCGGCTCCGGCTTTATTCACTTTTCCAAATCTCGTGCTCGTTTATGTCATTTTCTCGTGATTTTTCGTCTTTTCTTACATATCCGTTCCTGCACATTCACAAACACAAAAAACACACATTCTTTGGCATTATTGGTTAGTTTTTTGGTTTATTTGGTCCAATTTTGGCTTAGAAAAGGTGAGTGAATAAGCACTCACCAAAATCCCCCGGACTAAAGTATTGCCGTGTCCTCACGCAATGTGATCAATTCACGCTCACGAGATAAATAATTTCATAACTCTTTTCTACTAACTTTGTAAAGTAGCAAGGAGGTTCGAAAGAAGTCATAAAATCATTTAATCCCGCAAACGCTCCGTTTTCCAAAATTTATTTCTTTATTCCACTTTATTCTATTTTTGGACTTTTCACACTTCATACTTGTGACGGTTTGTTGAACTTTCATTATTTTTGCAATAATTTTTAGGGTCTACGAGTAGAAACACTTCTATTTAAGAAGTGACCATTCGGATAAAAATCGTCATCCTTGATTTTCCACGAGCTCCCAAACTAAGTGTAAAAACGAGATCACAGCTTATCTACAAATTTAATGCTAACACTACTCATAACAGTTACTCGTGAAAACTTCTTACTCCCATGTCCTAAGTTTTTGTATCTCATTATTTTATTTTTGTTGAGAAATGAATCGCTTCATATTTTCTCGTTTCAATAATTTTTAGTCCGATAGTGACACCTAAGTTAAAACGATAAATAGTTACTCATTTTCTCTTAAGAACCTCTGCAATAGAAATTCGGTCCACATCAAGGAATTTGGGGTACATACAATATCAGAAATATAAGTTGCGGAGTACGATCACGTGCACCTCATGTGATTGATTACTAATCGCGTATCACACGCACCTCACGTGCCAACAACTTATTGATATATACATAACTCTTATTCAATAATACTACAACTTTCATATTTTTCATTTCTCACTTTTTCTCATATTTTTCACTTTTTTCTTTTCTTGACTTTTTTCTCAACATCAATGGAAGCTTATAGGGTAGCTCCAAAACCACATGCATAATCAACTTTTGACTTTTGATTTTTCACTTTTTGGCTCTTATTTTTGGTGTTCCTTGATATGTACCCAACTTCTAAAGCAAAAATTCTCTTAAGAAAACAAATAACTAAGTATTATTCAAACCTAAATATCACTAATTAACCTAGAACATCTATTATATATATTGGTGACGTATCTGATGGGAGTAAAAAGCCACGAGTACCTCTTATGAGCTCTAAAGAGAACCACTACTCCACGTTTAGCATTAAACTTGTAAATAAACTCTATCATTTCTCGTTCTCTGCAAATTTAAGACCTCAAATAATGAGATTAGCAGAAGCTTAGCCAATAATCAGCCACGCATATATAAAGTCAAAAACGGGAGCTTGCAAACTCTTGGAAAGAATTCGCGTTTTGTAGCTCCTAGTGTAAGTGACTAGCGAAAGCTTTTCAAGTCGTGCATGTATAAAGCCAAGTACGGGAGCCGACAAAAGAGTAGCTCCTAGTGTACAAGGCTAGCACAAACTTTTATGATTATCATTGGTTAAGGGAACAAGCTAGGGCTCAACACGCCCGGTCAAGTCAAAATATTTATTCCTACTCTCGCCAGCAAGAAAGTCAACAAGGTGTCAAATCACTTATTCATACTTTTATTATATTTTTGCACAACTTTTCCAACTTTTTCTCTTTTTTTTTTGTGCTTTTTTCATGACTTTTTTCATTCACTTTTCTTCAAAATTTTTGAAATTTTTGAAATTTTTCAATTTTTTTCATTTTTTTTTTTGGTGGAAAAACGGAGTTACGCGAGTACATGACATGGTGAAAACTGCAAGATCAAATCGAATCGAAGATTCACCCCCCCCCCCCCCCGGACTAGAATGAAACATTGTCCTCAATGTTTTACGGGCAAAGGTAATCCTAACAAATATCTAGGGCCGTTTATTAGGTATGCCAAAGAAAACGTTAGTCGATAAGATTTTCGGATATAGGATTTCCAAAAGCATCGATGAATGAGACTCGAGTGGAGAGAAAGACAAAACCACGAGCACGAGAGTCATCATAAATCAGGGACAATCCTGGACAATCATCACAAACAACCACGAAACACGAGATTGGAAGAGGTACCCCCTCTTCACGTTATTTATTAGAAATTAGAAAATTAAGAAGATGAAATTGGATAAGCATGGGTTGCCTCCCACGAAGCGCTTTGTTTTTTATTACCGAGTCACGTAGCTTGACTCGATCCCCGAATTTATTCGTCCTTGGGGAAAGTTTGGAGATCCGGGACTACCATGGTTGGTACGTCCCCTCCGAAATAGTGTTTCAAACGGTGACCATTCACCTTAAAGTTGGGCCCATCAAGTTGAGCCAACTCAATAGTTCCATAAGGGAATACTTGTGTTATGGTGAATGGTCCAGACCAACGGGTTTTAAGCTTCCCCGAGAAAATCTTTAACCGAGAGTTAAAAAGAAGCACTTGATCACCAACGTTAAAAACGCGGTCTTTGATCTTGGCATCATGAAGTCTTTTCGTTTTCTCTTTATAAATCAAAGAATTCTCGTAAGCTTGATCACGGAGTTCGACTAATTCGTTCAATTGAACTTTTCGGTGATCACCCGCAATTTTTAAGTCAAAATTTGCATGTTTTAAGGCCCAGTAGGCCTTGTGCTCAAGTTCGATGGGCAAATGACAAGCTTTCCCGTAAACCAACTTATATGGAGTACACCCGATTGGGGTTTTGTAAGCGGTCCGGAAAGCCCATAAAGCATCGTCTAGCTTATCGGCCCATGAGGCACGGTGTTCACCTACGGTCCTTTCTAATATCCTTTTGAGGCCACGATTGGACACCTCCACTTGACCACTCGTTTGTGGATGATAAGCCGTGGAAAGACGATGTGTGACACCATATTTAAGCATAACTTTAGCGAATTGGTCATTGCAAAAATGGGTCCCACGATCACTTATGATGGCTCGAGGTGCACCAAATCGGGCAAAGAGATTTTTCAAAAACTTAACAACAACTCGGGCGTCATTGGTGGGGAGCGCCTTTGCTTCTACCCATTTTGATAAATAATCGACGGCCACGAGAATATATTTGTTACCCCTAGACGACGGGAATGGCCCCATGAAATCGATGCCCCAAACGTCAAAAATCTCACAAACTTGAATCGCATTTTGCGGCATTTCATCTTTTTGAGAGATTTTTCCTTGACGTTGGCAAGAATCACATGTTTTCACCAATTCATGGGCATCCCGATATATCGTCGGCCAATAGAAGCCGGAATCGAACACTTTCTTTGCGGTGAAATTGGCACCATGATGTCCCCCCGTGGGTCCACTATGACATGCCTTAAGTATTTCATGGGCATCCATACCGTGAACACACCGCCGGATTACTTGATCCGCACAGACTTTGAACAAGTAGGGGTCGTCCCAAAAATAATGTTGGACATCTTTAAAGAATTTCTTCTTTTGTTGGGACGACATCCCTTTCCTAATGAAATTCCCCGCATGGTAATTCGCAAAATCGGCGAACCATGGGGTACTTTGGTCAGTTTCGGTCACACTCCCAAGTGTCTCGAGAGGAAAAGCATCGTTAATTTCCTTGTTCTCGAGAACACTTTGATGGGGGTTCTCAAGTCTAGAAAGGTGATCGGCAGCAAGATTCTCAGCTCCTTTTTTGTCTCGAATTTCAACTTTGAATTCTTGAAGGAGGAGAACCCACCGCATTAAACGTGGCTTCTCATCTTGTTTAGCCATTAAGTACTTTAGGGCTGAATGGTCCGTATACACTATGCATTTTTTAAGTAGCAAATAAGATCTAAATTTCTCAAAAGCATAGACGACCGCTAACATTTCCTTTTCGGTAGTTGTATAATGATGTTGGGCGTCATTCATGGTCTTGCTTGCATAGTGTATAGGTTGAAAATACTTGTTCTTACGTTGCCCCAGAACTGCACCAATGGCATAATCGCTTGCATCGCACATTAGCTCGAAGGGCAAGTCCCAATCGGGGGCAATTAAGACGGGAGCCTCCGTTAACTTCTTTTTAAGAATATTAAATGCTTCGATGCTTTCATTAGAGAAGATAAACGGAGCATCTTTTTCTAAAAGGTGGGTCAGAGGCCGGGCTATTTTGGAGAAGTCTTGTATAAAACGTCGATAAAAGCCGGCATGACCAAGGAAACTTCAGATTCCTTTGACGGTCGTCGGGTGTGGTAATTTAGCAATAACATCGACTTTTGCCCGATCCACCTCAATTCCAGATTTGGATATTTTATGGCCGAGGACTATTCCCTCTTTAACCATGAACTGGCTCTTCTCCCAATTTAGAACCAAATTGGTGTTTTCACACCGTATCAGCATTTTCTCTAAATGGGAGAGGCAAGAGTCGAAAGAATTTCCGTAGACGGAGAAGTCGTCCATGAATACTTCCATGGTTTTTTTCGATCATATCCGAGAAAATAGCCATCATACACCGTTGAAACGTGCCCGGAGCATTACATAAGCCAAAGGGCATTCTCCGATAGGCAAACGTTCCATACGGGCAAGTAAAAGTGGTCTTTTCTTGATCCGGGGGATCAATGGGAATTTGAAAGTACCCAGAAAAGCCATCCAAGAAACAATAGAACTCATTTCCCGCTAACCGTTCAAGCATTTGGTCCATAAAAGGAAGCGGGAAATGGTCTTTACGTGTTGCATCATTCAACTTGCGGTAGTCGATACAAACTCTCCATCCGGTCACAAGTCGAGTCGGTATAAGCTCATTATCGCCATTTTTCACAACAGTGATTCCGCCCTTCTTTGGAACACAATGAATCGGGCTAACCCAAGAACTATCCGAGATCGGATAAATCATTCCAGCGTCAAGGAGTTTAATAACTTCCTTTTTTATCACTTCGTGGATTAGTGGGTTAACCCGTCGTTGTTGTTGGACGGAAGCTTTGTGATTATCATCAAGCAAAATCTTATGAGTACAAAATCGAGGGTCGATTCCCTTAATGTCGGATATTTGCCAAGCAATCGCACCTTTATGCTTCCGAAGCACATCTAAGAGTCGTGTCTTCTCCTCATCTTTAAGGCCTTTTGATATGATAACCGGTAATTTATCATTTTTTTCCAAGTATGCGTATTCGAGATGAGGAGGCAAATCCTTGAGCTCGAGCTCCGGAGGATTCTCAATAGACGGCTTTACTTCTTTTACGTCTACCATTTTTAAGTCTACCGGAGGGGAAGAAACAATCGGGTTTTCATTTAAAAGTTTTTCAATTAATGAAATGTCCCCCTCCGGATCAAAGTTATTATTATCAATTTCCGGTGAAAATGATTCATTTGAAAGACAAGCATTGATTTCTTCCCAAGCGAGATCACTTCCCTCAAACGGAGTGAGGGAAGGGGAAGAATCGGAGACGATAGGTTCAAAAGAAGGAGTGGGATTGCCACTCGAAGCATTATCGGTGAAACCAAGAATTTCTTGAGCATACTCCTCCGTAGCTTCGTCAATAACATCGATTCGGTTGACGGAAGAAACATCGTAATCGGAGGAGTATCTCGCGGTTTGATCAAGATTAAAAGTGACGACTTCGTTTCCAACACGTAAAGTAATCTCCTCGTCGTAAACATCAATTAAAGCACGACCGGTCCTTAGGAAACCTCTCCCGAGAATGAGAGGAACCCGTGGATCGGCATCGAAATCAACAACCACAAAATCGGCAGGGAAATGGAATTTCCCAACATTGACAAAAATATCCTCGGCTATGCCAATTGGACGAGACGTAGATCGGTCGGCAAGCTCGAGGGTCATAAGCGTCGGTGTCAAGTTAGGGAGAGACAACTTTCTCCAAATCGACAATGGCATTAGGTTAATGCTAGCACCAAGATCGGCCAAGGCGAAGCATTGAACCATACCCGGAAAATTGCACGGTATAAGAAACTTGCCAGGGTCTTCAAGCTTTTCGGGTAGCTTTTTAAGAAGAACCGCTGAGCAATTCTCGTTCATTTGGGTTCTCGACATTTCAAAAAGCTTTTCCTTATTATTTAAAAGACCTTTTAGCATCGAAGCAAATTTAGGCATCAAAAGTATAGCATCCGCGAGACTTATATCAAAGTGCAATTCTTGAAAATTTTGATAGAATTTCTCCATTTGGTTTTTATCTTTCTCGCGGTGCTTTTGTTCGTCTAAACGTGACGGATAAGGCAACTTTGTTTTAACGGGAATATCTTTTTCATAAACAACTTTTTCCTTTCCCTTGGACGTCGGGACCACCGGAGGTTGGATGTCTTCGGTCCTTCCATTGTTAATAGGAATTTCCGTATCCGTTGTCGCCTCGGGTTCACGGGCGACTACCTTGGGAGGTAGAGAAGAAAAGGTAGTCGGAGCCGTTGGTCCATCATAAGAAACACCACTCCTTGTTGTGATCGCTTTAGCATCGCCCCTCGGGTTAGCGATCGTGTTGCTCGGCAACGTTCCAGAGCCCGAGGGTTGATCATTTAAACGCTTATTAAGATCATTGATTTGATTAGCTAACAACTTTGTTGTTTCCTCTTGTTTTGTCATAAAAGCTTGTTGGTTTTGAAGCAATTGCTTAATCAAATCTTCCGTGGGCGACGGATTTGGAGTAACAGCTTGATTTTGATTATTAAAATTTTGCCCACGGTTTTGAAAGTTGCCATGATTCAGATTTGTATTGTTAAAATTCCCTTGATTATTCTGAAAATTTCCATGATTTTGAAAATTGTTCCCTTGAGGCGGGGCTTGGTTTTGATTTCCCTGAAAATTCCGATTTTGGTTTACACCTTGGTTTTGAAAACCTTGATTTTGATTGAATTGATGATTACGGTTTTGCACATTATTGTTCTGATTCACTTGATTTGGTTGATTAAACCCGGGTGGTCCATGAAAATGGCTCGAACGGTAGCTGAGAAGATTTCGATCTCCTTGAAGAGGTGGGTAGCCGGTGCCACCCATGTTTGCAGCATACACGTTCTCTTGAGCATAAGAGCCGGTCGACGGACACTCATAATACGGGTGTGGACCACCACAAGTCTCACAGCCATGACTAACCATTTTGACTTGATGGTTCGGTTTTTCAATAGACATAGCATCGACTTTCTTTGTTAAAGCCAATATCATATTTTTCATTTCATCATCATTTTTCTCATTATTAGACACTTGATGTTTGTTCCTTGACATTCTCACACGAGCCTTGTTCTCGATTATCATGAAGGCATCATTCGTGTTTCTCGCCAACAAGTTCCCACCCGCAGCAGAGTTGAGTGAGTCTTGGTCAACGTGACTCAACCCATTATAGAAAGTGTCAATCTGCTGAAGGGGTGTGAACCCATGGTTCGGACATTTTTCCATCAAATCTTTGAATCGGTCCCAAGCTTCACTAAACGACTCATCAAAAGCTTGTTGGAACCGAAAGATTTGGGATCGTAAGTTCGAAGTTTTAGAAGGAGGATAGAAATAATTCACAAACTTGGAAGCAAGGTCATTCCAAGTGTGAATCGAGTTCGGCGGTTCCTTTTCCAGCCAAGTTCGGGCTGCTCCTTTTAAGGAGAAAGGAAACAACTTCAATTTCACCACATCGTGAGGGACTTGATTCATCCTAATAGTCTCAGCGATGTCGGCGAAATTTCGGATGTGTGCATAGGGGTCTTCGTTATCAAACCCGTGGAATGATATACCCGTGATTAAGTTGAGTAATCCGTGATTAATTTCAAAGTTGGCATTGATGTCCGGAATCACAATAGCTCTCCTCACACCGTTAAATGGTGATTGGAGTTGTTCTTCCATCGGACGCGGATCAAATGCCGGTTGTTGTCCCATCGGCGGGACAACATTGTGCTGCGGACCACCCATCGGCGGGGGCCCGTTGTGTTGTTCGTTATGGTTCATCTCCTCGTCGTCGAGGAAATGAACACGACTCGTATGTCGTAAAACCCGCTCGGGGTTTGAGAGCGGAGAAGTAAGATTCTCAGAAGTAGAACGGGTGTGCATACACCAAAAACAAAATTAAAAAGAAAAAGAAAATATTTTTGTTTTTATTTGTTTTTCAATTTTTTTTTTTATTTTTTTTCAAAAACTTTTTTTTTTTTTTGTTTTTCTTTTCTTAAAACGTAACGTTAATCGAGAACCGTTTCTTTCAAAACCACGCGCGACGGGACAGGAGAGAAGAATGGATCTCTCTTCAGCTTGCAATTTAATGTCAAAGCTATCCGTATTTCCCGCTTATTCGGTTGTAGTAATTGAAATAGCCCGATAAACAACTAAATTACGTTTTCGTTATATTGGGAGACTTATTTGGTTTACAACGCCCTTTCTTTCGATCGAGTCGAGGCTGTAACTTTTATTATTTTTTTGGTATTTTTGGAAATACTTTAGGAAAAGTATTTCTGATTTTTCAATATTTATATATATATATACAAAAATAGAAGAAGGCTTAACAAAACACGATTTTTTCAAAACAATGATTCAAAATTCACTTCAAGCCTTCCCCGGCAGCGGCGCCAAAAATTGATGCAACTCAATTTATATATAGTAGTAGTATAGTATCGAAATGATCCGCAAGAAATACGAATCACCCGAGTCGTTTCCCAGTGAAGGTGTGAATGGAATCAAGAATATTGATTCGTGTAATCGTGATTTGAAAAGTGTGAAAAAGGCAAATAGTGATCAAATAGTTCAATTATCAACTAACAATTATTAAACATGCAAAGAGTACAAGCTAGTAATGCACCAAGATCTAAAACGCAAAAACGGGAATGCACGCGCGATTATTAACGTAACGCGCGAAATAAAACGCGAGTTTTAAGCTACACTAATCCTACGGACTTCAAAATAATTTTAAAAAGTTAAAAATGATAAAAGAAAATTTTAAGAAAAATAAAAATATTTTTTAGACTTTTTAATAATTTTTTATGAATTAAAAACTAAGTAAACTATTTAATAATTAAAAGAAAATGTAAATAAAGTGAGAAAAATGCAAATTTGATTTCTAAAATTCTAAAATAAATGAAAACTAATTTCTAAAATATTTTTGGATTTTTCTGGGATTTTTCTGATTTTTTTTTGGCTTTTCTGATAATTAAATAATGATTAAAAATAGAAATTAAATAAGAAAAATAGCAAAATAGCTCAGAAAAATATGAAAATTTCTGAGAAAATCTAAAATTATATTCTGAATCTAGGAAAAATAAAAAGAATGAAAAATAAACACTGGAAGTGCTTATAGCTTGAAAACAGCTTAAATTAAGTGCTTATTAATAAGCACAGTTGACCAAACTTTTACCAAATGCTTTTTATACTTAAGTGAGCTTAGAAGAACAAGAATCAGGCCATATGATGCTCAGAAACACAGATAAGCACATAGGCTGTTTACATGTATAAGACAAAAAATGCAGGTTCAGACCCCCTACTTTGGGCTTAATTTCCAGCACTCTAATAAGCTAATTTTTGAAAAGTTAAGGTTGAAACTTATAGACCACCCAGCAGAGAACACAAAAATCACAAAAGCCCTAATTTTTAAGGGCCAATTGAAACCTAATTTGACCCAAGTTCAGCTGAGAAAAACTGGTTCAAGAACAAGTAATGCAAACAGTTGACTTTTTTATAACTTAAGAACTTTGACTAAATCTAATTTTATCAGCTTAAATCTACTCCTAGGTGTTATATTAACTTGTTTAACCACTTAAATCACAATCACAAACATCAAATTCACAGTTTTAAACCAGTTGCAGTAGCAGATCACAGAAATGCAAAAAGGATTTTTAGCAAACATGCAATTTTGACTTTTGACTATAGACTTACTGATTTTATTACTAAGTTAACCTATATTATCCTAAGGAAGGCTACTAGTACCAAAAGCAACTCAGATAAACAACCAGATCAGCACAAATCATTCAGTACCAAACACCCCTTATGTATCTGTCTCAAATTTTATATGAAGCAAACAAGTGTAACACCAATCCAATCAACCTAATCTACAACACTAATGTTCAAACAAGTCAAGATGAACCAGAATCACAGGTCACAAGCATAGATAACAACAAATCTCAGATATGTAGAATAGTGACAGATTTAAGACAGTAAGATCAAATAAAAGATGCAAACTATAATATCAATGTTTAATCTACTATTATAAGCTATAATATGACTAAATAGCTTAAATGAAACAGCAAACTCAGATTTAAACTAGTGATTAACAGATTCAAAGAGTAATAATAAGTTAGAAGCAAATCTTACAAAGCTTTCCCCCTCAGCTTGAACAGAGGGGGCTCACTAAGCTTGCCTATCTCTAGGATAGGCAGGACCTTCCACAACTGTCCAAGCTATCCAAATAAACCACAGCTACCACTGAATAAGCTCAGCTTATTGAATAAGCTGAGCTGTTGACTTTTGTTGACTTTATGTAAAATTTTGAGTTTTTGAGAAATGAAACTAAACAAAGCTTACTACAAGCTATAGAAGCTTGAATAAGCTTGTGTAAACAACAAAACAACAACTGAAAATGAAACTAAAGATCAAACAGAACATATTTTTTTCTTTTGTTGGTTTTTTATAAGATTTTTAAATTTTTTTTTTGGTTTTTTCTTTGAATGATAAACAATAAGAATAATAATAACTACTAAAGCTGAAAGATTAAGACTGAGTAAATAATAAAAATGAAAGTAAACTTGGATGAAAGAAAAAGCAAAACAGAAATTAAGGAGTAATAAGCTATAAGCTAAAAGGAGAATAAGTAAAAAGCAAAACTGAAAATGAGACTTTCATTAATAAAACTGAATTACAAATAAAAAAAGCAGAGTAACATTACATAAATCTACACACTCTAAACGTATGAAATGAGGGGGGTTTATATAGGAGAGCAGGGGAGAGTGGTGCTAGGGTTTAGAAGCTGCTAGAAGATCAATTGAGGCCACAAATCCTCAATTCTATCCTCAATGTCGACATCCCACCAATTTCTATCCGTTTGTAGATCCTTATCTTCATTTCCACACATCACAGACCAATCAGGGAGCTTCAATTCGCCATGTGGGAGGAATTATGACAACATCTGACACGTTGTCAGTCTTCTAGAAAGATTCTAGTACGAGGTAATGATTTAAGGATTGGTACGAGGTAATTAATGTGAGGTACGAGGTAATTTTGGGGGAGATGCACAGTAAAAGGCGCGTGGGTATTTTTTATTATTGTTTGATTGTGGTGGGTCGGGTTTTGGGGGTTGGATTGGACCAGGCCGGGTGGAAAGAAGGTGGGCTTTTGGGCTAATGTTGTGTTTGGGTTGTGTTTGTTTTATTTAGGATTTAGGGATCCGGTTTGTATGTAATAATTCAAACCAAGGGACCAAACATGTAATTCTGAAAATGTGAGGACCCATAATGCTAATCTTCCATAATATCCTTCCAAGGGCTCTTTGTGGCTTTTCATGAATGTTGGAGGGCCTGGGTTGTCAATTCATTAAAATATCTTCATAAGGACCAATGTTGTCAACTTCGAAAGTTGAGGGACCAAATGTGAACTTTCTTCAAACTTCATTCCCGGGTTACTTATGCAATTTCTGAGACTTTGAGGATTCTTATGACCATGTGAGCCTTGACTTTGACCACTAGCTTCCCCGGCTCCGGCTTTATTCACTTTTCCAAATCTCGTGCTCGTTTATGTCATTTTCTCGTGATTTTTCGTCTTTTCTTACATATCCGTTCCTGCACATTCACAAACACAAAAAACACACATTCTTTGGCATTATTGGTTAGTTTTTTGGTTTATTTGGTCCAATTTTGGCTTAGAAAAGGTGAGTGAATAAGCACTCACCACAGTCCGAGAAGAGTTTTGGCGGCGAGGTGACGGCGTCACAAGATTGGTCTTGACGCCGTCAGACCCTATTTCCTATATATATTTTTCTAATTTTCACACATTAAAAAAGAAGAAGTTTTGGAGAAACCCTAAGTACGAACTTGGTGCGAATTTTACAGGTTTTTCAAGGGTTCTAAGCCCTTGATACCTTTCATGTGTAATTGAGATAAGTATTCTTTTAATTCAATTAATATGTCTATGTGTTGGTTGTCTATATCTTGTTCTTGTCTTAATTCCATCATGCTAGGCTAGATCTATCTTGTGTTTGCTTGGATCTAATGAAACCTAGATGTTAATTATGTGTTGATTACTTGTTTATAGTTGTTTTGGATGAATGATTTTTATGTTAGGCTTAACAAAACTGGCAGATCTCCAAATGGTAACATGCTTGAACGTCTTAGGAAACATGAACCGATGTGCACTAGGTCTTTATTGGTTGTATTTAATGCATGAGCCACTGTTTATAATCCCTATGGTTGTGCTGGGCATGGCATAGGAGGAGATAAGAGCTCATAGAATTGGGGAGTTAAGTGCGTCACCCCATGAATGATATTAAGGAATACAATCCGTCATCCATGCAACTATAACAAGTAATTAACGTGTAAAAGATGTCTAGGGAGTAGTGAAATCTAAGTAAACACATTTTCTCCACTTATTGCTCACAACCTTAGTATAATTTAGTTTATTTTCAATTCTAGTATTTTATTTTGATTGCATCTTTAGTATTGGGTTAGTTGATTACCAACTAATTCCGCCCAAATCCTTCAAACCCGAGATTTTTACTTGCTTTCTAAAAAAATATAAAAATACAAAAATAATCATCCTTCACCTTTAGAACTAGTATTTAGGTTTTCTAATCCTAGCGACACTATTCCTAGCTGAACGATCAATCCTCCGGTACTTGTCATTATACTATACTACAACGATCAGGTACACTGCCTGGAGAGGGTTGTAAGCTTCTCAAGATCCCTTGAGAGGTAAAGCCTGGTGCGATTCCCACGTATCAAGTTTTTGGCGCCGTTGCCGGGGAATAGTTATTGTCTAGGTTAGAATTTCTTTTTATTAGGTCTACTTGCTAGATTCCTTTCTAGTAAGATTTTTTTTTTTTTTTTTTTTTTAGGTTTCTTTAGTCTATCTTATTTCTTTGTGTCTTTGTTCGTAACTCTTCACCACCCGACATCATGGACAACGGGAACATCTTTGAACCCGTCATCCCACCACAACAAAACCCACCATTAGAACCCCTTAGGCCCCGAACCTTAGGAGAGTATTCCCGACCTAGCCACCAAGGCTACCGAAACACCATTGAGCTCACCGGAGCCAATGTGACCCCCTTGCGATCCGACACCATCCGGTTGGTGCAAAGCGGATGTGCATTCCATGGACTTCGTTCCGAAGATCCAAACCAACATCTTAAGGACTTTCTCAAAATCGTAGATTCCATAGACCCAGATGTTGAAACTAGATGGGAAATGGTCTATAAGAATATATGTTGACCATTTTGGAGCGACAATGTATTCGACGCATCAAAGATATTGTAGCCCAGTGGCATCATCTGATGGTGGAATGTGAGATGCTCTTTAATCAATAGACTGTAGGTTCAAAACTTCAAATCATGCTAGAGGCAAGTGTATTGTATATGCATCATGTATATATAATTATATCATGTTACATGTTTGGGAGTAATAAATATGTATTAAACGCATTATGTAACTATATATTTTTTAGCCTATGACATTTTATGACAACTCTTTAATTATACATGTATACGTATATATGGGTTTCCAAAATCAAACGCGGCCTCATCTAACACGATGCTCATTTTCTTTATGAAAATTGGTAAAGTGATTGAATCTAACGGTTGAAGGATGCTGAGAGCAATCTTTTTTCAATATAAGAAAGTGTTTTAAAGTAAAAACAAATATAAAGTTTACGACATCTTATAATTTTTACCATATGGTTTTGTATCAAGCAAATGCGTTTGTGAGATGGGGAGAAACAACGGGGACCAAAACAGAGGGTCAATCTAGAACCAGTTCTTTCGTACAAAAATATTCTTTTATATCATTCCGGTGAACCACCTAGTGATATTGTGAATAATCCAAGACTTACACCCGCTCATCGGCAAGTAAAGATCTCACGTTGGGTGCTTCCTCTTTGGTTCGTGCAAGAGGTTGAAATGAAACCTCTAAACCAATTCTTTCAGGCATAGTGTTTCTTTTTTATCGTCAAAATTTTCAATATCAACAAAAAAA
Organism: Artemisia argyi; assembly: GCA_030686995.1. Classification (NCBI taxonomy): domain Eukaryota; kingdom Viridiplantae; phylum Streptophyta; class Magnoliopsida; order Asterales; family Asteraceae; genus Artemisia; species Artemisia argyi. Next base: position 141,927,760 of record CM060697.1, on the reverse strand, counting down.
GGACATTACAATAATGCAGTGGTATCAACTATCAAGCATTAAGACTAGAGATAGTAGTCACCACTTCCTAACTTTTCACCTAGCGTCATATCATCATTCACCTCTCCTCACTTCCTCTCACCTTCACCCATGGTTACTACTCTCATCACCTTTCATTAAACTACACACTTTATACAAACATATCACACAAAATACCTCACAAACATTCACAAATCAAATAACAATAATAAAAACACCACATGAGGCTCACAAATGCACATGAGCCGAGTGGTGAGTAGGTCACCACTTCCCTCCTCTTTTCTCTTGTGTCACGCGTGACAACCTACCAGATAATGGGGATGGCTCGTGAGGTGGATGGTGTAAGGTGATGCCTCACCCCCATTACCTCCGACCTAATATAGAGTAGCTAATGGTGGTATCAACTATCAAGCTAGTGATGTTGTACACGATTTGATAAGTCTTGTCTTAAGCAAGTTTTTTGTGATTCTTAATCTCTATGTTCTAGATCATGAAATTATCACACCTAAATTTTCAAGTAAACTTTTCGTTATTTTGCTCAAATACGGTCATAAACTCATGGTTTACTTTTGATATCTATTTTTGGTTATTCGGGTTTTGTCTTTTTTTCTTTTTTACGATTCATTTTAAATGCGCATATACTCATAGGTATGTTAGGAAATAGGAAACAAGATGTTAAGATAATATCATAGATAATTTTTTTAGTCATGTCGACTTTTCTTCCAAAATAAAGTGTCTAAAATGGTTAACTCTTTAAATTACTATCCTAGAAGCCTAACTGATTCTTATTTGATTGTTCGTAGCCTACCTACTTTTGACGACACAAGATCAAGAGTGAGGTATTGTCAAGCAGCTCTTCCTATAAGCATATGATGAGGCGAAAAATGAACCACTTTTAGGGAGTCATTTAAGCCCGGAATTGACTTTATTTGATCAAATATTGCCCTAAATCGTTCCTTTTGTGATTTTATGTACTTTGGGAGTGAAATCTGGAAAAGGAAGCAATTCGGACGTTTTTGGAGCATAAAAGTGAAGAAAACGCCAAAGTCTTAATTTTCCTTGCTGAGAATAGTAGGTGACGGCGTCAAGAGCAAATTTCCATGACGATCCAGTACAGATTTGACGGCGTCACGAAGTAGGGCGTCAAGAGTAAAATTCATGACGGCCTGGAAATGCATAATACATGACGGCGTCAAAAGTAGATCAAGGCAGTCCGAGAAGAGTTTTGGCGGCGAGGTAACGGCGTCACAAGATTGGTCTTGACGCCGTCAGACCCTATTTCCTATATATATTTTTCTAATTTTCACACATTAAAAAAGAAGAAGTTTTGGAGAAACCCTAAGTACGAACTTGGTGCGAATTTTATAGGTTTTTCAAGGGTTCTAAGCCCTTGATACCTTTCATGTGTAATTGAGATAAGTATTCTTTTAATTCAATCAATATGTCTATGTGTTGGTTGTCTATATCTTGTTCTTGTCTTAATTCCATCATGCTAGGCTAGATCTATCTTCTGTTTGCTTGGATCTAATGAAACCTAGATGTTAATTATGTGTTGATTACTTGTTTATAGTTGTTTTGGATGAATGATTTTTATGTTAGGCTTAACAAAACTGGCAGATCTCCAAATGGTAACATGCTTGAATGTCTTAGGAAACATGAACCGATGTGCACTAGGTCTTTATTGGTTGTATTTAATGCATGAGCCACTGTTTATAATCCCTATGGTTGTGTTGGGCATGGCATAGGAGGAGATAAGAGCTCATAGAATTGGGGAGTTAAGTGCGCCACCCCATGAATGATATTAAGGAATACAATCCGTCATCCATGCAACTATAACAAGTAATTAACGTGTAAAAGATGTCTAGGGAGTAGTGAAATCTAAGTAAACACATTTTCTCCACTTATTGCTCACAACCTTAGTATAATTTAGTTTATTTTCAATTCTAGTATTTTATTTTGATTGCATCTTTAGTATTGGGTTAGTTGATTAGCAACTAATTCCGCTCAAATCTTTCAAACCCGAGATTTTTACTTGCTTTCTAAAAAATATAAAAATACAAAAATAATCATCCTTCACCTTTAGAACTAGTATTTAGGTTTTCTAATCCTAGCGACACTATTCCTAGCTGAACGATCAATCCCCCGGTACTTGTCACTATACTATACTACAACGATCAGGTACACTGTCTGGTGGGGGTTGTAAGCTTCTCAAGATCCCTTGAGAGGTAAAGCCTGGTGCGATTCCCACGTATCAGCATAATATAGCCGCCTTTCCCGATCCTTTTATTTTACTTCTTTTACCCAAAAGTGATAACTTCCGTGTAGTTTAAGGAAAGATCGGGGAAGTTACGAGTAATGGGATAATCCAAAATCTCTACGAGTCATACTCATAATTTTATATATGAGTTATAAAAAATCTTAATTTCGGATAATCCAATAAATCAGTTTCAAGACAAAAGAAACACATAGCCATAACAAAGATTATGTTAGGTTTCTTCTATGTTAAGTGAGATCGACTCTTTATTCTGTTAGTAAAAGACAATCAAAAATTTTTGGTGATTAAACGTAGTTGGTGGGAACTACCCACAGTGGTTAAGATCTCGATTATGGTGTTATGATTTTATGATTTTACAGTACTACAAAGCAAAAATGATTTGATCCTATGTAGGATATTTCAAGCAAAGTATCTGAATAGTATCCTAATCTTAACCATAGTATTGTAATATATTGATCCAGTCTGATCTTATTTTGTTCGAACCACAAGCTAAAAAGTTGTAATTTACTCCAAAAGTAATCTAAATTAAAATAAAAAGGGAAGAAAGCTTGAGGGTATTTTAGTGTATTTTAGTTATTTAACTTTAAGACATGAATGAAATAGCCCCAAATGTTTCCCAGAGGGACGGTGTGTGCGGGTTCGAAATGATTAGGACGAACATGCAATTTAGTCAAAGTAAAGTTCAGGGATGAAATATGCAATTAACTCTTTATTTATTTATACAGCCCAACCGTCAATTCACACGTCAAAAAATTCCACAAAACCCTAACCCTAACCCTAAAAATCAACTATGAAGATTGGTCCAGCAAAGGCAGTGAACAGGTATGATTATGAAGATGATGATGAGGAAGGAGATGTGTGTAGGATCTGTAGGAATACTGGTGATGTTGATAATCCATTGAGGAATCCTTGTGCTTGCAGTGGTAGTATTAAGTTTGTTCATCATAACTGTCTTCTTCAGTGGCTTAATCATAGTAATGCTCGCCAGTGCGAGGTGCGCTTTTTCGCTTTTCACCTTTTTTAACTTGTTAGCTGTATATATTTATGCTTAGTAGTTAGTAGATTGTTGTTTAATTAAACTATATGATAATATATATTTAGGTTCGGTTTGATTTTCATCTTTCATTTTTATTTTGTTGCACTAGATACTATTATACTGAGTTACAGTTGTTTTTAAGTTTTGGTTGGTGCCTTACAGTTCAGACATTTCGTCGTCATTGTGGCGTTTAGTGTCTGTTACTTGTATAATATTATGCTTAGTAATTGTATTATGATTATAGCTTAGGTAAAAGTATATGGAGCTGTTTTTTAGGCTTTCTTCGTGTTTGTGGCTTGATTGTGATTTAGTTGATTGTTTAGATAAGGCAGTATTTGTGATTTGTATGTGGAAGATTAGATTTAGACATTCATAGCCTAATACGAATAGGCATAGTTGCTGTTACTCTTTTTAACGATGTCTTGTGAGTAATGAGAAATTTGCCTTTTAATGATATGTGAATAGGCATAGCTTGTAACTGTCATATTTTCAGAAAAGCTAGGAAGACATTTTGCAATGATACGTAAGAGTTTATTAATGGTTAGTAACAAAATGCTGGTAGATTAACTTGTGAGGCTTCTTGGACTCTTGGGTATAAGATGGTCATGCTGTCCTCTTGCTTTTTCATATGGAAGAGAACAATAGTCTTGGTTGTATTTTCTGTATTAATGTCATAGCTGCAAATAAGTAACATCGAGGTTGTTAAGAAAAGGTTTAGTGAGCAATTTTTTCTTCACACTTTATGATATTGCTGTTTTTGTTCAAGTATTTATAAACAAGTTTTGACACTGCAGTTGATAAGTTCCTTCGCGTTCTAAGTTTACTTAATTATTTAACTTTGAAGACAAATTTTGTTTGTAGTCCTGCATATTTTTTAATAGTAACCAGGTGTATATAATTCATATCATTATTGATCCTATAAATTGGATCATCGACATATCTTAAGTGTTGAAATGGAGGGATGGTTATTTCTTGGGTTTTATGGTTGTAATATCTTGCTTGTTAATGATAAGTGATAGCTTCCGTAGAATCTATGATTCTATGCCAGGGCTATTTTAGAGTTTTAGATTCCATAATGTAGAAGGACATGAAAAGCATATAGGGGCCTTAGTGATTAGATTAGACCTGGCTTATATGATGCATATGTTACTCATTTCTAACATGCTTGACAGTTGACATTTCCTACAGGCTTTACATTCATTTGTTTTTAACTGTACTATTTAGTGTCTAGCAAATAAAGGACAAGTTTGGACTTTGTACCTAGAGAAATCAAATTAGACTTCGTTAAAAATTTTGTTTCAATAGAGCAGAGTTTTTTTGGTGACTGGTGTCGTTCCTTAATTTGTTGATTATCCTACATTACTACATGCCACACAAACTCGAACTTGGTAAAGTTCTTACGTAAGAGAACTTGTGGTGCCATCACAAGGAATGTTTAAACCAAGTGGGTAATTAAATGTGGTCATTGATAAACTGGAGTTGTTATACTTATTATTGCTTTCAAATATAATATTTTTCTTTGATTGGCACAATGCTAAAGTTTTCCAATTTCCAAAAAAAAATGTGCTTTTACTGTCAACTGAGCCTATAATCAGAACTGTTATCATTGTAAATATATATTTTTTCAATGATAACTCTTGAGGGCATTATTAATTTGTTATAGTTATCAGTTTGGGTTTCATTACCAATACCCCACTCAGGCAGGATTTGGGTATCGTTTTTGTTGTTGTTGTTGTAGTTTGGGTTTCATTTCACGTCTGTTGTGGATGCTATATATAATGCAGATCATAAGAGATTGTTGGACGCTTCTAATGTCTTACATGCCAAAGGATAACAAGATGGGTCAAAAGCAAAGCTGGCATAACTTTCTGTCATGGGCTGCAAATCCGCAGGCCATCAAAACCCAATAGAAGGCAGTTAGGTTACAACGGTTATTTAGGTTTATAAACATTGCAACGATTACTTTTATTGAAACGGTGTGACTCTTCATGAAAGCACCGATTTATCTTGTATATATAGAATAGGAACTCGTTGTAAACAAGCAACCCTTTTATTATCAATATATCATTTATAGGGTTCAACCCATCTTCCTGTTTCTCTATTTTATTTCGATTCTATAATTATACATGTTGCTTGTTTGATCACAATCGATCCTGGAAACTCCCCTTCAGAACCTGTCAACAGTGGTATCAGAGCCTAGGGGATCAAACAACATCCATCCATGTTTAATCATCACTCAAAGAAACAAATCTACCATGAAGGAAGCCATGCCAATTAAGAAGAAAAATTCAGAAACGGTTACAACACCGAGATGGTGGTTAACCAAGAAGAAAGCAACCATGGATATAATGGATGCATTTGAAGAGGCTTGTTGGTTTTTTTTCTCTTTTACCAACAAAAGCCATAAAGATACTTGGCCTGTCAAAGAACATGGCGTGAAGATCTACATGCTACAATCAATATTTTTGACGACTTCAATTGCTATTATAATTATAAGCACTGCAAGGGGATCACCTTTTTGGAACAGAAAGACATGTTTCAAGGCAAGAATGCCAGGCAAGAATGCCATTGAGATCGACAAGATCCTGTGATCAAACCCTATTAAATAAGCAGACAAAGAAGAACAGTCAAGAATGAGCATTTTATTTTATTTTTGATCTTTAATATAACAAGTATCAATAAACTACAAGATTGAAGGAAGGCATGAGCAAGAAGAATCAAGGACAAAGAAGAACAGAGATTTTGGCATATCGACATTAGGGGGAATATGTTGGACGCTTCTAATGTCTTACATGCCAAAGGATAACAAGATGGGTCAAAAGCAAAGCCTGCATAACTTTCTGTCATGGGCTGCAAATCCGCAAGCCATCAAAACCCAATAGAAGGCAGTTACGTTACAACGGTTATTTAGGTTTATAAACATTGCAACAATTACTTTTATTGAAACGGTGTGACTCTTCATGAAAGCACCGATTTATCTTGTATATATAGAATAGGAACTCGCTGTAAACAAGCAACCCTTTTATTATCAATATATCATTTATAGGGTTCAACCCATCTTCATGTTTCTCTATTTTATTTCGATTCTATAATTATACATGTTGCTTGTTTGATCACAATCGATCCTGGAAACTCCCCTTCAGAACCTGTCAACAGAGATCACTTATTAAGATGGATCATAAGAGGTCAATCGTATACCTCTAGTTGAAACTGTGTATCCGATGCATGCTTATATGCACAATTTATCCCCTTATTTTGTATATTCCTGATTGAATACTGCTAGTGGATCGAGTTATTAGCTCTTGTTTGTATCTTTACACTGATTTTTGAAACACGTATGTGCAGGTTTGCAAGCACCCGTTTTCATTCTCACCAGTATATGCCGAGAATGCCGCTACAAGGCTTCCTTTTCAAGAGTTCATAATCGGAATGGCAATGAAAGCATACCACGTGTTTCCGTTCTTTCTCAGGCTCAGTTTTATGCTTTCTGTATGGCTTCTAATCATTCCATTTATCACTTTCTGGATATGGCGCTTCTCATTCATCAGGAATTATAACGAAGCCCAGAGCCTATTTTTAAGTCATATCTCCATTACAACTATTCTTATCGACTGTCTTCATGGATTCTTAGTATCTGCACTTTGTTTAGGTGTAACTATATTAACATTAATTATAACACTTGATTAAAAAAATACAATGTAATTTAATATAAGAAAGAAAGAAAGGAAAAAAAAAACGTTTACAACTATAACTATTTATTGAATTTTCAACTCTTTTAATAAATGTTATCTTTAGAACACCCCTAAAATGAATTATACATGTTATTATATGTATTGTACATTTGTACAAACTAATAAAAACACACAAAGATTATACAATTTATATGCAATGGTTTTAAAAGTGGACCAGACCAACAGGTTCAACTGGTATAACCTGGAGTTGCCACTAGTTCGGCAAAAATGTTATCTTTAGAACACCCCTAAAATGAATTATACATGTTATTATACGTATTGTACATTTGTACAAACTAATAAAAACACACAAAGCTTATACAATTTATATGCAATGGTTTTAAAAGTGGACCAGACCAACAGGTTCAACTGGTATAACCTGGAGTTGCCACTAGTTCGGCAAACCAATAAAAGCCGTCCGAAAATGAACTTGAGAGAGTCGTCGGAACCGGTAAAAGCGAGTGAACCGGGCCGGACCAGGCTTAATTTCTTCTTGTTGTTTTCATATTTATCAGCTCGTCATTGTTATTTTCTTGGTGTCTGGATTTTATCACAAGATACCCGCCGCCGCAACATATAGGTACCTTGCTAGTTTCTTTAAATTACTTAAGAGCATTCATAGTGTTCGGGATGCGTTTGGTTCATAGGATTTGATGTGGGTAAAATTTAAGGGTGTGTTTGGTATGCCATTCAGAATACTATAGTTATGATTTTGATTACCATGATGTATCATAGTAGAAGTATCATTGGCATTGTTATTGTTTGGTGTAAATTTTAAAATAATTGTATCACTTTTAGTGGGGTCATTGAATTGCTAAAAGGAAAAAAATATATCATTAAAATGCGAAAATATAACTTGTAAAGTGTTAAAAATTAGTAGTAAATATAAAAATATATGAACCCCACATAAATGGTTAAGAAAAGTCACCCATCTAGACTATTATGGATCTATGATTGTTGACATCATACCTTGCTATTAAATTTATAACCAAACATTAACAATCATAGATATTCCATTCCTTTATTCAGAGTCTCCCATACTAAACACACCCTAAGAGCTTCATGTATGGCAACGAGCAAGGCTCGCCACGCCTACGTGGAGGCTTCGCCGCCACACCACTCCGCCTCACCGTCCCTCACCAGTGTTCGTCATTCAGACAATGAGCTAAAACCACTGCAAAAGAGCCGTTTGAGTGGGACCCAATTTAATATAAACGATTATATTTTTCAAAATATAGCTGTTTCACTTTTTATTTTTTATTTTTTTTCTTTATTTTTTTTTAACTAATCTCATTTTTTAACACTATAAATAACACACCATAACACACCATCTTTCACACAATTCTTTACCAAAAAACCAATACTCTCTATATCTCAACATACAAAAAAAATGTTTCAAAGTCTAAACGACGAGTATTTTACCTCGCTTCTTACCTCTAACCCACAACAATACGCGACTTCTTCAAATTCGCCTACCCCATCGTCACGAAACTCTAATTCTTCCTCGCAAGCGATTCCTCCATTTGGTACGCAAATGACATCCGAGCAAATTTACCAAAACCAACAATTTGCGTATCAAGGGTTCGCAAATTTTCAAAATCAAAGAAATCCGGCACCACAATCTTTTAACACACAATCATCACAACCATCACAATTTCTACAATATCAACCACAACAATACTTTGAATCACAATGACAATTTAAAGTACCACAACCCGTTGCACCGACCAAAGGTATAACAACCCGCAATTTTTCCATGGTCCTTACCCAAAATAATTAATTTTTCAAAGTTTACGTATTCGTTTTTATACTTAACTTTTAAATAAACTGCATGAATTGAGAGAACGAGCCACATGCGTACTGACACTCAGTTAGTTGTGACAATAATTAAATAAACTCAGTTTCAAGTCAATAAAAATGTTTTTATAATACTTGTATAAAAACACTCCCAAAAATGTATTTTATACATTTTTACTTGTAGCGTCAAACCGGGACACCGCGACTCACGCTTAAACTCAACGGGACACAAAACAAACCCGATTGGGCTTGCGGCCAGTATAACTCACTCAACCCAAACTGGGCCTGTGGCCTGTGGGAATTTCCAAACCAAAACGCACCCTGGAACTATAGTATTTGTTTTACACAAGAGTAGCACATGTATATTTGTTAAGGGGATGTTTATTTATTTTTATTTTTTTCCTGTTTGGACTAGTAGTGTTGTTTGGAGTAAGGATCATTTGTACATATGTTGTTTCATTTTTCATACCAAATGACCCATCTTAAAAAACCAAATGCCCAATTTACCCTTGTCTTTATCAAATCAATTATGTACTAATTGTTTTATACTTGTGAGCGAAAATCAATAACAAATTAAACTTAAAAGAATCAAAAAAAATTTAATGGTGAAAAGCACAGAAACATGGAAATTTGGTAATAAAGAAGAAGAAACACCTTAAATTATATATCTATAATCATATCAATTTCAATCAAGTACATGCTCTTAGGTAACAAATCGAATCAAAGATAAAAAAAAATAAGAAAAAAATAACAAATTTCAACTACCAGAAACTTCAAAAAACACAAGATGAACAACATAATTTAACAGATCCGGTCATACCAAGTGATATGTTTTTAGTACCATCTAAAATAAGGAATTTATTAGAGGGGAAAAAAAGAAAAAGAACAACCTTCAATCATATGTCGATCTATACATATGCAAAGATGAAGTGATAGACCCTAGAAGAAGAACATATATTAGGAGGAATTAAAGGAGTAAAGAAGACAACCATGGGAGGAAGTAGGTGGAAGAGGAGAAAATGGTATTTGAAGAGGAAAGAGAATAAAAGAATAGTGAGGTAATTTTGTCTGTAAGCATCCTAGATGGAAATGACCCAAATTTTAGCCCCATTTCACATTCAGGATTTATGTTTAGCATAAGTGAAAAAGAAACACCAAAATTTCCTATTTCCATCTAGTTTTGTTACCATTTAGTATAGTAAGTCAAAAAGAAACAGTCCCTAAGAGAACACATACTTGACCTTGTTATCTTTTGGGCAATTCTTTTACCCCACTCATAATCTTATTAAAAGACATGGTGAATGACCCTTTTATGTCCTTGTTTTTCCTACCTTCCTCGATGCAACAACACAAACTACTCCCTTGTTTACTTCAAAACAACCTAGGATTTGTAGAAGTTGTTGAAGTTAGACGAAGTAAAGTACACATACATTAAATTCCTTGTCCTTAACACTAGCTTCAACCTCCCTCCTTTTTTCCTTATAACCCATTCTCACACACACCACTTTCTTCAAGTACACCTAGTCCATTCATGTCCCCTCCTAGCCATCAAGAACCATGGTGTAATCCTTAAATCCAATGTGTGGTCAACTAGCATGAAACTCTTCCCCTTATATTCCCTATGAAACGACAGAAGCAAAGAAGAATAGGGGCCCCCTCTGAATCTCTTTTGTCAACCCTTAAGTCTAAGCAAGCCAACACTAAGCTCTCTCTATATTAGTGGCATCATTTACACATCTTATTCACCATAGTGGTGCAAATCTGAACCGGATAACCGAACCGCAACCGAAAGATAACAGAAAAATCGAACCGGTTTTGACCCAAACAGGTTTGGTTTTTCCATAAACCGCCGGTTTGGAACCGGTTTGGGATTTCAAAGAAATGATCGGTTCTAGTTTTTGGGAACCGGTTATTCTAACCGGTTTAGGGGAGAGGAGCGTTTTTTTTTTTTTTTTTTTTTTTTTTTTGAAATTTCAAATTTTGAATTTTGAACTTGAGTGGGAAGGAGCGTGGGGGGCCGGTTTTTGAATTATTTGGGCTCAAACTTTACCATTTTCCATTTCTTGTTTAGTATAAATAAAAGTGTTATGTTTTTGTTTATTCACAACTTTCATACAAGCAAAAAACACTCTAAAAAATCAAAATCGAAAGTATTTTCATTAAAGGCAAGTTCAAACACCACCAACACCACTAACACCACTAACACCACTGAACATGGTTCATCAAGTGCACCTACGATTGTCAAAATTTTACCATGCGGTCGGGTAAGCGATCTTTGGGAGAACTTTAACTACGTTCTAATGTTGCATGGCAAGAAAAAGTCTCAATGTAAGCATTGCTTAAGTATAATGTCGGCGAGTTCCAACTCGACGTTGAGGGCTCATATCAAACTTAAGTATTGCAAGGCACTCATAACGGTTCTAGAAGCGGGTCAACCGTCTATGGGTCAGGACGGGAGTATTTTTACATATGATCATGAAGTAGTTAGTCAACAATTAGCCGGTTTAGTGATTCGAAGAGGTTTACCGTTTAACCATTGGGATGATGAGGATACGACGGAAGTATTTCAGACTCATGTCCAACCAATGTGGAATCATGTAAGTCGTATGACTCTAAAACGCAATGCTATGAAAATGTGGAAAACGGCCAAACAAGATTTAAAAAATGTTTTTTTATAAATTTATATGGTTGTGTTAATTTAACAACGGATGTTTGGTCCGCTCCTTATAATTTGCCACATTCGTACCTTTGTGGTACAACACATTGGATTGATCCCGAAAGTTGGCAAATGATGAAGCTAGTCATTTCATTTAAAAACTTTCCAGTTCCTTACACGGGAAGTGCTTTATTCAAAGTGTTGAGAAAAGTGTTTGTAAAATATAACTTGGGCCAAAAAAAAAAATCAATTACGTTGGATAATGCTAGTAATAACACAAATGCAATGGGCAGACTGAAAATGGAATACGAGCCACCCTTCAATGGAGATTTTTATCATACTCGATGTGTTGCACACATCATTAACTTGGCTGTGCAAGCGGGATTAAATGATCCCATAATGCATGAAATGAAAGAATGTTTTAGAAGAATGTTAGGCGATATTTTTAAAAAGGGTACTACAAGATATAATAACTACATTCGGATGTGTGTTGATGCCAATAACCTTGTTTGTCACCTAATTTTGATATTGATACAAGATGGAATTTCACTTATCTTATGTTCATAGGTGGTTTAAAACAAAATAAGACTTTACAATTTTTTTCATGACAAATTGTCGGCAAGGGGTAAGTGTGTTCCATTTTTGGTTGACCATTGGGATACTATTGAAAAACTAACCCGATTACTTGAAGTTTTTTTCACTGCCACAAAAAAATTATCGGGGGTTTATTATCCAACATCTCATTTGATACTCGAGCAACTATATTTAATGTGTTCAACTATGGCCTCATTTGAATTAAATGGTGGTATATATACAAATATGGTGGAACCAATGAAAGAAAAGCTTAGAAAATATTTTGAAAATTTGCCACCGATATTTACTTGTGCGGCCGCATTAAATCTATGTTATAATGTAAGCGGGGTAGAGTTACTTATCGACTCGATTACAACGGATTTAGGGTGTTTTCAAACTAATGTGAACTTTGGTGATGATGCAAAAGTGTATTTTAACAATTGTTTGCAAGGTTTATGGGATTATTATTTTGAAAAATATGGTAACGCAACTCCTTCAGTGAGTGCGGCTTCTTCATCATCGAGGTCGAATAATAGAGGGATACAAGGCTTGCTACAAAAGTTAAGAGAAAATCCCAACAAACGGGCAAAGAGTGATCATTTGACAAACATTGAATTTGTAAGATATAGCTCAACCGATTTTACCTTACATATTCCTCCCGGAGAAGTTGAACACTTTGATGTTTTGGCGTTTTGGAAAGCAAAGGAAACAATGTTTCCAGTTCTATCCCGAATGGCTCGAGATCTACTAAGTGTACAAGCTACTTCGGTAGCTTCTGAATCCGCTTTTTCAACAAGTGGAATGATGTTATCAAACTAAAGATCAAGGCTCACACCAGCTTCTTTGGAGATGTGCATGTATTTGAAAGATCACTTGGACGCAACCAAGCGAAGACAACACAAAGCAAATCTTGAAAACACCATAGACTTCGAAGAAGATATCTACGAGGAAGAGGTGCAAGATGGTGTAGCCGAATTGCTTTCCGATGAAGAAATAAGACAAGATGCGGCTGATGCCGAAGCTAGGTCCATCGGATCCGAAGAAGACATTTCCGACTAGCTTTTCGATGTATTATGTTTTAAGTTTATGTATTATATTTGATGTATTTCCTTTCATGATGTATTTCCGAAGTATTAAATGAAAGTTGAAATTTATTCAGTTTATTTTGTATAAACGACGAAAATCGAAAAAAAAAAAAAAAGTTAACGAGTTCCAAACCGGTGTTTAAAAATTCAAATTTGAACATTGGTGCCTTGGCGGGGAAAAAAATTAGGTTAACTAGACCGGTGGAATTTTTAAAAATTTCAAATTTTGAACGGGGAGGCGGGTAAAACATGGGGGGGGTCCGAAATTTTGAATTTAAATTTTGCCATTTTATATTTAGTATAAATAGAGAGGTTGTGTTTTTGTTTATTTACAACTTTTATACAACTCTGTACTCTAAAAATTCAAAACCAAAAGTAATTCACTAATGAGCATTGAGTAATGGCAAATGCAAATCAAGGACACGAGGCTGTTGTACCAATTACAACGTAATTGGTGCGGTTTTACCGTGCAACCGTAAACCAAAAATTTAGGTTAACTTAAACTACGTTCTAATGTCGGATGGCACGAGAAAGGCTCAATGTAAGCATTGCTTCCGTTTAATGAATCCCATTTCCAAGTATACGTTGAGGGCTCATTTAACCAAGTATTGCCCGGCACTCGAGCTTCGACGAGTCGACGTTGAGTAGCTTCTCAAGGTTTTATGTTTTAAGTTTACGTATTACGTTTGATCATGTATTTCCGTTGTATTAAATAATAGTTGAAGTTTATTCAGTTTATATTGTATAAACGACGAAAAACGATGAAAAAGCAAGCGAGGAAAAAAACAAAAACCGGTCCAAACCGGTCATGAACCGTACCCAAACCGGTTTGGATCGGCTGGTTTTTTTTCTCGGTCCCGGTTTGTAACCGAACCGGTTAACCGCCCGGCTCAGTTTTTGTTCGTCGTTGACCCAAACCTGTTCGGGTTTGACCTGTCGTCAAACCGAACCGGTTAACCAAAATGTGCATAGCTAATTCACCACAAAAACTAAACACAAATTCCTCTCTTACACACAAACACTACGACGGTAAGCACAAGGAGAAAAGAAGAAAAGGAGAAAAGGGTTTAGATTATTAGCAAACTAGGAACTCATTTGGTTTAAAGTATTAAGGAAGCTTGGGTTAGAAATCTTGTGTTGGTTTCACTTTTCATTCGACATACACAATCTTCACAACCCACTGTAAGAATGTCGAACACTCTAAACTTATTTATCTTCTTTATTTCAAACCTTAAGCATGTTCTTATAAGTATAACATATCATAAGTTGTTATCTTTGAAACAAAACTAGAGAATATGATTCATAACTATAAACATTCGACATAGATGACTAGAAGGTTGGTTTTGTTGTGTTTAAGAAACTTGTGTGGCAAATCTTTGGTCTCGTAACATACATAGCCATCTCGAAAATAAACTAGTATTCATGTTGTCAATATATACACATTTACATGTTGGCTTGTTGAGGTTTTGAACACAAAATAGATAAAAAGAAACACTAAAGAAAACGTAAAAGTTAAGTCTCGGGCTCGTGTACAAATACTTATTATGATTTAAACGAGCTTTTGCAAGTCTACTCGAAATCGGTTTACAATTTTGGTTTAGTTTGGATTTTGGATCGCAAAACTCACATAAGTCGAGCTACTTATGTGTGCGTATTTTGGTCCCCTTCGTTACCTTATTGCTTAGTTGTAAACTTGAAATTGTTAGTTGAGTTTTTGCTTGAAATCTGTTTTGAAATGAAACACAAGATAACACAAATCGCATACATGCAAACATCAAAACTGAGAATAATCATACATTGTCCTGCAAATACGTACATAAACTCGCACTATAAATAAGTCGCGCACCACAAACATCAAAGCATAATTTATGAAAATGAAATACAATTAAAGAGTTCACATCAACTTTCCAATTAGTTGTTTTTATGCACTCACACTATTATCTTGTGCTACAATGCAAGAACTCTTCCGCAATCCACCAACCATGCTCAAAGTCATGACGAAAAAGATTTAAAATCATATATATGAAGCTTTTATTGTAAAATCTATTAGACCGAATATCTCTTTAAGTATTTCCTTATTTATGTTGTAAATTAGTCCAAACTATTAGCATAATTAGTGGGATTGTTAGCTGTTACATAGGGGATTATCCACTTTCCCTGATTATGTATCTTGTAACATCTTTATATTCGGCATTGTTGCATTGAGATAAACACAATTCAAAGATTACAATTCATATCTATCATGTCTGTCTTCATGGTATCACAGCCATCATAACACCGATCCACCAAACATCTTATTTTGTTTTCTTTTTAGTTGTTAGTGTGTAGGTGATTCGTGCTAGGTCACAATCCACACATACATAATCGTTACTTGTGCAAAGGTCACAAGTCGTGTTGCATTCAAAGACTTCATATTCACCACGCTCCTTTTCCTAAATAAACTCACCCTTCATCTGTACGTTTTCCTTTAACCCTTAACCTCCTCAAATCGGCCCTGTTTTACTCAGTAATCTTCCATACGTGTTGGTAATTTGTACCCGGTTACAAATCCACACAAGTTGCCTTTTTCTGTTCGTGCTAATTTTTGGTGATTTCCTTACGAATCAGTTCCCTTGATTTGTGTATTTATCATCTCGTCATCATGACTGGTAATAATGCAGAAGAAATTGTACTTACGTTATTAGAGCGCTTGAGGTTGACTGGGAATACGGCACCTGCTTTTGGAACGAATATAGGGTTGACTGGAAATATTGGGACGAATATAAACACACCTGCAACATCCAATGAACACTTCGCCTATTACACTAACCCAAATAATGTTGCTATCACCCCTAGTCCAATACTGAGCCCAATACCCTACACCTATAACACTCCTCAATATGTATACCCACCAGGCCAGCTCCATACACAGTCCAATATCACACAACAGGCCCACCAATTCATTCCTGGACCAACAGCAATACCTCATGTGACACATTCTGTTTATCAGGCCCAACAGTCTTTAGCCTACCCGACTGCTCCACCTATCGGGATGTTAGGACACACGGTTTCTCCGGGACAGGAAACTAGTTTGCCTCATGCATTCACTGCCAGGACACTTCATGATCCCACTACCACAGCCTGGAACATGGATACAGGTGCGAGCTCACATCTAAATGCATCTGTTAATAGTCTTAGTAACATTTTTAATAGCTGCATGTATCCATCTGTCTCGGTTGGTGACGGGCATAACATTCCGGTCACCAATACGGGTCGTAGCATTTTGCCTACTCCTTCTCGACCCCTTTACTTAAATAATGTCCTTATTACCCCTCATATTGTCAAAAATCTTATATCTGTCCGTCAATTTGTTTGTGACAATAACTGCACTGTGGAGTTTGATCCTTTTGGTTTTTCCGTCAAGGATTTCATGACGCGTCGGGTGCTTCTCCGATGCGATAGCACGGGTGACCTTTACCCTGTCACGACCCCGTGTCCTATTCCCCAAGCCCTTCTTGTCAGTCAACATACGTGGCATCAGCGACTTGGACATCCAGGGAGCGAAGTGCTACGCCGTCTCGTCTCAAATAATTTTATATCTTGTAATAAGGAAAAGCCACCAGTGCTTTGTCATGCTTGCCAGCTTGGCAAACATGTTCGACTTCCATTTGTCAGTTCCGATACTATTGTTAATACATGTTTTGACGTTATTCATTCTGATGTATGGACTTCACCGATTTCGAGCCTCTCGGGTTTTAAATATTATGTTTTGTTTTTGGATCACTATTCTCATTTTGTTTGGGTCTACCCGTTGATAAACAAATCTGATGTATTATCAAAATTTATTCTTTTTCGCAAGTACGTTCACACTCAATTTAAGTGTGAAATCAAATCATTTCAGTGTGACCATGGCGGTGAATTTGATAACCGCACCTTACATAAACTTTTTGCCGACAATGGCATTCAGTTTCGTTTCTCATGCCCCAAGACATCTCAACAAAATGGGAAGTCAGAACGGATGATTCGCACCATCAACAACCTCATTTGAACCCTACTTTTCCAGGCCAACCTTCCACCAACCTTTTGGGTTGAAGCTTTAAACATGGCTGTCCATTTGATCAACTTCTTACCTTCCACAGCTATTGCCAACGAAATCCCGTATACCCGATTGTTTGGCCAAAACCCGGATTATAGCCTTATACGCACATTTGGCTGCTTATGTTACCCCCACTTATATCCTAACCACAAACTTGAACCACGCGCCACACCTTCCATCTACTTGGGACAAGCTTCAAATCATCGTGGGTATCGTTGTCTTGAATTAAACACCAATAAAATAATCATTTCTCGCCATGTAACCTTTGATGAAACTGTTTTTCCATATGGCACCCCTAAACCAACATCGGCACCCAAATACAATTTCTTGGATGACTCGCTTGATATAAATCCTCCATTCATTCCATCTGCCCCCGTTGTGCAACCCACAGTGCCTCAACCGACAAACGAGCCAACAACACCAATTACCACCAGTCCTAATACAACCCAACATCATGCAACCCAAGACCCATTACCATTCCCATCACCACCCGCCGCCCAACAACAGACACCAAATACATCACCACCCTCGCAGCAACACCAACATATTATCCCAAATCCTCCTAATAACCCAAACCCTGTCTCAATTCATCCCATGGTCACACGATTTCGTGTCGGGACTAATCGTCCTACTGAGCGTCTTAATATGCATGTGTCCTCAATCTCACCTCTACCCAAAACATATCGTCAAGCTTTCACTAATCCCAATTGGAAAAATGCTATGCATGATGAATACACTGCCCTTATTAAAAATGAAACTTGGACTCTTGTGCCTAAACCCGAAGATACCAACATCATTCGCTCTATGTGGCTATTTCGCCATAAGTATTTGGCCGATGGCACTCTTAGTCGCTATAAGGCCCGTCTTGTGGCTAATGGTAGCAATCAATTAGAAGGGGTTGATGTGGATGAAACATTCAGTCCGGTGGTTAAACCAGGCACTATCAGGACGGTACTGAGCTTAGCTACTTCTCGACATTGGCCGATCCATCAATTAGATGTCAAGAATGCTTTCTTGCATGGTGACCTATCAGAGACTGTTTATATGCATCAACCCCCCGGGTTTCGGGATCCTATACATCCGGATTATGTATGCTTATTACAGAGGTCTCTGTACGGGCTCAAGCAAGCTCCTAGAGCATGGTTTCAGCGCTTTGCTTCCTACATTACTCGGGTTGGGTTTAGTCATAGCCGTTGTGACTCATCATTATTCATTTTTAGACAGGGGACAGATACTGCTTACCTTTTGCTATATGTTGATGATATTGTTCTCACTGCTTCTTCTGAGACTTTGTTACAGAAGATCATTCATTCCTTACATCAGGAGTTCTCCATGACAGACCTGGGTCCTCTCAACTATTTTTTGGGTATTTCAGTCACTCGAGACTCTTCAGGGTTGTTTCTCTCTCAGAAGAAGTATGCTATGGAGGTTTTAGAGAGAGCACATATGGTTTCTTGTAATCCTTGCAGGACTCCTGTCGATACTGACTCCAAACTCGGGGATGATGGTGACCCAGTATCTGATCCGACTTTATATCGGAGTCTTGCAGGTTCTCTACAGTATCTCACATTTACCAGACCTGATATATCTTATGCAGTTCAGCAGGTTTGTCTACATATGCATGATCCTCGTGAGCCACATTTATCCGCTCTTAAGAGGATATTGAGGTACATTCAGGGTACTCTGGAATATGGCCTACAGTTGTTTTCTTCCTCTACCACAGACTTGGTTGCATATTCTGATGCAGATTGGGCTGGTTGCCCCACCACAAGACGCTCGACGTCTGGGTATTGTGTATTTCTTGGCAATAACCTACTCTCATGGTCCGCTAAGCGTCAACCAACGCTCTCTCGTTCTAGTGCCGAGGCAGAATATCGTGGGGTTGCCAATGCTGTTGCAGAAACTTGTTGGTTACGGAATTTACTTCGCGAGCTACACACGCCCTTGTCTTCCGCTACTCTTGTTTACTGTGATAACGTGAGTGCTGTCTACTTGTCTTGCAATCCAGTTCAGCACCAGCGTACAAAGCACATAGAGATTGACATACATTTTGTTCGAGATTTGGTTGCTACCGGTCAGGTTCGGGTTCTTCATGTCCCTTCCCGCTATCAATATGCAGACATTTTCACGAAAGGATTGCCCTCTGCTCTATTTGAGGAATTTCGCTCAGTCTGAGCGTCCGATGTCCTCCCGCTCCGACTGCGGGGGAGTATTAGACCGAATATCTCTTTAAGTATTTCCTTATTTATGTTGTAAATTAGTCCAATCTATTAGCATAATTAGTGGGATTGTTAGCTGTTACATAGGGGATTATCCACTTTCCCTGATTATGTATCTTGTAACATCTTTATATTCGGCATTGTTGCATTGAGATAAACACAATTCAAAGATTACAATTCATATTTATCATGTCTGTCTTCAAAATCTAGATCAATAGTCAGAAAAGCTTGTGTTATGTTTATGCAGGCAATGTGGATGTTTGAGCAAAAAAACTAGACTACTCGACTACTGATTATGGTAGTAGTTATAGCGGTGGCTGTTGGTAAGTTGGGGAATTGGAGGTGGCGGTCATCAAAACTAGAGTTAAGAAAGTTGGAGTCTGTGACCAAGATTACCAGCAATTCATATGTCATATGATACAATTGCACAAAAACATTGTATGCAGCTACAATAAAATGATTTATTAACTATTGTACTTCAGTATTCCATGCATAACTAATGAATTAAATAAGGTTCGAATTGGATGAAACATGTTTAATTTGGGATACGACTAAACTCTATATATATCTCTTGAACTTAATACACAAAAATGACCGATTTTAACAACATAGTAGGACACTGACACATAAGAGGCTCAATCATTTTAGACCAGCACAAACTCAGCACCTATTGGCAGATGATCACTTGGATGAGAATAATTTGGTAATCCACCTTGTATACTGATCGCATCTGCTTCTGGAAGCTCAAGGTAACCAACCGGCTCAATACCTTCAGAAGGTGTGAATAATATGTAATCCAGTGTATCAGTGAAAGCTGGGGTAACGTTTGTGAACTTTGGTTCACCCCTTGTGTATGCATAAGCACTGCACAAAGGCATTGGTAGGTCTTCTGAGCATTTTGCTGAAGGTTCCGCCATTGGACCACCTGAAACAAGATACTGGTATACCTGAAACATACATTTAACTTTCATTAGAACCTTAAAGTGTATCAACTAATTTTTTAGAGAGTGTTTATTAACAATATTCATGCAATTATTTCATGGTAGCAATGAAAATTCAATGGTTTTGGTTTTGGTTTTGGGTTAGCCTATATTGAGCTCGTTACTCAAAATGGATTGCAAATTAAACCAAACTTGATTATTTTGTAACCAATTATCACCAAAAGAAATGATAGTATATATGTGTACCTGACTTCCAGGAACCGAATTGAAATCCCCTACAATGATCACTGAAGGAGCGCACTTAAACTTTTCAGACACCATTTTCTTGAACTCAGCTACACGTAATAAGAAATATTTCGCCTGTGCAAGCTTCACAGCAGCCAATTCTGGGTTCCTATAAACAGAGTTCAAATTTTTATCATGCACAGTCAACACATCCTAAACAATTATCCACCACACTGAATTTATAGAACATTATGATATAAATGGAATCATTATTTGTTATTACCAGTGAAGATGTGAGTTGGCCACAATGACATAGCGTTCACAAGGCTCTTTAAACTTGAATGCAGCCATGATTCCAACATTATCACGTTTCAACCAGACATATGGAAGTCGACGGTCCTTTGAATTATGTCCTTGCCCTATGCCAAAATCAAGAAAGAAACAACATTATACTCGACAGCCCAGTCTTAAGAATAAATATAAATTATAAATAAAATCCCTAGTACCTTTGTTATCAGTATCAAGAGCTTTCCTTATAAGTTCATTACGCTCTAAAGTGTATCGCATCTGGGTAAGGTCATTGTACTCAATTCTATCCTCCATGACCAACTCCAACCTGGAAATTAAACAAACAAAAGGGTCGAGTACATGATTACATCTGATATAAACTATATAAAATGTATATAAATAGCATACTTGTTGTGCTTGTAGAAGATCCCGCATCCGTCTTGTTTCCTCCCACCTCTTTTAATGTAGATGCTTGAGTAACCATTCCACTCTATTTTCTTTTTGTAGAACCTTTTATAGTCATCTAATTCCTGATAACAGTTATATGAATTTTTTTCAATATGAAAACCGAGTTGATAAATATAATGTTATTATAAGGTCGTCCCAAGAACGAGTACTGATAGTCTGATACTATAAGGATCTAAACCTCAGTCAGTCAATGACTCACTACTTACGACATGAGCCAAGTGTATTATTTACGAGTTAAACTACTGAGTCGCCTTGTTATAGGTGTAATTTGACTAGACTAGTATGAGTTTAACAAATATAACAAAGGTTATAAAGAATACCTGCAAGCATAGGATATCAGCATCAAAATTCTTGAGAACATCAAGAATTACGGGCATGCGAGTTTCCTTCCTGTGACAATATCGCACAGAAGATTAATACTATTATCATAATAACTTCAAATCAATCATTAACCCAAAAAATTACAAGAAAATATGAAACTCGCCTGAGACAAGGCGACGGAGAGTGCGGGAAAATTCTACTTGTAGCTAAATACTGCAACATGAACGAACGACAGTGAGTTTGCAGTACAATAATTTCTAGTAAAATCATATATGCATGCAAATAATAAAAGAACAACTAGTTAACATATGTGCATACCTGAGCCAGAATGTTATAGGAAACCACTCGAAGCTTAATCCCTACAACAACAAAACACAACAAAACCATCAGTAACTGCAAAAAATATCAATCACATTAATTTAACCAAAACAACTCGATTGAATAATCGCACACATACCATCAAATTTACCAACATAATTAATCTCCTCGTGTTCTACTGGAACAAACTTGGCGTAAACTGTACTACCCATCTTCATCGTGCAAATTTTACTGCACGCACATTCAATCAATCAAATGATCAAAACATTAATTTATACAATGTACCATATATTAACTAGTGATGATAGATTTATGAACAGAATAATGTAACTAATTATTTAAAATTTAATGACGTACTTGTGAATTCTAAAGTTATTACGATTATTTGAATATGTTGAATGAAGGGATGTGTTATATATATAATGACCTAGGCTCCAAGCAACGATATAAACAGAATTATATACGGAGTATAATTGTAAATTGTGACGTAGGCACTAAGTAATATATTTAGTTAAATTTTGGAATAACTATGTATTAGAGTCATACATTACGCACTTTGTATAATAAAGAATGCATGAGAAGTAATAATAAAAGACAAATACATACCCAAACGTAATAAAAGTCGACACGAGGAAAAAACTTAAAACGAATGGAATTGAGATACAAACAACTAGTTATAATACCCGTGCACGCACGGGGTCTTGATAGAAAACCTTTATCATATATTTAATACCGAATATATTGTCTTAAAATATATTGAACTTTACATTTATTCATTTAGTATAACACATGGAACTTTTAGATGAATCATATTTACCATGGTTTTCAAGATCGGGATCCCTGGTCTTAGGATCTTACGATTTTACGATACAGCAAAACAAAAATGATCCGGATCTTACATAGGATATTTAAAAGCTTAAGATCTTATAGGATCCCGATCTTGACCATAGGATATTAAGATCTAATCCGATCCGATCCTACTTTTCTCGGATAACAAACTAAAAACTACAATTTTCTGGATTATTTTGTATAGAATTTAAAAAACAACATGTTAATCTTATTAAACATTCCATAATACTAATTTAGGACAACATTTCGATGAAGTATTCATATAATTTTATGTTTATAATATCTAATAATTTGTAAATTTGTATAGTATTACAAAAACTATTAAGAAAATGACATTATAGTAGGATCTTAAGATCCCGATCCGATCTTACGTTCACAATCTTGCAAAGACGAAAAACGATCCTGGGTAGGATCCCGATCTTGAAAACCTTGATATTTTCTTTAGATGTTTATATATATATATATATATATATATATATATATATATATATATATATATATATATATATATATATATATATATATATATATATATATATATATCAATGACGCATCTAAAGACTTGATACAAAATTATTACGTTCCACTGCTTATGAATCTTCTATTTTCACCCTCATATCTTCCTTTTTTTACGCGTTAGTTGTTTTTATTGATGTAAACAAATAGCATAACACGATTTGCATTTTGATGATACCATTACAAAATGTACATATTATTTGATTGTAACTTTTAAAGTCGTGCGGTCCATTTGATGATTTCTCTGTCAATTATTTGTTAGTCTGTTAAAGTTGTTATGTTTGGGTTTTTGTATAACTAATAGTTTTAAAAATAAGTTTTTTATTGAAATGAGTAGAAGGGGAGTGTTGATGACTCATGACATAGAGTGATAAGTTCTTATTCGCCAATGGTTGCCTGCTGCCATTCTGTTAATCACCACCCATAAATTGAGTCTCTATTTTAATTTCTTCAGATAGTGAAGCTTTTGGTAATACTATATTATGTTGTTATATCACGCCTGTATACTATGTTGAGTTATTGCAAGTTGAAAGTGTAGCAATAGCACCAATAAAGTTGACCATTATGAAACAGGTCGGGAAAGTTAAACTATCATTTACGAATATTTACATAAAAAGTTATGTTGGATTCAGTATTGACTTGTACAACTTTTTAGACCATATCAGAATGGACCTAATAAATCTAACGTATGCCTACAGTGTGGATGTTAAAATTTTGAAAATTCTAATATCAATATACATTATATGAAAAATATTAATTATACTTCCAAAAACTCAATAATAACACCTCTTGAAATTAAATTTAGTTTTACAAACTATACTGAACTTCACACTTCACTTAAGATACATCGAGAATGCAACTTCAAGTAAAATGTAAGGCTTTATGTATTCTTTTGTAGAAATACATTTGGCGGAACATCTTTCGACTTATCCCAACGTAACCATCATTTTGTAATGACAACCTCTGTCGATAAAAAAACACAAAAACATTAAATTCCAAGCCATATATGTTAGATATTGCAATATATGATTCTCGTTTTACACGTTTGGCATTATAACATAGACCATTTAAACTTATTTTGCTAAATGTTGAATGTCGTTTCACGTGCTCTGGTGCCTTTCCCAAATGCCTCTCCATTAGGAAGAAGGATGTGACCGGTATAACCGTACAAAGATGTAGTTCCAGTCCCATAGCCCACACATCAGTATTCCAAGTTAAAACATGCATTTAATTCATCGTTTACTACCGGTCTATACAAAGTCCAAAATTAACGTAAGGAACATAAATAAAATATTAAAACCCTCCCTTTTACAAATGACCTCAAAATAGATGAATTATCATCCGAAAAAAACCATGAAAACAATCCAATCTCCATAACCCGACCAAATTTAGAACGTAATAAATATTCAATATTTAAACAAAGAATTAGATCAAATATGATCAATAATTTTGACTTTAGAAATTCGAACATTTTGTTTATAAATCCACAACTTACATCAACATTTAGTGTCTTATTCGATGCCCATTAATTTTGGCTTCTCACATATTATTAAAGTATCACATTAATTAAAATCCAAAATCCAAAATTTACTCCAACAACAAATTATTGTTTTCAAAATTAATCATCAAACATCAATTCACATATATATGATGCACCAAATTCAGTACAGCTTACTTAAAATTCAAAATCTTAAATTTAAAAAAGATATGTTCTAAAATCTAACAATAGTCTCATTAAGCTCACAACAACTTTAAGTCATTAATGTCAAATCTTAACCTATAAATTATCAGCCTAAGTTAGATTTTACCCACTTAATAATCTAATGTTCCGTAAAGTTTTTTAAAAATGTTTTTCCGGATATCCGTATATAAACTTTAAATAATAATTACATGAGTCGTTATTATAAGTATAATCGCGTATATTTGATTTTATGTTATATAAAATGTGCAAGTTTAATAGCATGAGTGTTGTCGTTGTTATAAGTTAAAATAAATACGTATATAAACTTTTATTTAGCAGACATAGATGTTATGGTCGATGTTGTTGTTTAACTTTTAACAATTGGTATCATGTTGTACGAAATATGCGAGTTTAGTAGCACATGATGAGCTTTGAATATACTCCGTAAAGTTTTTAAAAATGTTTTCAGGATATCCATATATAAATTTTAAATAATAATTACTTGAGTCGTTGATATTTATATTACCGTTAATAATAATTTAGCCGTATTTAATATTCAAATCCATGTACGCATAGATTCAACTTGTAAATAGGATAACATGAGTCCTTATTTAACGACATAGTAAAAAATATTTTAATAGATGCAAGTTTAAAACTAATATTTATTTTAAAATTATTTAACTTATATTAAACCTAATTTGTATATTTATAAAAATTTTGTAAGTTTAATGGATGGAAGTCTCAAGCCACTACTAATACTCATGTAATTATAAACAAAGTTCATTTTATAAATTGTAGGGGTTATTTGTTTATTATCAAAAGTTATCAAAAAAACATGGAGATTTATTATTTTACACTTAACTCCATATAATATATTTAAAATTCAACCACTAATGTTTTACTACGTATTAATTACCTCCTCTTTTTTTAAGTTTTTATTTTCATAAATTTGACACCTATATTTTCATGTGTTTTTTTTTCTTAATCAAATTCTCCATCAAATTTATTAAAGTTTGACCAAAATCAATTCAATTTTGACTTTTATTGGCCAATTATATTGCTTGGTTTTGTCTATGTGTCAAAATCAAGCATTCCTATTGGTCCAATTATTTTTCCACTAAGATTGTTCTGTCAAAAAAACTCCGAAATAATGTAATTCTTTTATTATATAAAAGATTTATAGCCTTAGCTTGTAATGTCGGTTGATTTCCTTATTTTTTTTCCCGACCCAACCGCCATCCAACAATTAATCTTCGATTAAAGGGTGATCAATAAAAAGATAAAAAGAAAAAACTAGATCAATCTTAATCGAGTATTCATTTTATGATGAAAACAATTAAACTTATTTTCGATCACCATCATATTTAAAACTAAATATCTTGTATAAACTATTGATCGTTAGATGAAACTAATTATACTATTGCGACAAGAATAAAATTTTCTTATAAAGATCTAACATTGTATGTCGAAATTGTTTTTGCTGGTTTTGATATGTTACACTATAAATAAAATCTTGAAAATCATATACTTTTTGTGTTAACCAAACCCTTAAACCTTAAAACTTAATCATAGACCCTAAACACCCTAACCTCTAAACCCTAAATACCCTGACAACTAAAACCCCTAACGCAAAAAACCCTAGCCACTAAACCTCGAAAAATTGAAGCGGTAGGTTCAAACCTCGTGTATTAGTTAGCCAAAAGGTCAAAAACAATGGTTACCCAAAAAACCTAAACCATTAAACCCTAACACCTAAAATCCTAAACCGTAAAAAGCCTAAACTACAACCGTAAACTTTAAACCCACAAAAAAGTTTTAAAAAAAAAGCTTATCGAAAGTATATGATGTAGGATTTCAAATGAAAGATAACTTTATGCTTGTCGGGATGTTATGATTAGTTTTGTATAACGATCAACGTTATGTGAAATATTTATTATTATTTTTTAAGTGTAAATCAATTTATGTTTTTGATAAAAATAAATCTTTAGTTGTTTTGTGATCTCTATTAAACCAAACTCTATTACTAATATGATACTAGCGTCCGACACCACATATTTTACATGCGTTCCATAATAAATGTCTAAATTAATCGTTGGTGACAAGAATGAAAAAAATCCCAAATGTTGTTTGTTGGCGTGGCTTTGTTCCACCCAAGAATTTCAGCTCAAAATCATAACATATACTAGGTATAACTAGTTGATATACTTTCTGGAATATGAAAAACAAAAATAAGGTTTTTAAGAATGAGACCCATACACGATTATTTTTTTGTTTTTCCAAAATCGAGCAGATCGGAATTTTAAAATCCTACTAAAATATTGTTTTCTTAATTACTACGAGGAAAATAGTCTTTGTGACGAAAATTCAGTGACGAATTATTTGTTGGTCACTATTTAGTCAATTGTGACCATATAATTTAATGTCACCAATTTTTCGTCATTTGTAAAGTCATTAGTGACGAGTCGCTGAATGGTCACTATTAGTCACTGAATTACATGCTGAAAGTTTTTGGTTTAGAGTAGTGACAAGATTATTGGTCACTTATAAAAAATAAAGTAAGTGACCAAAATATTGTCAATAGTGGTTAGGGTAACAATGCAGTAAGAAGAAAACTTATAATGAAAAGGATGAGAAATAATTATAACCACATATTTGAGAAGCGTCGACTTGAATTAGATGCATCTCTATTCATTTAGATGCATTCTAGTTAGTTTCGAAAGTACTTTTGAAATGAAAATGATGCAAAGTAGTACTTGCAACAAATTTGACCCGTAAAGGACGAAAAATACATAAGATTTTCCTAACTTGCTAAAATGCATCTTATATATGAATATGCATCTAATTTTTAGCTAGAAAATATTTTAGGTTGCATCTAAGAGATTAGGGATGCATCTAATTCAAGTCAATACATCTTTAATATGTGGTTATAGTTATTTCTCATCCTTCTCATTTTGAAAGTTCTTCTCATTTGATCCTAAGTCTATAGTGGTTAAGGATACTCCATAAGACATGTTGTAATATTGTTTCGATAAGCATTAAAGAATCAAAAAAATAAAAATGCCTAAAGTTAAATATAATTTGTGGAAGTTCAGCCAAACTTTAAAACTTAGTATTTTCAAAATTTACAAATTACTACTTATCAAAAACAAAGAGTGTTTCATGAAAATGTTGGCATAAATTATAATTATGAATATTTAATATAATTAATCTTTTGTTTTTTAAATTATAAAAAAAATTGATCCATTAATTCATTGCTTTTTATTTTGTTGTTTGAGCAAACTAAGATCAAATCGGATCAAGATCTTAAGATCATATGGTAAATCGATATCGTCTTTGCTATAGTGTATCATAAAATTGTAAGATTTTAACATCAGGACCATAATTTTTATAATCGGTGAAAATTTCTACGGCACCCAATAAAATGTACAACAAATGCAATTTTTCTCAAAGATGTTACATATTAACCCTTTCATTTTAAATATGTATACACAATGCCTCCTGTATTTTACAAAATGCGTCCCACATTTGCTCTTGCTCACATATGCTATGTACAAATGATATCCCCAAACATATATATATATATATATATATATATATATATATATATATATATATATATATATATATATATATATATATATTTTGAACGACAAAATTATATTAAAAGCTAGCAAGAAGCTAGAAAAGAACAAATAGGAGAATTACAAGACATAAGGGATCAATAGGTTTTGAAGCCAATTGTTCCAAGAAATATTAGCTTTCCTATTCCTATTTGTGTACCACAAAAATGAAGTGCTCGTAACCTTGTCAAATATCTCGTTTCGGGCAATAGGATGACTGTTGAAGATGAGATGTTTTTGAAAGCTTCGTAAAGTCCACAATACCACACCAAAGATAGCTTGAAGCATCAATTTCCTATCGTTATGAATATGCAACTGATCAACATATGCAAATACATCCTGAAGAGATGAAGGAGTTGGGTGGATAATCCAACCATGAGAAAACTTTATGCGAAACACATGTTGCAAGAGAACAAGTCCATAACAAATGTTGTATAGTTTCTGGCGAAGACGAACAAGTGGGACAAAGGATAGAATCAATCTCGACACCTTTATTGCTTAGATTCCACCGAGTAGGAAGACGATCATGGAGAGCACGCCATATGAAAATATTGACTTTCTATGGAATAAATCGACACCGTCTAGTTGAGATGTAAGCATCCGGAAGAGAAGCATTATCTAAGTGAATACGTGTCTTTTTAACAGTGAAACCGTTATTGGGATCAAGAATCCATACCCATCGTCTCTACCCTCGGTAAGAATAATTGGATCAAGAAAAGTAGTAAGAGTACTTAACTGAGTTGAGGTGATACCACCAGATATAGGGCGAGACCATATCCAATTCCATCCGTCATTCCACCTATCATGAACCATACAATCTTGGTTCACCTCTAAACGAAATAAGCGAGGGAACTGATGTTGAAGCAGAGCGACACCCATCCAATGGTCTTTCCAAAAGCGAGTTGTTCTACCGTCACTGACATTCCTCTTTATAAAGTGGTGAGGGATTAGTCCTTGGTCATTCATGGCATTGACATCTTTCACAATTCTGGCCCATACACCATTACCTTACACTGAACAATTAAAGATAGATGAATCTCCATTAAAATCGTGAATCGCTTTTATAGTGATGACCTATAGAGCGTTAGGAGTGTTCAAGAATCTCCAACGCCATTTCTGGATTAAGGCGTGGTTGAGCGATTCCAACATTCCAATACCAAGACCACCTTTAGCTTTGGAAGCTAAAGTGGAATTGCAAGCAATCCATGGAATTTTGTACGTATTTCCATCGTTACCCCAAAAAATTGAGTTCGAATAGATTCGAGGGTCTTGATGGCACATTTTGGAAGAGGAAATAACGAAAAATAGTATGTACCTAAAGCACCAAGAACTTAAGAGAGTAGAGTTGTTCGTCCACCAATGGACAACATGGATGCCTTCCACCTTGACAATCTGTTATATTTGTTGAAATCACATAATAGCTAAACAAAACTATGCATGTTCGACGTCGTTTGAAAATATGAGAAACCATGTTTTTTATACCCAAATGTCATCATAATACTGCTCACATGTCACTATAAGAACCAGACCTTTTTGCAGCTAAGACTTTTTTTCTTCGCCAAAAGTCACCAAATGATGAAAATGTACCATTTTTTACTTTGACTCTAACCCAGGACTACATACATGTCGTCGCCAAAAGTAAGTATATTTGTTATTTTATTTACTTTCTAAATTCCTACAAAAATAGAAGTTTGTGGCAACCTTTCGATATATTTTCTTTTTATTTGTATCCCTAAGTTTTAGAGTATATTTTGTCATCGCTAAAAGTTTTTTGAGTCTTTGACCTTGTCGGCCCCGTTGTATTTGTCGCTTAACCCTTTTGATCGTCATTGCTAAAACCATCAGCGACGTCGTATTGACAACTTTTTTGCGACGACATGTGGTCATCACAAACTGTAGGCGGCGACTTTTCAAGGTTTAGTGATGACAAATGTAGTCAATAGAACCCATTATCTTTGTAATGTGTCGTTTAAAATTGAAGTCAAATCCATTACAAATCTACTTTCATGTCAACGCGTATTGCGACACTTTCAAATGTACACAGTGCGATATTTTCAAATGTACACTATATATATATTTGTAACACCAGAAAGGCAGAAACATCAACATATATTTAAGACTTCCATTAATTTTATGCAAATCTCATGTTCTGTATTTTCAGGTACATGTTTTCTAGTCCTCAACATTTTTTTTTTATATTTTTTAATTTTTTTTATATTTGCAGGCAACATATATTCTAGTCCTCAACTTTTTTCTTTTACTCCAAATAAACTTTTGTAACACAGTGTGCCTTTTATAGCACATTGCTTGTTGAAATTTGGGAATTGTATAAGAAAATTGGGCATGATATGAAGTCGCTGGTCAAAAATTGGAGATGAGCTCATTATTGCATTCATTCTCTCCCAAGAAAATTGTTTCCGGACAAAAATCTCACAGTTTAAGGAAACTACACTCCCTCCGTCTTAATATTATTGTCCATATTTTCATTCGGGTTGTCCCAAATTACTTGTTCAATACTAAAAATAGATAGGAAAATTTGAGCGAGATCAATATATTAACGTTACTTGAAATTGTTATTACAAACTTTCAGTAAAACAACAATTAATTAGTTAATGGTAAAACTGTCATTCTACAAAAAGTAAGAGAGATGAAGCATTAATAATCATGTTTTTTTAAATAGTGCATTTTTTGACGGCGGACAATTATTTTGGGACGAAATTAGTAATAATTATTGGTTTCTCCTTGTACATTTTACAAAATAATAGTTTTACCCTTATCCTATTATTTAAAGCTTTGACTAAAGTTCGTAAGTCTTAGTATCATTAGGTGCAAAATGTTAAACTTGCTACATTATTACCAACTATATCGGAAAGTGACAGTAATTTTAAGACAAACCGAGATGAAAAGAGGGACTATTAGTATAGATAAGAGGGAGTAACTGATTTAACCACAATAACCATGAAAAGAGACGGGCCGACATCAAGTAAGCCGAGGATTCCATGCCATGATGTTCTATAAGGCCACCATCTACCACAAATAGCCCACCAAATTGATGTTTTATGAGCCCAAGTTCTTCTGTTTTTTGCTTAGGCGTGTTCATTGGTTCGGTTATCAGGTTGTTCGGTTTATTCGGTTTGGTTGGTTATGTTAAATTTTTTTGGTAAAACCAAAAATTGTATTTGAATTCGGTTTGGTTTTCTGGTTGATGACCCGAATAACTCGAATTACATAATTTATAATTTTTTTTCATTTAATTATATAGATTTTTAGCACCAAAAAAGATTTCAAGCTTAAAGAATGTTACATTTATACTTGGAAAGAGTTTTAATGGTATTTTTTTAATGGTATATAAATACATAAAAATATATATGTTTATGTGAATTATGTTTTCAGTTCAGTCCAGTTTTCATTTTACCAAAACCATATTCAAACCGAAAACCGAATATTTAATTTGGTTTGGTTCGGTTACAACTTAAGTTCAGTTTTGTTCGGTTCGGGTTCGGGTATGGCTTCGGTTTTCAGTTCATGTGGGTATATATCGATGATACATTGTTTACCTGTTTTTGAACAATATGTGTGTTTTGATTGCAATATGTGTCTTGTTGTGTGGTTTCATCATGTGTGTTCATTTGTGCGCAACTGTTTAACTCCGTTTTAGAGCCGAAGCATTGATAGTACTATTGGAGTTGCTACCCCATCCCCGACACTAGGTGTCGGTGGATGTTGAGAAATCGTGTAACACATGACATTTGTGAGGTTCAGTTGTTGCAGCCTCGTGGTTTCATACTTTCATTAAGTGCTTATATTTGTATATCATATTCACTATTGTCCTACACTACTTATTTCACAGCTTCGTGGTTTAACTCTTAAACCTACGAGCTCACCAACTTTGTGTTCACGTTTTCGAGTATCCATTTTCAGGTGTTAATGAAGTTGCTTGGAAGGTTAAGTATTGGTCTGGCTTAGCAAGACTTAAGACAAGACCCTCCCGGGTTATATCTCGTGGAGTTGCATTTTGATATTTCCTAGTGATGTTGTTTGACTTTGAGACACATGTTTAAAATTTAGATTGTTGTACTTATCCCAGTTGTGGGAGTTTGTGACTATCATCTTTCTTATGTGTTGCAATTTAGTATTTCTCTATTTTAACGTCTGTGCTCCTGACCATGAAGTCATACCCCGTAAATACCATTCCTCTGCGCTATTTTTGGGGTGTGACAAATGGTAAAGAAAAAAGAGTTGCAAAAAAGTCAAAAAAAAAAGTCGTGAATATGGACGCGAACGACGAAGATGACGTTGAGGCCCTAACACGAGTGAATACCCGTTGGACACGCGACGAAGAAAAGTTGCTAGCGGAAACTTGGGTGGAAGTTTCCCAAGACGCCGACATCGTAATGACCGTTCTGAGGACACATTTTGGAACCAGATTATGGAGGATTTCAACAGAGCTACAAAACGTGGTACCAAAAATATGATCACGGGTAAATGGACCAAGCTTCACGGTGATTGCCAAAAATTCAACGCTGTTTACAAACATTTGGAATGCATAAGCGGATAAAATGACAGTAATCATCTCGAGAATGCAAAGAACAATTTTAGCCAACGCTTTGGTGGGAGAAACTTCCTATATGTTCACGGGTGAGAGGTTTTGAAAAGATACCCAAAATGGAACGCGAAGAACCCAATTGATTTGACAAATCTCGAGGATCTATTCGGCCCTGACAAACGACCTCGTCCCGTCGACTAAAAATCTCGAGCTGCATGTCACAACCCCAAAATCGGGTTGCAGCGGAAAGGTATCCGGGGTGTGACTTCATAGCACAAAGTTACAGTTACATCGAAGGACCTACATGAGTCGTTTTGAAATACAAGTTCGATAAAGTTTATACAGTGTTTTGAATCATTACAAATGCAAGATCTTCAACAATAAGTAAATATGCTTTTGAAAAAGTTATCGAACGATGAATATTTGCATGTCTTCAAAAGATGTGACTCGAAGGTTCATGCTCAATGATATGCCAATCTACTATCGCAAACATGAGAAATACATGTTAGGAGTTCATAGGTTTAAGTATTATAAGCAGTGTGGACCACAAGATTTCTAAATCAATTGAATTCCAAATATGTTCATGAAAAGTATTACTGTTGCACTAGCTCATGACACCGAAGCCTTAACAGTTAGTTCATGTATTCACCTCAAACAGGTGTTTTGCCAAACACCTGTACGACATCAAATGAAATGCGTCCATTTGACCAGTTGGAGTGACCAACCCGGATGGGGGAGTTTACCCCTAATAGATCTATTCACAACATTCGCACTTACAAAGTAATTAACGGTTCATGATTTGTGGGGACATTAATGGCAAATGTGGTAACTTAGGCAATTCGTAAATGTTTTATGTACTTGTGTCCATATGTTGAAGGACTTTATGCGGGCTTGTTAACTGTGACATAGTTGACCTCTTGTTAGCCTAGGATTTAGGGAGAAGACCCACCTAGTTTACATTTGTGAATCACCAATGAAAATAAGTAAGTAATCATTGCACTAGTAGACACATCACTATCATTCGGTATATTGATGTGTGGGAATTGCACCAGGCTTTACCTCTCGAGGGATCTCGAGAAGCTTACAACCCCCACCAGGCAGTGTACCTGATCGTTGTAGTATAGTATAGTGACAAGTACCGGGGGATTAATCGTTCAACTCAGGAATAGTGTCGCTAGGATTAGAAAGCCTAAAAACTAGGTCTAGAGGTGAGGGATGATTCTTTTTGTAATTTTTTTATATTTTATAAAAGCAAATAAAAATCTCGGTTTTTACAGGAGTGGGTGGAATTAGTTGCTAATCAACTAACCCAATAACTAAGATGCAATCAAAATAAAATAACAAAAATGTAAATAAAGCTAATTACTAATATGGTGTGAACAATAGATTGGAGAATTGTGTTTACTTAGATTTCACTACTCCCTAGATATCTTTTACAGGTTAATTACTTGTTACAGTTGTGTGGATGACGGGTTATATTCCTTAATACCAATCATGGGGTGGCGTACTTACTTCCCCAATTCTATAAGCTCCTACTTCACTCGTATGTCGAGCCTGCAAGAAGCTCCTAACATGGAATCACTAGAATTCGCTCATGCATTAAATACAACCATAAAAACCTAGTACACATCGGTTCATGTTTCTTAAGACGTTCAAGCAAGTTACACAATGGAGATCTACCAGTTTTCTTAAGCCTAACATTGAAATCATTCATCCATTACAACTATAAACAAGCAATCAACCTATAATCAACATCTAGGTTTCATTACATCTAAGCAAACACACAAGAGATCTAGCATAGCATGTTAAAATTAAGACAAGCGTAAGATATATTCATCTACTGTTCCCAGCAAGGAAAATTAAGACTTTGCCGTTTTCTTCACTTTTATGCTCCAAAAACGTCCAAAATGCTTCCTTTTCCAGAATTCACTCCCAAAGTACCTAAAATCACAAAAGGAACGATTTAGGGCAATATTTGATCAAATAAATTCGAATTTCGGCTTAAATGACCGCCTAAAAACGGATCATTTTTCGCCTCATCATATACCCTTACACTTGAGATTTGCTTGTCCTCAAGCAAATGCGCTTTTATTTTAATCAAAATACAAGTTAGGGTCATTTAACATTAATATAAAAGTAATTACAACAAATAATCGTTCCACTAAAGACCAAAGACAAGCACGAAGGTCATATACTAGCATCTCACAAATAGTGTTTAGATACTGTTGGGTTTGACCAAGTGACACTGCTGCTAAGTAACTCTGCTGCTGAGTGATACTGCTGCTACAATGAAACTGCTGCTAGTGTTAATGACTCTGCTGCTGAAGACTATCTGCTGCTTGGTGAAACTACTGCTGAAGGGATTAACATTGTATACGATAGGATAATTATGGAATAGATTCTTTGTATAGTTTATCTATTTAGATTATTCTTATCTTGTAGAGAAAGGTATTGTAAACCTAGTAGGACTCCTTGGCCTATAAAAGGAGGATCCTAGGGTTAGAGTATGTACGTGTTATTATTCACTTCAAGGTTGTAAAACCCTAGCATTATCGAGTGCTCGTATTAATAATATTGAAGTGTTGAAAGAGAATTCTAAATCTTCTTAAGTTAAGCTTTTATATTCCGCGTTTAAGCTTAAGTATTTGTTTAAGTTAACTTCTATATAAGATCGTATTAGCTCAACTGGGATCAACAAGTGGTATCAGAGCTTGTGATCTAGAAGTTATAATCAAGAAGATTTTGTTTCTTTAAAGTTTGCTGTTCCAAATCGTTTGCATAAGATGGGTGATGAAACTCACATGGTGACTGCTTCAAGGGTACCTATGCTCAATCCTTCTGAGTATGAGCTATGGAAGAGGAGGATCAGACAATACATTCGCATGATTGACTTTAACATGTGGAATGTGATTATCAATGGTGATTCTGAACCTGAGAAGAGTGCAGATGGCAAGGAGATTCCAATTAAGTCTGCTGAAGCTAATGCAGCAAGGAAGCTGGAAATCAAAGCTCATAGTATTCTCTTAATGGGAATACCTAATGAATTTCAAATGGACTTTGATGATTGTGAAACAGGTAAAGAATTAATGGATGCAGTGGAATTCAGGTTTGGAGGGAATGATGCTACTAAGAAGTCCAGAAAGAATATGTTAAAGCATCAGTTTGAAAACTTTACTTCTGAACCTGGAGAAAAGATTATTGGTACATACAACAGGCTAAATCAACTGGTTAGTCATCTAAAGCTTGTTGGGTATGTTGTTCCACAGGAAGATGTGAATCTTAAGTTTCTAAGAAGTCTTGCACCTGAATGGAGTATGCACACAGTGGTGTGGAGGAATAAGCCTGACTTTGAATCAATGAAGTTGGAGAGCCTCTACAACAATTTAAGGGTGTATGAGTCTGAATTAGCTACTTCTTCTACTTCATCTTCTAGTACACAAAACCTTGCTTTTGTGTCTTCAAAATCAAAAGAGACACAAGATACTCACTCTGCTGCTTATGGAGTATCTACTGCTGATGGATCTGGATCTGCTGCTAGTTCAAATGACAAGGTTTCTACCAGTGATGTTGCTTTATGTGCATTCTTGGCTGAGCTTACAACAACCATAAGATCACATGTCATAAATCAAGACTTGGATCATATTGATCCAGATGATCTTGAAGAAATTGATCTCAAATGGCAAATGGCAATGTTGACTTTAAGAGCAAGAAAGTTCTGGAAAAAGACTGGAAGAGAAGTCAAATACAAGGCTAAGGAGAGTCCAGGGTTTGACAAGTCCAAGATTGAATGCTACAATTGCAACAGGAAGGGACACTTTGCTAGAGAGTGTAGATCTCCAAAGAAGAATGCTGAAGTTCCTAAGAAGACTGAAGAATCAAAGTCTGCAATGGTAGCTTGTGATGGGCTGGGAGAATATGACTGGAGTGATATGGCTGAAGAAGAACCAAATTTCTCTTTGGTTGCTGCTGTTCAACCCAAAGTGCATAACTTTGCACTTATGGCATATGGTTCATCATCAGGCTCTGACTCTGAGGTATCAAATGATTCTGAATCATCTGGATGTTCTTTTAAATCTTGTTCTGACACTATAGAAGTTCTTAAGGCTAGGAATGAGAGTTTAAATAGAGAAGTTGAACGTCTAAAACTTGATAACTTAGGTTATAAAGTAGGTATTCAAAATGTTGAGAGAAGGCTAGAATATCTCAAAGAGTGTGAAAAGGAATATGTAGAACAACTTAATCTCAGAGATATAGAAATTTTTAAGAAAAATAGTGAAGTAGAAGTTCTTAAAAATAAGTTAGAAGAAGCTGAAAAAGAAAAAGAAGCTGCTCTTGCTGAAAAAGAAAAACATGTAGTAAGAGTAAAGAAACAACAATTTGCTTCTGATATGGTAAATAAGTCTATAGAGAGTACCTTGATGAGAAAAGGCAGTGGAATTGGATATAATGAAGTGGCTCCTCCAGCCAAAAGTGCTTTTGCTCCACCAGGCAAAGAGCTATCTTTCATTAGTGAGCTAGAAATTGAAAAACCTGTAGGTGAAAGTAGCACAAGTACTATAGAAAAACCTAAGGTTGAGTCTAGAAAGTTTCCTGAGGCTCCAATCATTGAAGAATGGTGTTCTGATAGTGAAAGTGAAGAAGAACAGGTTCAACCAAAACAAACAGTTAAAAAGGAAGAGATTCCTACTCAGGTTAAACCTAAGGTAGAACAGATTAAGTTTGTCAAGCCTGTGTTAGGGAATAAACTTGCTAGGAGAATGGTTGAGTACAATGAGGTGTCTAGAGAACAATTGAGATGTTTTGATAATAAGCCTAGAGGGAACCAAAGAAATTTCAACAACCTAGTTTCACAAAGATTAGGTGACCAGTTTGAATTACAAAAGAAGGCTTGTTATAAGTGTGGTAGTTTTGATCACTTGATTGGTAGATGTCCTCAGAACCAAAAACCTGTTTGGAATCAATACACAAGGGTGAATCACAAATATGTTACAAAACAAACTCACCCTCATCCTAATAGAAACATGATTCCTAGAGCTGTTTTGTTGAGATCTGGTGCTACTAGATCAATTTATGCTGCCAAACCAAAAGGTGTTTTCAAATCAACAACTAGTTCTTCTAATGGCTCTACTGCTAGCAAGCATTCTGCTGCTAGTAAGTACTCTACTGCTAGCAAGCAACCTGCTGCTAGTACAAAACTTTCTACTTCTGAGCCAAAACATCTTCCAAATACAGTTGTTGGTAATCACTTTTATGCTGTTAAGGCCTCAGCTTGCTGGACTTGGAAACCAAAAACAAATGTTACAAATACTGTTTCCAAGAATAGCAGTGCATCAAGTGATTTAAAGAAATTTAATTATACTGATGCACAGGGCAGATCCAAGTCAGTAATGGCTTGGGTCATCAAGAGAAACTGATTTCTCTATTTTTCATGTGCGGGTCAATCTACTGGATGAGCTTAAGGATATGGTTATTGTTGACAGTGGATGCTCTGGACACATGACTGGGGATGAATCTCAACTTGAAGATCTTGAGGTTTTTGATGGTGGTTATGTAGCTTTTGGGAATGATCCAAAAGGTGGAAAAATTGTTGGTATTGGAACTCTAAGGACTGGTAATTTGGACTTTGAAAGGGTGTTTCTTGTGAAAGGACTTAAGTTTAACCTTTTTAGTGTCTCACAAATGTGTGACAAAAAGAATTTTGTTCTTTTTACAGACACTGAGTGTATGATTCTTTCTCCTGATTTTCAATTACCAGATGACAAATCTGTGTTACTGAAGGTCCCTAGAAAGGAAAATATATACAGTGACCATATTAAGAATATTATTCCTAAGAGGGCTTTGACTTGTCTAATTGCAAAGGCCACTATTGATGAGTCCAAATTATGGCATAGAAGACTGGGACATCTGAACTACAAGACTATGAACAAATTGGTGAAAGGAAATCTTGTGAGGGGTATGCCTACAAAGATTTTTGAGAATTGTGAAACTTGTGTTGCATGTCAAAAGGGTAAACAACACAGAGTTTCTTTCAAGTCCAAGATTGTGAACACAAATACTGTGCCACTACACTTGCTACACATGGATTTATTTGGGCCTGTATTTGTAAAAAGTCTGAACAAGAAGTCATATTGTTTGGTTGTCACTGATGACTTTAGCAGGTTTACTTGGGTATTCTTCCTTGCAACCAAAGATGAAACCCCAGGAGTACTCAAAGCTTTCATTACAAGAGTTGAAAACCTGCACAATCACAAGGTAAAGATTATCAGATGTGACAATGGTACTGAGTTCAAGAACAGTGAGATGAACCAATTTTGTGTGGGAAAAGGAATACTAAGACAATACAGTGTAGCAAGAACTCCACAACAAAATGGTGTTGCAGAAAGAAGAAACAGGACACTTATTGAGGCTGCAAGGACTATGCTATCTGATTCAAAACTACCTGTACCTTTTTGGGCTGAAGCTGTGAACACTGCATGTTTTGTGCAAAACAGAAGTAAGGTAGTCAAGCCTCATAACAAAACTCCATATGAGCTATTTCATGGAAAGAAGCCAATGATTGATTTTCTCAAACCATTTGGATGTCCTGTTACTATCTTAAACACAAAGGATCAGCTAGGCAAATTTGATGAAAAAGCTGATGAAGGAAATTTGGTTGGTTACTCTGTTAATAGTAAAGCCTTCAGGGTATATAATAAAAGAACCAAACATGTGGAGGAGAATTTGCATATCAAGTTTAGTGAAAACACATATAATTCTGCAGGGAAGGGACCAGAATGGTTATTTGATGTTGATATTCTTGCTAAAACAATGAACTATGTTCCTGTTATTGCCAGTGTTGATAAACCACAGGAAGAGTTTGTTGTGATTGAGAAATTGAAGATTGGTCCAACCTTTGTACCTCTTCAGAAGGAACAAAGTTCTTCAGATGATGTTGCTTCTCATGAAAAATCAAAGGAAACTGAAGAAGGTATTGTTATACCTCATGAAGCAGAAAAAGAAACTCCTGAAGTTCCCAAGGTAGTTGTTGATGTCTCTCCTAAACAGCCAAAAGACTCTACTGCTGACTCAGACGACTCTACTGCTAGGCCAAAAGATACAACTACTGCTTCACCACATTCTGCTTCTAAGCCTACTAACTCTACTGCTACTTCCTTGTCTCCTCATTTGGACACTCAGGGTAGATCCATTGATGATACTATCTATCCAGATGATCCAAACATGCCTGATCTTGAGAATATCTATTATGATACTGATAATGATGCACTTGATGGTAAGTTATTTGGAGCTGATGCTGATTATACTAATTTGGAACTCAATATTCCTGTTAGTCCTACACCTACCACAAGAATACACAAGGATCATCCAAAAGATCAAATCTTAAGTGATCCACACTCATCCATTCAAACTAGGCAGATGACTAAAGCCCTGAAAGATCCTCAACATCAAAGTTTCTTTGCCAGATCTCTGCATCAAAGAAATAGTCATAAAGATCTTCAAAATTGCCTGTTTGCATGTTTTCTTTCTCAAATTGAACCCAAAAACACTTACAAAGCCTTACAAGAAGCAAGTTGGGTAGAAGCAATGCAAGATGAGCTTTTACAATTCAAGCTGCAAGAAGTATGGACTTTAGTTGAACTGCCAAATGGTAAAAGAGTGATTGGCACAAAATGGGTTTTCAGATGCAAAAGAGATGAGAGAGGGATTGTCATAAGAAATAAGGCCAGGTTAGTAGCACAGGGATACACACAACAAGAAGGGCTTGATTATGATGAAGTATTTGCACCAGTGGCAAGAATAGAGGCTATTAGATTGTTTTTGGCTTATGCTTCATACAAAGACTTTGTAGTGTATCAAATGGATGTGAAGAGTGCTTTTCTGTATGGAACCATTACTGAGGAAGTCTATGTGGCTCAACCACCAGGCTTTGAAGACCCTGATCATCCTGACAAAGTCTACAAGGTCAATAAAGCAATGTATGGTCTACATCAAGCTCCTAGAGCTTGGTATGACACCTTGTCAACCTACTTGCTAGAGTCTGGGTTCAGCAGGGGCAAGATTGATAAAACTTTGTTCCTCAAAAGACAAAAAGATGATATTTTGCTGGTTCAAATTTATGTTGATGACATCATCTTTGGGTCTACAAACCAAGCTATGTGTGTTAGTTTTGAGAAGCTTATGAAGGACAAGTTTGCTATGAGTTCAATGGGAGAACTCACCTTCTTCTTAGGTCTGCAAGTTACACAGAAAGAAAATGGCATCTTTATCAGTCAGGATAAGTATGTCAATGATATTTTGAAGAAGTTTGGATTTGAAGATGCTAAGCCTGCCAAGACTACCATGGAAAAAGATAAGCCATTGCTGAAGGATGAACATGGAAAGGAAGTGGATATACACTTGTACAGGTCTATGATTGGATCATTGATGTATCTTACTGCATCAAGGCCTGATATTATGTTTGCAGTATGTGCCTGTGCAAGATTTCAAGTGTGTCCCAAGGAATCACATCTCAATGCAGTGAAAAGAATTTTTAGATATCTGAGGTATCAACCACAATTGGGCCTTTGGTATCCTAAGGATTCACCATTTGATTTGGTATCCTACTCAGATAGTGATTATGCTGGAGCTTCTTTGGATAGAAAGTCTACAACAGGAGGTTGTCAATTTCTTGGAAGCAGGTTGGTGTCATGGCAATGCAAGAAGCAAACAGTGGTGGCTAATTCAACAACAGAAGCTGAGTATGTGGCTGCTTCAAGTTGCTGTGGACAGGTCTTATGGATGCAGAATCAATTATTGGATTATGGGTACAATTTCATGAATACTAAAATCCATATTGATAACAACAGCACACTTTGCATAATTAAAAATCCTGTGTTTCATTCTAAAACAAAACATATAGAGATAAGGCATCACTTCATAAGGGATTGCTATGAAAAGAAGTTGATTCAAATTGTTAAAATTCATACTGATAACAATGTTGCTGATCTTCTCACTAAACATTTTGATGTGGGGAGGTTTCAATTTTTAGTTGCTAACATTGGTATGATTAATCTTTGAAAACCTTATCTCTTTGTTTTTGTTAAAGTTTGTAATGCATGTGCTGCTTGTTATTCTGCTGCTTGTTAATATGTATATGTTTGAGACATAATGTACTATGCTGCTCATTGATTTTTTTTAACTCTACTGCTAGTACATATGTTGGTTGTTTGCTTTGTGGTGTTTGGTCTAACATTTTGCAGGTATATGAATGGTGCTTTGCAAGTATTGATACAAGAAAAGTTCATATCATTTATTCATTCCAGAGAAGTACAAAGATCATACATCACAAGACAAAACACAAAACAGACATCCTAACCTAACACCTACACCTTCCTAGGGCATGGAAGCCCGAGCACCACATCTCTATCTTTTGGGAGAGGAGGGTTTTGTCTTGATGGTCCAAGAGAAAGACCAGGTGATGGTTGTGGCCTTGCTCTCAAAGATTGTGGCCTTGGTCTTGAAGACTGTGGCCTCTCAGGAGTGGCTGGTGGATTGGTTGGTGGTTCTTCTTCCTCTTCATCTGAGGATGTGAAGATGAAGGGAGATTGATGATGATGCACTGGAGGAGGTGGTTGCACAAACGTCCACCATTGGTCGTCTGATGATTCTGATGATGCTGGAACCTCAGGGGACATTGGCTGTTTTCCCCTTGAGGTGCTTGGAGTCTGATTGAGGTTGAGGAGATCTTTAAACACTGGAAGATCATGCTTCCTCTTGCGTGCTTGTTCTTTGGTTCTACAACCAAATCTTGGAGGACGAAAGGGTGGAACAAAGGGTTCCATTGGAGAATCATCTTCTGATGATGAATCAGAAGAGATATTGATTATTTCTGGTGTTGATTTCATTGTGTGATGATTTGATTGTAAAGATGGATAGTATTGATTGTGTGTGAGGCGTTTTTGAAAATGATTAGGGTTTGATTGCGTAATTTGGGGAAAAGATCTTGCCGATTTTATAGGGATTACGGAGTAATATGAGCATTAATTGTTATGATTTTGTTGACCAAGTTCAATAGTCAACTCTGCTGCTGACTCAAGTTCACTCTGCTGCTAGTTCTATCACTCTGCTGCTAGTTGTGAATGATACGGTTCTGCTGCTACGGTTGTAAGCAAGAGGGTGTTATGTGTAACTTTTACTCATCAGTTTAAAAACCTAATTGACCTTCATTATTGGTTTTCATATGTTCTAAATTGAAGTTATCACAAACCCTTACTCCCAATCATTCCAATACTCACAAATCCCCAATTCACCAAAACCTAATTCATGGAGATCTCACGTACCTGGGTTGAGCAACACAACAGTGTGGTTGTTTTGAATGAAGAGTTAATTCCTGAAGGATTCACAGACATGGTAAAGTTTTTGAATGCTACTTCTCTTAGGTATGCACTCACTGTGAACCCTACTATATATGTTTCCTACATCAAACAGTTTTGGTCTACTGCCAAACTCAAAACTATGAATGGGGAAAAACATGTCAGTGCTTTTGTTGATGGGCAAAAGGTTCGTGTA
This sequence comes from Artemisia argyi, assembly GCA_030686995.1. Taxonomy (NCBI): domain Eukaryota; kingdom Viridiplantae; phylum Streptophyta; class Magnoliopsida; order Asterales; family Asteraceae; genus Artemisia; species Artemisia argyi. The sequence goes on along the minus strand of CM060697.1, from coordinate 141,883,977 downwards.
ACTGAATCATCAATAAGGGAATATCTTCTCTTAGATGATGAAACAGAGACCACTTGCCTTGCCAATGATGCTATTTTTGCTGGTTTGAAGGAATTGGGGTATGAGGGGAAACATACTAATTTAAAATTTCAAAAAGCTCTCCTCTGTCCTCAATACAAATTTTTGATACATCTATTCCTTCATTGTTTGAGTCCTAAAACATCTGGGTGGCATGAGTTCAGTACTACCATTGCTTCTGCAATGATATGTCTGTGCAAAGGTCAACCATTTAATTTTTCAAAAATGATTTTGGCTGGGTTTCTTAAAGGTGTTGAAGATGGTGCTTATTTGTTATATCCAAGATTTCTTCAAATCTTTATTGAAAAACAAATTTCTAAAACTAGAGCCCATCATGCTGAATATGAGGCTCCTAAATTGGCCTCAAGGACTTTTACCTTTTTGAATAAACATGGAAAAGGTTTTTCTGGTGCACATACAAATCTTACTTCTTTTATGGAACAAATTGTGCACACCAACCAGGGTGAAGGATCAGGAAATCCCACTGATTCCCATCACACACCCAATGTTACTACATCTGTTACACAACCTACAAAACAATATACACGTAGGAAAACCAAAAAGGACACTAATCTACCTCAGGATAGTGTTAGTATGGCTGTACCAGATGAGGCTGTCCTAGGTGATGGAGAGGACATGTTGGCAAGGGCTGTTACTACTGCTTCTAGCTTAGCAGCAGAGCAGGACAGTGATAACATCATTAAGACCCAAACCAAGGCAACATCTAGAGAAAAAGATTCTTATGAGTCTGATTTTCAGGATGGTAACCCTAGCCAAATGGAAAACATAGGGGGCTCAGATGATCAAACTAGGTTTGATACTGAGTTTTTGTCCCAAGATTCACCTCTCGGACCAGGTCACACAGGTCGAAGTGATGAGGACAGGCCAGTGACTCATGAATTGACGGATCCACTTGTACATGATGACAATGTCAGTGATTCACCTCTCGGACCAGGTAATACAGGTCGAAGTGATGAGACTACAATGCAACTTATTAAAGAATTGACGGATACTTGTACAGCTTTGGGGTTGAAATGTGAGTCTTTGGAAGATAAGGTTCTTAATCTATCTGATGTTGTTGCTGGTCAAGCCAAGGTCATCATCAAAATGCGAAAACAGATTAAGAGCTTCAAGAAATCAAAATCTTCAACCTCATTGCACAGATTGAAGAAAGTGGGGACTACTCAGGTTGTAAGTTCTTCTGAACCATCTACTCATTTGGAAGAGGATGCTTCCAAACAGGGGAGGAAAGAGATTGTCATGGATTCAGGGGAGGTAAATCTTGAAAAAGTTGATAATGTTCAAAATATGGATGCTGGATTAGTTTCAGGGGAGGTTCCAGTGATTGAAGATATGGATGTGGATAGTCCTCCGAATGATGAAGATTTTGTGGTTGCTGATAAGTCTGGGAATGAAGTAGTTATGGAAAAGGTGGTGGCTGCACAAGAAAAGGTGGATAATGTGTTAAAGACTTCAGTGGTTGCTGACTCTACTGCTGCTAAGAATGTTGATGGTTCTGCTGCTAGTGAAATAGCAAATGCTGCTGAAGTTCAAGACTCTGCTGCTGGTTCTATTGTCAATGTTGCTGCAGAGGCAATGGTCTTGCTAAGTAAGAAGACTGCTGCTGACACCCATACATCACCATTACCAACTCCATCATTATCACAACCTATCACAACAACAAGTATAACATCAGCAACAAGAAAACCTCAAAAAGGAATAACAATAAGAGAACCTGCTGCTACTCAAAAGAAGACAATCACATCATCTTCTACTGATAAGGGTAAAGGTAAGCAAGTTGATGCTCATAGATGGATATATAAAGGGGTTGATTTTACTGATGTACCTTTTGATTCTTGGCCTAAGCCATTGCAAGTTGAACATGATGAAGCTGCTGCTATTAAAACACAAGAGTTGTTTAATTTGGAAGATCAGCAGCTGGCTGAGAAAGAGGCTGAAGGTTTAAGAATGTATGATGAATGGGATGATGAAAAGATCAGAATTGCTGCTGATATTGAATTAAACAAGCTGATCAAGATTGAAGAAAATGAAGTTCCAAATTTTAATGTGCAATCTTGGTATAGTAACTTTGCTTCTAATAAGAGAAAAGAGAATGCTGCTGCTAGAAGAAAGGTTAAAGTATTCAAGGGTCCAACAGTTAAACAGCAAAGGAAAGAGTATGAAAGATATCTAAAGAATATGGGTGGATGGACATTGGTGCAATTGAAAGCTTACTCTGACAAAGAAGTTTTTGATTTGTATCAACAAACAAAGAAGAGAACAGATACTTTTTATACTATGGGATGTGCTGAGGACTTGGAACATATTGCTCAGATGAACAAGAAGTTGGTGCCTGAAAAGATTGTTGAAGCAGAGCAGATACAAGAAGCTAATGTTGTTGAAAAGATTGAAAGTGATGCAGCAAAGACTACTTCTTCTGTGCAGTGTGATAAAAGAAAAGGTGTTATTCATAAGTCAGTTGCAAAGAAGAAGAGAAAGATTGGAGAAGGAAGTAGTTCTATGCCTGAAGGAGATGAGTTTAAATATGGTCTTGATCACATTCCTTCTGAGCATCAAAAAGAACAATTGAAGAGTTATACTGTGGTTGGCAAGATGGAAGATCCTGAAGTGGTTGATGCTAAACCATTAGGAATCAAGTATCCTATTATCAAAGTAACTACAGGGTATGATACTAACATTGGAGCATTTCATGATGTCCAGAGATCTGATGGTAAAACTCATAGATTTCTTAGATTTCAACAGATGTTACACTACTTTGATAGAGAGGATGTTGAAGACTTGTGGAAGTTATACAAGGCAAAGTTTGGGGCTAAGAAATTTGATGGTAAAAAGTATGAGGTAGATCAAATTGATCATATCTTAACTGCTTCTGATAATGTTATGTGGAGAGCTCTTAAACTTATGTTTGAACCTTCAATGGATGACTCTGAATGGACAGAGATAGCTGACTACAAGGTAAGAAGATGGAGACTTTTTCAAGATTCTGGAGTTCATATGTTAACTCTTGGGCCAATTACCTTGTACATGCTAGCTGAAAAGGATTATCCAGTGGTAAGATACTGGAATGTTGTTAATCAGATGGTTAATAGTGACAAAACACTTAAGCTGCAGAAAGATTATGATTCTGATGATCAAGCATTCAATTTGCTGTCAAAGTATAAGAAGATATTTGATCAACTGAATTTTCAAGAGATGAAGTGTTTGGAAGCATCCTCCTAGTAATGTTTTGAGCTTTGAAGAAACTTGAATATTTAGAAATAAATATTAAGTTTAGGGGAGGATTGTTGGGTTTGACCAAGTGACACTGCTGCTAAGTAACTCTGCTGCTGAGTGATACTGCTGCTACAATGAAACTGTTGCTAGTGTTAATGACTCTGCTGCTGAAGACTATCTGCTGCTTGGTGAAACTACTGCTGAAGGGATTAACATTGTATACGATAGGATAATTATGGAATAGATTCTTTGTATAGTTTATCTATTTAGATTATTCTTATCTTGTAGAGAAAGGTATTGTAAACCTAGTAGGACTCCTTGGCCTATAAAAGGAGGATCCTAGGGTTAGAGTATGTACGTGTTATTATTCACTTCAAGGTTGTAAAACCCTAGCATTATCGAGTGCTCGTATTAATAATATTGAAGTGTTGAAAGAGAATTCTAAATCTTCTTAAGTTAAGCTTTTATATTCCGCGTTTAAGCTTAAGTATTTGTTTAAGTTAACTTCTATATAAGATCGTATTAGCTCAACTGGGATCAACAGATACTCACATCTCTCGGGTGTAATAAAGTATATATCACAATATGAAAATGGAAAACATCTCTCACTACGTGTCATAACAAAATAGATTACCATAGGCTTGGGAAAGGATCAAACCTCCACCACATGGCGTAAGCACGTAGGATAAACTATCAAAGAGGTCTTTTAAAGGGTAATAACGTTAGGTGTAGGGATATGGAATACACGGTTTTGTTGGATATATGCAATCTTTACTGGTGGCGAGTTAATAATCTTGGTTAATTACATGTACAATATGGCGTTGCTAAGCCAAGACTAGACTCGACTTAAGCTAATAAATCAAAAGTAACAAAAACATAAAATAAACATAGAATGAAACGGGATGGTAGTCCATATTTTTTTCTTTTTTCTATTTTTGATATATATATATATATATATATATATATATATATATATATATATATATATATATATATATATATTTTTTTTTTCTTTTATTGAATACATTTTTACCCTACCATCCAAAATAATACATCATAGGGAATGAACATTCCCCTTACACTTGAATTTTTACATACTTTACAATAAATTAATCTAATGACTCGAATTAAGATAATCAAAACACTTGGAGTACTTTTAAGATAAACACACATATGGGGATAATAAATGATGTTCTTCCCCATTACTCCATAACATTAGTACTTTACCCATGAGTCCCAATCATCCCAAAACAATATGTACAAGGATATGACTCGACTTAGCAACCATGTAATCAATTAGATAATTAACCAATAGTTTAAACAAATAACAATAATGCACTAAAGATGAGTGCATACACGGAAGACTAAGGCGATTTGGGTGTACATTTAAGTGGGTTGTAACAAATTCTTCCTTTAAGTAAGATGCTTAAAGTTAGAAACGAAAAGATAGGCTCGAAGGGGTGTACTAGGGGTTTCGTGTACTAAAAATGAGTACAACGCTAAGGTGTGGGAAAAATTAATTGACTTAACTAGCCAAGTAATATGACTTAAATGGTCAAGTAATTATGATACGGGTTTAACACAAGGGTGATCCTAATGCCTCTTATCATGTAGAAAATCCTACTACACGAATGTAGTCTCACTAGCGGTCTCAGGATGCATCACTAACGCAAGTTCTAGAATCTAAATACTACCGGTACACTCATAAGCACTAATGGTAAATGCTTTTCCTATCAAATCTAAAGGCGAACCTCACATATTTGGGTGGAAAATTTTTCTGAATGGTACGGTTTTGTGCTAGTCATACGACTCCTATCCATGAGACTCTTGCTATGGCTAAAGTTTCACTCCTAAATGTTGTAAAAAAATTTAAATTTGGCGCTAAAATTACACTAACAAGTATTTCTCATTGTTTTATTACACATCTACCATCAAACAAACAAACTCAAGCGAAAGTGTGTCCTATGAGGTATCATCATTTTACCCTCCCCTTACACTTAGGATGAACATTGTCCCCAATGTTCAATTAAAGACTGTAAAAGTAAAACAGGTAAAAGAATGAAATCAAATACTCCCCTGATTCGCTCGGTATGGATAGTATGGTAACAAGGTTAGATCTTACTCCAAGAAAATGAACAATCAAAGCTTCCCTTCCAGAATATAAATCATCTTCTTGTCAAACATAACCTGTTAAACCTGAGAAAACAAACAAGGCAACCTCGCGTAAAATCGGCGGCAATCTATATAAACTAATAAATCCTAGAAAACAAAGTAAGATATAATGCTTGTGGAATGATGTTTGCAGATTTCCTGGAGATTATAAAACTAAAGATTCAACAAAAACTTTAAGACTCCGTTAGAAAAACAAAACTAGCAAAATTTCCAGATTTTTACACGTGACGGCGTCAGGAATTTCTTCCTGACGCCGTCAGAAGTGACCTGCATAAATCTTTATGTTAAGTTTCCGGAAAATTTCTGGAAAAACTTTGTCCTACTTCCTGGTAAATCCTGCAAAACATCATTATGACTCGATACAAGCATTTGACTCTAACAAATACGAATATACATGTTCATTTAATATTGTGGAGAACCATGATCGGGTTTGTTTCTTAAAAACATATTTGGGGTTTCCCCTTACACTTATCTTTTGCGAAATACCTTTGGATGAAGTTAAGACTGAGTCAAACGACAAAATAAAGTATTTTCACCATTTAGTTTTTGAAACATGATCTACTAACAATAAAAATAAAGCATGCATACGGAAACAAATAACAATCAAACAAAATAAAAATCACACAAAGCATGGGTTGCCTCCCAAGAAGCGCTTGTTTTTGTTCGAGTCACGAGCCTGACTCTACCATTATTTAACGGAAATAAGAGAAGTTTTCCCTACACTTAGGATTAAGTGCGGGTGATAGTGGTGATACACACCTTCTAGGTGGAAGTATGCCTCGTGAGGAAAGATTGGTAGATGAATTATATGCTCAAAGGGGTGTGCTCCTATCATCATAACCTTACCTAGTTCACTTTGGTCAATGGGTGAGTTGAAGTTTTTTCCTAAAAAGGGATCATCTTCTATCAACTTTGAGAGACTCCTAGTTGGGAATCCATCTTGACCTAATAAACCTGATTTAAACCCATAATGTTTCTTATGATCAATCATGAATGGGTGATGTAAGTATGTAAGGTCATGTTCCACTCCTATATTGGTTTCCTCTCTACATGGCTTAAAGTCCACTACCTTTGTCCTAAGACTACCCGGATTATATGGTTTGATGGGTGGATCGGAACCTATTTCAATTCCTAAATTTTCATCCAAGGATGGAAAATTAGGTAACGGTTTTGGTTGAGGCTCCGATTCATCAAAACTAGGAACTTCCCTAAAACTAAGAGTAAGGTTATCATTATAAGTATTCAAACATATATCCTCTAGTTGTGTTTGGTTCAAAGGTTCTACCTCAATTGGGATTCCTAAAGTCTCTTCTACTTCATCCGAATAAGTCACGGGCGGTGTGTATGCCTCAAATGATGGTAGGACTCGTGTGGTACTTGGTGGGCTTAGATTTTCAACTCTATCCTCCATCTTATCAAGATTACCAATGTGCTCAGCTTGTATTGTGGTGAAATCAAACCACTCCGTGCACCCAGTTATCTCATCTATAAGCTTATCCCCAAAGAATCTTCTTGCTTGTTCCCTTAAACTTGCTATCAATTGATCTGTAACAACGTTTGTTGGGTTGTCCATTTTTTTGGCAAGTATGGCACAATTCTTTATGGTTTCCCATGCTTCATCAACACTTAATCCCCAAAGGTCCCCATCTGCGGCATGGTCAATGTCCATTTTGGTATAGTGGTCGACACGATGGTAAAATATTTCAATTTGGGACCATAGATCAAAATTATGATGATGGACTTTTCGGAGTAAATATTTAAAACGAGCCAATGCATCACAGATAGGTTCATCCTCATGTTGTTTAAATATCAAGATGTCATTTTGAGTGGGTGAATTTCGTGGTTGGTAGTATGGTGGATTCGCGTTCTCCATAATGCCGAACGGAATAGTCAATGGAAAGGTTTTTACAAACAAAGACACAAAGAAAAGATAGACTAAAGAAAACTAAAAATAAAAATAAAATCTTACTAGAAAGGAATCTAGCAAGTAGACCTAATAAAAAGAAATTCTAACCTAGACAATAACTATTTCCCCGGCTGCGGCGCCAAAAACTTGATGCGTGGGAATTGCACCAGGCTTTACCTCTCGAGGGATCTCGAGAAGCTTACAACCCCCACCAGGCAGTGTACCTGATCGTTGTAGTATAGTATAGTGACAAGTACCGGGGGATTGATCGTTCAACTCAGGAATAGTGTCGCTAGGATTAGAAAGCCTAAAAACTAGGTCTAGAGGTGAGGGATGATTCTTTTTGTAATTTTTTTATATTTTATAAAAGCAAATAAAAATATCGGTTTTTAGAGGAGTGGGCGGAATTAGTTGCTAATCAACTAACCCAATAACTAAGATGCAATCAAAACAAAATAACAAAAATGTAAATAAAGCTAATTACTAATATGGTGTGAACAATAGATTGGAGAATTGTGTTTACTTAGATTTCACTACTCCCTAGATATCTTTTACAGGTTAATTACTTGTTACAGTTGTGTGGATGACGGGTTATATTCCTTAATACCAATCATGGGGTGGCGTACTTACTTCCCCAATTCTATAAGCTCCTATGTCGAGCCTGCAAGAAGCTCCTAACATGGGATCACTAGAATTCGCTCATGCATTAAATACAACCATAAAAACCTAGTACACATCGGTTCATATTTCTTAAGACGTTCAAGCAAGTTACACAATGGAGATCTGCCAGTTTTCTTAAGCCTAACATTGAAATCATTCATCCATTACAACTATAAACAAACAATCAACCTATAATCAACATCTAGGTTTCATTACATCTAAGCAAACACACAAGAGATCTAGCCTAGCATATTAAAATTAAGACAAGCGTAAGATATATTCAAACAACACATAGACATATTGAATGAATTGAAAGGATACTTATCTCAATTGAACATGAAGGGTTTCAAGGGGTGAAAACCCTTGAAAATACTGTTACAAATGAGCTAGGGTTTATTAGGTTCGACCCTAAAATTCTCCACACAAGTTCCTCTCTAATGAATGAAAATTAGAAAAGTATATATAGATTTCACGAGGTGACGGCGTCAAGAGGAAAGTTCTGACGCCATCATCTCGCCGCCAAAGAATCTTATCGAATTGCCTAAATCCAGATCTGACGCCGTCATGTGTATTTCTGCTCTTGGCCGTCACCACTTTTACTCTTGACGCCCTTGTCCTGACGCCGTCACGATTTCTCTGGGCCGTCACCAAAATTGCTCTTGACGCCGTCATCAAATCCTTCTTGACGCCGTCATCTACTGTTCCCAGCAAGGAAAATTAAGACTTTGCCATTTTCTTCACTTTTATGCTCCAAAAACGTCCAAAATGCTTCCTTTTCCAGAATTCACTCCCAAGGTACCTAAAATCACAAAAGGAACGATTTAGGGCAATATTTGATCAAATAAATTCGAATTCCGGCTTAAATGACCCCCTAAAAACGGATCATTTTTCACTTCATCATATATGAACTTGGTTGGTACGTTCTACCTAATATTGATCTAAACCTTATCCTATATTTGTTTTGCGTGATATTAATTAGTTTAATTGTTTATTTTCATTAGTAATTTAATTAGTAATCCAAACTCGTGCCAGTCTCTCATGCTGAACCCCCCATATTACATTAGTTTAGGTTATTTAGTTAATTTAGATAATTAGAATAGCTTTAGGTTTTTATTCAGGCAATTCACTCCTTGCGAACAACCCGTACTTACCATTCACTAGCTATAACTAATCGGGTACATTGTCCGTTAGTGTTAGTTTATAGGATAGTTCGGCTTAATAAAAATTTGTAACTCTGTTAAAATATATAGAATATAAATAACACCACACACGCACCATCAAACACCATACCCGCCACTAGGAGTGTTAACGATCCGAGTCGAGCCGAGTTTTTAGTTAATCGAGCTTAGCTCGCTATTTTTCATTTGGATCGAGCTCGACTCGAGCTCGTAAAATATTTTTTAATCAAACTCAAACTCGTGATCGAGTATAAATAATTTGTTCGAGCTCGATCTCGATACTCGTATATAAATTCATATCATTTTTTTTCTTAGTAATTTTAAAGTCCAAGTTGCTCGTTTATGAGCTCGAGACCAATAGGCTCGTTTATTAGCTCTTTTTTTTTTTGCTCGAATGAGCTCGTTTAAAAGTTTTAATTTACTTTCCATGAGATAAAATACGAAGCTTATGACCACAATTTTATACTTTCTAACATAGATATATATTGACCCAATACTAACTAGTCAATCAACTAACTACAAACAACTCGTTGGCAAAAGGATTAGCATATAAAAATAAACATCTAACTACTTGATGCAGTGAGTAGGTCCAGGACCAAAAGAAAAGGCCTTCTAATAAGTGTTAAACAAAAGAAGTATTACAAATACAAAGCAACAGTTTTCAAAGGTAGACAAAAGTTCTGTAGCAAATCACGCTATCAAATAAACGGTTGCACACTTGCTTCAAGTCATCCAACAACCAGTTGAAGCAAAAAATGAAGGACCAAGTTCAGTAGCAAATCAAGCTATCAAATAAACAGTATCACACTTGCTTCAAGTCATCCAACAACCACTTGCAGCACAAAAATGAAGGACCCGTTCAGTTGCATTCCATATCCACGATAAAGCTGCAACAACATAAATTCATTCCATGTAAAGAGAAAAGCTTAATATGAAAACAATTTAGAAAATTTATCAAATGACTATACTAACTAAATTCGAGTTTCATATATCAAGGACATCAACCAAAAATATCTCTTGCGGTTTTTTTTTCTTTTCTTTTTGGAATACAATAGCAAGTTAGTGACATTATAACTAATATCATAATAAGTTAAAGCTTGAAATATTAAAATACAGACCTTATTTTTCTTTTTGACGTCATGTAGTTTCCGAACCCAATCTCCTCCACATATTAATGCTTGTACCGTTTTTGGTTTTAAAGAGGCACGATATGTATCGATTAAACAACCACCATCACTAAATGTTGCTTCTGATGCCACAGTGGTGATTGGGATAGCTAGAATATGAGCGGCCATATTCGATAATATTGGAAACTTCGTCTCGTGAGATTTCCACCATTCCAAGATGTCAAAAGAGATAGCTGAATTATCTTGACATAGATAAATACCCTCTTCTAGATAAACATCCAAATCTGATCTTTCTAAATCATAAACATCAGCTTCTTTCAAATGAGAGTAATAGTATGAAAACCCTTTACTTGGACCAGCCTTCGCATTTTTAGCTCTTTGACTTTGAACACATGAGTTTGACACACTCATTGACTTACCTTGTCTAGTGCGCAACAAGGTAGCATACTCGGCATAAATCTCTCCTAAAAGCTGTTTCAAGTCTATGTTTTTCTGGTCTATCTCCTCCTTAGTATATATATCCTTAAAGTACAAATCGATTCTTTATTATATTAGCAAAAAACAATCAGTAATTTTTGGCGATTAAAAGTAGTTGGCAGGAACTACTCAGGGTTGTTAAGATCCTGATTATGGTATTGAGATCTTAGGATCTTACAATTTTACAATACTATAAAGAAAAAATGATTTGATTCTATGTAGGATCTTTCGAGCACAATATCTAAATAGAATCCTAATCTTAATATATCGATCCATTTCAATCTTATTTCGTTCGAACCACAAACTAAAAAGCTATAAGTCAATGGATTAAGTTTTAAAAAATTTAAAACACAAGAAGTCAATTCTCATAGACACTATATAATCATAGTTTAGGATGACAATTTTCATTAAACATTCATATAATTTTGTATTTAGTATATAATGATTTGTTGATCTGTATAAATGTTATAACACCTATTAAAAAAAATAGCATTATAGTAGGATTTTAAAATTCTGATGCGATCTCGCAATCTCAATTTTGCAAAGATGAAAAATATCATAATTAGTAGGACGATGATCTAGACAACCTTATCACATGTCATGTATGTTAGTTGACAAACATAGCATTTGACTTTTTGTGTGGAAAACTAAATATAGCGGTTCTCAAACTATAAAACTCCTGCCAAGCTTATAACTTTTTCAAGGATTCAACTTATGCTATTCATAGCTATGATATCAAGTTTGGTGTATGCCAAATACCTTTTAATTCTTTATTGAGTTTAATTCAAACACATTTTTTAATCTAGTGCTAAATCACATTACATAAAAGTAATTGATTACTCTTAAATAACTAATAACAACGATATACATCCATTAATTAAAAAAGCTAAGCTAATACCTCTTAATAGTTATGGAAAATAAGAACATTAAGATTCTGTCACACAAATCATTCTTTGAATAAAATTGAAATATAAAATACAAACAACGCTTCGTCAGTCGCTATGCGTGTAAAATCAAGTCCTTAATCAAGTAGTTGAGATAAACACCAAATATGAAGGAGTACCAAGTCGCCTAATAGTAAGTCATCTAATATCCTCATAATAAGTTTATAGTTTAAACTTACTAGGCATTCATTTAATCATGGCTATGTAAAAGGATAGAACGGTGACGAAGATACCTCAGTTAAGCCGCGTACATTTGAGTAAAAAAGTTGCTCTTATTAAATAACTTAACCAAGAAAACCTCATCCGTTTATTTAATAATAATAATAATAAATAAATAAATAATAATTAAAAAAAAAAAAAAAAAAAAAAAAAAAAAAAAAAAAAAAACCCTTAACGTTTTTGTTCTAAATTGTGTGTATTACTAGATTTTTTAGAGTATGTCGGTTTCTTCGTATGATAACCTTCCACGCAAGCAGTCCCCGCCTTTACAGTCAAACCAACACCCAAACACAAACACAAAACCGTAAATAATAAACAAATAGATAAGGGTCAAAAAAACCAACCCGGCACACATTTTCGCGTCCGATCACCGTTCCTCCCATTCAAATCCCAACTACCTTTTATAAATTTATTTATTTATATTTATACAACCCAACCGTCAATTAATTAAAAAAAATTTCAAAACCCTAACCCTAATAATCAACCATGGAGATTGCTCCGGCAACGGCCGTGAATCCAGCGGTGAACAGGTTTGATTATGACGATGATGATGAGGAAGGAGATGTGTGTAGGATCTGTAGGAATACTGGTGATGTTGATAATCCGTTGAGGTATCCTTGTGCTTGTAGTGGTAGTATTAAGTTTGTTCATCAGGATTGTCTTCTTCAGTGGCTTAATCATAGTAACGCTCGCCAGTGCGAGGTGCGCTTTTTCGCCTTTTCCGGTTTTCGCCTTTTTTAATTTAATTTAGTGTTTGTTAGCTGTATATATTTATGCTTAGTAGTTAGTAGATGATATAGGCGGTTTCGGTTCGGTTCGGTTTGATTTTCATTTTTCGGTTTTATTTTAGTTCGTGTATTAGGTTATTTGATTTAGTGCTAGTTGTTGCACTAGATACTACTATACGGAGTTACAGCTGTTTTTAAGTTAGACGTTTCGTCGTCTTTGTGGCGATAATGTGTGATAATATTATGCTTAGTAATTGTATTATGATTATAGCGTAGGGAAAAGTATATGGAGCTGTTTTTGATTTGAGGCTTTCTTCGTGTTTGTGGCTTGATTGTGATTTAGTTGATTGTTTAGATAAGGTAGTATTTGTGATTTGTATGTGGAAGATTAGATTTAGACATTCATAGCGTAATACGAATAGGCATAGTTGCTGTTACTCTTTCTAAAGATGTCTTGTGAGTCGTGAGAAACTTGCCTTTTGGTGATTACTAATTGATATGGCGATATTTGTTACTTGTAATGATATGCAAATAGGCATAGCTTGTAACTGTCATATGTAAGAGGTTATTAATGGTTATTAACAAAATGCTGGTAGATGGACTTGTGAGTCGTCTTGGGTATAAGATGGTCACGTTGTCCTCTTGCTTTTCATATGGCAGAGAACAATAGTCTTTGTTCTAGTTTCTGTAATGATGTCATAGCTGTGAATTAGTGACATTGAGGTTGTTAAAAAAAGGTCTAGTGAGTAATTTTTTTCTTCACACTTTTTGATATTGCTGTTAATTATCCAACTTTGAAGACAAAACTTATGTAGTTTTGTTTGTAGTCCTACACATTTTTTAAGAGTAACCGGGTGTATGTAATACATATCATTATTGATCCTATAAATTGGATCATCGACATATCTAGAGTGTTGGAATGGAGGGATGGTTATGTCTTAGGTTTTATAGTTGTAATATCTTCCTTGTTAATGATAAGCTTCCATAGAATCTACCTGCAGCCCACTCTGCCAGGGCTATTTTGCAATTTTAGATTCCATAATGTAGGAGAAGGACGCGAAAAGCATACAGGAGCCTTAGTGATTAGATTGGACCTGGCTTATATGGTGCATATGTTACTCATTTCTAACATGCTTGACAGTTGACATTACCTATGGGCTTTTCATTCATTTGTTTTGAACTGGACTATTTGGTGTCTAGCAAAAAAAAAGACAAGTTTGGACTTTGGACCTGGAGAAATCAAATTAGACTTCATTAAAAAGTTTGTTTCAATAGAGCAGGGTTTTTTTGGTGACTGTGGTGTCAGTCCTTTGTTGATAATTTCCTACATGCCACACAAACTCGAACTTGGTAAAGTTGTTACTTAAGGGAACTTGCGGTGGCCATCACAAGGAATGATTTAACCAAGAGGGTTTATTAAAATGTGGTCATTAATAAACTGGAGCTGTTATACTTATTACTGCTTTCAAGCATAATCTTTTTCTTTGATTGGCACAATGCTAAAGCCTGCTAATTTCCAAAAAAATGTCTTTTTACTGTCAACTGAAAGCCTGTATTCAGAACTGTTATTTATTGTAAATATATATTTCTTCAATGATAACTGTTGAGGGCATTATTAATTTGTTATAGTCATTAGTTTGGGTTTCATTACCCATACCCCGCTCAGGTGGGATTGGGTATTGTTGTTGTAGTTTGGATTTCATTTCATGTCTGTGGTGGATGCTATATATATGCGGATCATAAGAGATCAATTATTAATATGGCTCATGCTAAGTTTAATCTTTCCCAGTTGTCCTTTCAGCTACAATTAATCCCCTTATTTTGTATATCCCCGATTGAATACTGCTAGTGGAGTTTATTAGCTCTTGTTTGTGCTTATACACTGATTTTTGAAACACGTATGTGCAGGTTTGCAAGCACCCGTTTTCATTCTCACCAGTATATGCTGAGAATGCCCCTACAAGGCTTCCTTTTCAAGAGTTCATAATCGGAATGGCAATGAAAGCATATCACGTGTTGCAGTTCTTTCTCCGGCTCAGTTTTGTGCTTTCTGTATGGCTTTTAATCATTCCATTTATCACTTTCTGGATATGGCGCTTCTCATTCGTTAGGAATTATAACGAAGCCCAGAGCCTATTTTTAAGTCATATCTCAACTACGGTTATTCTTACCGACTGTCTTCATGGATTCTTACTCTCCGCAAGTATAGTATTCATTTTCCTTGGGGCCACATCTTTGAGGGACTACTTTAGACATTTGCGAGAAATCGGAGGGCAGGAGGGAGACAGAGAAGATGAAGGAGATAGAAACGGTGCTCGTGTTGCGAGAAGACAACAACCTGTTCCAGTTAATAGAAATGTCGTTGGTGAGGGGAATGGCGAAGATGCTGGCGGGGCCCAAGGGATTGCTGGTGCTGGTCAGATGATTAGAAGGAATGCTGAAAATGTTGCTGCTCGATGGGAGATGCAAGCTGCTCGTCTTGAAGCGCATGTTGAGCAGATGTTTGATGGTTTGGATGATGGGGATGGTGCGGAAGATGTTCCTTTTGATGAGTTAGTTGGTATGCAGGGCCCTGTTTTCCATTTGGTGGAAAATGCATTTACTGTAAGTAAAATCTTCTATTGCTGATACTATACCCCATGATCATTCGTTAAATCATTTTCCTCATAGTTGCGTGCACTTAATATATTCCTTAGATGTTATGTCTTGCTCAACCTAGTATAGCTATATTACGTATTTGCAATGCACAACATTTGGGCTGTTTCACATACTATATTAGTGGATCACATAATTAAATTTGAACCAAAGGGGAAGCTGATCTTAGGTTTTAGATCTCAGATCACCTAAGTTTTAAATATAATACACGAATATCAGCAATATGCCAATATGAGCCGAAACCTTATGCTATAAAATGTATGATTGATAGCAATAATAATCTTAATGCTGTCATAATTGATTGTCAGAATCTAATATTAGTCTATTGACCTTATAGTCTGATGTAATTGACTAAAAGTCTGTATCTCTATATATTGCTAGTTGCCTAGTTCAGCTTGGTAAAAGGGTAGGGGAATAGAGATTCTAGTGATTTTGCTGACGGGAATACCGGACAACATTCATGTAAGTCGTAGATTGTAATGTTTTTGCTGAGTTATAATTGTGCAACAAATCAAGGAGTGAAAGACTACTTTGTAGCAACATGTGGGTTTGCAGAGCAAAAGAAATATGAGTGAGCATGCTTCATGTTAGGTTAATTATGTACCCCAAGCCATGGAGATTACCCCACACCCAATTCTTATGGAGACTCTCTTCTCATACTTCTGTTACTGTTAGCTACATATACTGGGTTGCTCTACGTACTGAAATATAGGTTACTAAGAATCTGGAATGTTATGCTGTCATTACTCTTTAGTACACTATTGAACAACTGTTATGTCATGTTCTCTTTTGTTTCCATCTTTGTATGTCCATTTGTATGCTCATACTTTATGCCTTCTTTTTACCTACAGGTTCTAGCAAGCAACATGATATTCCTTGGGGTCGTGATCCTTGTACCTTTCCACCTTGGACGATTTATACTCTACCATTTATCATGGCTTTTATCATCCGCCACCAGCCCCGTGTTATCATCCGCTGTGCAACTTAATGAACAAGCACTTGCCTTGGCCAATATTACATTAAAAAACGCACTCACTGGGGTAAAAAATTTAACATCTGATACCAACCCAGATAACAATATGATTGGTCAAGTTGTAGAGATGTTAAATGTAAATTCTACTAAGCTTGCCGAGTCAGCAAACAATATCACATCACCTGTTTCGGCTGACATACTAAAAGGGGCGGCTATTGGTGCATCACGTCTGTCAGATGTTACAACTCTTGCTGTGGGATATATATTCCTTTCCTCACTTGTGATATCCTATCTTGGGGCTATTGCGATAATTAGGTACACAAGAGGGGAGCCGTTAACTATGGGAAGATTTTATGGTATTGCTTCTATCGCCGAAGCTATTCCTTCACTCTTCCGGCAGTTTGTGGCAGCAATGCGACATTTGATGACTATGATAAAAGTAGCATTCCTGTTGGTCATTGAGTTAGGGGTTTTTCCTTTGATGTGTGGATGGTGGCTAGATTTTTGTACTATAAGAATGTTTGGAAAGTCCATGGGTCAACGGGTTGAATTCTTTTCCGCTTCTCCATTAGCAAGTTCGCTAATCCATTGGGTTGTAGGGATTGTTTATATGTTACAGATATCAATATTTGTCAGCCTTTTGCGTGGGGTATAGCCTGATAACCTTTAACTAAATCATGTTCCATATAATAATTAGTAAATTACATGGTTTGCGCAAAATCACTGAAATTGTTTCTTTTGAAAACGCAGTGCATAAATGGTCACTATGAGGGTATTTTTTGCTGGAAACTAAATGCATAATTGGTCCTTGATAGGGGCCAACTGTGGTATTAGTGATTTTGAGCAAACCACCGGGACAATTTATGTAATTTACTAAAATATTTCTTCTCCTGTTAAGGCGAGTAAACTTTTTTATATGTTTTGCAGGTCTTGCGTAATGGAGTTCTTTATTTCTTGCGAGACCCTGCTGATCCTAATTACAACCCATTCCGTGACCTCATTGATGATCCTGTGCACAAGCATGCTCGTAGAGTTTTGTTGTCAGTCACTGTTTATGGTAGCTTAATAGTAATGTTGGTATTTTTGCCAGTTAAGCTTGCCATGCGAATGGCTCCATCAGTTTTCCCTCTTGATATATCGTAAGTTCAAACTATATATCCTCAATTTCTACCACTTACTGTATTTTTTCTCAAATTTACCTTCTGTCTTTTCAGGGTATCTGATCCGTTTACTGAGATCCCGGCTAACATGCTTCTGTTTCAAATTTGCATTCCGTTTGCCATCGAACACTTTAAGTTGCGGGCTACGATTAAGTCACTACTGCGCTACTGGTTTACTGCAGTTGGTTGGGCGCTTGGTCTAACGGATTTCTTATTGCCTGGTCCCGAAGATGATGGTGGACAAGATAATGCAAATGGAGATCATGTAAGGCAGGATGGGATGCACGGTCAACCAGTTCAAAATAGACGTGTGGTTGGATATGTGGGCCCTGAAGATTTAAACGGCAGGCAGGCAACATCTGGTGCTGATCTGGCAGAAGAAGCTGATGTCGATGAACAATCTGATTCAGAGTAAGTTGTCATAACCTTTAACTACAGTGTAATATCAAAACCCTGAATTACATATCATTTTCAGTCACTGTACATGATTTGAATCTGTAAAAAGTCTGATGAGCTACAAAAATTAATGGCAAATAATCACAGTTTGACTTTAAAAAGCTCATTAATAGTTTATTTTATCAGAAATGATTAATGGACCTAATAAATGAAGTAATGAACCTAAAAACAGATCTAATGCATAAATGACTTGTACAATTATACATTGTTTAAGTCATTTATGCACTAGGTCTCTTTTTAGGTCCATGTATCAAAGCTCTTTTTCCAGCTTCAGCCGTAGTTTTCGCTTTTGTAAATATATGTCGTCAAAGATGGCTTTGTGATTCATTTAGGTCACATGTGTAAGCAAAAAACCCTCAAACTTCGACTTAACAAGAGAATGTTCTTTGTATTTATTAATATCGAATCGATGTGTAAAAATGTTACTAATACTTTTTAATGATGTGAAAAGTTAGTTGAAAACACTAAGATTACCAAGGATAAATTGACACGCGACACAACCATCTTTGAATGACCCATATGTACATAGAAGTAGTACAATGACTGAATTGGGCACATGAAAACATACGGTGCTATTTTTGAAAAAAAAAAAAAAAAAAAAAAAAAAAAAAAAAAAAAAAAACCCTTTATAATATAACATGGTTACATTGAAAGAAACGTTGTCTGTTCGCCATCAGATTTTCGATAACTAAGGTTTCATATCTAACTTTCATGCTTTAGAATAGACATGCATTATCTCATCTTATTATTTCCTCTGTTTTACCAGGAGGTATGGATTTGTATTCTGTATTGTGCTGCTTTTACTGGTGGCATGGATGACACTGCTAGTCTTCAATTCTGCTATAATTGTGGTGCCAATATCACTTGGACGAGCACTGTTTAACTCGGTTCCTCTTCTCCCGATAACACACGGTATAAAATGCAATGGTAAGGGTTTTCACTGGAAGCTTGTTTTTCTGTTGCTACATTTGAAACTTACTGCATTCTTATTTGGAAGGTAATATAACTTGCAGAAACCACTTAAAATACTTTTTAAACGCCTTTATGTTATGATATCTATGTTTTTTGGTCTGGAATTCTTCTTCTTCTTTTTTTTTTAAAAAAAAAAAATTTAAGATGGCATTTCAACCCATTCACCTATGAATGGTTAATATTTGGTTATTTTTATCACAAATGGGCCAAATAAAAAAAGTTACCTAAAGCTGAAAATAGGTCAGGCAGGTTGAAAAGTCACCCAAACTGTATCTTGAAATGCATACAGCTGTATAAATCACTTCATTCAAACGTCTAGACCCATTCAATTTGACACCTCTAGTCAACGTTTTTCAAGTGCTTTCTTGTAAATAATGAATAAAGAATAAAGGATAATGAATAAAGAAGATAATGATATTCAAAGCTATCGTCCTATAAGCTTTTCACAAAGAAATTCATGAAAGCATCTGCAATTGAACAAGTTTGTTATCTCATTCCATTTTCATGCTTTGAGAAATAACTGCTGACCCTGTAATTGCCATTTCTTCTAGACCTATATGCATTCATCATTGGAAGCTATGTCATATGGACTGCATTGGCTGGTGTAAGGTATTCTGTTGAGCAAATCAAAACAAGGAGAGCTACAGTTTTAATCGGTCAAATCTGGAAATGGTGTTCCATTGTTGCAAAAAGTTCCGTATTGTTGTCTATATGGGTAAGGCCTTACATTTGCCTGTTGGCTCTTATTTTCACTAGCTTTCTCTCTTGTTTCACGTCATAACATACTATACCGTTTTGCAGATATTTATGATCCCAGTGCTGATCGGTCTGCTCTTTGAGCTTTTGGTAATCGTACCAATGAGAGTGCCTGTAGATGAAAGCCCGGTTTTTCTGTTGTATCAAGATTGGGCTCTTGGACTTATCTTCCTCAAAATATGGACTCGACTGGTGAGTTACTACCGTTTCTAACTTGGTGGCATGAATATCATCAATGTCATTGCACTCACTTGAAAGTTCTTTTATGCTGGCATATGCTGATATGCATATTAAGTTCCAAAACTTCATTCATCGTCTTGTAACTAGTTTGAACTTTGAACTATGACTATATGAGTAGATGGTCTTAGGGTTGTATCAGTGTTCCTTACTTAGCCGACCTCTTTTCTTCTGATCATGATTATGGTCTCATGATGTTATGTCAGTTAATGAAAATGAAATTAATACGGGTTCGGGTTTAAACATGTCATTAATTTAGAATAAGTCAAAGCGGGCCGGGCAGACTTGTTTTTTATGAACACTTTTTTACACTTTTTGATATTATTTTTTGTTATTAAATTAATGGAATAAATCTTATTTTTAAATGATATTGTTAACGTAGCAGTCTAAAGCTCTAAAAAATAATAACATAGGAGGTGTATCTGTATGAGTTAAATATAGACTTCTGGTGGCTTTCAACGTGTTTGATCCATTCCCCTTTGGCTGAGATTATTTAATTGACCTGTGAGATTAAAGACAGCGCAAATCGACCTATTTGTAATAAAATATGTCAAAACTACCCCTCTAATTGTATTTATTTTTAAAATTTATTTTTATATGTGTAATTTATGCTATATATGATGTGAAGCGTGTGGTCACAAATCGTGATCATATCACGAGGGAAGTTCATTTATATGTTTAAGTTTTGTGTTTCTTATATGATCTTCCATCTGCTTTTTATAAACAGGTAATGATGGATCACGTGTTGCCTTTGGTCGATGACAGTTGGCGAGTAAAGTTTGAGCGGGTAAGAGATAATGGTTTCTCGAGACTACAAGGCTTTTGGGTACTACGTGAGATTGTGGTCCCTATCGTCATGAAACTGCTGACCGCTTTATGCATTCCTTACGTATTAGCCAGAGGGGTATTTCCGGTATTAGGGTACCCATTAGTAGTCAACTCAGCTGTTTACAGATTTGCATGGCTCGGGTGCCTTGGTTTCAGTTTGTTATGCTTTTGTGCCAAGAGGTTTCATGTTTGGTTCACCAACCTTCACAACTCAATAAGAGATGACCGTTATTTAATTGGTCGGAGACTTCATAACTTCGGGGAAGATAAACAGGAGATCCCTCGTGAGGTGGGTCCTGTGGTCGAGACTTTGGGTGTTGTGGGACTTGGAATGATGAGAGTTAATGAAGGTGACGATGATTTAGGGTTGAGGCATAGGCGGAATATTGCTATAGAGGATTGAGACGGGTTGTTTTGGCAAATATGTGATGGTCATAAGTCATGATTGGTAAAATTATCAATCTATAAATTAACGTCGTTATGTGATTTTGTGTTTCTTTTAGTTTTGTGAATATGTTTGTGTGAAGGTTAGTCAAAGGGTATAAAGATACAAACTTGATGTATTTTTGTGGGTCATATAAAGTGGGTATTTACTGTAATAACATGTTTAGTCGACATTATAATTCGTTTAGATAATTTAATGTGAAATAGCTGCTTCTTCATTCTTCAGACATGAACATGTGAATGTGCATGTGAATGTTTTATTATGCAAGTGGAGTTTTCCTGCATGGAATTGGTATTCGTATTGGTATTGTTTCAAGTAATCCGTATATCTTTGCTATAATCTACAGGTGTTTTAAATAAATATTCAGGTTCTGTTTACTACAACAACAACAACAATACCCAATCCCGCGGAAGCAAGGTATGGGGGAGGTAGAATGTAGGCAGATCCTACCCCTACCCCAGCAAAACTGGGAGTAGAGAGACTGCTTCCAGGAGACCTCCGGCAAGTGCAAAAGTGTGAGTGATAGAAAAAGAGAGACCTGCAAACAAAGCAAAAACGCATGAGCCAACAAACAAGGAATAAAAAGAAGACAAAGCAAAGCAGCACACCACACAAACGACAAGAGGCACAAAAAATAATACTAATAAAAAATAATAATAATAGTAATAATAATAATAATAATTAAAAAAAAAAAAAAAAGGCAAGGGACAAGCAAGCGGGTAAAAGGGCCTACAACTAAGGGGAAAAGCCCAAAACGAAGGCAAGGCAAACACACGGGGCCTACAGCTAAGGCAAACGCAAAGGGCCTACAACTAAGGGGAAGAGACCTAAACGAAGGCAAGGCAAACGCAAGAGGCCTACAGCTAAGGCAAACACAAAGGGCCTACAACTACCACCTAGCCCGAAACTAGTCGCAAACTCTAATCCTGGCTCTCCAGGCTTTCCTATCTGAGATCATGTCCTCGGACAAGAGAAGCTCCTTCATGTCTTGTCTAAGTCTATCCTCCCACCTAAGTTTAGGCCTACCCCTCCTTCGTAAACCATCGACCATTAGCGCTTCTACTCTCCTTACTGGCGCTGTTTGTGGCCTCCTCCTGACATGACCAAACCACCTCAACCTTCCTTCTCTCATCTTCGAGATAATAGTTTCAACTTCGAGTTCTGCTCTAAAAACTCCGTTCGGAATCATGTCAATCCTGGTCTTACCACAAATCCACCTTAGCATTCTCAGTTCTGCCACTTCCACTCTGTTAGCTTGAGCTTTCGTGATAGGCCAACACTCTGACCCGTACAAGATAGCTGGTCTAATCGCCACCTTATAAAATTTTCCCTTTAACTTAAAGGGAACTTTCTTATCACAGAGTACTCCTGACGACGCCCTCCATTTCGCCCAACCTGCTCTAATACGGTGGGTAACATCATCATCTATCCTCCCATTCAGGTTCTGTTTACTAAACTACAATATTTTTTTGACACAAGATGCAATGCAATTCCTTACAAAAATATATGTGTAGTTACCATAGCTTCTTAATCGTTCTTTTTCAAAGCATGCAAAGTGATTGAAGCGGCTATTTCTAAAATGACAAATGAACCAAACAAAATTACTCAGTTTTTATTGGACCATTTGTGAACTCCTTTTGAACCATCGCCAACTCTTTTCGAAACCATGAACCCCGTAAGAACCCTTTTAACCCAATTTTGAATCCTCATTAACCATAGATGAACTTTCGTCCGACCTATCAATCCCTCTGTTTTTCTTCTTTCCCGTATCATTTACTATTTAAGTTACTTTTATTATGTCGACTAGCAGTTGGGAGCCCCCTTTTCTTTTTAGATATATACACGTAGTTAGTTTCCTTTCTTTCAGCTTCACTTAGCACTTGGCCACGCTACCGTTTATGGTTGCTTTCTCAACGTTGTTTATACATGTATATCCAAAATTGTGATGTTGCGTATTAGTAAAGATATACGGAGTAATAATATCTTAATAAGGGAATGCATTTTGAAAATTGGATGCATCTGTTATCGTCTCTTTCTTTTAAGATCTGGTATGTCTGACATTAAAGCACTTGTTAGTTATTTGGAGCAACTAGCGACAAACGACTAGCGGTTTAAATATAATGCTTGTTTGGCAATAAACAACTAGTGGTTGAATCTTTTGTAACTACTTTTATTCAAAACGCTTTATCAAAAAACATTTTTTTTTTTTTTTTTTTTGAAAGGTGACTTTTTCTATATATGGTTTAGAGTCGCACCTGCCAAATAGCAGGCCCTCATCCACCACATACCCAGACTATGTTGTCTGAACCGGGCCCACGCTGGCGCAGTGGGGATTTAAACGGCTTTCGCCCGGAAACCGTACCGCCTCCACACGAGATTACTCGCTGGAGAAACGGCCGGATGAAAACCGGGGCCGGCTTGGATTCGAACCTGCGCAGCTAATGGCTTACAGGTTCTCCTCTTCATTGCCTGATATCTCCGGAACATATGGTCCACATGTGGACCACAAGTGAGGACTTCCCGGATGGTCACCCATCCGGTACTACTCCCACTTGTGGCTCGCTTAACAAGTTAAGCCCCACCCACTAGACCACAAGTCCTTTGATCTAACAAATAGCGTTTTAACTCTCAAATTACATATATGCCCCTTTTATTTATTTATAGATTTTATTTCGTTAATATGTATATATCTTTCTACATCATTTTATATTTATAAATACAAGTACAACTAGGCCATCAAACACTTTTATTTAACAAACTAACTGCTACTGCTTGTTGTTACTGCTTATGCTACTTCTACGGGTTTGGGGATGGGGATCTGCCCCGTATTAATCAGGGATCTTATCGGGGTGTCCTCTTTTGATGCAATTCTCGACCACAGCCGCACCATTTCACATTTATTATTATTTTTATTTTTAGACCGTTAACAATAACTTAAAAAATTAAAAACTTATTTAGGTTTCCAAATCCATTCTCATTCCAATACTAATAGTCATACCCTAATGTAAACCAAACGCACAAATAGATAAACATAAGACTTTTTAGAACATGTGTTACTATTGGAGCTTTAGTTCAATGGGTGGAGCTCTCGTGCATGAGTCAATAGACCAGGGTTCGTGTCTCACGCTTATTCTAAGTACAGTCACTGAGACATGTGCTTATTGCCTGAGGCCGGGTACTTGAGAAAGGATCCAGTTGACATCCTTAAATTACATGAAATCAGAGTGATTTCACCGTTCTTCATCTTGATTTTTAGAACATGTGTTAAAATAATAATTAAATAAGTATCGTTAGAAAAGTCAGAAGTCAGAATTAGACCAATTGCCGTGAACAACCAAACAAACAAACAAACAAACCGACTTTTCTAAAACGGTTTTGAATTACACTTTCACTTTGAATAGTTGTTCACCTTCTTCACGCTTCCCTTCACCTATATTTAAAAAATGTAACTAACTCTCTCACACACATATACTCACGCGCCCACAAAAACACACTCACGCGCCCCCACACACACTCACCTTTTCACTTTTTCAAAATGAACGCGATCAGTTTACCGGCAACCTGCACTTCCGGTGTCATTTCAACCGTAGATTCTCATCGGTCACCGTACACGTCATCACAGTCACACGCTAGTTTCTTTCTCCGGCGAAAGTTTCCGGCGAGTAGTCATTCATTACGATTCTCAGGCCGTGATCATGTCACCGTTCGTTCTGTATCTGATCATACAAGTAGTGTAAGAATCATATATTTTATATAATTTTGTTACTCATTATATAATTATACTGTTTAGATCTGATAATTATAATAGGTGAATTGTTTGTTTAAATTTACGGTTAATGATCTGATTAGATGCTTCAAATTAAGTTATATCTAGAGCGAGGTTACGGTTATTCGAGTGTTTGGATTTTTGAAATTAGTGGTGAAGGTTAGGGAATCGGAAATTAAGATGTTATGTAGTTGCGCGTTATAAAATGGCATTGAGACAGGATTTTGATACTTTACGTGATATTGTGGGTGAGAATTTTGTATAAAATGAACTGAGTTTGTCGATGTTGTGAGTTAAGTAGAAGAGTTGTTATAGGCGGCCGTTTGAGTGCGTTTAGATTCTATAAAGCATACTTAAAGACTATTGATATTAGAATAATAATATATCATGTCAGGGAAATAAATTAGTATAAAGAAAGAGGATAGGATTATGACAAATTTTCGAGATTAGTTTAATTAGAAAAGATTAATTAATTGAATCCCTTGACTTTAGTTATCACCTTTAGATGCCTTCTGTTTCGCTGGATAATGATAATTTGACTTTCTTAGTTTTTTTTTTTTTTTTTTTTTTTTTTTTTTTTTTTTTACGGTTGAGTTAGGTGCAGATCTCTATAGCTTTGACAATGTTTGGAAACTTTTTTATCCATTAACATGTATCTTACTCGTGTTCAAGTATATTTTCTTTCTAAGTTATGGCATAATACTGATTACTGACATCCTACTCTGAGTTTGGTGACCAACATTATTCTGAAGACATAAATAAGCAAGAGTGAGCCAGGGGTAAAGAGGGAAGATAAAAGGAGAATAATATGTAGTAAAAGAGGATGGTACACCTAGCACAATTTCTATATTTTGAAACTTATAGATGTTCACAGTGTGTATGGGTGTATGGGACTCCCATACGTAGACAAAACCACGCCGAGACATGCATCGAGTGGTGACTAAACTAGGCCGATAGATACTTTTGATTTTGAACCGCATGTTGTAAAAAATTCTATACACCAAGCTAAGCTTGAGTTACTCTAAGCAACATGCTACACACTAGCAATTCAGTTTCTATCTTCTGCCCTGCTGATCATGTACTTGATATGAACATGGTGCCTCAATAATCTGAGAATTTCTAGCTTGAGAGCAGAGCAAATTTGAGGGTTCCGTATCCATCTGTGATTAGTTTGCATGTGTTTATTGGGGAATTGTATAGTTAGCTTTGATAATCTGAAACAATAACTACTCTTGAGCATGCTTATTGGATTGCAGGAGTTAACTTATTCTTTGTATCTCGTCCTTTTAGTTTTTTCCTAATATGGTATGTGAATTTGCAGCCAAGTGATGGATATACAGTTTCTGATTTTATGACAAGAAAAGCGGACTTGCTTGTGGTTCAACCATCAACAACGGTTGACAAGGGTATGTATAATTTTGAAGTTTTGCGAAGGTGAATTTACTCGACAAATGTCAGATGTCAATTTTCTGTTTTGTATGTACAGCGTTAGAGATCCTAGTAGAGAAAAGAATCACAGGGTTTCCGGTGGTTGACGCTGATTGGAATTTGGTATGTTTTTTCCATTGTTATCATTTTGTAGCTTGAGTTCATGCAATGAGGTTGTTAGTGTAATACTATCCTCGATGATATGAAGTTATTGCGTTATTGAGAATTTACCAGTATCTTTTTAAATGTCACCAGGTTGGCGTCGTTTCTGATTATGACTTGTTAGCGCTTGATTCCATTTCAGGTACTAATTTGTATTCTTGAATTCCTTTGAATAACATTTATAGAGCTTCAAACATCCTGTCACATATGTTCATTCATTAATATCTTAGTTTGAGAGAACGAAAGGTGCATTGCCACAGCTGGCACTTTACTTTCAGATTTTGGATGGTCCGAATAACTTGTGACCTAATGTTGTAATTGAATGTTAGATTTTGGGCTATAGAATAGCTTTTCACAGAATTCATGAGGTTAGAAAACTAACTACTTTGTAAAAAAGTACAGTATTGTGAGAAACGGGAGTCAATTCACAAGCCCATGCGCAATTATGAGGTTGTTCTGTTTTATATGTGCAACCCGTTGTTCTCTCCATATTGGAGGTTATGGATCAACAATCCAAGCAACCCCCCTGCTTGCTTCTGTATTTAGATTGCATATGCCACACCTTCGGGAGCTCTTACGTAGCTGGCTTTTCTGGGATCATTACTCGGAGGCCACACAGACCATAACTTTTGGATTGTTGATCGGTTGTGATAAGTTATTATTTTCATCATTCTTTTATTTTTACAACCAAAGACGAGCCTATCAAACTAAAACACATTAGGTGGGGGATTATAAGATCTGATTTAGGAAACAAATGAAAACCAGTATCGAAGCCATCCAAATTTTTATTTACCAGCGTGTCATGATCTATGAACCTTTATAACTAATCGTTGATCTTTGTAGTAGACTGTTGTATACTTGTATCATTGTTCACCCACCTGTAGACCCAGATTTATAAGTGCTTACAGTTTCAAAGAGGTGAAAAGTGAGATGCATATTATTTTTCTAATTTTTTTTTCTGTATCTTTTCTAACTGTCACACCGAGTGTATATAATTTGCGTTAAGCTTTCCAATATTATTGTTTCAAAGTACATTAGAGATTTCTGTCATGGTCATCCTCAATATTGTTTATAGCACCATGCTCACATGGGTATATTTACATATGCTGTATAGATCGATCTATGGTTTCTCTACATTGTCTTATTGGGAAAAAAAAAAAAAAAAAAAAATGAATGAACCTTTTTGGTACCCAACTAAAATTGTCTCAACCATAAAAAGGAGTCATTACTTTTGGAATGAAACATAGCTTAAACTATTGGGCACATAGATTTGTTGAATTTCATGTCAGTTGAACGGAAAGAATGTGGTTAGTTGTGGATAAATCTTCTTGTTCAAGTCATAGGGGAAAACTTTGTAGGTTAATTCATTTAATTAGTTTTTATTTATATCTTTTTTTATGTCTATATATGAAATTGTACACTTTTTGCTGTATATGAATTTTTATAATTGTAGCTTTTATGTTTGACGCTGGTTGTACTCTCTTGTTCAATTTCAGGTGCTAATCACAGTGACACAGCCTTGTTTCCTGATGTTGATAGTACATGGAAAGTATGTCAATTTTCTTACTCTCAACAGTCTTGTTATTGCTGATGTTTTTATCCCTAATTATACTGTTGTGCTTCCTTTCCACAACAGTATTGGTAATTGACTAATTGCTCGACCACACCTCTTTGTCTGTCTTTTGATTGTAACATCTTAAACCTGTACCCTGAATGTGTTGCCAGCTACAAGTACATATCTAGGAATCTGTATGCTACATTTGAAAATTGTGAAAAAGACGAGATTGGAATGAAATGGAATTTTAAACAGTATCAAACTATCAACATATAGTGTAATACGGCATTACATCTATTGATACCTTTGGTCGTATGATGTGTTCGTTATTATAACATCTATTTTGGGTTGCCGCCATTGTAAGATCTATCACCTATCACCCATCTACGTTTCCCCCCTAACAACCACTAATCTCTTTATGTTACCTACAATATTCAACATCCAAATCAACAGTATGATCTTTAACAGTCTGAATTCGGTTATCTAATAAAGCATAGTAGTTTGCCAGTGTCTTGAAATTTCACCACCACTACATTAGCTAGCAGTCATCCCGTTAACTTACATTTCTTTTATTTCTTCAAATTGCAGACATTCAATGAGATACAGAAACTACTTGGTAAAACTGATGGGAAAGTTGTGGGAGACTTGATGACACCTGCTCCACTTGTTGTTCGTGAAACTACAAATCTTGAGGACGCAGTAAGGTATGAAAGAGCCATTTTTTTTTTTTTTTTTGGGATCAGTTCATTGATTTTTTTTTTTTTTTTTTTTTTTTTTTTTTAAATTAAAACTCTCGTTGTTACTGCCTATTACTTAAAAGTATTAACTGACCATATTCGTACACCATGAGTGTATATATTGCAAGGGTATTACTTATTTCTCAAATTTGGGAATGTTTTTTTACCATCCGTTTGTTCACTTAGGTTGTTGCTTGAAACAAAATACCGTCGGCTGCCAGTAGTTGATGTTGACGGAAAGCTGGTGAGGATGCTTCCCCTTTTTTTGCTATCTTGTGATTTTGTTACTAATAAGTATTTATTGAATGAGTTGCTAAAGAGCCTCTCTTTATCGTAATCTTATATAGGTTGGGCTTATTACAAGGGGAGATGTTGTTAGGGCAGCCCTTAAGATAAAACATGCAATGAAGAAGATGCAGTTATCACAAGAATGAGAGTGACTTGATACAATTTGAGCTTATTCATGGTAAAGCCTCATATTCTGCTGCTAATTCATCATTCTTTTCCTTGGTATATTTATCGTTCCTGAGCCTTACTCTGGGGAGAGTTCGTGTAAAAATAGAACACATTAAGATTATTTCTGCTGCTGTAATCTGGTAGCCATTTGTGGCTTCCGTGAGTCATTCACCATTCAACAACACAAGGTATTCTGATAAATATATATATATAGATCTTCTTTCTGGAATATGTTATTGTTATTATACTGCTTTTAATATGTAGTAGATGTTATATAAAGACAGTACCATCTTCAGTAGGTTTATTGTTGAATGGGTTCAAACGTCAAGACTATTATTTTGGTAGAGGTTTGTGTTTGCTTGTTAAGCAACATCATGACCAGAACCAGAAGTGTTCTATTCGTTATGAGGTTTTGTAATTCGTGGAGCATTTGCATAGAATTTATTGCATAATCTCTTTCTGAATCAATCATGGATCTATCAACATCAATTTATGTTCCTGCTGTTTATGGGGCATGGGCATGGGTTGTACATTAGTCAGCCATTTTTAGTGGTTCACACTTTTACATGTCAGTGGGTGCACTTGACTCGAGCTATATTAACCCATTCTTATAATTGCATATTTGTACGTGTTGCTATTTTACTTAAACCAACTTACAAATTGATCTGGGTGCTTCCAGTGGCCCACATCTTTTTGAGCTTTAGTGCTCGAACCAATTCTACTAAATCCAATGGATGTGGTTTATGTGAGCTGGTAGTCTAGAAACTTGGCAAGTTTGGAATATGTTGGCTTACTATGACTAGTAAAACTTGAACAAGTATGGTCCAAAGTCGATTACATCAAGCAGTTGAAGCTATCTAACCCTACAAGAAAAGTAGTATGATTGCATTTTTTTCAACTACATGTTTAAGGAGCTTTGATTTGTACTGTGGCATGTTTTTTAGTTATTGACCTTAACTTTTCTTCTTGGGGGACCTCATATTGCATCTTTGTTTAGGTACATTTTTTTTTTCTCTTATTCTCGTTGTTAATCTTTTTAAAAGATGTGTTTTAAAGTATTCGATGTCAATATTGATCCACTTACTACATTCTTTTTAGATTTTAAAATATGACAATTAGTTGTTAAGTTGTCTTATCCATATTATTCAAACATGTGTCCCATAACTTTAACGTTGCTGGTAGTGATTATTGCTTAATGACACCTATGATCAAGGTAATGATTAACCACAATGGCTTTAAAGTGGAGAACAATAATCGTACAATCAGTTAAACAACTTTACAAATTTGTCTTTCAAAACATCATTATTCAAACTGGATAAACTATGGTCATCATCTTTTTATACATATTTTTTATAAACAGTGTTAAATGCACTTTATCATATACAAATTGCTCCAAACTTTAGCCATAACACGACCGGTTTCATGCCCGGTTCCATTTTCAAAACATTGATAAGTTGGTTATATGTATGTTACACTGGCGATGGCAACTCAAATTTGTTAAGTTTTTTGAAATGAATCTATGTAAATCGGGGAGTTTTTAAAATGAATCGATATGAATCGTGTTAGGTTGAGTACTTGAGTTGATTTGCATGCACTTTATTTGTGCATTGTTTAATAATCTGGTTTGAAAAAGTTATACTTCTATAGATTTTGAGTGACTTTGGATGCTTTCGAGTTTCGAACCATCTCATCCATTTTCAAATTAGCTAAAATAATCTAATTTTACTTGACACGGTAACTAATAAAGTTGGTAGGAGACTTGCTACATTTTGTGGATTTTTATGCCACTTTATTATACATTTTAAATTGGGGAAGATACTTTTTTGTCTTCCACTCCTAAACTTAAGAATCCACTTTTATGATTTTCTCAAAGACCAATTATTGAAGATTAAAGAGTCTTCTTTTTATTTGTCCCGAAAAAGGGTCTCGATGTACTTAAAAGATTGTTTCTTTTAGAATAAATTCAAAATAAAAATCAATCAGTTCTTTCACTTGCTTGCTTTTTATAAACACATTTCTAGTGGTTGCGGATGAGTATTAAAGTAGTTTCAGTTCTAAAATCCTAGTTTAAGCAAGTTTCTTTCATAACAATTCCAAAATGTTAAATCAATATTTGGTTCAACTGCTATGTCTTATAGATGTAGCATATGCTGGGAAGAATTCTGGTTTGGTCTTTAAGTGGTCTTGTTGGTTTTAAGTGTCTTTTTACTTCATTGTTGTAGCATCCCGCTTACTCAGATTACAATATTGTCCGTTTTGCCCGCAAGCTTACGGTGAGATATTACAATTGTAGGGTTTGTCTAACTTGTGCCCTAGGGGCATAAGTTAAGCACACTAAAAGGCAGCGGGGTCCCACAGAAAAAGGAATAGGGATTCACAGAAAAGTACAATTTCATGGATCTCTATGTCCTTTTCTGTGGGACCCCGCTGTCTTTTAGTATGCTTAACTTATGCCCCTAGGGCACAAATTAGAAAAATCCTTAAAAACAAAAAAGCTAAATGCTAATACCTTGACCAACTAGATTAGTGTGCTTCAGACATTTACAACTACCAGTGGAGCATGAAAAGAGACACGATAACATCAAACCTCAATTGCTGGAGCATGTTGTTTCTTTTTGAATTATCAAAACAATATTAAAGGTGCATATATATTTGAATTGTTTAATAAAGGTCCAAGTTTCTAATATGTTTTTAATCAATTTTTCATCATGTATTTTCATGTTTTCATCATCCAACATTTATTTACCCCATCTCTAGTACCGACTTTTATCGGAAGAGAAATGATATTTCTTCCTACTAAACATTTCTATTTATCCTCCTACTTTTAAAATCCTGACATATGAAAAAACTGACGGTTTAGACGAAGTAAGATAATGAATGAAATACATGTGTCATATTTTCATGTGGGTAAGAAGATAAGTAGAAATAAAGAGTAGGAGGATATAGCAATACTCTTATCGGAAAGCTTTTGTTGAGCAGATTCCTTCATTCATTTTAGTGAATTATTATTGTTTTACCCTTGGATGTCAAACTTTAGTAGATTTTAAAAGTCACTTATTCAATCAAACTTAAAACTATGATTGTAGTGTTTAGCTTTAATTAGTGAAATATAACAATAATTTGTAACACTCTTAAGCTTGTAACTAATATAAGTATAATACTTTCGTTTTTATTTCGAATGACAGAGATGTTTAAAACTTAAATTCATGGCCTTTCAGAGAGAGAGAAAAAAAAAATAATAATAAAAAAATAAAAAAACTTAAATTCATGATAATACATACCTTAACTTCTAAACCACGTTTTCAAACATAAATGTACATTCTTCCAACTAATAATTAAGTCATCAAAAATGTATCGTCCCATCAAAATAAAAACACATACCCATCGCTGTGGCTTGAAGGTGTTTTTGCCTAAGCTTATTTTTCGTATGAATGTATTTTGACTTAGCTTATATTATAAGCCACAGTGTTTAAACTTACCTTTTGACTAATGAGATTATTAATATTTTGAATGAAAAATAAGGTTACACTTGCGAAATGTGTATGAAAGAACTTCTAATTTATAAGCACAAAATTAAGCTTAAAGGAACAATGTTCCCGGTCTTTTCATCACCGGAACACCATCATTTAAAAGATCGAATTGCCGTTCTATAAAAAATAATAATAATAAAAATAAAATAAAATAGCGTCATTAAACATTTAATATGTAGTAAAATTTTAAGTAGTAAATCATGAAACTCGCAATTAAACTAAATCCAAAATTTCCATAAACACCAAATAACATTTCACCAAAAATATTTAAAACGCCAATTAACATTTTACCAAATAGAAAGATGAACTTAATTTGAGCCGGAATAAATATAAATCATTTATACATTTTCTATTCACACTAATATAAAGGAAAAAGAGAATGATAGTAAAGTGATTGGATTCAACCTTTATTCAGATACTCATAATTGTTGAAAAATATTATTATTAGATTGATTACGCCCCATCTCTTGTACCAACTTTTATTGGAAAGCTTTTCTTAAGCAATTGCTATCATTCATTGTAGCGATTTATTGTTCTACCCTTGGATGGCAATTTTCATTAGATTCTGAAAGTTACTTATTCAATCAAACATATTACTACCATAATTGTAATATAACAATCAATTTGTACCACATTTAAGCTTGTGATTGTTTGAGTATCAATTTTTCTTTCAAATCGTTTTAAAGTACTTTCAAAACACGTGTTTAGAACGATAACGATATGTCAATATTACATACCTTGACTTCTAAACAACGTTTACAAACATAAATACACCTTCTTCTAACGAATTAAGACATCAAAACATATATGATATATTGTCCCATCGAAATTAATAACATTAAAACAGATACCCATCATTAGGTGTATTTATGTGTGATGAACTTATTTGACTTGCTTATATTATAAGCTCATTTTCTGAACTTGTCTTTTTTGACTTACGACCTAATTGATATTTTTGGATGAAAAATTAGCTCCAGGCAGTAAATATGCTAGGGAAACTAGTTTTTTAAGATATAAGTCGAATCACACACTAATAAATCAAAAAATAAAGTTAAACGAACAACCAACGACGAAGTTCTCGGCATATTAGTCGCCAAAACACCAACCGTTCAAGCATCCAAACACCATCGAATATTAAGGTAATAAACCGAACGTTCAGTAAACATTTGATGAACCGTGCGGTAAAATACTCGTTTATGTTCGTTTATTTAACATATGAACGAACATAAACAATATTCATATCCGTCTTTGTTAAATGAATGAGTATGAATAAAAATGTCGTTCGTTTATTTATGTTCATGAATGTTTGATTATACGTTTATTAACGTGTGTCGTTCATTTACAGCATTCGTCGACTATGCATACAATTTTGTACTCGACAGTTCACTCGCCTAAACACTATCATTCATATGATAATATGTAACAAAATGATCGAATTCCACGACAAAAATCTACCCCTAACGGTAAAAGACCGCGTAACTAAACAATAATCGATAATAAAACAATAGATAGTATAGTAAAATTTTAAACAGTTAATCATTAAACTCGCAATTAACCAAACCCAAAATTTCCATAAACACCAAATTAACATTTCACCAAATATCAACCACCTCTATAAAACACTATTCACATAGTAAAAACTACCCACCTTTTTT
Organism: Artemisia argyi; assembly: GCA_030686995.1. Lineage (NCBI taxonomy): Eukaryota > Viridiplantae > Streptophyta > Magnoliopsida > Asterales > Asteraceae > Artemisia > Artemisia argyi. Next base: position 141,849,504 of record CM060697.1, on the reverse strand, counting down.
AAATTTTACACTTTCACCCCAAGGTAACTATCATTAGACGATACACGACCCAAAGCACACGATCAGGCTTGAACCATCTATCGTCTAATAACCACCACAAAAACACTTATCACTCCGGCACAGTCGAACCCGAATCCCGACAAAACCGATAATTCCCACCACCACCACCACCATAATCCATTTTCTCCACCACAAAATGCCCCAACCCACCACCAACCACCTCCACCAAATTCTCCCTACACAAAAACTCCTCACTCCCAACTCTCTCAACCTCCCTCTCAAACTCATGTACAAAAACATGAGTTTTACTGTTACCACCCTTTTTAACTTTTTTACTCCTTGCCAAAACCCCTGCAGTAAAAATCACCGACAGCCTCCCAGGTGCATTTGGAGCATACCCACGTGGGCCATCAATTATTATGACATCCCATGTTACATCGTACACATAGTTCGGTAAGTCATTTATAGCCAGCTTACATTCAGAAAACAATAGATTCTGCACAGGTTTACATTCCTTTCGAACCTCAGTTTTAGCATCACGTATATTGTCTTTCAGCTCCGAAACCTTAGTACTAAAGCTGACGTCATACGCTTCAATGGTGGGGTGTTTCTCTTCCAGCTTGGATATCAAGTAGCTGTTCTCGTCTACAAAAGTGGTACGTCCGTTGCCGTTAAAGTTAACAGCGTGAAAAAAGGGAGTTTCATGCGTCAGACCGAATACTAGGATGTTGGGATGTGGGTAGCGTCGGATGACGTCAGCGATGGCTTTGAGCTGGGGTGACGTCATGCGAGATGGGTGAGTTTGGTTTGGGGTTAGGGAGGCGTAGTGGAGGAGGGTATTGAAGATGGGTTGGGGTAAGGGGTGGTGGGGGGAGGTGGAGGAGGGAGGTGGGGTGGTGTTGGTGGTGGAGTAGAATAAGGTGGTGAAGAGGGAGAAGGTTAGGAGGATGAGGAGGAGGGAGAGGAGGAGACGGTGGGGGGTGGTGGTGAGGGGGGGTTTGTGGAGGAAGGGGTGGTTCAGGAGGATGAACTTGGTGCTGGCTTTCATTGGAGAGAGTGTGTGTGTGTGAAATGAATGTGGGAGTGAATTTGGGGGCTCGGATCACGAGGGGGTTGGGTTTATACACTGCTCGTAGTAGGACCCTGGGATGCAGACTCGGACCACGACTGTCTGATGGGTCATTCGTTTTTTTCTACTACAACTTTGTTTCCTTTTACCTCTTGATTTTCAAATTTTACTTACTTCACGGTATATCTCAATTGCGTATATATCTGGCTTAAATCAATAATTTTACGTATATATTTTATAACCTTTGAAAGTAATAACCTTGGACAATTTATATATGTTTAAATAATTATTTTATATATATTTAAAACTTAAAAATACATGATTAATATAATTTAATAATTAATTATCCATTATACCTATATCTACAATATCACAATAATTTTCCTGTATATAACTTCGATTTTATTTTACTTTTGTGAAAAAAAAAAATAATAATAATAATAATAATAATAATAATTAATTATCCATTATACCTTTATCTATAACTAGAAAGGTGCCCGCGCAATGCGGGGGCGGATTGTTGGGGTGAAGAGGATGGAGGTGGGGTGGTGGAAAGTGGTTGTTGGGGTGGTTGTTGAGGTGGTTATAAATTGTTGGGGGTGGTTGTAAATTGTTGGTGGTGGTTGTTGAAGTGGTCATAAATTGTTGGGAGTGATTGTTAGAGGTGGTTGTTTTTATAATTAGTAAGTAAAAGTCTGAATTTTTAAGCCTTTCTAATTATAGAATAGTCCTAAATACATTATATAGTAGTATAGATATCACAATAATTTGTTCCGTTCCATCAAAACCTTACAATATCATAATTATCTATTTCATCAGATTCTTCTTAACGTAAAAGCATCTACAATACATCAATTCTTTAAAGACTTGATGCATTTAATACATTTAATTACCAAGACTTTGTATAATGATTTGAAGTTTATTAAGCCTTTGTAAAAAGCTTTTAATGCAATACAAAAACATTGTTACAAAAAGTTTTTTAAAATAATAAAAAGCTATTGTTAGTTTTTGCATAGAAAATGCTCTAATTGTGTTTTGATTTCAACATAAAATATTAAAATTTAATGTTTATTTATTCATCTTCACTTGAATTAAAAAATATATATGTGGACCAAATAGTTCACTAAATAAAACAAACATGTTATACATCTCATTGAACAAAAGTAATGCCTTTATTAAAAAATGAATTATTAATTTATTATCATGCAATTGGTAACATAAATCTAACTGACTATGATTTTGTAATAGGAAATCACATAATTAATTATTGGTTGTTGTAGAGAAAGGTTAAAATAGACATTTTATGTTCAAATTACATTTATCTTGTATTTTTGCGTTAAAAAAATATAAAGTAATTACATGAACATATTTGACACTTTAAAGTTTTTATATATGTAATTATAGCTTTTAGTTAGATATATATAAAATTACGAGGCTTTGGATATATCATTCCTCTTTATGGGAAAATTGGTAACTTAGCAACATAATAATGCACTTTGTCTTATAAAAACTAGACGAATACCCGCTCAAAGCGACGGTGTATAGTGACAAATACTTATACTTGTAAAATCATGATCTGGTTCGACCCTTGATGCAAAGCGTGCGTTTTTTGAAATACAAAGTGTGTATTTTCAAAATTAATATAATTTGTGTTTTTGAAAAGTTGTCAAACAATTTATCAAGGAATGACATAATTTAAGTTGTCAGGATTTTGAAAAGTTGCAAAATATAAAGGGTACTTAGGGGTAATTTAAGAACTACATTAATTTAAGTTTTTAAGATTCAAGTTTAAAAAAAAAAAAAAAAAAAAAAAAAAACTCTTTATAAGTAGTATAGATGTTATGAAGCAGATATGTTAAATTTATGATATTCACACTAATTTAGTGAAATTTTATAACAAGTATTTAAAAAAAAAAAAACTAATATATTATTTTTCTTACTTATCACTCGATACTCTTTTTAATCCAAATTAATCCCACTTTTAGAAGTTATAGATAAGACAGTATGATCAAATTTAATTTTACTGTCTTATCACTCGATACTCTTTTGAAAAAACATTGATTATTTAAATAAAGGTAAAACAGTTACAAAACAATAATGATTAAGCTTTTAAAAAGAAATGAGTTTGCAGTCTGTGAAAATTATTTTAAGATGGAAAATTTACATTTATAATTTATCTGAATTCTGAAGACCGAAAATTTACATTTATAAATATTTCGATGAGAACAAATATCCTAAATACGGAGTATGTCCCATGTCTCTAAGAAGAAAGATTTACTGTATCTTTTTTATATTCGTGATAGCTACGGGAAAACGATGTGACTTATTTGAAAATTGAAAATCTAAAGAGAGGGAAAATAAAGACGAGAACCAAATTTGTTGGAGGGAAACTACAGGTAAAACGTAAAAGTTAAAAAACAGGAATGTGATATTTGTGGAGTTTGTATCTTTAAAAAGTGGGCTTCATTTTCTTGTTGGACTACGTTTTTCTACATATAATGCAGCAAAACTCGAAAGTATAAATACAAATATCAATTTTATTATGCTATGTAATGAGTAGAACAAAGTTAAAACCATTTTTTAGGACGCTAAAATAACAGATAAGCTTTGTATAAGTTGTTCTTCGGCCCCACACTAATAGAAAGGAATTTTAAGACGATGAAAGAGTATAATATTGTGCATTACATTCCATCTCTTAATCAAATTCATAGATGCGAGCTTAATAGAATTAGAATTTAGGGTATTTAGCACGTGATTCTTTATTTAAACATGTAAATGTTGACTATCACACAACTTTTATTCGATAGCAAGTTGTTGGTAAAAGCGTTTGGTTTTCATGATGAAAGTTTGATAATGATGTAAGGAATTTAACAAATCTTTATTACATATCATCAATAGAAAGAAAAAAAATTACCTAGGGTGCGTTTGATATGTTATCAAGAATCATAAGAGCATCTATAATGGCAAAAGTTTTCTATGATTTTTTGCATTTAATACAATCAATGCATACCACATTTAACATATATCATACTATTTTATAAAGAAATTTAGCCATTCTAAAAAAAAAAAAAAAAAAAAAAAAAAAAAAAAAACACTTAAAATTAAGCATTACAAGCTTTTAAGCTAAAAGTACAACTAATTAAAACACATTTTCTAACATTAAATGCAATTACAAGTTCTTAAACTTAAAATACAACTAATTAAAACACATTTTCTAACATTAAATACAATCTTTAAATAGAAATACTTAAAATTCAATATTACAAATTCTTAAACTAAAAGTACAACTAATTAAAACACATTTACAAACATTAATTAATTGGTTAATAAATATAATTAATGCGGTTATTAAAACACCCTTACATAAAAAATAGAAATTATTAAGCATATTGTACAACCAATTTAAACACAATTTCTGCATTAAATATCATTAATACAAATAATAGAGCATATTATACAAATATTCAAGCCCGAACGGGCAACTGGCCAAATGGGCACGAGCATGACGGGAGGCTCGAGCCTAAACAAGCATGGGCCAACGGGCTCGCGGCCGAACGGTTTACAACTCCTAGCTATCACTTTTGCCTTTTGATGCCGTTAACATTTATTTTAGGGTACCCGCCGCTGAAACGCGTGGGTACCCTACTAGTTATTTTGAAGAAAGACTTGGAGTATACCAAGTCTTTCTAAAAACTTTTCAAAAAGCTTTTCATGCAATGTAAAAAAAGCCTTTCAAAACACTTATTTAAATGGTAAAAAGCTATTCTTCTTTTTGTCATTGTGGATGCTCTAATAAGTATGTGTATAGGTATAACGTGAGCCCTTATATGAAAGATTCATACTTTTCCTTTTTGAGTGATATGGAGTATGAAATATATCTATATTCCATTCATATATTTGAAAATTTTACATTTTAACCAAACACTTGAATCATATCCGATATGATTCCCTTATTCCGGGTACTCTGAAATAATATTTTGTAGTGAACCATATATTTTAGTTTATTATATTCTTTTTAACAATAAATTAACGGATATCAAGAATTTCATATTACGTATTTTAATTCCTTAACTAAGGAATTTATTTCATCTTTTTTTGTCATTTTTAAAGTTATTCGTAAAACATGAGTCTGTTTGGCCCGTGCTCGTTTGGGCTCGAGCCCGTTTGGCCCGTGCCCGTAGGGCTCGAGCCTATTCGGCCCGTTGCCCGTTCGAGCTTGAATATTTGTATAATGTGCTTTATTATTTATATTAGTAACATTTAATGCAGTAATTTTGTTTAAGTTGGTTGTACAATATGCTTGATAATTTGTCTTTCTTATATAAGAGGTGTTTTAATAATTACATTAATTGTATTTATTGACTAATTAATTAATTGACTAAATTAAATATCTTGATTACATTAATGGTGCTTTAAATATTTAATGTTAGTAAATGTGTTTTAATTAGTTGTATTTTTAGCTTAAGAACTTATAATTATATTTAATGTTAGAAAACGTGTTTTAATTAGTTATAGTTTTAACTTAAGAAGTTATAATGCCGAATTTGAAGTAATTCTATATATAGAAAGCATTTATGCTTTATTAGATAGTAAGATATCAAAGTTGGAGAAAACTTAACCTAGCCAGTGGGTAAACTACCCAGTGACTAAAAACACAATTAATGCTTGTTTGTAATATGTGGCATGAAAGAAATAAAAACACAATTAATGTTTTGTTCATTCTCTCCCGGTGATTGAATGTTACTTTATCCTGGTAAACTACCCGATAAGTAGGTGTATCCATGCCAATCAAAGTTAAGGCTCCAGTGACGCTTAATTAATGTTGTGACGTAAGTTACGTCGTAACAAATACGGAGTAATGACTAAATGAAAGAATGATATGATGTATCATCTAGACAAACATTTAAAATTTTGGACAACCTAAAACTTATAAATACAAATTGAAGTTTTAGTAACAAACATTACTCTTTCATTACTTCATTCTTTCCATATCTTTGTCCTTCGTTCTCATTTACTCATCAAATGACACTCAGTTCAAATCTTTAATTTCAGTTTGATTATAAAAAGGTTCAAAGAAAAGGTGTGCTATTGATAAAGAATCAATTCCAAACCACAATAAAACCTATAATTCGCCTTTTCACCTTTTTTTATCCTCTAATTTGTCCAACCATTTTCGTAGTCCTTGACTTACTTTATAGCTAGATAAGGAACAAGGAAAAGTACATAATTATTGATCCGTAAATCAAGTAGTTCTTGTTCGAACCTATTTGAAAGCTACGTATATGTTATGGATCATGTACTAAAGAGAGAATATCCTTAACCATTAAAACAAACTACTCCGTAACATTTTTTTTTTTGGTTAGTAATGGCATAATATACGTTATTTAGGCTGAACACAGTAGTTCGGTCGACCAAGTGGTCATCGTCGATCCTTGGTCGGTCGCCGAATTGTGGGTTCTTGGTCGACATCGGTCGTTAGACGACAAAAAGGAGAAGTTGGTCGTTTAATCAATCGAATTTGGCACAAGTTATTTATTTATTTATTTATTTATTTCCAATTTTTTTTTACTATTTCAAAAAAAATTTACATTAAAGATTTATAAATAAAAATTAACTTGGTCATTACTGTGCCAACTTGGTCGTCGTCAGATCACCGGAGAAAAAGCTAATGTGATAGGGTCGCTTCAAGTCGCCACTGCGTTCAGCCTTATTGATGTAAAAGAGTTTGTGACATGGCGCACGTGATTAAAATGAAGAGGGGAGATTTGTCGGTGTGAGTAGAAGACACAATCGGGTTATGGGACCGGATGAATTGTGGGTTTCATATGGTTCACACAAAATGGAACCCATTTAGGTGTGTATACCATGGGAGACAAAATGGTTCGGTCAAGTGTCATTTACAAAATACAATCACATTCCACTTCATTATCATTATTACATCAACAATAGGGGCACTGTATTTGTCACATTTAATGTACAATTATTGTTTTCATTCTCTTTTTGATAAATCATATCTCAAAAGTTTAAATGGATGAAAATATTTTGACCCGGATAATACACCTATAAATGCTGATCAAGCTTTTACCTCCAAAGGATTAGCCCTTAATGATGTTTAGCTGTTGGAGTGACTTTTGGCAAAAGTTAAGATCAAAACCATGTCGTGTTGTCAAATAGGCTCTTCTTTGTCAACTGCAGGTTTGGGCCGGGGAATATAACAAAGAGATTTTTTTTTTTTTTTTTTTTTTTTTTAATGAACCTTTATAACAGTAGATTATTAAAACGAATCATACAATTGTATTTTACTAAAGGGGCAATTTCATATCTTCTTTCCTTTTAGTTGGAAACTTCATATATACCAAAACATGTATTAAAAACATTTGACATTATGCATTCAATACTTGCACTTTGGGTATATATGAAATTAATAAAAAAAGTATACCCGGCTCATACACAAACTTTGTAACTGTTCACGTGTCAAATTGCATGCATAAATTAACTAGGCACGCTTCTTTTATTTAGATTTTCTTCTACGAAACTAGCTAGCGCACATCAACACACTCACGTGCATCAAATGTTCCCACGCATACTAGCCTGCACACTCAATAGCATATGCGCATATGAAAAATTCACAAATTACTAGCACATAATAGCCCATGCGCGCCGAGAATTAGACAAAATTTCGAAAAAGACAAACCCGATGCGAGCTTGCTTAACATCGTAGCCCATGCGCGCTTGCTTAGCATAAAAGTAAAGGATAGTGTTAAGTGTTCTCCAGTGTGAAAAGTATAGTATTAATTGTTTGATACATGTCTCCATTGTGAAAAAACATTGAAGTCAAAGCTCGAAGCCTCAAAAGAAATTAAACACGCGTATGCATGTATCAAAGCACCTGGACCATTTTCGTAAAATAATTTATCCAGTGTTTTACATGTTTGTACATGGATAATTCAATCTATGGGTATAATCTTTATCTAGGTGTATGGTGTCTAGCGTGTATTGGTCCTAAAATGGTCAAAATTAAATACATGTCCTCAGTGGATTAACAAGACCCTTTCATTGGATCAACACTTTGGATTTTTTGGCACTTTCGAAATGACTTCATTTTTTCGTCCAAAAGACAAAAAAAATTGCTCACTCTCAACGCCATCAACTTACATCTAATTGGATCTCTAGTATGTGTAATTGGATCTCTAATATGTGTAGATTTTTTTCTAAGGAAATGTTACATCAACAAAATTTTTATAAAAAAACTTTCATAAGATAATGTGGTTAATGTGGTAGTTTCTCTTTTTTATTTTCGTGATTCATTGGCACATCACACATATATGTGTGAATTGTTTTTTTATAAATATTATGTGGATGTAAGATTGGCTCTTTCAACCTAATGACGTTATCTTTACCTCCTTGTAATTATTTCCCCTAACTCCTTGCTAACACTTCTTAATATACCGCCGTTAAAATAAAGTAAAAAATAACAATAGTTATTGTATCAGTCCGTTATTGTATCTCAATTTTCAACTTTGTTGAAGATTGGCCGGTCTTATTTAATAGAGTAGTATATTATCTTTTCGCCAAATTAAAAAGAAAAGCAGCACCTTCTTGTGTTTTGTTTTTTCAGATCAGAAGTTATAAACTTTTTTGAAACAAAAAGAGTAGCACAATCCCAAGAAATGAAATAAGCTTAAGTTTTACAACAACGCAATGATTAACACACTCCATAGCTACGATTTATAACCTAGCTTGATTATAATTGGGTCGCAGCCTACATAATTGGAAAGTTCTGACAATATTACTAATATTTATGATGTTTTAGCTTGCATGTATAACAGACTAGAAGAGAAAGAGACTAAAAAGGATGCAAAACATGTTACTGCGGAGCTTGAATGTCGAGATGGGGAATGTGAGAAATGTTAAGCCAATCCTCGCCAATCCCTTTCTCACACCGTCTGCTTAGAATCTTACATTGGCGAATGCAAAGTCGATTAAGATCCTTGAAATTTTGTATCTCATCTCACTACAACAATCAGGAGGACAGACGACGACACTTTCGGCGGCGACGGGCATGTCCCCGTTGAAAGTCGCTAAACGACAAAACCGTGCTGAGCTGCCACACGATCTCGCTGACCGTTCACAAGATTTTCAACGCTTACTTTTCGGCGGGGACATGTCCCCGCCAAAAGTATTTGCAGTATTTTGTAACTTTGACCAAAATAGTTACCCCTTAATAGTGCCCGCGTATTTTTCCCGCCACACTTTTAGAGAGGACATGTCCCCGCTAAAAAGTTGTTCCATAAGTTACATGCTAGCTTTTGGCGGGGACATGTTCCCGCCAAAAGTTTAGGCGCCAAATTTCCTCCCAAACTGCAATATATATTATATCATACACATAACACATATTAACTATCGTAAATTCGGCAAAAAATACAAAACACACATAACAATGGATGGTTTAACGCTGGAACAGGAGTGGGCAAAGGCTTTATCACATGAGCTCCTGTATAATGAAATTATAAATCATTGGGGCGTGGAAATTTTTGATGAATATGGTTCGTATGCGAACTGTGCACCTTGGCAAAGATACCGGATTCTGGTATAGTTGAGGAAAAAGTCATACTATAGAGAATATTTGAAAGAGCTAGATGCTGTTGAAGCTCAACGTGCTGCTGAAGCTCAAGCTGCTGCTGTTGGAGGTGAGGATGAAGTTGAAAGCACGTTTGATGAAGCTGCTGCTGTTGATAATCTGCAAAACAGAATAACAAGTCTTGAAGCTACGTTTGCATATCTCAAGGAAATGAGAGCAAGGAAAGGAAGAGGTGGTGCAAGTTCAAGCAAAGCGGGAGGTAGCCGCAAAAAAAAAGTAAACGGGTTGTTTCATTTGGTTGTCGAGTTGTTTAGTTTGAGTTGTTTTGTTTGGTTGTCGAGTTGTTTAGTTTGAGTTGTTTCGTTTGATTGTCGAGTTTGTTTCGTTTGATCTGGTTCGTTTGCTTGTCGAGTTGTTTAGTTTGAGTCTGTATGAAAATGTATCTGGTTTATAACTCTTGTGTGGTTTGAATAAAATGTTTGACTTCGTGTTTGAAGTTAAGCGCCTAAGCGTGTGGTGTTTGGGATTGCTTTATAAACTGCTTAGTTTCTTACTGTGGATGTCTTGTTAGACTAATAATTACAATCTTGAGTGTTTGGATAGAAGTTTACGATTTCTAGTGATTAGGCAGTTTTGAGTGTATCTAATCGTGTGTGGACATCAGTTTTCACAACAACAACATTTTATTAAACAACAACAACAACATTAACACAACAAACAACAAACAACAACAATAACACAAGAAACAACAAACAACAACAACAACAACATCATCAACAACAACAGCATTACATACGAAGATTTTCCATGTCACCTAACAGGTTACGGAGTATTGCATCCGATTGACATGCGTGGTCATTGTTGTCGAGATTCGTTTCCATTTCAAGTCTTGCCTCGAGCAATCTGACTTTTGTCTCTAGCACCTGTTTTTGTGCCTCCAGCATATTTATTCTAAGATTTTTTTCATGGCAGTTTGTGCACCCAGAACCGTGAGATGTTGAAGCAGAATAAATTACTTGTAATTGTTCATCAAATTCACTCTTCCACATAAAATATCCACATCCATGACCTTTCTCTCTTGGCTTCGAAAGAGGACATGCATAATACTCCCATCCAAGTGTATCTTTTTGATGTGATGTTCTTTTTTTTTCTATTTCCTGCTCCACAAGTACACATAAAAGGATTATATCGCTGCATCTGATTGACAGTGTGTGTTTGTAGTTGTGTGTGGTAGAATCGTGATCGGGGTGGCCCGATCTACAAGTTGAGTTGATAAAAAGTGGTGGCCAGAAAAAGATTCCGGGTGCCGGAAATTGCTGGTGTCGCCAGAAAACGGAAACTGCTAGAGAGAGAGAGATATATATATATATATATATAGTGAGATGTGTGTGTGTGTGTGTGTGTGTGTGTGTGTGTGTGATGATATGGGTTATATGAGTGTGTGTGAGTTTATATTGTGAGGATAAGTGGTTAGGTGGGAAAATTTTGGTTTACCATCTCGTGTAATACCATATCATCTCGACTCGTTCGTTTAACATCTCGTGTATAACCATAGCATCTCGACTCGTTCGTTTAACATCTCATGTATAACCATATCATCTCGACTCGTTCGTTTAACATCTCGTGCATAACCATATCATCTCGACTCGTTCGTTTAACATCTCCTGTAATACCACATCATCTCGACTCGTTCGTTTAACATCTCGTGTAATACCACATCATCTCGCCAATCCAACTGCCAACCTTCATGGGTCGCATTCGTTAGCTGTTATACGCGATAACTTCGTAAGACACTTTTTAACCATTTCATTTATATATATAGTGTTTGGTGAGTCGTTATTGAGTTTATTTATAAACAGCTGAGAGAACCCACCGACGCTGTGGATGGTAGAGACTTGATCGCGCTGTACAAACACAATCATACGAGAGACGGCGTCTGGGAGTCTACATTGTCCGAGGCTAGATATGTAAGTATAATTTATTTCCATAAAACTCACCCACATTAATGCAAATATAATAAATCACGACTTATATATTACTTTGCTTGTTTTTTTGTAAAACAGAACCAGATGATACAGATGCGGACGGAGAGCACCTCCGAGGGGACGACCATGTCTGACCTCGAGATTATGCGCCACGTGATCGGTGGCAAGCAGCGAGGTCATATTCCTGACATAGGTCCAGTCTTACCCGGCGGTGGTCGTCAGACGACCCTCAACGCCGCACGAGCTCGTGATCAAGCCTCTGCGTCCTCCCTGCACGAAGCAGTCCAGAAGCAAACCCAAGGGATGTCCCAGCAAAGGACACTGATTGATATGTTGTTGGGGTGGGCTAAAACACAGCCGAGTTTCCCCGCTGAGCTAGCGACTCAGGCGACGACATCGGGATCCCAGGAGGCTTCACCAGGCGAGTCTACAGGTACCCAGGAGGAGGGGAGTGGGGCTAGTGGGGGGAGTGGGGGAACTCAGGAGTAGCGTATGGGTTGTTTGGGTCGGTTTATATTTGTTTTGGGGTTATGGACAAATTTATGGAGATTTACATGGATTATTATGTCTTTATGTAGTTTATGTGTTAGGATTCCCGCTACATTGTTCCCACGTATAGTTTTGTAGTGTATAGCGGATAGCTAGCTTATGTAGTGATCATGTCATAACGGTTTTTGAACCGTATTTTGCAAATTTGGATACAAATACATGATTTGGTTAATTTTTAACAAATTTGGATATGTATGATATTATGTTTGGCGAATTTGTGATTTGAGTGTCTTGTGGTGTTGTAATTAGAGCATATACAGGTTGTGAATTTGTAGTGATCATGTAGATTTTTTTCGGAAAAATTCTGGAAAAAATTTGGAAATTACCCATTTTGCAGCAATTTGCTGCAAAATGGGTCAGTCACTTTTAGCGGGGACATGTCCCCGCCAAAAGTTTGCTGCAATATATGTGGATACACCTTTTAGCGGGGACGTGTCCCCGCCGAAAGTGTGAGAATTATTATTAAAATCAAGGATTAAGGGCTAATTACAATTACGAAAAACACTTTTGGCGGGGACATGTCCCTGCCAAAAGTAGTGCCACGCTGGCATGTTTGACGTGACCAAAATTGTCCACGCTGGCATTGTGGGTCCCACGTGTCACCGCCAAAAGTGTTGTCCGTCGCCGCCGAAAGTTTACAGCGAAGGGCTTTGGCCGACAGACTTTCGGCGGGGACATGTCCCCGCCGAAAGTGTTAGGCAGGGAGAAGTCCCCGCTGAAAGCGTGGAAATGTCCCCGCTGAAAGAGGTGAATGTTGTAGTGTCTGGTAGTGAACCTAATCTGTCACAGCATTCTACAACCAAGGACCTGAGCTTTAAAATGTCACTAGGCAAAGAACCTAACTTCGGTGCACTCTTGTATATACAAGTCCTTGAGTTTTGTGAGGTTACTTGGAAAAGAATCTAATTCATAACTCCGTATTATGTCTAAATTTGTAAGTTCCGGGAAGTTAGAAGGCAAAGAAGTCAACGACAAACAATCGTATATCTGTAACTCCTGTAAACTACAAAATAGAACGCTGTCCCTTGATCTTGCGTTGTCATCATCATGGAAACACTTTAAAGAGCGCATGTTTTCCAACGTAATACACTTCAGGCTGGGTAATTTCCCAAGTGGCGGAAGATGTTTACAGTTAGTAATATCAGAAAAGTGAACACGAGCTAAATTCCTTAATTTGACCAGCCAACTCGGAGAAATAATATTTCCAATGTAATTGCTTATAGTCAGATTCTGGAGAACCGAACTTGGTTCCAATCCCTCAAGAACCTCTTCATCAAAAGTTTCGTGTTGTTCATGCTCAGACCACTCTAATATCAAACCCACCAGATTTCTTTTATCTTTCAGATTGGCACTTTTGGCATCCTTTAAACCTCGAACATTCTCAAGTCGTGATAATTTCAACTCCCAACCAAGAAGATTCAAATGTCCTAGTTCCCCTTATTTGGGCACCCTCATTTTTACCTACAACAAATTTCGAAAGCCTTCGAAGGTTAGCTAGTTCCTTTATTCCAACAGGCATATGGTGGAGTGCAGGGCAGTAACTGGTACCTAGACGTTGAAGATTCCTCATGTACTTCATGCCTTTAGGAAACTTACGGAACTCATAACAAAATTTTAGAAGTATAACTTGTAAGTTTTGGAGATAAATAATCGACTCTGGTAGAACTTGTATTTCCGAGCATGATATTTTCAAGTATCTCAAATGTATTAGCTCACATATTGATTCTGGCAGTGTCGAGCTTACAAGTCTGTTCAAGTGCAGCACTCTTAGATAGACATGGTTGGAGATTTGTGTAACGCCACTTTTAAAATCATAATCAAAGACCAACATTGACCGTAATGATTTCATCTTTTTTAAATCATCTTTTGGTAAATAAAAATCCTGACATGATAAACTAAGATGCAGTACCTCCTCATCCAGAGTTATCAACTCCTTACCGGCCTCTATAACTAAACAATCATGTCTCATCACATATCGTGCTAGATCATGAATTTTACATATCTTACTCCTGTGCTGATCTTCCTTGACATCTTTGAAGAAACACCTCCACACCAAACAATTAAAAATCTCTTCACCTAGCTCATACAACCTCACTTCTCCTCTAGGTGGAATAAAGCCATTTGCTATCCATAACTCTATCAATAGATTCTTACCGATTTCATCACCTTTTGAAAATAGACTACAATAAGCAAAACAACGTTTCATATGTGGAAGCAAATTGTCGTAGCTTAATCTTAAAGCAGGCAAAATGCCATTTTCTTGAAGCTCCCACATGACGTTGTCGTCCACAATCTGCCATTCACCTACACTACTTTTTGACACCATTAAGCTACCCAAAGTCTTCACTGCTAGGGGTAAGCCTTTGCATTTCTCAACTATCTTCCTTCCAATATGCTTCATTTCCCCTGTGTTTTCTCCCTCTCTCCCACCTGAGAACGCAAGCATCTCGAATAACGACCACGCAGCCTCTTCTGATAATTCTCGCACGTTATACTGCATCTCATTAACCTTATCCATCATTTGACTAGTTGCATTGTTCCGTGTTGTTACCATAATAGTGCTACCTTTTGCTCCACAACTAAGTGCTTTACATAGCTCCTCCCACTCTTCCACATCCTTGTTTTCGATCCAAACATCATCCGGTACAATAAAAAACTTCTTCCCTCGAAACTTGTTTTGAAGGCATACTTGCATTGCATCCAATTGCGAATCTTTCGAGCCACATATTGATTTAATTATTCGTCTAATATCAAACAAATTAGAGACATAAACTCAAAACTTAAGCTCGAAATGTGTCTTCACCATTTCATGGTTATAAACTAACTGAGCGAGCGTGGTTTTTCCAATACCCCCATGCCCCATATAGCATATACCCGAACATCACCAACGTCATTCACACCTATATTTTGGTTACAAATCGTGTGAATCATCATCATCTTCTCTTCATCCCTTCCATAAATTTTGGACAAGTTTACAAGGGAGCTAGTTTCTTTTTGTAGAATCTCACCACTATATCCCACGGGATCTCCACTTAGGGAATCTAATTTAAACTTTGTTCTATTAGCTCCAATGAGATATAATTTTTTATTTATGTTCTTAACTTTGTGACTAATCCTAGTTTTGACCATAAGCGGATTATGGCGAGAGGAAGTGAAACCTCTTACCTTGCATTTGATGCCTTATTCATTCGTTATCCTTTGTATCAGATCATCAGTTGAGGCTTCGTCAAGGACATTTTCCACCTCCAAAGAAGCGGATCTGAGAATCCTGAGCCATTTTTCCACGTCCTTTTCCTTTGTTTGTCTCATCTCTGCGTCATGAAGAACAGCTTGTATCTGACGGAAAGTGTTGTTGAGAGCTGAAAGATCAGTCTCAAGTCCCCTAAGTTGGCTAGCTGCAGAGGTCAATCTCCCGAACACATCCCTTACAAGGGCTGAAATTGCCGCATCAGCCATGATCTTAGTTATTGTTAAACCAACAACCAAGTGTACGTAAAATGCTCAACGCACAAATAGATTAGAGAAAGCTCACACAGAAAGAAAAGAAGTGATGATTATGAGAACACCCTGACTTTCACAAATAGATTAGTCAAAATTCTAGGTTCTTTGATAATGTATCCGACAAAATTACGTAATCCAAACAATTAGTTCACATTAAACAATGATTGACGCTCGTATAAAAGTAGATATTACCCGCGTATAGTGCCATTTATTTTTTTGGGCACATGGAGCAGTACTAAACTACTTTGCAATCACACAAGCCATACTTATCTAGTTATTATCTCATATAAAAGTTTTTAAAGAACTACTAATTCCTTAAAGATTAAAAATTTAAATCAACATCATTCAATTTATTTAATCAACATTATGGATTAAAACTGGTTTTTATTAAAATTAATGTATTGAAATAATTATTAACGGAAGGTCAATATTGTCTTTTCACGTGACCCACCTAACGCCTCTACCATATATTTGGTTACAGTCGCATGTGATTATTAGTATACTCACATATGACTTTTAATCAAATCGCATGTGATTTTTTTTGGCTAATCATGGTTTCCGATCATTTGACCGACTAATCCACGGGGTTTGAACCCACCGCCACACAAACTTAAATCTGGTAAATCCGTCCATTTTCAGGAGGTTTACATGCCCATTTCAAGGTTTTTTGCATCTAGCAGGAATTGAACTTAAGACCTCACACATTTTAAAGTGATAGTCACAAGCCATTTTGCTACTAGGCCACCCTTGAGTGGTTAACGGCACATGATTTTACCATCCAAACATATGCATATGTAATTTTATCTATAACAAAAAAATTTACTTCTAGATCCGGATTTAAACCTATTTCCACCGTAACATGATTTTCATAATCTATAACTTGATTCTCACCAGCAACAACATGATTTTCATCATTAATAGTTTAATACACGTTTTTGGAATGATACCACGAAATAGATGTGTTTAGACTATTTAACAAGAATGTATTTTAACAAATGTATTGTTGTAATACTTGGAACAGAAAAGCACTAAGAAACAGTGGCGGAGGTAGAATATTTTTTGTGGGAGGGCTGAAACAAATTTTTGTTCCCGGAAAAACATCAGATGGGAGGGCCGAGTTTTTTTTTTTTTTTTTTTTTTTTTTTTTTTTTTTTTTAACACATAAAATCGCAAATAAATACACTAATGGGCTTAGGCCTAGGGGGCCGGGACCCTTCCCGGTCCTCATGTAGCTCCGCCCTTGCTTAGAAAGTTTGTTTTGATGCCCAAAAGTATGTTAACAAAGCAAACTTTCAAAATACTTACGTCTATTAACAGTTTATTGAATCAAGTAATATAACAATATAAATTTCATAAAAATTCCTTAACCTAGAAAAGAAAAAGATAAAGAAAACAATTTAGACAATGAAAAAGGTTAAACATAACTGTTAAAGCTACGTTTAAGAAACAAAAAATGCATAACTGGTTGTATATAGAATCAGTTGAAGGAGCTTAATTCAAGCCTTCAAGGATAGGCAATTGTTATTAAAGATATAAACAGTAAATGATTGTCTAGATTCCTTAAACCTAGCCCTAAAGGCTACGTTCAGAAATTTTCATGAAAAAGCAAAACTTAACTCTAATGGATATGTTTAAAAAAAAAGTTTGTGCGCAACAAGTGGTAACTACTCAGGGGTGGCCTAGTGGCAAAAGAGTTTGTAGTTATTACAGTAAAATGTGTGAAATTTTAACTTCAATTTCTGCTAGGCGCAAACAACCGTGAAGTGGTCATGCTAACTTCTTGAAAAAGGAAATATTTACTTTATTTGAGTCTATGTGATGACGAGTTTGGATCAGTCGGGAAGAAAAAAAAAAGTTTGTGCATGTTAATCATTTAGAGAGGTGAGTTAGTTATCACCAAGTTAGTGGGGTAGCTATTACTAATGTACAAGCAAACAAAACATGTCTAAATATATTAAAGATAGTGCAAAGCATCGGGTGTGGTCTTCGTCACAGCTCACCACTTCTACGTGAACCTCTCGCCGTCCCTCACCACCATACGTAAAGCCTCAGCTCGTTGTCGCTCGCCAAACTCCATCTCGTCGTCTGCACAACGAGCAAAATTGTCTGCAAATTATCCGTTGGAGTGGGGCCAAGAAAGAGATAAACGTTTATAAATTTGGCCGAAGTTGGTGTAACCGAAAATAAACACATACTTTGGTGGCTTATTTGTTTGTTTTAATAGATGAGTTATTTGTTTGTTTTAATAGATGAGTGGCTTATATGATAAAAACTGAAAAGTTAGGAGATCTTCATAAACATTATCCCTTTCTTTATTTAGTTCATCTAAATTTGTTTAATTAGATAAACCCTAAAACTATATAAGACGTACGCAACTCATGCAAGTCTCATCATTCATATTAATTTATATTCCAATTTCACTGCCTCGTGTATAATAAATCGAAACCATTAACAGCAACTTCTAATCGTCACAATCATCATCCAATGGCGAATCACAACATTGACGGCAATATCCTCGAACTCACTGGTACCACTTTGTGGCTTTTCGCGTTCTTATTCAATTGTCTTTGCGTTCGTTCTTTTAGATAATTCAATAGTTTAATTAGTATATATGCTTATATTTTTTTTATTAAAACGGTATAAAAAAGATAAAAAGTATACATAATACTCGTTTTTGTTATATGTTTGTTCATGTTCGTTTACTTAGCTTAACTAAAACTATTTTCATAACTTTTTGAAAAAGGAACGCTAAAGAACGAACTAGACTTTTGTTCGTGTTGTATTATTTTATCAAGGGAACGCAAATTTTGTTTATGTTTACGTTCCAATCTCGTTGGACTAATTTAGTAAATTTATGTACATAGTGATTTTACACTTTTCGTATATAACTTTCATGTTTACTTTGTGCTGAATCATATTTGTTATAAATATATAACAGTGGTAGGCTGCAAAAACCTGAAGGACATATATAGAAGGGCATTCAACGCTAAATCCTTATATTTGTGTTGAATATGGAAGTTACGAAAGTCGCACTAGTGTTTGTAAAGGTCGTCAGTTCTTTCTCACTTTTCTTTAAATGTAAATAATTAAAATATACGTGTTAATCGTTTTAAATTTAAATTTAAATTATTGTGACTGATGTAACAGATGGAGCCAATAACCCTACATTTCAAGAAAATTTCGCATGTAGTTTGATTAACGGATTAAGAGAGTTGAATATTATTGTTTGGGATAGCAATACTTATGGTGATGAGTTTATCGGCAGCGGAAAGTAATTGCTTCTTCTCTTCTTTGTGTTTCTTTTTCTTTTTGTACTGGTGATGATGTTTTGGCTCTGGCTAAACTAAATTTCTTTTATGGATGTTCTTTTGGGTTTATAGGGTTCAATTGGCTAATGTTCTTTCTCGTGGATATGATGATAGCCCTTGGCCTTTGAAGACTCAAACTCACAGGTTCGTGTTCTAAGTAGATTGGTTTAAAACTTCAATATGTCATAGTCACACAAGTGTTGATAAGAACAAAAACTTAGGCTTTTCAGTAGGTTTTTAACGCACAAGAAGAATTAAAACTCGTATATTCTAAAGATGTGCAAGCTTCATTATAAACGGGTAAATGGAGATGAATACCTCTTCAGGTTACCTGTGGAAAGTAGAGCCTTTTGGCTCTAATATATATACGCGGCCTAACCGGTAGTTCCTTGGCCATTTTCGACTCTTTCCTAGCCAACACAAGATGTTCAACCTGGGTCTCTTTTGAGTCCCTCGGGCTGCCTCACCATTAGACCTCCTTGAAAATCATTATGTGCAAGCTTCATGGTACTTCTCTTGTAGTTGGCCACAACTAAGTAGAAAAATTCAGTAAGGATTAAATACTACACTGTATGCAAAAAAAAAAAAAAAAAAAAAAAAAAAAAAAAAAAAAAAAAAAAACGCATGCACTTATATATTATCAAGTCTGTGTTACACTATAAGATACTTATAACTTGTGGAATGTATTTTAAGTAATGGAAGAGCTTAAGTGCATGAGAAATCAACTATAAGGACATACATCATATTTTAACTCAAACACTTATCGTTAGTGGCGAAGCTAGAAAATTTTCAGTGGGGGGTCAGGATCTAAATTTTTTTTTTCCTAACGCTATTTTTGGGTAATATGTTCGGGTCGGTGATTCGATTCGGGTCGGGTCAAAAATTAAATACTATTATTATATAAAAAAAAAAGTTTCAATCACTAAAAAACTAAATATTTGTCCAAGACAACTAAACATTAAAAAGGAGACAAACGGTTGGTACCTGGTTCGATTCATTGAAGAAATTAGAGTTCAGCCTTCGACCTTTAAGATCCTTGAATTCTTCAATTATGGACTCCGCATCAAACTTGTTAGCAATTTCTTTTTCTATGTAAATCACCATACTATTTGCTAGATTTTGATCTGACATCTTATTACGTAGGCGATTCTTGAATTTCTTCATTGCCGAAAATCCCCTCTATGTTGTTGCAGTCGAAACCGGAATTCTCAAGAGTAGCCGACACACTCTTTCAACCAAATCGTACATGCTATTTTTCCCAGTTTCCACAAGAGTTTGGCAGAGATTAGAAAGAGTTGCTACCTCACTTAGCTTGGCATTATTTATCCTTTCAACTTGAAAAGTCTCCAATTGACAACGTAATTGATTTCTCTCCTGCTCAGTAAAGTCTGTAGGATAATATTTCTCAACAAGAAGAACAATGTGACCAATATTAATCTCTTTTGAACATAAAGTCGCACCAAGAGATAATAACTTTATTGATTGCTCACTGAATCTACAATCCAACTCATGTATTTACTTATCCAATGTCCCCATAAATAAATCTACTCGGTAAAAATGTTCAATGTAACATGAAGATCTTTTTTACGCGGCCGATACCGGGTAGATCTATATGGAGCACTCATATCGGGCATCTCTATGTCATGTCTTTGACAAAAAAATAAAAAATAAAAAAATAACTTTCTCAATTAAAGAATCCCATCAATCGTTTCTAAAATTATTAGACTAACCTTTGTGAAGAACAAACACAAACTCAAAGGACTTCAAGTAACTATAAGCCATACTAGCATCTCCACGTTGAGTACGGATATTACGAGTAGTGTCGTCCATTATTCCCTTGAGATCAGCCAATAGCGCAGCTATATAGCGGCGCGGGGGGGGGGGGGGGGGGGGACCCTCCGAAATTTTTTTTGCGAAGTAGGGGGTATATAGTTTTCGTGTAGAAAAATTTTGGTATATTCGGTTTCGACCCCCCATTTTAATTGTGAATTTTTTTTATACATTAAGCAATAAAATTGATCCATTACATTTTACATAAGCCCATCTACCGAAACTAAAATCCATTAACAATCCAAATCCCAAACTAAATCCATTACTTAGCCCATTAAAAAGAAAAAAAAAACGGAACAATAACAATTAACAAACCAATTAACCAAATCCCAAACCCTCCCCTTCGACCCTCATCTCCTCCCACCTTCCTGGCTCCTGCAGTCACGCCGGCCACCACTGACGGCCGACCAGCCTCCGCCACGCCTGCAGCGGCCCTTCTGGTTTGTTGTCTTTAAATCTACTTGTCTTTTATTTAGGGATTTAGTAGAAATTAGGGATTTAAGTAGAAATTAGAAATTGGGGTTGAAAGTTCAATATGGCAGCCTGGCAGGAATTGTCAATCGTGTACCACTAATAGAAGTTCTTTGCAATTTATGTAGGTGTAGGACAGATTTATAGATTGTGACTATGGTGAAGAATAAAACCATAACTTCATTTTTTTAAAGGAAAGAATGAAGAACAATAAGTAGAAGGAATTGATGATTAAATTCAAGAGAGTAAACGTCAAAAAGGTTCGACAAGCGAACCGGTTATTGGTCCGGATACTTGCAATGAACAACCTTCTGAAATTCCACAAGCTAACATCAATGAAGTGGATGTTAGTAGCCTAGAAAGAGATCCTGCTAAACGACTTGAAATGTGGAAATATTCGGTTGCGGTACGTGAGCAAGTAAGGCTAGCATATATATCATCAGGAGAGTATCAACCTAAGCTTGAAGAGTATAAGCCTAGAGGTCCAAAGAATAATCTTCGTCGATTTAAATTTGCTTGGTTTGGTATGTTCCCTAATTGGTTAGAGTATTCTCCAACAACACACAAGGCTTATTGTTTTCTATGTTATTTGTATAAGGATAAACCAAATGAGCAAAGTAGTCATAGTGCATTTAGTTGTAAAGGATTTGAAAATTGGAAAAAAGATAATGATGGGAATAATTGTCCTTTGTTGAAGCACATTAAATCTTCAACACACAAAAAGGCATTTGTGTTTGCTACTAATTTAGTGAATCAAGAAGCACACATTGAAAATTTCATAGAAAAACAAAGTGAAGAGCAAAAAAGGAAAAACCATTTAAGATTGAAAGGCACGATTGATGTAGTTCGTTGGTTAACATACCAAGCTTGTGCTTTACGAGGACATGATGAATCTTCCAATTCAAGAATCAAGGTAACTTTCTTGAATTGCTAAAACTATTAGCTTCTTATAATGATGAGTTTGCAAATGTTATTTTGGCAAATGCTCCTTGTAGTTCCAAGTATACATCTTTCGATATCTAACAAGAAGTTCTTAGTATTATGGCAAATAAAGTGAGAAGGTATATACGGGAAGAAGTGGGGGATTCATGGTTTGTATCATGGTTGATGAGTCATAGGATGAATCCAAAAAAGAGCAAATGGCCATAGTCTTAAGATTTGTTGATGCGAAAGGGGTGATACGGGAAAGGTTCTTGGATTTAGTTCATGTCACGGATACTGTTGCGGCGACTTTAAAGGCTAGTTTGTGGAATAGACTTTTGAATCACAACTTTGATATTGGAAAGTTACCTTGATTATTTGAATTGGAAGATTCATCATAACCTTGACCACGAATTTTTCCAGTATCAAAGTTGTATCATCCTATTGCTAGCACCATCATAACCTTGACCACGAATTTTTCCCGTATCAAAGTTGTGATTCAAAAGTCTATTCCATAAACTAGCCTTTAAAGTCGCCGCAACAGTATCTGTGACATGAACTAAATCTAAGAACCTTTCCCGTATCACCCCTTTCGCATCAACAAATCTTAAGACTATGGCAATTTGCTCTTTTTTGGATTCATCCCGTGACTCATCAACCATGATACAAAACCATGAATCCCCCACTTCTTCCCGTATATACCTTCTCACTTTATTTGCCATAATACTAAGAACTTCTTGTTGGATATCGAAAGATGTATACTTGGAATTACAAGGAGCATTTGTCAAAATAACATTTGCAAACTCATCATTATAAGAAGCTAATAGTTTTAGCAATTCAAGAAAGTTACCTTGATCCTTTGAATTGAAAGATTCATCATGTCCTCGTAAAGCACAAGCTTGGTATGTTAACCAACGAACTACATCAATTGTGCCTTTCATTCTTAAACGGTTTTTCCTTTTTTGCTCTTCACTTTGTTTTTCTATGAAATTTTCAATGTGTGCTTCTTGATTCACTAAATTAGTAGCAAACACGAATGCCTTTTTGTGTGTTGAAGACTTAATGTGCTTCAACAAAGGACAATTATTCTCATCATTAACCTTTTTCCAATTGTCAAATCCTTCACAACTAAATGCACTATGACCACTTTGCTCATTTGGTTTATCCTTATACAAATAACGTAGAAAACAATAAGCCTTGTGTGTTGTTTGAGAATACTCTAACCAATTAGGGAACATACCAAACCAAGCAAATTTAAATCGACGAAGATTATTCTTTGGACCTCTAGGCTTATACTCTTCAAGCTTAGGTTGATACAATTCTAATGATATATATGCTAGCCTTACTTGCTCACGTACCGCAACCGGATATTTCCACATTTCAAGTCGTTTAGCAGGATCTCTTACTAGGCTACTAACATCCACTTCATTGATGTTAGCTTGTGGAATTTCAGAAGGTTGTTCATTGTAAGTATCCGGACCAATAATCGGTTCGCTTGTTGAACCTTTTGTACGTTTACTCTCTTGAATTTCATCATCAATTCCTTCTACTTATTGTTCTTCATTCTTTCTTTTAAAAAATGAAGTTATGGTTTTATTCTTCACCATATTCACAATCTATAAATCTGTCCTACACCTACATAAATTGCAAAGAACTTATATTAGTGGTACACGATTGATGATTCCTGCCAGGCTGCCATATTGAACTTTCAACCCCAATTTCTAATTTCTATAAATCCCTAATTTCTACTAAATCCCTAAATAAAAGACAAGTAGATTTAAAGACAACAAACCAGAATGGCCGCTGCAGGCGGCGGCAGGCGTGGCGGAGGCTGGTCGGCCGTCGACGGTGGTCGGTGGGACTGCAGGAGCCAGGAAGGTGGGAGGAGATGAGGATCGAAGGGGGAGGGTTTGGGATTTGGTTAATTGGGTTGTTAATTGTTATTTATTTATTATTTTATTTTTTTTAATGGGCTGAGTAATGGATTTTAGTTTGGGATTTGGTTTGTTAATGATTTTGGTTTGGGTAGATAGGCTTATGTAAATGTAATGGATCAATTTTATTGCTTAATGTATAAAAAAAAAATTCACAATTAAAATGGGGGGTCGAAACCGAATATACCGAAATTTTTCTACACGAAAACTATATACCCCTACATCGCAAAAAAAATTTCAAGTGGTCCCCCACCCCTATATAGCTGCGCCGTTGCTTATCGTATGCAGTTATGCTGGCGAGGTACAACTGATAATGCATTATTCTCATGCCAAAGTAAGTACAATTCATGTGTGACATTTCTAAGTAGTTTAGGTCAAATTATTTCAAGTAATTTAGCATTTTTGTTTTGTTGGTCTTGATTAGAAATGAAAATGTAAACCTTTATGGCAATTATGTGTTATCCAGTGGAAACTAAACAACGCTTTTTTTTTTTTTTTTTTTTTTTTTTTTTTTTTTTTTTTTTGTCATTTGCATACAAAACTCTGCAAACAGTTCTGCGTCATCAGCTCTATTATATGATGCATCAAGTGCATACTATAATGCTATGTATTCCGCACCGCCACCAGCTCCATACATGCTTTTTCGGCCATTAGCTCCAATCCTGCTTTATCCGCCACCAGCTCCAATCCTGCTTTATCTGCCACCAGCTCCAATCATGTTACATCCACCATCCCCATACCCAGCTCAAGCTGCCCCAAATCCTCCTCTGCCACATGGCTCGCATTGTCCTTACGGTAACTGCATGTTCATCCTTATTCATCATCTAAATTTGAACATACATTTGGCTTATCTATATACTAACGGGTCAATTTGGACTAAACTAAAAGATTTAACACAAAACGAAACTAGTCAAATGTGTTAAACAGGCTGAAACTGGCATCCCAAATGCAGGGCCGTCTCATGGATTTCGGTGACCCCGTGCCATCACCACAAAGAGGCCCTTAAACACACATACAAAATACACATGTATCACTAGTGCGTGAACTAATTAAACTCAACCATCATGTTGTGTATATACATATAATAAAGTGTATGGAATTTTGTGGCCCTATGCAATGACACCTCTTGCCCTCCTTTAAAGACCGCCCTGCCCAAATGGTATCAATGTAGCAAGCCATTCAGATTGCTTTTATTATTATTATTATTATTATTATTATTATTATTATTATTATTATTATTATTATTACCCTAAAGTTCATTTTATCATTGTAACTAAATAGAATACAGACAACCAGTTTTAACTCATTGGTGGTGGTTATAATCGACAAGAAAAAATAAAAAAGTGGTTTTACGACTTTATCAACCCCACACACCACAATAATCAACCTGCTTATTTTGCCACCTCTATTTTTATAACTCCCCAGGCTTCTCTCTTTACGGATCCGTATTTTTTCTTTATTAACAGGTTCTTCATGCCCAGGAGCGCATCCTACACCTAATTGAAAGGAAGAGGTTTTCAAAAGGCAAATAGAATAGTGATTGGTTTGAACAGGATCGGGTTAGAGTTAAGACACTTAAAAATGTTCGATTAGGATCCACTCAGATGATTTTTTAAAACATATATTAGGTGCGGAATATTCGAGATATATATTTTGAGACACCATTTGAATACTTGCTGGAAATTTTTTGTTTGACTAGCTTTGATGTTCTTTCTCTTATTAATATGGTTGGATGTATTCTTTAACTTCTTATGAAACTACTTCTTGTAAAGCCATCTTTTATACATGGGTCTTATTTTTTGTTTATGGGTGAATCTGTTGCCATTAGGGGGCTCATGGATTGTTAAAACTTAAAACAGAATACATCTATCAAAATAAAGATATTTGACCAGCAAGAAACCCTTGATAGTCAATACCAATCTGTCATAAACTGGTTCAGTGACAAGGAATTACTTGAGTTCGTTCCACCAAGATAACATCATCTTCTCTGAACATGTGTTGAAAATTGTTCAATCTGTGCGCAGAAGCACAACATAAGGCACGCAATAAAAAGGTTTGTTGATATACTCAAGGATTTAGGCCGCACAATAGCTACGTACTTTCACTAATGTACCGTTTTGGTACGTGTACTAATTTCTGTTCCACTTAATGTTGTTTACTTTTATTTTTTGTTCCATTTTGATACGTGATTCTGATGTGTCGTGCTTGTGACACATCAGCGTCACGTACCAAAATGGAACAATAAATAAAGTAGACAATATTAAGTGGAACGGAAATAAGTACAATTACCACAACGGTACATTAGTGAAAATACCTAGCTATTTTATGACCTAAACCCTATACTCAAAGCTATAACTTTTGACTTTTGGTTATAGGGTGTTAATGGGCACGTATTTTACTCAGTTATATGGATTACGGAGTATGAATTAGATTATGTTTCATTTTTTATAAATTAATTTTATAAATACATCAAATCACATTTTAAGTTTAATTTTAAGTCTTTTTTATATAAATCAATTTTTTTTTAGAGTTAATCAATCAAATTGTTTCGAGTTCAAGTACTGTTGAGCAAATTATGAAATTGATCATTTAATAATGTGAGATATTTAGGTATCTTTTAAAAATAAAATAAAATAGCATGTACTTGTCTTTTATTGCAAAAAAATACTAGTTTTTCAAAAGAAATTAGATACCTTACCATTCGTTGCGTTGACTTTATTACTCGTTTTTCAAACGTCAGATACATGACGATACGCGGCAGAATGTTCCAGTCCAAGCTTAGGCTTTATCCTATATATCACCGAACTATTTCCAGGAATCATCTTATAAACACGTTAAATTACTCCAACTTTTACACAGATTCAGATGCTATAAAAACACTTTTAAGTATCATAACCTATATCAGTTACAACCTCAATTTCGATTTCATGTATAATCAACCTTCTATTTCACAAACTTATCATCATCCTATGGCAAATCATGGTATTCATGGCAATCTTCTTGAAGTTACAGGTACCTACGTACTTTCTTTTTTTGTTAACCTATACGTGCTTATTGCATGTTCATACGTACAAATATTTTTACGGTTCTCTTGCTTATAACTGTTATTTTCATGTTGAATTTAGTGGTAGGATGCAATAAACTAAAAGACACAGAATGGTTTTCAAGGCAAGATCCTTATGTTTGTGTTGAATATGGCAGCAACAAATCGCGCACTCGTGTTTGTACAGGTCCAATATTTTCTCACTCTCTTTAACTGCGAACGCATTCATAAATTGTGAATTGCTTAATAACTAAACAGGAATTGTTGGTGTAACAGATGGAGGCAAGAACCCAAAATTTCAAGAAAAATTTGTATTTAGTTTGATTGAAGGGTTACGCGAGTTAAACATTATTGTTTGGAACAGCAATACTCTTACGCATGATGATTTTATCGGCAGTGGAAAGTAATTGCTTCTTCTCTTCTTTGAGTGTTTTTCGTGTTGGTTGTGATTGGCTTATTGATGATTTGGAATGATTAAACTTATAGTTTTCTGTTATTTCTTGTGGTATATAGGGTCCAATTAGCTAAGGTTCTTTCTTGCGGATACGATGAAAGCTCTTGGCCATTACAGACTAAAACTGGCAGGTTAGTGTTCTATTGCCTAATATTTCGTCTTAATGATAGTAAACTGGTTTGAAACTTCAGTTTGAAACGAAAATAAAAATTTACCCTTTTCAGCACACAATTGAGCCAAATTGCTTCATTACATGTGCTGTTTTTTTCTGCAAAAGATGCATACTATTATTTTTTTTTTTTTAAGTTTGCTGTTGTGTTACCTGGAATATGGCATGTTAGTAGCAGCAAGTTTGGGAATATATGTAAATCTCTAACTCAAAACTTATCTTATACAGGCATGCGGGCGAAGTAAAATTAATAATGCATTATTCCGGTGCTAATGTAAGTACAGACCTGTACAGTTTATGTTTAATGTTTCCATATGACAAGTAGTTTAGGTCCAGTTAGTTTGCTTTTCTCAGTTTTTGGTATTTGGGTCTAATTAAAAAAATGGTTTTGATGGTACCCACAAATCAGTGGCTAACTGTTTTTTGTTTTTCATTTATATACAGAACTCAGCGAACAGTTATGCGCCATCAGCTCCAACATATGGTGCATCAAGTGCACCCTATTCATCTATGTACTCCGCACCACCACTAGCTTCATCCATGTCGTATTCACCAACCACGAGCGGGGCTTATTCTTTACCAACTCCCTACTCATATCCACCAAATGTAAATACTTATCCACCATCCGCATATCCACCTACTTTAAGTGTTTATCCACCACCCCCATACCCACCTCAGGCAGCCCCTTATCCTCCTCAGCCATATGGCTCCCATTATCCTCCTGAATCAGTCTATCCACCAGTACAACCGTATGGCTCTCATTATCCTTCTGGTAACTCCTCATCCTAATTCATCATCTTATTTGGACTAAAAAAATCTTATTAGGTAGCAATTTCAACCCATTTATGTACAAATGGGTCTATTCGGGCTAAGCTAAAAGATTTAACTATATAGAAAATGGGTCAAATTGGTCGAGACTTGAGGGGTCAAACGGGTTAGAAAATTGTCCGGAATGTTCAAATATGCATTAAGCCTTTTCAATCCTTTTTTTGTACTAATATACGTTTGCAATCATATTTAGGGCTTTAGTAATTTATGTCCAAAAAAAAAGAATTAAAAGTTTTTCCGTGTGACCCAACTCAACTCATTCCTAAACCGACCCATTTTACTGCCTCTATTTTGTTAACCTCCCCAGGCCCCACGCCTTTACTAAATATGGATGTTGTTTTCTCTATTAGGTACTTCATACTCGGGAGTTTATCCTCCACCTTATTGAGGTAAAGTTCCTGCCTATACAAGGAAGATACTGTGATTCAGTGAAGCAATGTATAGAAGGCAAACATGTCGTGGTTGGCATCATAGCTACGGACCTTTAGACGGTCATTGTATAGAGTTGATTTTTTGTTAGGAACCACTCAAATGGTGATTTAAGAAATGTAATATAGGTGCAGAAATCACTCAAAATACGTATCTTAAAACACCATTAGAATACTTGATAGAAACTTTTGTACTGATTCTTTCTCTTTTTAATGATTGGAATGTATTCTTTTATTGGTTATGAAAAATTCTTCTTATGGAGCCATTTTTTAGGTGGCTTATGTTTTTCTTTTAAAAATTTCACCAGTGAACAAGGCCAGACCTGTAGTATAGATACATTTGTTTGAGGTATTGCTGAAACCGATTACATCTGTCAAATGAAAGTGATTTGGCATGATAGATTTTGTTAACTCTGCTGAATGTGTAAAGTGTATACATGGAAAAATGACCCGATCTAACCTCAAATACCACATCTATTTCTCATGGATTTATGCGCTTTGCATAACCTCTTCGACGACCCAAATGAAAGTTTCAATCTTAAAACATCACCTAATGAACAAGTAACTGAATCATCAACTGTTGGTTAATTATTCAGAATCCAAATTTTACGACATAGTGCAAGGCCAATTATTGCCAAAATGTTTTTGACACGGACATGAAACCTTCATACCAATCTTGTTTTTTTTGCATAATTCAGCATCTTGAATGAGGATTTGGCCAAGTAATGTTCCACCCAAATACAAACAATCTTCTTGAAATATTTGTTGATCTGAGACAATAAAGGAATTGCACATTATACGAAACCAATGCTTATTTTAAAATATGACTAAACAGTCAAACCAAATCACCAACAACAGGATCAAACTAACAGTAAGTGATTGACTGTATTTCCTTTAACTGGATAAAGATAACCAACATACCATTACCAACAATGTACCAAGACCCTGTTAGACCCCTATTCTGGCCAAGACCCGACTATATCGGTTAAATCCAGTCAAGACCCAGCTATGACCCGACTATATGTGTAATATTCAAGTTAAAGAAGGTCAGTTGTGAATGATGAATGCAAGTACCTTTTATCATTTTAATATTGTTTTAATTTTTAATCTAATTATCCATTGACTAATAAGAAAGAGAGAAATACATTTGATTATTGTTTTATCATTTTAATATTGTTTTAATTTGTAATTTGTGGGCGCCAAATGAGAGAGAGATATACACACTGCATGCTTTTTTATGACAACCAAATGGCCTAGTACTAAGGTTTTTAGTTTCTTTATAAAGGGCTAAAGATTCAAATTTCGTTAGATGTGTATATTTGGAAGAGGTCAATGAAGGGTCGGAAACGGTCCTGGGATTAACCCAGTGAGACCGTATACATTTGAGTCAAAAAAGTTCGACGTCCCTGGAAAGCCTTATCCTTATACCTGGTTATTATACCATTTCATTTATTTGGGAGACATCCATACAAAATTTATCAAAAACATACTTTATCTAAAACAAACTATGTACGATTGATTTGGGAGATAGCATACATTCGCACACCCTCGTATACGCCACTGTATATACTAAAAGTCTTGGATAAAATAGACAGTTCTAATTAACTCACTAACAAAAACTTTTCTCATGTTATAACCTAATTAAATGGAACAAACATAGTATTATTTATAAACTGGAACAATATTAACAAGCATGTTGAACCAATTAAATGAATACGCTAGTCGCTACGTAAACAACGTACCGAGTGCTACGCAGAATACATGGCTAGTTATTAAATTAATAAACGTAAACTGCAACTATACTGAGTTTTGATAATATTGAAGAGAAAATCAAATTACAAAGTTTTGACAAGCTTTCTCGTTGATATTCAATATCTGAAATCAAATATGTTGAAATTACTTACTCATGTAAATATTGAGCTTTAAATTAGAAATTTTATTAAAGATGGTAAGTCTAATATAAATGACGCAGCAGCAGTATCTTCCTATTAATTAAACGCGTACATTTATACACATAATCATTTGCTATAAAAAAGACACGAATAATTCTCATCATATTCATATCCAAAATCTCCAATTCATTCGTGATCATGTTTACTCAACCTTCGGTTTCACCATTCACAGCAACTTATCATCCGATGGAGAATCATGGCATGCATGAAAATCTACTTGAACTTACTGGTACATTAGCACTTAAATGATGAATTTTTAGTTCGTGTTTGTTTGTTAACAAAATAAGTTTGTTCATATTCGTTTATTAAAAGTTAAAACAAGACATAACATTCATTTTAGTTTATGTGTGATCATGTTCGTTTTTTCAAATAAACGATTACCCAATGTTTACAATCAATACTTTTATTTATGTTGATTGGTAATTAAGCAAAAATGAATCTTGTTCATGCTCATTTGTTAGATAATTTCAAGAATCGGGCTGTTTTTACTTGCTCTTAAGTTATATATATTAAATTGTTGGACTAACTTTGCTAGTATGCATATATTTGTTGTGCTTGGAAAAACTTTCATATAAACATTTACGTTTACTTTGTGCTAATTTGAATTATTTTATATAATTACAGTGGTAGGCTGCAAGAAACTGAAAGACACTGAATGGATTTCAAGGCAAGATCCTTATGTTTGTGTTGGATACGGAAGTAACAGATCACGAACTCGTGTTTGTAAAGGTACTCTTTCTCACTCTTTCTAATTGTAAATCAGTAAATATTTATGTTTTAGAAAGGCTGTAAATCAGTAAATATATGATTTAATTGTTTCAGATTTGAATTATAAAGTATTGGTATTATTGTTACAGATGGAGACAAGAACCCTATATTTCAGGAGAGATTTGTGTTTCGTTTGATGGAAGGATTAAGAGAGTTAAATATTGATGTTTGGAATAGCAATACACTTTCGCGTGATGACTTTATCGGCAGTGGAAGGTAAATTCTTCTTCTATACTTAGCGTGTTTTTCATATTGGTGATGATTGGTTTATTGATGTTTTGGCCAGTATGGTTGGTCTTTTTGGGTGTATAGGGTTCAATTAGCTAAGGTTCTCTCTTGTGGATATGATGATAGCTATTGGCCATTGCAGACTAAAACTGGCAGGTTTGTGTTCGAACGCGAGTTTTAGTCTTTTAGTAGCAACTGCTGCTATAGTTATATTTATGTTTGGGAAACTTTTGGAACTCCGAGACATACTAAATGTTATAACTCAAAACTTATCTTATAGGTATGCTGGCGAGGTACAATTGATAATGCGTTATGCCAATGTTAATGTACGTACAATTCATGTCTCACGTTACCAAGTAATTTAAGTCAAGTTGTTCTAGTAATCTAACGTTGTTGTTTGTATTCAATACAAGTTAAAGAAACTTTGAAATCACTGTGGAGAGTGGCTCATAAACTAGCTTTTTTTCATTAATATACAGAAGCCCACAAACAGTTACGCGCCTTCAGCTGCACCATATTCTTCTATGTACTATGCACCACCACCAGCTTCAGTAGCTCAATATGTACCAGCCTTAGCCGGAGCTTACTCTGCACCATCTCCTTACTCATATGCGCCAACTTCATATACTCATCCACCATCCCCATACCCGCCTAATGCAGGTGTTTATCCACCAGCCCCATATCCACCTCAGGTGGCTCCTTATCCTACTCAACCATATGGCTCCAATAATCCTCATGGTAACTCAACATATTCTGATTTCATACCTTTATTCAAGTAACAGTTTTTATTTATCTTTATTTATTTGACCCATTTGTATACTAATGGGTATTATTGGGTTAATCTGGTGAAAAAGTATTTAACTTAAAAAGAAATAGGTACCAAATTGGTTGAGAGGGTCAAATGGGTTGAAAGTCATTTGAAATTCATCCCAAATCGCTCCTCGTTCATATTGTTAATGTTATAAAATAGAATGAATTTGTAATCATATTTAAAGCATTCGTCATTAAATAATCTCCAAAAACAATAAAAATGTCCTGTTACATCAGCACAACACACAAGGTTACTTAACATCCTCATTTTGCGATCTATATTCTTGACCTCTCCCAGGCTTCTCTCTTTACTAAATCTGGTTCTTGTTTGCATTATCAGGTTCTTCCAACCCAGGACGCACGTTTGTCCAATCGTTTTTGGAGTCCTTCGTTGAAAATTTATAAGAGAGGTTTGAACATGTTAGGGACCTTTAGATGATTATTTCATAATTTTAGGTGTGGAATCATTCAAAATATGTATCTTATAACACTATCTCAATGCGCTGCTGGAAACATTTGGAACAACTGGCTTTAAGTTCTTTCTCTTGTATTAATTCTTTGATGCCATCTTTTTTAAGTGCTATCTTATTTTTGTTTTTAAGTGCTATCTTATTTTTGTACACCAAGGAATGTGTTATGATTTTGTGTTCATGGTCTCTTGAATCGATTACATTGTCAAAACAAAGTAATTTGGCTAGGTTTTCTGGGCAGGGTAATGTCCCATAATTTGACATCAAATCTAATTATACCCAAAAGGGTTTTAATCAAAGCATTGTAATTCAACAGTATATAGATTCCAGGCATGAACTCTAAAGATGAAATTAACGAGCTGTGAAAAGATTTTTTTGAACTGCCTGGATGAAAGATTTTGCTCTAGCTTGCAAGCTCCACCACATGGCTTCAATAAGTAACTAATTACGATTATAACTTCATTACTTGAAAAGTTGAAATCCAAATTGACCTCATGATGCAAGACTATTTATTCGCCAAAAATATAACACTGACATGACAGTATGACACCCTTCTTACAATCCAGCATAAACTGGTTTAACAAATAAAGAATTACCCAAATGATGAAATGATGTTCCATAAGGTCTCTAGCATGATCCCGTTGAGGTTGTCATAATTCAACATTTTGGAAATGATTTTTTTTTTAGAACGGCATCACACAGACCCACGAATGGAAACCCCTATAACTCATGACTTCGCACTAAGAGGAAAATCCGGATTTTCTTTATTACTTGCGAGACTCGAATCCGGGTAAAACCCCACCCTAGCTCCAGAAGGTACTAACTTCTTATGAGTTATCTTATACATGTAACTTTTTATTTTGGTATAACGTCAATGTATTTCATATATATTTTATTAAACTATTATTATGAGAAAATGTGATTAAGTGAGTGTTATAACCACGGATGTTGTAATGCGATCATGTTTTTTTTAATGAAAGTTAAACACATGATACTAACTCGTCTTTTTGGATTGGTGATGTAGACTAAAAAAGAGATAACACAAATTGAACATATTGATTCACATGAATACCAAGAACAATTTTTTCAATTATCGTTTATTCAACGAATACCAATAAGGGGGCTTTTCTACTCAAAATTGATGTTGTAATGATCACAGAAATCTGAGAGTCGCGTAAACACTTTCAGATTGAAGTATTTCGATGGTTTTATTGAAATCTCAAATCGGATAAAACTCAGATTAAAAATCGAGAATATGTTTTTGTTGTTATGAAAACCGAACCAGAAATTGATAATATATATAGACCAACAAAACTGAATATCTGTTGTAACTGTCATAGCAGTTATTTAACTACCGAATCAGTTAAATCAAAGGGCAAAATTCAAGTCCATAATTCCGGGAATTTTATTTTCAATTGCGTTTTTAACATAACACTTTATACAAAATAAAAATTTTCCAAGATGACCTGGACGGCTGGACCCCGGCCACGGGCTACTGTCCCTTGGACCCTGCCAGGGGTTGTTGCCCCTTGGACCCTGCTACCAGAGGCGCTGCCCCCGGACCCACGTGATTCGGGGCTCACCCCCGAATGATAATCATAATAACATCATACAAGTGTGCACTCCGCACAACCCTGACCTGTTGAATATTTATCACGATTACACATTAGTCAACTAAGTCAATCCATTACACTTAAATCATATGGGAGGTGATTTGCACAATTCATAAAATGATTGGGACACTCCAATTAATTATGTTTGGACATTTATACCCTCATAATGTGAGGGTATAAATGTCCAAACATAATTAATTGAAGTGTCTCAATCATTTAATGGAATGTGCAAATCATTTCTCAAATCATATTGGTAACGCAAAATCACCAACAACTGAGAAATGAGAGAAAATTGAAATTTTGTATATTTTGGAATTGATCGACCAGTATTACAATACACTTATTGAATAGACCTTAGAAATTTGAAATGGGCCTAAAAGACAAACGGCCCGAGCACCGGTCCACAAACAAAACTCAACAAATTAAGCTAGGAAAAAACAAAAAATGCAAATAAGTATAACTTATAAAATCGAGCGTTTTGGGGCCTGAAAGTTCTGTAAACTGTCGTAGGCTGTTTACTATTTTACCACAACGTTCTCCTTGTTGCAAGCTTTGATTTGATTGATCATGGGTTTGAAACAGAGTCTCGTAGCTCAAGTTATGCTAATTTTAGTGAGACAACTTTTCTCACACGATTTCAAGCCTCCAAAATCCAAATACATGACGGGTCCGTTCCTCAACGCTTGGCCCCGCATCAATTGATCTTAAAGCTAGTATTCGTATATTATAAGCTTGCCATATATATTTAAAGTTACCTTAATTAATCACCAAACTTTTGATAAACAATATTATACTTTTTATAGCAGTCGATCACTTTCCTAGTTTAAATGTATCGATCGAAACCTCATATATTTATAAAATAATGAGTTTAAATTGGAAGTTATTATAAACATACTAACGGTTAATAACAAAAAAAATAAATAACACGGGAACTCCACTTCCGCGAAGCATTCTATTGCCTCATAAACACGTACAATATACCCAGTTTCGTTTCCTATAAATAAAACACAATTGCAACTCTCCTCATTCATACTAAAATCGATTTCAATTTAAGTTCGATCCTTAGACATGTATAACCAAACTTCGATTTCACAAAGTTGTCAGCATAATAATCAACATCCAATGGCGAATCACGGCATTCATGGCAAACTTCTTGAAGTAACTGGTACATGCATTCTTGATTCTCATCTTAGTTTAACCTCTTACACTAACTATTACTACGTATGTTTTTTGTGTTCGTGTTAGTTTGTTAAGAAAATAAGTATGTTATAGTATGTGTTTTATGTTCTTTCATTATTAAACTACACAATGTTTGTCAGAATTTACGTTTGTTCTTTGTCAACTCGTGGTTCATTCGATATAAGGTTTTTGTATAAATAAAGAAAATTTAACAAAATCTTGTTGATTTATATTGGTATGATAGAAATTGTCAGACTAACGTTGTTAGTATGCATATATCTGTCTTCTTATAAAGTTGTTACCTTTGTGCTTATGCATGTTTTCTATGCATATATAGTGGTGGGCTGCAAGAAACTGAAGGATACTGAATGGATTTCAAGGCAAGATCCTTATGTTTGTGTTGAATACGGGAGTAATAAAAATAGCACCCGTGTTTGTACAGGTCTTCTTTCTCACTCTATAAAACTCTAAATCATTAAATATATGTTAATTGTATAAAATTTGGATTTAGATTTTAAATTATTGGGTTTCTTGTAACAGATGGAGATACGAACCCTACTTTTCAAGAGAAATTTGTGTATAGTTTGATTGAAGGATTAAGAGAGTTGAATATCGTTGTTTGGAATAGAAATACTGTTCAACATGATGACTTTATCGGCAGTGGAAGGTAATTGCTTTTTGTCTTCTTTGTGTTTTTTCGTGTTCGTGATGATTGGTTATTTAGTTTTCTAATAAATGGTTTCATGTGTGTATAGGGTCCAATTAGCAAAGGTTCTTTCTTCTGGATACGATGATAGCTCTTGGCCATTGCAGACTAAATCTGGCAGGTTTGTGTTCTAATGGACGAGTTTTAGTATTATAGCAGCAATTATTATAAGTTATTTAGCTTAAGGATGGGGAATGTTTTGGAATAGAATAAATGCAGTAGAAATTTGTTCACTTTGTGGACATAATTGTCTAACTTAAAACTTATCTTATACAGGTGTGCTGGCGAGGTGCGATTGATAATGCATTATTCCAATGCTAATGTAAGTACAATTCATGTTTCACGTTTAGGTTCAATTTGTTCAAGTAATCTAGCATTTTTGTTTGTATTCAATTCAAGTTAAAGGAACTATAGTGTGTTACATCTTGTGGAGATTATGTGTCTGCAATGGCTGATAAACTATTTCTTTCTTTCATTTATATACAGAACACAGCAAACAGTTATGCGCCATCAGCTCCACTATATGGTCCAGTAGCTGCACCCTATTCCTCAATGTACTCCGCTCCACCACCAGCTTCAGTAGCTCAATATCCACCAGCATTCACCGGGGCTTATTCAGCACCATCTCCCTACCCATGTGCACCAAATTCAAGTACTTATTTACCAGCCCCATACCCACCTAATGCAGGTGTTTATCCACCATCCCCGTACCCACCTCAGGCGGCAACTTATCCTCCTCAGCCATATGGCTCCAATTATGCTCATGGTAACACCTCTATGACGATTTATCATCTTTATTTGTATACAAATGGGTCAATTTGGGTTTAACCAGAGTAAAAGAGTTACGTAGTAATTAAAATGGAAACGGGTCAATTTGGTTATGTTGGTCAAACTCGTAAAACTCAACCTAAACATATTATAATGTAGCAAGCCTTTCAAAATTTTAAACCAACTTTCTTTATAGTCCATATTGATAATGTAATAATATAGAAAAATTGGTTTGCGTCGGCCTAAAACACCACGTTACTTAACCCACACATACATTACCACCCCAATTTTGGTAACTCCACAGGGCTTCTCTCTTTACTAAATCTTGTTACCGTTTGCATTATCAGGTTCTGCGTACCCAGGAGGGTATCCTCCTCCACCTTATTGAGGTAAAGCTACTGCCCACCGAAGGAAGATGCAGTGAAGAAGTTCTTAAAAGTCAAATAGTATAGATCGTTTTTGTTAAAGTTTGGTTAGGAACCACTTACCTGGTGATTTTTGAAATTGAGAATACTTATCTTAAAACACTATGGTATCGGTAGCAGGAAAATTTTGTAGACTGACTTTGATTTTCTTTAATGGTGGAATGTGTTCTTTTATTTGTTTGTTGTTGTTGTTGTTGTTTGTTTGTTTTTTTTTTTTTTTTTTTTTTTTACCAATGAATGTGTTGTAAATAGGGTGTTTATGGGTTGTTAAAACTGACTACATATGAACCAAAGTAATATACTAATATGGCGAAGTTTTTTTTTGGCAAGAATATATTTCATTAAATTGACATCATATATCATGCACAAGAGTACCAACCCGAGCATGCCGGTTAAATACTAGTTTAAAGTTATGAACTCAAAAGATGTAATAGATGTGCTTACTGAATATCCATTTCGGTCGAAGTTCATATGTTTACATTTTTGTTTTATTTTTTTGTATAAGATTCTCATAAATACATGTTTAGTTTTTAACAATTTGAGACACAGGTTTGAAACCGCATGACCTTAATAATTAAACTCTTTATCGTGTATCTTTAGTCTTGTTCTTCTTGGCCCGTCATCTCCTTGGCGAGTCCCCTTATCAATAGTAGAAGATGTGATCGGTTAAATGTTTATGTTCTAAATTTTCAAATGATCGGCTCGACTACAAAAACCAACTGACCATACTTGTTTTGGTTGGTTTTTACCGGATGTTAATGGTTAGACAGTTAGACTTATATCAATAATTCAATCAATTTGGTGGATTAATTACAATAATTATAAGATTTGTCTTAAGTTTATCTTATGTTTATCTTATTAGGAACTTTATCTATTTAATCAGGAAAATTTATTTTAAGTTGGTGTAGAATAAGGATTCTTAGGCCTAATAACAAACGACCCAACCTTGTTTTCTTTCTTTTTATCGTCATTATTAAAATTTCAATTCTGTATAGTAGTTCTTCTTAGCTAAAAACACTCACGTTAAATTAAACAACCTTGTGCTATCTTCATCATCATTCGATGGAGAATCACAGCCTGCGGGGCAATGTCCTTGAAGTTACTGGTACCTATGTTTACTTTTCTTCTTTCATTCTTAATCGATCGCTATGTGCATATATATTGTGGGGAAATTTATTGCAATATATTACTACGTAGTAACAAACTTTCATGTTTTTTTCCCCAGAACGTTTATTTTTACTATATGACCTAACCATGCAATTCTAATTTTGTTAGCATATCATGACTGATTAACCGATTAACTCTTATATTATTGAAAAAAAATATATGCTACCCGTACATTCTTAGAAACAAAAGTAATCAAATGGTTAAAAAAAAGTTAGTTACATAATCTGATAGTCATATGGTAAAAATTAAATAGGTACCTTAGTTATATCAAATGGTAATAACATAGAAATTTTATACGTATAATGAGAATTACGTCAATGTTTGTTAAGTTTCTGCGTAGTTTGAAAGTGCGTATACAAAGGTTTTATATTTTTCCTTGAGTATAATTTCTATTTTCATAAAATATGCAGTGGTCGGGTGCAATAATCTGAAATACAAAGAATGGATATCAAAGCAAGTTCCTTATGTTTGTGTTGAATATGGAAGTTACAAATCACGCACTTTTGTTTGCAAAGGTATTCTTTCTCACACTTTGTTAATATAAGTACATGTGCTAAGTAACATTAATGTTTATGACTGATTAAAAAAAATTGAATTATTGGAATTGGTATAACAGATGGAGGCAAGAACCCTATGTTTCAAGAAAAGTTCGTGTATAACGTGATTGAAGGATTGAGAGAGTTGAATATAAGCGTTTGGAATAAGAAAATTTTTACAAATGATGACTTTATTGGCAGTGGAAAGTAATTGCTTCTCTTCTTTTGTGTGCTTTTTTCGAGTTGGTATTGGTTTATTGATGTTTTGGCTTAATAAATTCAGACTGATACTTTTCTTTTCTATATATGGTTTCTTGTGATGTATAGGATCCAGTTAGCTAAGGTTCTTTCTAATGGTTATGATGATAGCTCTTGGCCATTGCAGTCTAAAACTGGCAGGTTTGTGTATTACGTATTTAATATCTTACACTGCGAAATCTAGAATTGCTTGAAAGAATTAACTAGATAATATTTGGTGTGCGACTTAATACAAAATACCTCACACAATTTTGAGCCTCATTAAACTTTTTACACACTTCATTATGCATTAGTAACTTTTAGGGCATTCATAATTTTCTAACACAAAACTTATCTAATACAGGTATGCTGGTGAAGTACGACTGACAATGCATTACTCCACTGCTAATGTAAGTACAATTCATGTTTTGCTTCACTAATCGACAATTAGTTGAGTTCCAATTTCAAGTATTTATCACTTTTATTTGGTGCTTTATAGAAACATAATTTTCATTCGTGGTTCTCGTCCAAAAGCTGATTAAAGAAGAAACGAAATGTGCTTCTTTGCACAAAATTGGTGATGGGACTTACAAAAGGGAGAATGAAGGAAAATAGTTTAGTATAAAAATAGATGTTATTGTTTGCAGGGGCTAATCTTGTTATTTTGTTCATTTTTACAGAACCAGGAAAACCCTTATGAGCCATTAGCTCCACTATATGGCGCATCAAGCACAATCCAGTATCCCCAAGGTAACTAATCCTGGCTCATTATATATTATGAACAAACAGTTTCTAGTAGATGTGGCCATTTCGACCAATTTATATACAAACATGTCAATTTGGGTTCAGCACAAAGATTTAACTAAAACGGAAATGGGCCAAATTGGTTGAGAGGGTCAAGACTCAAGCGGGTGATAGTCCTCCGGAATATGTTAAATTGTATCCAGCATTTGAAATCGCTTTTCATCCTATAAAGTTCATATTCTTATTGTACTATTGTCATAGCATAATGGGGAGGTCACGGGTTCAATCTGTTTCCTCATGTCAATTAATCATTGTTTTACGGGATTTGCCTCTCACGTGTTAGTTGTGGGACTAGTTGGCGTGGGGCCACTTGTGGGTCGAAATCACCAACACATTGGCTTTTAGAAAGTTAAATATCAGTATAAAATTAAGTGTTTGTGGATGGCCCAACTCGATCAGTTTCCACATCTGTTTTCAAACTCCCACGGGAGTCACTTTCTACTAATTCTGGACTAAGCTCTCTTTTCATTATCAGATTCTTCATACCTGAGAGAATGTGCTCCAGCTTATTGAGGTCAAGTTCGTGTCTACAAAAAGTGAAGCAATGTATGAAGGCAGTAGTATAGTGATTTTTTCAACATGCTATGGGTTTTTTTAGACAGTTATATGAAGTTTGTTTAGGATCTAGTCAGATGGTGATTTGGGAGTATCTTAAAACACTGTTTGAATGGTTGCATTTTCTACGACTAGTGCTAATATTCTCTGTTTTCTTAATGGTTGATTTTATTCTTTTATTTGTTTGAAAATAGCTTCTTGTGGGATCCATATTTTCTTAGATGATTTCCGTTTGACATCAAGTGTAAGTACAACAACAACAAGAACAACATACCCAATCCCGCCGGGTCGGGGTATGGTGGAGGTAGAATGTAGACAGATCCTACCCCTACATCAAGTGTAAGTACAATCAACTAAATCATTGACTACTGATTTGCTCCTCGAAATCTATATGCATAGTGCCAGGACTAACAAATTCCGATAATCATCAGGACAGAACCCTTATTACCAATATTGAATAAACTAATTTAGTGAATGAGGTATTACCCGAGTAATATTCAACCGATATTACAATATCTGGTATCCCTTTGTCAATGATAAGCCTGAACCGTGCAATATGTTTCATTCCTAGGGTCCAAATCACCGTATCTTCTTAGATTGTTCCTACTTGAAAAAATATGAGAAAAACTGAAGTTTGAGAGTAGACCATGCTAAATG
Source organism: Artemisia argyi (assembly GCA_030686995.1). Classification (NCBI taxonomy): domain Eukaryota; kingdom Viridiplantae; phylum Streptophyta; class Magnoliopsida; order Asterales; family Asteraceae; genus Artemisia; species Artemisia argyi. Next base: position 141,807,558 of record CM060697.1, on the reverse strand, counting down.
GTTCATGGTTGTAATCATCAAAGTGTTATCAGCTTCTTAAAGGTCATGTTTTTAGCTAATCAAAAGATCAAAATTGTTGTAGATTCATAAAAGCTAATCATAGGGTGGTTAAATGTATTAATAAAGCAAAGGGCGGGGCATGCGAATGGTTTGCAATATGAAACAAATTTCGTATAAAATTCTGAATGTCAACATCCTCTAATGGTTTTAGCAGTGCGAGAAAATCTATACGAAAAGGATAAGCTAATTACAAATGATTTGTAATTGCGAGAAGGGGGAAATTTTGTTATTTATCATAAAAGTTTGTCATGATGGTCCAGTAAGAATGTCAACATCCTCTAATGGTTATAGCAGATTTTTTACAGTTTGCCCCACGAAATCTTCGTTTAGAGGTTTGATTGATGTTGAATACGTAGGAAGTTCTCACCACCTTATCAGCACTAATGCACTCGATTAGTTCTCACCAACTTATCAGCACTGATGTAATACAATAAGGGCTTATACCCAATACCAAGTAATAGACATTTTATTCATCGTTCAGATTTGTATTTGCAATTTAATTGAATGCAACATCTATGCATCAATTATTGCATTCAGATAGTCTACAGATATTGTTGACCTTGCAGTAGAATGTAAACAATAAAAATTAGATTGGAAACGCTTTATCAATATATGCTAAACAAATCAAAAGTCACCAAAAATATATTTATGATCAGTACAACCACCCCAACTCGTTTTTATTAGAAACCTTCGTTCATTTTCTGCAATAGTGCAACTTTTGCAACATATATAACGCATTAGTTTGTAAGTCGCCCAACCTCAGTTGGTCTGGTTACTCCATGTTGCCTCTTCTACCTAGAGTTTATATATTAAGCACAAAGCAATTAATTAAGGCCCAAGCTAAAGAGAGACTGCTTTCCATACCAAAGGAGTCACTTGAAAGCATAATAGACTAATCCTAGACATTAGTACATTAACCTTAATATTGAGAAACAAGTAGCAGTACCTAGAATCATTAACAGAATTACAAGTAGTGACACCATGTGCTTCATGGGTATTTTAAGCACACAAAGCATAACAACAAACTTGAACCAACAAGAGAAGGTTATCATCCTCCTCGCATATGGGCACCTAATTCGCCAAACTGGTCATCCGTTTCAACCGTTTCATCAGACAGGCGAACTGCATCAAGCTTCTGTTTCAGGACATCAATGGCATTAATCACCAGCTGAGAGGCTTTAACTGCACCCGTGGATTCAACAGTGAAGATGAAACTGTCCTCTTTGGCATAAATTTCAACTAGTCCTGGTTTCCCCATGGCCTCCACTTTCTTCAGGACCTCGTCATCGTATGTGTATGCCTCTGGATCGACCACTTCCACCTGATTATAAGAAACACGAATCAGGATATCAAATAGAAACACACTCATATGAACTTTTTTAAGAATGGGTATGGTTGGGTTGACCACATTCCTTGTTCTTCTTAAAAGTACGCACATTTAACTGCTGATTATGCTTACATTACTACAATAATCTAAATATTTGCATAATAATTCAGGTAATCGCATATATTAAAGAATCACTTTTAAGTAACTTTCAACCCATTTGACCCATTCCTCTGTTAGATATTTCTTAATATGACCCATTTGAGATAGAATGTAAATGGTTCAAATAAACACCTCTAACAGCAATTGCCAAATCAATGAAGGTTTCATATGACCCACTTGAGCCGTTGGAGATAAAATACAGCCTGAATCGACCTACTCGTAAGTAAATTGGTTGACCTTCCTATGCCTATTTTTCATAATTAACAAATTAATTTACCGCTCTGTGAACTATCATCACGATATTGACTCGCTTTCTTTAATGAAAAGACATGAATACTTGATTATCTTCTTTTACTTCTAGCAATGCTTTTTAAATATTACGTATTGGACCTGTTAAGCGTTAAACTTATTTTCATTTCAGCTCTTTTTACAGTAACATGCTGAAATTACGTTGACTGGAAATCTGGTATTATGAGAAATATTAAGTTCTTTTGTCTTAACTGTATAGTTGCTAGGTACATCTTCAAAATGATGTTGCATAGTGAAATAATGATTTTGATGTTTTAGTAATAGGAGTCGTAGAAACCGTGCGAGAAATATGCTTTGGATTATGTATAACAGCAACCCATTGTAAGTTAATGCTATCAAGATTGCAATGATCAACAACATGAAACGATGCCCGCCGCACGCGGCGGATCGTCGCCCACCTCGTTAGAATACTATATGAACGAAATAACTAAATATAGCAAGAGTAGCAAGAGGCCCGTTGACCAATTTAAAGGTAGTATAAGTCATTTTGGGCTTTTTTTTACCTAACACAAGTTTGACTTTTTCTTCCATTAAGTTGCCTTCGACCAAACAAGAATCTAAATCATTACAATTGCTTAAAAATTAAAATATACAACATGAAAGCTTTGACAAACCAACCAAATCAGTCATAATATTTTTATATTTTATTAGTGTAATTAAAAATAAGTTATCTGTCAATTAAATCGTTTTAAATTTCGGTCAAATTAATCAAATGAATAGTCAGCAGCTTGGACATTAAGATAGCTGGACAAGGACGACAGACAACTTGACTTGAAAAAAGATATGCTAACATCAATAATTACTTATTTTAGACAATTATACTAATTAGATTAGATAAGTTCACAGTTCTAAAAAAAGAAACATCTTCGAGCAAATATACCCCCTTCTACAAAAAAAAAGAACTATCTTCATACTCAAATTCACAAATAGATAACCAAAAAGCATTAAATAGATAACAAAAAAATCAAGAAATATCTCCCTTCTACCCTGTATTACAAGAAAAACTTTTCCTTAATCATCCATATTCTATATCCACTTTCAACCTTGACATACCCTGAAAGTCAAGCAAAACACATATCACAAAACAATACAAATACAAAGTGTTGTGTATCTTTACAAGTGTTGTATTTCAATTCTATACATATTAGAAACTCATCTACCCTCTACAATATCAGATAATGAAAGTGACATAGAAGAAGAAATCCCATTTCTAACCTCCCCAAATGTTGGATGTGAATAAAATGATGATGATCCGGAACTTAATGTTTGAGCATATTTTGACCATAGATCTTGTGATTTCATACTTTCTAACAAGTAAACTTCCATATTTTCACCTTCTACTTCATCTGCTTCACTCTTATTCTTCCCTTCTAATGCCTTGACAATTTGCCTCATTGTAGGCCTTAACTTTGCATCCGGATGAGCGCACAAGAGTCCCAAATGTAGCACCATTTCGACATCTTCATTGTCAAGCCCACCCTTAGTTATTAGCTTTTCGTCTATGGCATTTACAAGTTTGTCTTTTTGCATCAGATCCGATACCCAATTGAGCAAAGGGATGTTTCCTTCTGTTATTGGTCTTCTTCCACACATAACCTCAAGGATTAGAATCCCGAAACTAAAAACATCCGTTTGTGTTGATGCTCGGCCAGTTTTAATTATCTCGGGTGCTAGGTACCCTGCAGTTCCTACCACCCGAGTGGTGGTAGCCACTTGACCATGTTGGTGCATTCTAGCTAACCCGAAATCACCTAATTTTGCATTCATATCTTTGTCAAGCAACACATTGCTTGACTTTATATCTCTATGTAAAACCTTGGCTTCCCATCCTTCATGTAAGTAAAAAATTCCATTAGCAACATCTTTCAAGATTCTCATTCTTTCGTCGAAATTCAAGATTTTGGTATCATCTTTACAATCAAACAACATTTTATCCAAACTCCCATTTTCCATATAATCATAAATCAAGATCAAACTACCCTTTTCCTTCTTACACCATCCTCTCAATCCAACCAAGTTTTTATGTTTCAGCCTTCCAAGGCTCGAAACCTCAGCCAAAAATTCACGAACTCCATCATTATTATCATGTGCAATCCGTTTAACCGCAACCTCATTACCACCAATAACCCCTTTATAAACCTTCCCATTCCCACCAATCCCAATCACATTTTCATCACTAAAACTCTTGGTCGCCAAATCAACTTCTAAAAACGGAATCCTATGAGGCCAATATTCCAATTCCCAATCCTCCATATCCGCTTTCGCCTTAGCTAACCTCCTCTTCCTTCTAAACCAAACAAACCCCCCACAACCAAAACCAACCACAACAAAGAAAACCCCTAATGTAATCCCAACAACAAACCCTCTAGAACGATAAAACGGGTCACCGGGCAACACAAACGAAGGCAAACCAAACGTAACCAACCCATCACTCAACGATATATTCTCATCACTAAAACTCCATCCCAAAATTCTATGACTTTGAGTCAAAGCACCAGTAGCAGCAGTGAATCCAACATACATTTCATCCTCAAAAACAGCACTTAAATTCAAGAAAACATTCATTAAACTCCTTCTCGGCTTCCTAACACCAACAGGAGCCATAGTCACATTAATCTCAAAACCCTCATAATCAATCCAAACTTGATAATTCTCACCATTATTCAATCTCAAAACCCTAAAATCCCCATCACCATCATCATAATAGCCAGCTTCACTTGAGTTAACAGAAGTTAAAGAATTAACATCAATACCAACATGGTTATCATTAATATCTCTAAATTCTTCATTGCTAAACACATCAAACTCAACACCAAAAACATGATTACTTACATTCCCATCAACTTGCCTACTAAAAAGACCAAGATTCTGTGCAGCTGCCGTGTTTGCAATCCCAGTGACAGGAGTGAACAAAAACACTAACCCATGTCCAGGAAGTACGTTCCTAGTAGGAGCCATAGAAAATATAAAAGAAGTATAGAATCTAGTATTGTTTCCGACCAAGATTCTTTGTGGGTATAAAGCACGACCTATTTGAACTGGAGTTGAGTTTGTTAAGGTTAAGATGTTGGATTGGATGGAAGAGTTGCCATATAAGGAAATATTTGTTGAGTTGAATGAGTTTATGAGGAAGTTGATAGCAGTTGCTTGTGGTGGTTGGAGGATGAGCATGGTGGTGATAATGATGATGATGAGGTGCTGGTTCATGGTGGTGTGAATGATGATGATGATGATGAGGTTAGTTACTTTGGTGGGAAAGAAGATTGGATATGGAGGTGGTGGTTGAGTTTTATGATTGTGTGTTAAATTTTGCAAATAAGAGATGACTTGGTACGGATACAAGGGCTTTGTCAACAAAAGATAAAGTCGGGTGTGGACTTTTGTCGAATAAATGAAATATTTTAATGTTGGAAGATGCCGTGTTTGAACTAAAAACATGCACCACTAATAAAGTTACTTTCCATTTTTGGGTGCTCAACATACGAATTTAGGTTAGTTTGTGTTTGTATATTTAAGTTTTACTGGGTTTTTTTAGACAGTTATATGAAGCTTGTTTAGGATCTAGTCAAATGGTGATTTGGGAAATATATTTTACGGGCACATTCAAAAAACATATCTTAAAACACTGTTTGAATTGTTGCATTTTCTACGACTAGTGCTAATATTCTCTGTTTTCTTAATGGTTGATTTTATTCTTTTATTTGTTTGAAAATAGCTTCTCCATATTTTCTTAGATGATTTCCGTTTGACATCAAGTGTAAGTACAACGACGACATACCCAATCCCGCCGGGTCGGGGTATGGGGAGGTAGAATGTAGACAGATTCTACCCCTACATCAAGTGTAAGTACAATCAACAAAATCATTGACTACTGATTTGTTCCTCGAAATCTATATGCATAGTGCCAGGACTAACAAATTCCGATAATCATCGAACGCGGACAGAACCCTTACTACCAATATTGAATAAACTAATTTAGTGAATGAGGTATTACCCGAGTAATATTCAACCAATATTACAATATCTGGTATCCCTTTGTCAATGATAAGCCTGAACCATGCAATATGTTTCATTCCTAGGGTCCAAATCACCGTATCTTCTTAGATTGTTCCGACTTGAAAAAATATGAGAAAAACTAAAGTTTGAGAGTAGACCATGCTAAATGGTTCATGGTTGTAATCATCAAAGTGTTATCAGCTTCTTAAAGGTCATGTTTTTAGCTAATCAAAAGATCAAATTGTTGTAGATTCATAAAAGCTAATCGTAAGGTGGTTAAATGTATTAATAAAGCAAAGGGTGGGGCATGCGAATGGTTTGCAATATGAAACAAATTTCGTATAAAATTCTGAATGTCAACATCCTCGAAATGGTTTTAGCAGTGCGAGAAAATCTATACGAAAAAGATAAGCTAATTACAAATGATTTGTAATTGCGAGAAGGGGGAAATTTTGTTATTTATCATAAAAGTTTGTCATGATGGTCTGGTAAGAGTGTCAAAGGGTAACACTGTTAAAACGAAAATTCAGAGTTGCTGCAACACTTCTCTCCTCAGTCGTCTCAACAAATTATAGCAGATTTTTTACAGTTTGCCCCACGAAACCTTCGTTAGAGGTCTGATTGATGTTGAATACGTAGGAAGTTCTCACCACCTTATCAGCACTAATGCACTCTATTAGTTCTCACCAACTTATCAGCACTGATGTAATACAATAACGACTTATACCCAATACCAAGTCATAGACATTTTATTCATCGTTCAGATTTGTATTTGCAATTTAATTGAGTGCAACATCTATGTATCAGCTTCTTAAAGGTCATGTTTTAAACGACTTATACCCAATTATTGCATTCAGATTGTCTACAGATATTGTTGACCATGCAGTAGAATGTAAACAATAAAAATTAGATTGGAAACTCTTTATCAATATATGCTAAACAAATATATTTATGATCAGTACAACCACCCCAACACGTTTTTATTAGAAACCTTCATTCATTTTATGCAATAGTGCAACTTGCAACATATATAACGCATTAGTTTGTAAGTCGCCCAACCTCAGTTGGTCTGATTACTCCATGTTGCCTCTTCTACCTGGTAGAGTGTATATATTAAGCACAAAGCAACTAATTAAGGCCCAAGCTAAAGAGAGACTGCTTTCCATACCAAAGGAGTCACTTGAAAGCATAATAGACTAATCCTAGACATTAGTACATTAACCTTAACATTGAGAAACAAGTAGCAGTACCTAGAATCATTAACAGAATTACAAGTAGTGACACCATGTGCTTCATGGGTATTTTAAGCACACAAAGCATAACAAACTTGAACCAACAAGAGAAGGTTATCATCCTCCTCGCATATGGGCACCTAATTCGCCAAACTGGTCATCCGTTTCAACCGTTTCATCAGACAGGCGAACTGCATCAAGCTTCTGTTTCAGGACATCAATGGCATTAATCACCAGCTGAGAGGCTTTAACTGCACCCGTGGATTCAACAGTGAAGATGAAACTGTCCTCTTTGGCATAAATTTCAACTAGTCCTGGTTTCCCCATGGCCTCCACTTTCTTCAGGACCTCGTCATCGTATGTGTATGCCTCTGGATCGACCACTTCCACCTGATTATAAGAAACACGAATCAGGATATCAAATAGAAACACACTCATATGAACTTTTTTAAGAATGGGTATGGTTGGGTTGACCACATTCCTTGTTCTTTTTAAAAGTACGCACATTTAACTGCTGATTATGCTTACATTACTACAATAATCTAAATATTTGCATAATAATTCAGGTAATCGCATATATTAAAGAATCACTTTTAAGTAACTTTCAACCCATTTGACCCGTTCCTCTGTTAGATATTTCTTAATATGACCCATTTGAGATAGAACACGACCTATGTATATGTAAATGGTTCAAATAAACACCTCTAACAGCAATTGCCAAATCAGTGAAGGTTTCATATGACCCACTTGAGCTGTTGGAGATAAAATACAGCCTGAATCGACCTACTCGTAAGTAAATTGGTTGACCTTCCTATGTCTATTTTTCATAATTAACAAATTAATTAAACTGGTCATGTGACAAGAATCCCAAGTGAACCAGACACATTATCCATCACGTCTAGATATTCAACAGCCAGAAGAATACACACACACATATTTGATATTATAAAAATAAGGCCCTCTTAAAAGATATCACATCCACCGTCAACGATTCCAGTTCACCAACTAACCAAAAACGAATTTGGTGCAAATATATGCCATACCAAATTTTCAAAATTTCAGAAGATGGCCATGCACGACTGCACGTTGCAACAAAAACCGTAATAATCCTCCCTCATGCCAGACACAAGCCAAGTAAAAAAAGGCTTAAACCAAAAGCTATTTAACTATAATAAGCAGAAGCTGTCTACTGGCAAATGCATAATGAGATGCGGAGTACATGTTAAATTTATCAAAGACAATAAGAACAGAACAGTTTCCACAAATCAGATCAGACTGCAGATTATCAAACGAAATTATTATGTGGATTATGCAAACTATAATACTCCACAAAGACCACAACACTTGCTTTGCTACTATTCTTACGAATAATAGAGGAAATGCATTAAAGTTTTTTTAATAGTGGACGCACATAATCACATAGGCGTGTAAGAATTTATGTAATCTCATAAGCGAGTAAGAATTAACGTTATATACAAAGATACACAAGATAAAAATTAAACCAACCTGCTGGGTATGAGGATTGATGCCAAAGACTTTAGTAGGGCTGCTTTCAACCACGCTAGTCTTCTCCTCGAGTGACAAAGTCTCCATCATTTCTTCATTGATATGAATCTCAGGCTCATACATGAAAGTGACAGTTGCAGCAGGTGACCACTTTGCATGATCTTTTCCAATTCCCTTTCTAGCTATTGCTCTTAGCCTCAGCTCTTGCCCTTTGCGTAGTTTCACAATCGTAATCCCCCTAGGCACAAAAAAAAACGACAAAAGATTCTGACATCTTTACTTATCCCAAATATCTCAATAGACAAAATCTATGGCAGTTTCACAAGAGGAGTTTCTAATCAAAATAAATATAGGTTTAGACTCAACTCCAGAACACTTTGTCGGAAGCCTTACTAACGCCTTTTTCAACAGAACAAGTAACCAAATATTATTTATGTCCATTGCTTTGTAGAGCAAGTATACCAACTCATCACAAGAAGCATAACAATCAAGTTGAATACTGAAAAACGAGGTGAACCTCATGCAACAATCTCAATTCATCTGATTTAGTTACTAATACAAAACCAAGCAGGCCAAACAGTTTTTTTTGCATTGCTAGCATCAACTGCTAACGATAGAAGGGTTAGACAAGGGTCCTGCTGCAATAGACAAGTCTAGAATAGGGTCTAATGCAAGCATCATTACTTGTGCAACAGAGAGACACTTTCATGGCAAGAATCTATGGATTCGTAACTTAGCAACCTTAAAATTATGTAATGCAACAGGCCAACATACACAAGACTACAAAAGAAGATACCAGCATAACCAAAACAATTTGTGTATATCTAATAGGGAATGACAGTATTAACTACACAATTTGTTAGAAAGAAAACAGTTGCCATATACTTCGAAGTAGTTTGAACTTGGTATAATCCATCAAAAAGACAAACAGTTGCGTATATGTAATACATGTGTTCCATCCTAAACTAGTGGACTCTACATAGTTGTGCAGTTCCGTAACAAAAATTCTTAGAATGTAACCAACATGCTTTTTGAAGAGACTTACTTTTATGACTATGTCTCTAAATCAACAATCAAGTGAAGATTTACAGTAACCTTGGCATTGGCAACTCACTTTAATAATAGAAAATAGACCAAATACAGTTTTGCCCCTTTCAATATAAATCTAGAAGCTGAATCACATCTTGCTTTCACCTAGGCAGGTTATTATGATCTCCAGCCATCAAAAAAACTCGATTACCATACAAACGACCTAATACTTGCATATCCTTTGAAAAACTGACCCCAGGGATAAAATAAGGTAAAAGAAAAGAAGCTGGAGCCCAAAAAGATCTGAGGGTATCAAAATTCAAAAGCCAATAGAACAGGAAAATTAGTCTATATGCTAATACTAACTACAGCAAGCATTCAATCTATTGATTATTGAACAGATAATGTGTATTCTTATAAGCTGCAACAAAGGGTGAAATACAATATAAATAAACAAAATGCAGATGATAATGTTTGTATTTTCTTATTCTGTACAAAAAACGCACTAATCAAATACAAGGTTGTTTAAGTATTCAAACAAAATCTGAAAACAGCTTATTTGTATTCTTAACTCACATAATGAACTTACAAAAAACGAATTCTACAAACACCCAAAACTGTATATTTACTAAAAACCTCTAAATCCTCGTCTTCTCAAACCACACAAAACCCTAACTAGCACAATAAATCCGCATCATAATTCATAAACATACACATTACCACTAGTCCATTTGGTGGGGATTGCATATCTACATAAAAACCCCTAAATTCTCGTCTTTTCAAATCACTAAAATACTACAAGTAACACACAAAACCCCAACTAAACATACATATACACATTATAACAAATCTCAAACAGAATTATACCTCTGCTCCTCGCCGTTATCAAAACCAACATCACCCGAGAAATCAACGGGCACAACAGTATGATCACTACTATACAAATCCTTACTAGTCACATCCAACGTATTATCATTAATACACTTAGCCCTCAAATGAAACTCCACCGAACAAAACTCACATTGCCCATCCCCATCACACGCGTCACAATCGCGCGAAAATCGCATACTCATTGCACGCTCACTGGTTAACGGAATCAACCCCAGCCTATGCGCGATAAACTCGTCGTTTAGGACAGAGGAATTGACCTCGATTTCGACTAAGTCGATTGCGATAGTGGGGACTTCGGAGATCATGACGCGACGGAGGGCGTTTGCGACGGAGGCGTCGGTGTTGCGGAGTTCGAACTTGGCGTAGTCGTGTTTGAGTTCTCGGATTTTGATTGTTGGGTAGCGTTGGTACGATTTTTGGCCGTCCATTTTTTTGGGGGTTTTGGGGTTTTGGGGTTAGGGTTTTGGTTTTTTGAGAAGTGTGTTTTGAAACCCGAGTGTTGTTAATTGGTAGTGATGAGGGGATAGAAAAGAAAGTTTGGTAATGTTGTTTTGGCCCTCCTAGTTTCTTTTCCATATCTTTTTGCTTAAAATGTAGCCATGTAGGGGTGAGCAAAATCGTATGAGTTCTGACAACCGACCCGATCTTGACATAAATTGATAGTCTCGAAACTGAATAATAGCTTCTCGGGTCAGGAGTTGGTTTGAATTTTTAGCATTTTCGGGATTCTGGTCGGGGCGGGACGGGTCGGGGCGGGCCAAAAACTGACAAAATACAAGCAAATCAACCCGAAACCGACTATACTGAAACCGACAACTTTCGGGTTGGTATTCGGTTTATGATTTTGGTGCTTTTCGGGATCGGGATTAGTCGGGTCGGGATCCGGCCCGATACTCAGTCCTATTAAAATGTATATTTTAAGGGTCTTTTAGTTGGTGAAAATTTTCCTATTTTTTCAGGAAATTTTTCATATGACAAGAGAAAAATTAAAAATCCGTTTATTTAAACTTTTTTCCAACAATTTTCAAAAAATGTAAAATTCTCATTCACTAGGGTCCGCTTGGTTCAAAGTGGGGAAATGTAAAGGTAAAGAGAAAGGGAAACGGAATGCAAAGGATTGAGTGAGGTGGGTAATCAATACCTTACCTCTCAATTTAGTCTATAATGTTGATTACCTACGGGGTAATCAATACCTTTGCACACCCCTAACCAAGCACCTAATTTGAGTTAGGTGGGCCCTTTTGAATTCCTTACCCATTCCCCACCCCCCTTAACCCCCTTACCAAGCACCCCCTAAATTTTAACTAATTGTCCGCTTGGTTCAAAGTGGGGAAGGGGAAAGGGTAAGGGTAAGGGAATGCAAAGGAATGAGTGAGGTAGGTAATTAATACCTTACCCCCCCCCCCCCCAAAAATTTACTCTATAATGGTTGATTACCCAGTACGGGGTAATCAATCCCTTACCTCTAACTAACCAAGCACAAGTATTTGAGGGAGGTGGGCCCAAATCAATACATTACCCATTCCCCACCCCCTCTTAACCCCCCACCAAGCACCCCCTAAATGTTTGAAAAGTTCATTCTACTCCTCTCACTTTTTTCATTCTTTAAGAATTTAGAAACAGAAAAACTGGAAAAAAAAAAAAAAAAAAAAAAAAAAAAAAAAAAAATCACCAATTAAGCGGCCTCTTATTTTTCTATTTTCAGTTTGTAAAAAAAAATAGGAGATTACATTATGTAGAATGGGTAAGGATCCAGTGAGAAGAATGAGAAATAACTATAACTGCATATTTGAGATGCATCGACTTGAATTAGATGCATCTCTATTCATTTAGATGCATCACAATAAGTTTCGAAAGTGATTTTGAAGTGAAAACGATGCAAAGTAGTACTAGCAACAAATTTGACCCGCAGAAGACGAAAAATACATAGGATTCGTCTACTTGACGAAATGCATCTAATATATGTATATGCATCTAATTTTTAGCTAAAAAATATATTATGATGCATCTAAAAAATTAGGGATGCATCTAATTCAAATTGATGCATCTCTAATGTGTAGTTATAGTTATTTTTCATCCTTCTTATTTTAAAAATTCTTCTCATTTGATCCTTAGTCTATGTAGAATTTCATATATATCCTTACAAAAACATCAAATATCCTTGCAAATTTCATAAGTACGTTAATATCCTCTCAAAACTTAAATATTCTCAAATGTCCAAATATACAATTCAACTATAAAAAAGTGTCAACAACATTTAAAACTCTAATAATGACCAAGACTATTTTACTCTTCTCTTCAACACTCATTAAATTAATTAAAAATTAAATTAAAGAACATATTTACTCAAAGTAAGAACACCGAATGAGAATCAAATTATGATTTATAAGAATACTAATATAAAAACCACTGCATTTATTATTTATCTTGCAAAATAAACTTCAAAATAATGATTTCAAATTGATGGTGTTTATTTTATGAAGTAAATCAAGAAATACGATTTTTTTTTTAATTTACAAAACAATAATAATGAAACCCAAATAAAAAAGAGTGAAACGAATTGCGATTAAAATATTGCTTCATGATTGACTTATGAGAAGGAGGCTCGTATAGTAGAACATTCAGAGGATGACATGACCAGCTATAAATGAAAAGGCATTGATTTCCTTGATTAATCAATATGTAGAAAGTAACGATTTGCACACTCAGACTTTCAATTGGCACACTCAATTGTATAGGCTGTTAAAGCACATTGTAAGTACTGTACAAGTAAGTAAAGCATATAGTAGAGTGTCCTAATAAAAAATATGAGTGTGCAAATCATTTCTCCAAAGCAATATAAGCTATTTAAGAAAAACACGCTCATGTGACATTGTTTTCTATTTTGAAGAAAAAAATGAGTTATAAGGGGAAAAAAAACATAAAATTGTGTTTTGTAATTTCTTTTGTTAAGTTGAAAAAGTATGTTTTGTGATTTATAGATAACGAGTGGGTCAACCCGCGTGTTGCCGCGGGAGTGCGTTGGTTGATATTATTTTTTTTTACGTGAGTGTTTATCGTACATTATGTGTTTTTGGTTCTATAATGTATATGTTTTAAAGTTGTTACTTTTTGTTTAAGCATAGTAGATGCCGTGTTTTTTGCAATATCGGTTCGTTATATATGTTGGAATTTGAATAAATTTTGGATGTTGGTTGTTTTGGGTATGTTTTTTTTTTTTTTTTTTTTTTTTTTTTTTTTTTTTTTTTTATGTTTTGTGCTTTTGTTTTTATAGAAGTGTCAAGTTCTATAAGAAAATGTATATTTGTTTAAATGTTTTTTGGGATTTTATTATTCTATTTGATACTTTGATCTCTTCTCATTTGGGCTTAAGGTTAGATTTTTGTAGCCCTTATTACAGCCCAACCATTGTCTACATTTTCGTATAGCCCATCAACACATACCCTAATTATTTTGGGTATATAAAAACACCATACACTAAAATTTGTCATTTACCAACCCTAATTAACTAAAAAAATACGCCCCCTTATATCTCCTAAGAAAAAAACGCAGATCTACAAAATCAGTTACAACCTTACCCTAATTTCACTGATAAGATAATGTGGCTCAGTCGTATATCAAGATCTCTGTAAAGGAGGTCTCGGGTAAGTCTTTGTTTTCGAGTTTTGTTTGTGTTTTTGAAGGAACCAAGAAAATAAGTTAACATATTTGTTATTTTAATTATCTTTTTTATGTTGGATAGAAACGAAAATAAAGAAGGATGACGTTTTGTTTTGTTTTTCTTTTTGATTCGGATATTAAAGATGAAGCTTGTCTTCTAAAAGATCTGTGATGAATATCTCTTGTGGTTTAATTCTTTTGAATGACTCTTTGATGATTAAAAACAGATAAGTTGAGATCAATGGTTTCTTATACGTTTCAGTTTGGTTCGAGTATAAGTAGGATAAGATGAGTGTTGATTGAGTGATGGTGAGGGTTGGTTGTGTCGGTGGAGATGGGAATGTGTTATGATGTAGTTGGTGTTGTTGATTTTTGTTGTAGATCTGCTGTTCTTCCTCTTCTTTCTTTTTCGATTTAGACCAAGGAAGACTATGATGGTCAGAGGTCAAATGGTGTGTGGGGGAGGAAGGTTAAGTCGCCCCTGTGATTTTGAAGATGATGATATTATTTTGTAGCGTTTGATTGTTTTGGTATTAGAAATGGGTTTTGATTTTTGGTTAAAAAAAAATAATAAAAATAAAAAACTGTTGTGCACTGTTTTGCACTGTTGTGCACTGTAGCACACTGTTTTACTATTCATCCTAATGCCTTTTAGAATATATATATAATGTATTTGGAAAAGTTTGATTTGAACATAATCTCTATTTTTCTTGTTTTGTACGTAGTATAAAATATTTTGTAGAAAGCAAAAGTGTTTTCTTTCAGCTAAAGTATCTAAACAATAACCATCTAGAATTACGATCAAATGAAAAAATAATTAAAAAAAATGATAAAAAATAATCACAACTGTACATTTTAGATGCACTTAAAAAAAATAAATGCATCTCCCTCTTTAAAATATTCCTCTTATTTAAAATATGTTACTAAAATTTTTTCTTATTCTTCCCATTTTACTTTCGGATCCCTTCTCTAACCATCTATACTCTATCTAGAAACACAAGATTATTTAATCTATATATGTTCAATAATCAACAGCTTGGCCATATTCCACATTTGAAAATTTGACTACACGTTGTTTGAAAAATGACAAGAAGACAAAACACCACAAATAAATAAACACAACAAAGTAAAACATATACCGGAACATATTTGTGTACAACCTTAAAAAATGAAAAACCTCCATAACCATGCTAGCATCTTCATATTCATACTCACTCTTATGTTCCCTTTTATGTCTCTAGCAATTGATATAATCACATCAACAACACCACTTACGATCAATCAAACTTTAGTATCCGATGGCGGTGCATTTGAGTTGGGCTTTTTTAGTACAAGTAATAATAAAAATTTGTATGTAGGCATTTGGTACAAGCAAATTCAAGAGAAAACATATGTTTGGGTAGCTAATAGAGACAACCCAATAACCGCATCTTCCGGGCAACTAATAATTGGCGAAAATGGCAACATAATACTTGTTGATCAATCAGAAACTTCAGTCTGATCGTCGAACCGCTCTGTACCTGTGGTGAACACTGTTGCGCAACTTCTAAACAACGGTAAATTTTTATTTTATAAGATAGAAAAAAGTAGTAAACTTAAGTTACATTTTGGTCGTCGAACCGCTTTGTTTGTAGTATGGTTATGGGAAAATTCTTTTAAAACGTACCATACTTGTCTAAAAAATCACTTTTGAGTATCGAACTTTTTTTTTCTTTATTGGGTTACTAAACTTTCATTTTTGGCTTCTTTTACGCACTTTCGGACGTTTTTGCCCCTCAAATTTATAAAATCTAGGGGCAAAAATGTCATAAAAACGTCCCAAAGTGCGTAAAAGAGGCCAAAAATGAAAGTTTAGCACCACAATAACGAAAATTAAAAGTACGTTACTCAAAAGTGATTTTTTTGACAAGTATGGTACGTTTTGAAAGAATTTTCCCTATGGGTATTGGCAAATATTTTATTAGTAGTGTTGTGTTGACATATATAAATTGGTTTTTTACGAAACAGGTAATTTTGTGCTTCGACGTGAAAATGATGAAAATTCAGAGAATTATATTTGGCAAAGCTTTGATTTTCCGACGGATACCTTGTTACCCGGTATGAAACTGGGGTGGAGTCGGAAAACAGGAAATACTTGGTTTTTAACGTCATGGAAGAATCACATTGATCCTGGTTCCGGTGATTATTCTTTTAAAATGGACATAGAAAGTTTCCCTGAGCTTGTGATATGGAAAAATGATACAAAAATTACCCGAAGTGGACCTTGGACAGGAAAAATGTTTAGTGGTACACCTGAGATGGAAGGGGTTAGTGTAATGAACTTTGAACTTTTGGATGATTCGGATGAAATTTATTATTCATTTGAAATGTTGAATAAGTCCGTTTATTCACGAGTGATTATGAATTATTCGGGTATTTATGAAAGATACACTTGGGTTGAAACAACAAAATCTTGGAATTTGTTTTGGTCTTATCCTAGTGATATATGTGATAATTATGGTGTATGTGGACCTTTTGGCTTCTGTGATGCAAATAGTGCTCCAAGATGCAATTGTATGACTGGATTCAAACCAAAAGACCAACAAGCATGGGACTTACGAGATGGGAGGGGTGGGTGTGAAAGGACATCTGATTTGGACTGCAGGTCAGATGAGTTTTTACCAATGAAGAACATGAGATTGCCTGATGGATCGAAAGCGTTTATTGATGAGAAGATGAATTTGAGTACGTGTGGTGAGATTTGTAGAAAGAATTGTTCTTGTACCGCATATTCTAATATGGATACTTCTGGGGGTGGATCTGGTTGTGCGATTTGGGAAGTGGATCTTATGGATATGAGGCAGTTTGATGATTCTGAAGGTGGTGGAATTGATCTTTATGTTAAAGTTGCAGCTTCTGATATAGGTATGTAATAAGTATGTTTCTAAATAAAACTCAAAATTGGAAGTATAGAGATTAATAATAATAAGTTTGTTTGTTGCAGTCCAATCACCGACTACAGGAAGTTCTCAAAATGGTTCTGGCAATGGCAACCATGTTGTGATGATTATCGCCTTTAGCATTGGTGGTGGGTTTTTTGTGCTTGTTATACTATTTTACTTGAAAAGAAGGAAAATACCCAAGACAGATGTACAAGGTAAATTCGACATTTTAGAGTCAAACACATTAGTTTACTGTTTTAAAGTAATCATTACATATGTGTTTGAGATATGTCGTGTTTATGTTCTAGATGCATTAGATCCACAAGAAAAAGGAGAAGCTCTCTTATTGAACGATAAGGTTAGTATGCCAAGTGAAAGACATTATTATCAAGAAACGAAGATGGATAAACTCGAATTACCTTCGTTTGATTTTACAACTTTGTCTATGGCAACAAACAACTTCTCGGATGTAAATAAACTTGGGCATGGTGGATTTGGATCTGTTTATAAGGTAGAACTTTTTTTTTTTTTTTTTTTTTTTGTTGGGCAAGAACATTACATTTATCAATTTGGATAATGCACCATGTGAGCATCAAATAAACAAACTGACATGTTGCTGGTTGATAATATCAGGGTATACTAACGGAAGGCGAAGTTGTAGCCATAAAAAGGCTCTCGACGGTTTCTGATCAAGGGATTGAGGAACTTAAAAATGAGGTTAGTTTGATTGCAAAACTTCAACATAGAAACCTCGTTCGAGTACTTGGATGTTGCATTGAGCTTAAAGAGAAGTTGTTGATTTACGAGTTCATGGAAAACAAGAGTCTTAATACGTTTCTTTTCGGTAAGTTCCTTAAAATGTTTGTTTTTTTCATTTGACTAGCCTATTTGTTTGAGATTATAACTTCTTTTTGAAATTGGATGTAGAGAAAGAGAGTGTAAAGCTAAATTGGCAAATACGATTTAATATCATATGTGGTATTGCTCGAGGGCTTCTTTATCTTCATCACGATTCAAGATTTAAAATCATTCATCGAGATCTCAAAGCAAGTAACATTTTGCTTGATAAAGAAATGAACCCGAAAATATCAGATTTTGGTATGGCACGGATATTCGGGCGTGATCAAACTGAAGCAGAAACAAAGAAAGTGGTTGGAACATAGTAAGTATCATATTGTTGTACCTTAATTAAAAGATCTATAGCTTATGGGGTAATATCAAGTTTGCTAATCTTTAAAGGCTTATTTGATCTAAGAATTAGCATGTACCACTTGCTTAGCAATCTCAAATATAAACATGGTATCATTTGCAATTTTTATGACATGTTTTGTTTTACCTTATTAATATCTCAATTCTTTTCACCCAAATCTCTTGCAGTGGTTATATGTCACCAGAATACGCGATGGACGGGGCTTACTCAACAAAATCAGATGTTTTCAGTTTTGGAGTTTTGGTGCTCGAGATAGTGAGCGGTAAAAAGAACAGAGGATCTTCTTACACAAATAGCCAGCTTAGTCTCCTTGGCTATGTAAGAACTAACAGTGCAGTTACAAGATTTTTAAAGTTTTTTTTTTTTTTTTTTTTTTTTTTTCTTCAAAAAATAAAAATAAAAATTATCTCCTAGCTGCTACTACTACGTATATGGACTTATGAAGCTTATATACACTATCAAAGAATTGCAAGTACTTCCTTGTACTCTTTTTAGTTATCATGTATTAACCAAATCTTTTATCTTTCAGACATGGATGTTATGGGGACAAAGCAATCCTTTCGAATTATTAGATGAATCTCTTGGGCCAGATTATTCGGAAGATGAAGTATTACGATGCATACAAATAGGGTTGTTATGTGTGCAAGAACAACCAGAAGACAGACCAAGTATGTCAAAGGTGTTGTTGATGTTAAGTGGTGAAACTGTACAATTGCCGCAACCAAAATGCCCTGGATTCTATATTGGAAGACGAGATAATGAAACTTATTTTTCAAGCAAACAATATGATTCCACGACCATAAACGAAGTCACAATCACTACACTAGATGCTAGATAACGAAACCAGGTTAGCTACCAGTTCTTATCGATTGTACATTATAATTAAGTTACCATTTTCCTTCAACCGATAGAACTTTTTTCCCATGAGTAAAGGAGAGAGTATGTCATATTTTTGATGTAAATAGTAAGATTTTAATACTAGACCACTAGATCATTTTATGGTTGTCACATAGTGGTTACAATTCTACAAATAGTTTCTTAATCTTATGACAACTATTTGCTTCTAAAATACACACTATTTTAGTAATCATTATATTGATTATCAATCAAATATTATTTTTACATTTTTAAAAACTTTTTGAACAGTTGTAACTTGAACATTGACTTTTATTTTGACTATAAAACTTTCGGATATAAAGATTTTGTCACAAGTTTTTAGCTAAATGTTTCTTTGGTTCATAGTAGGGGTGACAATCGAGTCGTGTTCAGGTTAACCTATTCAGGTCTGCGGGTTAGTATAACCTCTACCAAAAAACGACTCATTTATTAATCGTGTCAAAAAAATCAACCATAACCGGGATCTGCATAACACATGTAACACAACAAATTATATAGTGTGATATCTTAGATTCCCTTTGGGAACAATAAATACAAGGGTTTGTATTTATAGTGTGATATCTTGGAGTCCAAGTTTCACTTGAATTCCTCTTGGGAACCCTTGATCGGCCGAGCAAAGGGATAAAGAGGGGATTCTAGATCCTTCTCCTTATCTAATTACACTCTAGTCCTCGTAGTTAACATTTAATGCCTATTAACTAACTTCCGTTAAGTAACTATTAATTAACGACCGTTAGTTAGTTATTATTGTGATTTAATAATTAATATATTACTATAATATATAAATTATATTAATTGAATCTTATATGTAACGCGTGCGATCCCGTAGGCTCTAATACATTCCGAACATACGTGTTCAAAACATGTTCACAAACTAACACTTCTGCACCCAACAAATTAAACTTAAATGTAGGCCAATCGTTGTTGCATCATCCGACAAGCCTATATGATCATATCCTAAATAGATGGTTTGTTATTAAACATCAGTACAAGAAGATTATAACAACGATGTTTTCTTGAAACAAACATAAACTTGTGAAAAACATGAATTTTTCATCCAAATGTAGGAAAAATATTCGTTTCACTTCTTGCTTTTGACTATTAAGTTTGTCACTTCACCTAATGATTCAACCTTTTGTTTTCTAAGCAGTGTCCTATCTCTCCACCAAGATGGAAAATGATTCATCCATTGCTCTTATAATATTGATGTTTTACTCTGTATATGATTGCTATTAGCAAATTTGTCAAAAGGTTGTTTTATAAAGGTAAGACCAGTAGATGAAAAGTATCAAAAAGCATGATGTTTTTACCAAATGATTACCACTTATAACTAAAATGGATTTTTGTCCGTGACAAAAAAAATCTTAATATATTATTCCGTTACTTAGAGTTACAGCTCTTAAGAATTTTTGGACCACTTCATTTACCAGTAGTATTTAAGTACTCTTTTTTTCTGTATGAGATTATAAGTTTATATCTTATAAGAACTTATCGATTTAAATCAAGACAACTTTGTATGGATACCACAGAATCGGCAATCTTGACCCGCTATATTAAAGTTGTTGGGAGACTAGGGGGAAGTGGAAGCGGTATTACTAGAACAGCAAACAGTTAGGTGTAAAGGATGTAGTTCCAGGCTTGTAGCTCCAAAAAGGCATAGCTAGCCAGTATCAAGAATGTTCAATGCATAATTTGTTAGGCCAAAACTAGCAGTGAAGGGTTTTGTTTTTACACTTTCATTAACTAACTCTATACATATAGAGCTAGGGAACGGGTTAGGCATATGCTTATGTGCATTATATTAAAGAATAATGACATTGGGTGAGTGATCGGGTTACCTGAATATTCTAGCCTACAGTACTGTGCTTATATCGCTAATGTAACTGAACCGAACGAGGACTCTTGTACATGGACGTAGGCATATGCCATTCTCAGGGACGGAACTATGTAGGGGCAGGGGAGGGTCCCGGCCCCTCTAAAATTTGCGGCATCTAATGTAAATATTATAAGTTTTAGGGGTAATTTAGTTAAGGTTACAAACAAATCTCCGATTCGGCCCCCTCAAAATAAATTCGGCCCCCCTCAAAAAAATGTTCAAGTTCCGTCTATGGCCATTCTTGAGGACAAACTAAGTGTGCGTTGTTTTCATGCCTTTTACATTCATGTTTATGTGACCCATTTCTACACGGGTCTGCATGATTTCCAAACATCATGTTTATGTTTTAAAACATGAACAAATTAACCTATGGACAGTCAAATATCGTAATACATTCTCGAAAGATATTGTACTGAGTATTTGATCTTACTTTCGATTTGATAGTGACAAAATATCGTAATACGTACACACCCCCTTATAGCAAATGTCTCATGTGCACGAATAACTCGAATAGGTATTACCAGGGCCGTCCCGTGAATTGGTAAAATTTTTGAGGGCCCTGTACGAAATTATATAATGAGGCCTTTCGATAAGCAATGTTATATATAAAGTGTCATAATTTATAAGATATAATGCAATTGGTTATCAAAACGTTCTAACATATTACCCATTTAAGATATTTTATCATCTAAATACACTTTTATTTGTTAAAAATATGTCAACATGATACGACCCGGTTAGGGGTTGTATCAGGATAAGGCACCACTTCAAGCGTGTGCTGGCTCCGTCAGAAAATAGAAGAGAAAAACTAGAGATTTGTTTATTAACTTTTGATTGATTGATTATAATAAATGATTACAAGAGTATTTATAAGACAAAGTAAACCCTAAGACCTAAATAAGCCATGGGCTCGGGCCCAGGCGTATCACAACACATGCATATAATTATTAACGGGACAAATTTTGGGGCCCCTTAAAATTTTTAGGCCCTGAGCGGTCGCTCACCTTGCACACCCTCAAAGCCGGCCCTGGGTATTACGGAGTAGGTAACATGTGGTTAAGTGTTTATATATTTATAGGGATAGGGATGTGTTAAACGGACCCTCCCTACCATAGGGTCCACCTACTTTAATTAAAATGTACAAGTTTTAATGCAGATAGTACAGGCGGCGGCAACACTATCTTCCACAAACCCTCCTTACAGGGGGTCCGGTTAACTCATGCCTATTTATAACATCATATCAGTTTTCATTTGTTGATTTATCATTAACCTGTAGTTTGGCAACATTAGTAATCATTATCTTCAACAATAACTCATTAACTTGTCAACCCCTTGATTTTATATTATTATCTTAATTTGGTGACACTTTAATGATGATTCTTGTTAAATTTTAAAGTAAAAATAATACGACGGAATTAAAAGTAATCAGGACAACTGGAGTCCAAAATCTTTTTGCTCAATTTTGGCTTTTGAAAATGCAAGTGTTGCTAAAAACTTAATGTTTA
This sequence comes from Artemisia argyi, assembly GCA_030686995.1. NCBI lineage: Eukaryota > Viridiplantae > Streptophyta > Magnoliopsida > Asterales > Asteraceae > Artemisia > Artemisia argyi. The sequence goes on along the minus strand of CM060697.1, from coordinate 141,784,980 downwards.
AGCTTATTTTGCTAGCTACATTTCCTACAAAGATGATATCTTCAATCTTGGGTTACAAAAGAGTTGTGGTAGGTGTTCATAATTCGGGTAATACCCAGATAAATCGAAAACAAAAATCGAATCGAACCAAAAACACCAAACCGAATTTGTCCAAACCGAATCAAACTAAATATTTGATTTTCAGTTTGAATATGATTTTGCAATGTAAACCAAAAACCAAATTCATATAAATATATTTTTTATATATTTATATAAATAAAATGACCATTAAAAGTATTTAATAGTATAAATATAGCATTTTTTAAGCTTGAATTTTATTTTATTTTTTTGCTAAAAATCTTATAAGTAAATAAATAGTTAATCAATTAAAATTAAGTATTTCAGATTATTCGGTTTGATTTTCGGTAATACCTAGAAAAGAATTAAACAAACCGTATAAATTGAATAACCCAATAAACGAACCGATTAACACCCTTAGTTGTGGTTTGGTTTGCTTTCTTTTGGCTTTTGTAATGTTGTAACAAAATGATTTTGTTTGGTGAGTTACTCACCATGATGACAAACCTGAAATTGTGGGTCCTCATTGTAAAAATAGTTGTCTTTTATTTGTTTTGTGAGAGAATGCGTGATATTTAGTATATATTTATATATTTTTTTTGAACGGCGGATTTTATAAACACAAATAGCAAGGAGCTATAAATTACAAAGATGAGGGGTTTTAAGCCAATCATTCCAACTAAATGAAGCTTTACATCTAAAACGACACCAATAAAAAGATCGAGACACTACGTCTTCAAATATCGTTGTCTTTGACGGATTCTTCAAACCAAAGATTTTTTTATTGTGAAACGACCAAAGATGCCACCACATAACATAGCAAACTCCTTCTAGTAACCTTTTGTGTTTGATAGGGAGACGAAGGTTCACAATCCAATCTAACCATTCTTCATAAGAGGATACTTCTGTATAATTAACCTCCCACCAACAAGATATCTTACGAAACATCTCTCTCGCTACATGACACGCAAAGAATATATGTCTAGTTGATTCCACTGCATTATCGCATATCGGACATGTAATAGAATCAATATCCAAACCTCTACGAGAAATGTTGAATCTAGTAGGTAAGCAATCTAACCTTACCTTCCAAGCAAGAACATTAATTTTGATAGGAACAGCTTTAATCCAACGTGTCTTAGACGAAACTTCTGGAAGCTTTTTATCATCAATTATCTTTCTAACCGAAGCGACAGTGAATTCCCCTAAACCTTCCAAAGACCAAATCCACCTATCTCTCATATTAACAACCGAAACTCCCTCAACCTTTGCCCTCAATTCAGCAAACTGATGTTGCTCCGATCTGTCCCTAGGGGCTCGTCTAAAAGAGAAATCCAAGCTAGACTGCATCAGCTTTGACGCGACATCCACATTCTTGCATACCTTTAGAGCATACATACGAGGGAACAAAATTTTAAATGGTTTGTCCCCGCACCATATGTCCTCCCAAAAAAACGTATCAGCCCCATTTCCCAGCTTTTTTTTAATGTAATTAGCTACATCAATACCATGGTTTTTCATCACGTCCATCTCCTTCACAATGTCAAGCCATAAAGACAGGTAAGTACGATTGGTCTTTTTTCCTATTTTCCCGTCATTTCCATGAATAGATTTGATAACCCTCGCCCATAATGAAGAACTTTGAGCAAAAAACCGCCACACCCATTTAAACATGAGTGCTCTATTCAATGCGTATAGACTTGAAACACCCAGGCCACCTTTTTCTTTAGAAGCCAACACTTTTTTCCATTTCACCCATGCCGGTTTTTTACTAAGACAATCAGTTCCATTGAAAAAATGACAGCGGGTTGATTCCAAACGTTGTAACACCTTCATAGGAACTTTAAAAAGAGACATATGATAAATTGGCATCGATCCTAAAACTGACTTAAGAAGCGTTAACCTTCCTCCTATAGATAAAGTCTTCATCTTCCATCTAGATAAACGAGCAATCGCACGATCAACAATCTCATTCCAAGATTGGATCCGTGACATAAACCCACCCACTTTCGACCCTAAATAAGAGAATGGAGTTTTAAGAATAAGACAACCAATCTTTGATGCTGCACTTTCGACTTTATTCTCTTCCACAGAAATCCCCATAAGCTTACTTTTACTCATGTTAATACGCATCCCTGACGCATAATAGAAACAATCCAAAACGTGAACTATGATGTCAATATTGGAATCACTCCATTGTCCCACAAATATAGCATCATCGGCCTAAAACATATGAGATATTTGAAGTGAAGGATTTAGATCAATACCTTTAAACATACCTGCATCCACCATTCTTTGAAATGAAATATGCAAACTTTCCATAACCAAAATAAACAAGAAAGGAGATAACGGATCACCCTGTTTAAGGCCCTTATAAAACTGAAATTCCTCCGTAGGGCTACCATTTACCATAATCGAACCTCTAGAAGATCTAAGGCAACTTTGAATCCAACCGCACCACCTGTCTCCAAAACCAAACTTTTTCAAAACATCGTCCAAAAAATCCCATCTAACCGAATCATATGCCTTTTCAAAATCAACCTTAAATATCAACGATTGTTTCTTCTTCGACTTACACCATTGAAGAAGCTCGTTTAATATAAAAGGACCGTCAAGTATTTGTCTATTCGCAACAAACGCCGATTGGACCTCATTTACAATATCCCCTAAGACGACCACTAGACGATTAGCCAATATCTTAGCAATGATTTTATACAAGCTCCCGATTAAGCTAATAGGTCTAAAGTCTTTAACCATATTAGCATTCGGGGTTTTCGGAATCAAAGTAATGAAAGAAGGATTGCCACCTTTAGGAAAACAACCGTGTTGGAAAAAACACTTCACAGCCTCCACCACGTCTTTTTCAATAATATTCCAATACCGCCGATAAAAACCAAACGTGAATCCATCCGGCCCAGGCGATTTCTCTATCCCACAATCCCATACAACTTTTTTTATCTCCTCTTTGGTCACATCAATTTCCAAATCTGCTCGTTGATCAGAAGATAAAGTATGCGGAAAATTCATACTAAACTGAATTCGATTCTCCACAGGTTTATCAAACCTTTTCTTAAAATGGAAAAGGAACTCACGTTTCACCATACAAGGATCTTCAATCCACTTACCATCAGCTAGTACACCTCGAATACTAAGCTGATTCCTCTTTTTATTCAAAATACCATGATAGTATTTAGAATTCTCGTCTCCTTCTATAGCCCATTTAATCTTAGCTTTTTGAGCCGCCTCCAACGATTGAAGATTTTCCAAATCTTGCAACGATTTAATAACATTCGACCTTTTACTAACAACATATGCATTACCTTCACCTTTGTCTATAATAGCGTCCAAATCATTTAACTCCGTTTTGAATCTTATACTATTATTTATAGTAGTCTTCTTTTTATCGTTATTCCACACACGTATCTTCTGTTTGAGGTATTTCAATTTTTTCATTAAATTGATCATAGCATTAGAGTCATCCATAGGTGCTTCATTCCAACCAGCTTCTACAAGCTTATCAAAACCCTCTACTTCAAACTAATAGTGGAAAAAACGAAAAGGAATAGGGCCATAATCAAACTGTGATTCACGCAATAATATTGGACGGTGATCAGATAAGTAGCGGTCCAAAGTAATTGCTGAAATATAGGGACATGAGTTCATTAAATTTTCAGAAATGAGAAACCTATCAAGCTTACTCATCTTTGTAGCTGATTTATGACACCATGTGAATGAACAACCACCTAGGGGCACCTCCTCCAAACCCGCATTTGATATGAACAAATTAAACACATTAGCTCCATGCTTGTTGAACACCGAACCAAATCTTTCATCTTTATTACGAACTTCATTAAAGTCACCCATAAGAACCACCTCATATTTCCAATTGTTAATAACAAAAGCCAAGTAATCCCACAGCATCTTTTTTTCATTTAGATCATGAGGAGCATAGACCAAAATAATCAAAAGATTTTTACCATTTTGCACCCAAACACCCCTTATCAAAACGAAATAATCAGAAACTGTAGCATTCAGTTTATGAAAAGACCTTTTATCCCACACACAAAGAATACTACCCGAGTTGCCCACAGAAGCACTATGAACATAATCAAATGCATAATTACCCCAACACATCTTAACGCTAAAAAGCTCAAGATTCTCCATTTTAGTTTCTTGCAGTGATAGAAAATTCACCTTATTTTTCACACACAACTCCTTTACCCAATCTTTTTTAGCCTTTTGGGCAAGACCTTGGATATTCAACGATAAAAAATTCATCTAAAAACAGTATTTGCTCCTTGAGATTCAATAATCACTTCCATGTTTTTCATACACCCTTCCATATTGTAACCCATTGTTAGTCCCACCTTCACCAAGTCATCCATCAATTGTAATATAGAGCCCCCTGAACGTGGAATTCCTGATTTTATAAAAGAACCAGAACAAACTTATTCCGCTGCATCATCCTTTGAACTCTTTTTCGAACAATCCTTCTTCATGTCCGTATCTATCTCTTCATCGTTGTGCCTTTGTAAACATTCATCACTCACCTTTTTAGACTCATCATCGTTGTTTACCTGCTCTTCTGTAGCACCTGAAGGTGTAAAACCTGGAGGGTATTTCAAACTCTCCTCTACATTATTGTTTTTTTTCTTGTCATCATGTTTCTTGTGGAGAAGATCATAAATGTTAAATGGATCCGCTGACTGTCTATCCTCATGTCCAACAGAAGGTTCTTCCCCCATATGTTTATGAATATTCTCCTCAAACATTGTTTTCAGAATCTTTTCCATATCACTTTCTCCTTCAGAAATTGAACAGCTCTTCGCTCCCACATTTTCATCTTTTGAATCTCCATCCTTAGTCTCACCGTCAGTGTCATTATCCTCTTCGTTATCATCCATAAAATCGGGCACCCATCCAGGAACTTCTTTAGCGCGAATCCAGAATACCTTACCACGATAAATAATTTTAAATGATTCAAAAATATTCATGACGACATTCGTACTGATGCAAATACGCTTCCTGTGAAAGCAATCATCCTCTTGATCATCAACATGTAATAAAACTCCCCATTTAGAAGCAATACGCTTAACTGTGTTTTCAGACCATAATTTAAACGGAATTCCTTCGATTTCCACCAATGCAACTCTCCCATCAGTAGTAAATTCCATTGATGCTTGTTGCAGCTAAGAAAACCAAGTACCAACCGCCACATTGACCTGAAACAACTTTTTTGATGCTTTTGATTGAAATTTTAACATCACCCAGTACCCGACCATGTACTTGATTTCAATGTTATCAAAGCCTTCATTTGCCAAAACCAACGTTAAGTTAGATAAAGAAGCGAATTCTTTCACTTTACCCATTAAAGAATTAGAGATATCTTGTTGATTCAAGCATGTCTCATCCAACACCAAAGCTGGTGTAGAATGGGTCTCCTCATTCATAGCCTTATGTCCTCCTTTAACAACATTGGCATACGAGTTAACAAAACCATTAACCCCTATATCTTTCTTGAGGTCACCTGTATTGTACCTCTTCTCCCCATACTTATCATTAGTTTGGGTATTATCTTTATTCGTATGTGATCTCTGAAATCTAGCAATGTTTGCGTGGAGTTTAAAACGTCCAACCCAAATCGTACATAAATTATTTACCAATCTCTCCACATCAAATATCTTAATGAATCGCACAAAACCAAACCTTTTTCCTGATTTCGATCTCCTGTTTGGAATGAAAGTATCAACGACATGCCCGTATTGCTTACATGTATTCCAAAGATCCTTTGCATTGAATTGTTCTGGGAAATTAGTGACAAACACTGAAATTGAGATCTTCTGTACCTCATCTTCCTTGGATCGCTGGCTTCCCATGATCTCCACTAGTAGTGATAATTGAAAAAAAAAAAAAAAAAAAAGGATTGATTAAAAAAGGATTAAAAAATAATTGAAAATTAGGGTTTTTGATTTGATGATATTAATTGGGGAAAATGATAAATAGGTGATTTTGGAAGTGGGTTTTAAAGTAATTGAAATTTTGGTGGATTAAAAGTGAGTAATTTTGGATTAGGTTATGGTGATGTTATGCATGGAAACGCCATGGTAGATAAGAGTTTTCTTTGAGCTAACAAAACTAGTTTAGTGAAGTATATTTATATCAATTAAGTATTTTAATGAAAGACGAGAGGAATGTGACCAAAATGGATGGATGATGAGAGGAAGTGAGAAGAAAGAAAAAGATAAGATGACGCTGATATACTCACCATCCACTCCTTTCAGCCTAATAAGTTGAAGAAAGGTTGAGATTTCTAGTTGTTAATGTGTTGCTGATGTTCTAATAAGAGCATCTACAATGCATTGATCCATTTTCAACCATTAACTTATTTTTAATCTATTAACTCCAATGCAAAAATCTATTAACAATCTATGGTAAGGTTAAAATAAAAAGACAAATATTAATAGAAAAAAATAGAAATGATCTAAAAAGATTAAAAAATTCTCAAAGAATTCCGCAAGATAAGAGATGTCAGTGGATAAAAAAATTGTGAATGAAGTTTTTATAAAAATGGATACAAAAAATTATTAAAAAAAAATGTGCTTTTTTTTCCCTTTGCATTAAAAAATCGTTTTTGAATCAAACTTTTTTTTTACTTGTTGCATCAAAATTTTATTGTGCATCAAAATATAATAATTTGAAAATCTCGTGCATAAATTTTGTTTTGTGCATCAATTTTTATTTTATTTTATTTTTTTTCATAAAAAAATGTGTAAAAATAATTTTCTTTACAAATTTATTAAGCACCAACATCCTCTATCTTCGAGTAAATTTCTTACGAATGTTTGTCATTTTATTTGATATGTTCCCTATCAACCTTTTCTTAACATTTCTCACTCACACATTATCAATTTTGATTTGTTCCCTATCAACCTTTTGTAAACATTTCTCACTCACACGTTATCAATTTTGCAATAGTTTATTCTCTTTCAACCTATTGTTATCAACCTATTGCTCTTATAGATTAACTCATTTTTAAGTTATTTACAACTCTTGCGTTGGAGATGCTCTAAGAATTTAAATATATAAAGGGGTAGATATTGTTAGTAGTAACTATTATTATTGGGAATTGATTTGCACACACAACTTTTTATCGGCACACCAACTTAAGCATTATAAAGTTATATTGTAAATTCATAATGTTTTTTAACTGCTTGTATGTTTAAATATTCAAATCAATAATCAATGTATGAAAATCATCTTGGTATAATCCTTCTATCACCCCCGATTGAAAGGGTAATCTCGTAGTTTTTAGTTTGTGAAGAAGCGTTATTATGTATTATATTTTATTTTTCTATTGGGGGCCGAATCTAAACCCGTGCTATAAAGATAGTTGTTCATGCACTAATAATAGATGTATAGATTTTTGAGAAAAAAGAGCCCCAATAAGTAATATTCTTGTTCAAAATCATAAAGGTTCAAGCATTATATATTTGTATTTTTTATTTTATTAATTTAAGAATTAGAAGTATAAGACTTGCCACGATGGGTATGTAGGGGTGGTGCGTCAAAACTTACCTCATGCGTGACAAGGTTATGGGGTTGCCTAAAGGTGGCGGGTGGATCATACTTGTAATTAAAAGTGTTAATTTTAGACTCATTGTTTATTTATGAGTTAAGTTAGGTAAAATTTATGAAATGATGGGTTTTGTTGGGTGTCCATTTATATTTTATATTTATATTTTAGATTAATTCAAATGAACATTTGATATAATATTTAAATGTAACTAACGAATGGTAAAAAAATGTTTGAATACGTTCATTCATTATTCTTATTTTTCACTGAAGAAAAGTTGGAAACTTGATGGGTTAACCCGACGCAGAACAATTTAATCACAAACTCATTTAAATTTGTGTTTCTAATTAACCCATCTAGAATGGGACCGTTTATACCTAAACCCAGCTAGCCTCGTGACTTGGCCCGACTCACTTATTTTACCACTTATAACCTGAACCATATGGTAAATATGGTAGATGAGAGTAAGAATTACTTAATTATAAGTGATGAATAAAAGAAAAACAAGAGAAAATTGCAAAAATCGTCCTTGTGGTTTGGCCAAATTGCACGTTTAGTCCTTACTGTTCATTAAGTGCAAAAATCGTCCGGATTTATCACTGTTTCATGCACTTTTGGTCCTTCGACTTAACTGACGTTAAAGGGACTTCGTCAGCAGTTACACTTCAGCCCTTTGGGGTAACCACCATTGCAAAACCCATCCTTTAACCAAAAATTTAACTTTGCCAAACCACAAGGACGATTTTTGCAATTTTCTCAAAAAAAAAAAAATCCATCGTTATTTTTTTAAACTTTTATTCAAAAAAAAATTTTCAAAACAAAAAATTCCCAAAAAATCTTTCGAAAAATAAATTAAAAAAAAAATCCGCCGTTTTTTTTTTTTTTTTACTTTTTTCCCAAAAAAAATAATTTACAAATTCAAAAAAAAATTTTCAAATACAAAAAAAAAAAGTTCAAATTCAAAAAAAAAATTCAAATCCAAAAAAAAAATTTCAAATTCAAAAAAAAAATTCCAAAAAAAATTTTTTCAAAAAAATTTTTGAAAATATTTTTTTTTTCAAAAAAAATATTTCCAAGTTTTTTTTTTTGAAATTTTTTTTTTACAAAACGCATTTTCAAATGCTTTTTTGAAAATTTCCATATTTTTTTTGAAAAAAATTTGAAAATGCTTTTTGTCAAAAAAAATTTTTCAATGTGCCGCAAATACTATTTTGAAAAAATTTGAAAATTCTTTTTGTAAAAAAAATTTTCCAAAAAATCCTTTCAAAAAAAACGGAGGATTTTTTTTTTGAAAAAAAAAATATTTTCAAAAATTTTTTTTGAAAAAAATTTTTTGAATTTTTTTTTTTGGAATTTTTTTTTGAATTTGAAATTTTTTTTTGGGATTTGATTTTTTTTTTAATTTGAAAATTTTTATAAATTTTTGGAATTTTTATAAGTTTTGAATTTTTATATTTTTGGAATTTTTATAAGTTTTTTCGAATTTTTATAAATTTTTCAGATTTTTATAAATTTTTTTGAATTTTTATATTTTTCAAATTTTTATAATTTTTTTTCGAATTTTTATAAGTTTTTTCGAATTTTTATAAATTTTTTCGGATTTTTATAAATTTTTTCGAATTTTTATATTTTTCGAATTTTTATAATTTTTTTCGATTTTTATATTTTTCGAATTTTTATAATTTTTTCGGATTTTTATAATTTTTTTCGAATTTAAAAAAAAAATCGAATTCAAAAAAATTATAAAATCTTTTATAAGTTTTTTGGAATTTTAAAAAAAAAGTTCGAATTTTTATAAGTTTTTTAGAATTTTTAAAAAAATTTCGAATTTTCATAAGTTTTTTTGAATTTTTATAAGTTTTTTCGAATTTATATAAATTTTTTCAAAATTTAAAAAAAAAATTGAATTAAAAAAAATTATTTTCCAAAAAAGGACTGGCGCTGCAATGATTTCTACCTTAAGGGGCTAACGTGTAACATTGGGGACCTAAAGTGAATTAAATAGTGCCACTTAACGGAACTCACTTAACCGGCGTTAACATGAGGGACCAAAACTGCATGTAACAGTGCTAAATCCGGACGTTTTTTGCACTTAATGAACAGTACGGACCAAACGTGCAATTTGGCCAAACCACAAGGACGATTTTTGCAATTTTCTCGAAAAACAATTAGATAATACGACACTCAAATACCAATAAATAAAAAGTAAAAACTACACCTAATTTAATAACATCATTTTTCTAACTATCAGAACTTAGTCAAACTTAAATATGAAAAGTTAACTACTTATGGTTAACTTAGTGGTAAAAAGCTTGTAACTATTGAGTTATCAAGTTCAATTCTTACGTGTTAGGGGTAAATAATTTTAAGTGGCCAGGCCAATCTTTTTAAAAAGAAGAGACTTTACCAAATTTAAGGATGTGTCGATGAGTTGTGATCCATGAAGAACCCATACATGTCATAGAATCTATCAACCAATTATAGTCACCTATTTATATTTTTCACCTTTTTTTCAAAGCAACATATCTTGCAAACGGTAAATCTTCAAGCTACAAAAAAAATACCATCGCGACGAGAATTAAATGATCTTTCTATAGATATGCATTGTTATATAGTTTCGACGAACTTTTTTTTTTTTTTTTTTTAGTTTCTGCCCAGAAAGAATCATATATGATTTGTAAAAATCATATATGATTCGTAAAAAATTATATATGATTCGATTCTTACGAATCATATATGATTCGTAAGAATCATATATGATTCATAAGAATCATACATGATTTGTTAAAATCGAATCATATATGATTCTTACGAATCATATATGATTTTTCTGGGCGAAAAAAAAATGTTCATCGAAAAAAAAGTTCGTCAAAAGTATATAACAATGCATGTCTATAGAAAGATAATTTAATTCTCGTCGCGATGATATTTTTTTGTAGCTTAACGATTTACGGTTTGCGAAATATTTAAGTTTTAAAAATAGAGTGGAAGTTAATTTTTTTATTTTGATAAAAAAAATTAGTGGCTAAGATTGCTTGATAGTTTGTATGGTAAAAGTTAGATCTATAAAGAACTTTTGACATGTGTCGATTGGGCTCAAAACTCGTGTATTAATTGACTAAAAAGTCACTAAATAACTAAATATGGTTAAAATAATAAAGAAGAAAAAGACTTGCGTATGAAAAGTTGAAAAATGTAGTCAAGCTGACCGGGGTTAGGTCATCTTAGATAGCTCGGGGGCTTGGATATCGACGCTTGAGAGTACGGAGTAACGTGCGCCACTAAAAGTCTTTTGTGGCCAAAAATGTACCCCAATGCAGAAACTAGTGGGTCTGTGTCACATCGACGACAGCAGGAATCACGAAATTTGAATCTCGTGGTTTTACCTGCTCCGTATTTTACTTTTCTTTTTTAACTAAACAAAGTCTATTTTATGCATATCTAAAGATTTACTGTTACCTTTCTCATAACATATCTCAAAACTTGAAATATAATTAGTGTTTTAAAACTAAACTGATTATACTCATTCAATAATTAAAACTACCCGTGTGATACAACAATAGTAAATAACAATTCAGTTAAAAAAAAATTATCTCTTAATTATTTATACTTTTTTTTTATCAGAAAAATTATTGGCAATCTTTTTATTTCAATAACTTGTTTTACTTATATCTTTTTCCAACAATAGTACATACATAATTGAATTATCAACAACAAAATTTCTAACTATGACTTTGATTTTTTTTTTTTTTTTTTTTTTCTATCTTTCTTTTTAAACGTATCTAGGCTTGAGTGAACTAACTTAGGAAGGTTAATATAGCCATTTCTTATTGTTGTCAAAAGACTGCAAATTGGTTTTAAGGTTATTAATGTATATTGCTACATAAAATTCCAATTAACATTTTCAAATGTTTATGTATTGTAGGTTGTTTGAATTATGCTCCTTTTTTATGATTCGTCTTTTCATGTGTACCGAAACAAAACCATGAGATGTATAAGTGTACTAGATAACTCGACGAGTCAAAAAGTGTGTATCAACTCAAGAGGATTATAAACCCCAAATTTAGTTTGTAATTGTGAACCCAATGAGAAACTTTCTGATTCAATGTATGATGGCGACTTCGCTTGATAACTTCGTCCACACTTCTAGGCACGGGGTGTTCCCCAAATAGGTATATTCTTATTCGTTCGAAACTCTAACAAATATATATATTAAAAAAAATCATTGTTTAATTTTATCAAAATACGTACACCGGATAAAACTATACATTACTGCCAAACTTACAACTGGAAACTATAAGGCCGGTACAGGGACATTTTACCAAACTAAAAAACAAACCAACTATACTTTTTTCTACAATATATTCCTTCATATCACTTATTATTATTTCTCTAATGCTTTTCTTGCTGTCACATAAACCTTGAATAAGAGTATAAAACCCCTTTACACAAACATCTTATTATTCACTACACCACCATGTCCACCAAAACCACCATTGTCTCCCTCCTCCTAGTACTCCTTGCTACCACGGAGGCCGCGATAATAACTCTTCCATCAGATATCGCGGCCTTAAAAGCGGTTAAATCCGCAATCAACCCGAAAAGTATCCCTTCTTTCACTTGCTTGTATTCATGGGATTTCACTTCTGACCCTTGTTCACCACCACATGTTACTCATTTTCTATGTGGATTATCTTGCTCGGGAAACCGAGTTACTCAGCTCACACTCGATCCCGCGGGTTATAAAGGAACTCTTTCGCCACTCGTTTCGAAGCTGACTGAACTCATAACAATCGATCTCTCCGAGAATCAATTCTCGGGTCCAATTCCTAGTTCGATATTTTTTCTGCCTAAACTCGAAACCTTAATTCTTGGGTCGAATTCATTTTCGGGCTCAATCCCACCCACGATCACGAACTTAAAAAAAATTCAAACACTAGACATGTCGCACAACTCATTATCAGGGCCATTACCCAAGTCGTTAACTTCACTCACTGAGTTAACTAGACTCGACTTAAGCTTCAACAAATTCACGGGTTCAATCCCACACCTTCCAAAAAACTTAATACAACTCGCGATTAAAGCGAATTCGCTATCTGGGTACCTCCAAAAACAATCATTCAGCGAGCCAGCTCAGCTCGAAATAGTCGAGCTGAGCCAGAACTCACTAACCGGGACAATTCCCGGTTGGTTTTTCCTTAAACCCTCGTTACAACAAGTCAACTTCGCAAAGAACGCTTTCACGGGACTCGAGGTCCCAAAACCAATAAATAGCAACCTCATTGCTATTGACATTGGGTACAATAAGTTAACTGGGTACGTGCCAGTTAACTTTGCAACGTACCCAATGTTGGCCTCGTTAACATTAAGTTACAACAAGTTACGCGGAAGGATCCCATGGGAATATAGTAAAAAGTCGACTTTAACTCGATTATTTCTCGATGGAAACTACTTAATTGGGTTGCCGCCAAAAGAGTTTTTCACCGGGAAAACGTCACTTTCCGGTAGCTTAGGAGACAATTGTTTAAAAATGTGTCCGGTATCTTCGGAACTTTGCTTGAAATCACAGAAACCATTGGCTATTTGCAAACAAGTGTATCGTGGGAAACAGAAACCAAAGTCATAGAGTTAGTTTATTCTATTTTTTGTTTACATATTTGGTAATGTACTAATGTATATTTTTTTCTTTGTATATTATTTTTAGTGGAATCAAATAAGCAAAGAGTTACGTTGGACGTATCTATTATTAAGTGAATCATACTGTATTATTTTATTTGTGGTATCTCAGACTCATCAGATTATTCAAGTGGAAAAAATTGTTTTTTATTTAGTTGGTCGTTGAATACAAACGGCTGCATACATACGTTTGATTTATTGATTATATTAATTTATTTATAGAAATATTCCATAAGTACGTTGTTAGAAGTATTATTAAAGTAATACGAGTATATGCCTACAATTAGGGGTGTTATTTGGGTTGACCCGACCAGGTTTGGGTCAATCGGGTCAGCCGGTCAGGTCAATTCGGGTCAAGACTCAAGAAAAAATTAATCGAACCCGACCTTGTTTAGAATTCGGGTTACTCGGGTTCAAGTCAGCCCGAGTATTTTTACATTGTCAAAGTGTTAGTTGAGCCGTGTTAGTCGGATTCGGGTCAATTAAGGATGAAGCTAATAAAAACATACTCGAACCTGACTTTGTTTAGAACTCGAATCAATTCGAGTTGACCCGATTGACCCGAATATAATTTTTAACCTGATTGACCCGACCTGAAAAGTTCTATTCAGGTTCGAGTCGGGTCGGCCTTTATAACACCCCTGCCTACAATATAGCAGTATTAGCGGAAGTTAATCTAAGAAAAGTTAGCTAATAGTTTCTGTATAATTAAATTATATTATTGAACTTAATATTTAGTTAAATGTTGACACTGAAAGATAATCATGGCAAAAAGAAGCACTTCGGGGGCCAGTTGGCTTTTGTCTTTTTCGTTTACCTCTCTACTAAGCTTTATCCACAACTGTGTTTGAAAGAGACAATAATGTCTTTATTGAGTAATTAATCTAAGAAAAATGATATACGAGTATTATATTTAATCAAAACCATAAAATAATTTTGAACTCAATGTTTTTTTGCTATATTCTTTTGTTAAAAAGCGATTTTCTTGCCAGAATAATGTTAAGTCATAAAATAAAGTTTTTCTTAACGTAGGTGTAGCTGTGATCGTAATCATCACCGTCAACTTATCGTCATATCAGTTTCTCACTTAACCCAACACAACCGTCAACTTATCGTCATATCTGTTTCTCACTTAACCCAACACCACCGTCAACAAGTATAATAAGACAACCAACTTCGTCACGCAAATATACCCCACTTTACCCCCACAAAACTCACACAATCACACACAACAACTCGGTCGGTCTCTTTTTCTTTCACCAGAAGTTGGTCTACCGATCGACCGACTTCTCACAAAATCCATTCACAGACACGTCAAAGGTGTTGTATGTTTTAACATCGGCTCGTCGATGGTGGTCATGCAAGCATCGATCATGCCTTTATTACACCTAGTCCAATGAATTAATTTTACTGAGCATCTCGTAAACCTTTTAGAATCAACTTTGAGATCACCTTTAAATGGTCAAAATTGAGCTTATTTTGAATGATGTCAAGTTTTTTCATTTTAATTGGATTATTCTAGGCATACGAACTTTTTTTTATTAATACGATCGAGTGATTCGATTAAATTAGTAATGTTGTTTCAACATCGTAGTAACTGGTTTTTGTAGATACATCCAATTCTTTAAAGATGTTAACATCTTCTACAATTTTTACTCATCACTATTTTGTTATCAGAAGTTAATAACAAAATTAAGTTCTGATAATGTTAACATTAAAAATCGTCTTGATTTCATTCACGCAATTCTCGTTCAGCAGTCGGGTAGTTAGGACATGCACATCATCAGTAGTTTTGGTTTGACGTCTGAGCCGTTTGTGTATCAATGTCTCATTAATGATTATAGATAATCATTCAACTTTTCATTACAAATTAGTTATTGGTCGACAGAGATTATGTCTCATAAATCATACAATCATATGTATTTTTGAATTTATATAGTTATACTATCTGTACACGTAGAGTTTTATATATATATATATATATATATATATATATATATATATATATATATATATATATATACTAGACGAGTACTCGTGCATAGCAACAGGATTTTATAACGACAAATAGTTTATTGATAAAAAAAGTTTATAGGTTATAAATGGAAAAAAAAAAAAAAAAAAATTATAGGTTATAAATGAAACCCGGTTCGACCCGGGTAATTCAATTACTTGAACCGTTCTGGTCGAAAAATTGGTCGATTTAAACCGGGTTAACTTGCTGGGTTGGGTCGAAAACGGGTCAAATTAAACCGGTTCAACCCGTCGGGTTTGAAGCATCCCGGGTCAACCCGGTTTGTGATTTGTATTAATTGTTTTAATTGGTTGTATTTAATTTGGCAGATATGTTTTTAATTGGTTGTACAATGTGAATAAATCATTGTATTTTTAAGTAATGGGTGTTTTAATAAGAGTATTAATTACATTTCATAATTTTCTTTAATAAGATTTTTCAACATTTCACATTACTTGACTTTTCACTTTTCCACTTTTTCACTTTGACCATTTTTCCTTTATATATATATATATATATATATATATATATATATATATATATATATATATATATATATATGTGTGTGTTAATATCGATTAATATTTTGTATGATCTTGAATAAAATATGGGGTTTTGTTAACAACAGCCTTAAGGGTTGTCGTTAAGCAAATAATTTTCATTACAATATCTCTTTTGAATGATTCTTATTTGATGATAATCTCGCAAAAAGTGAAGAAAATCCCGAAAATATTACATATACTGGTGAGTGCTTATTTACTCACCATTTTATGGCCAATTACCTTCCCAAAATGACTATTTAAGCTAATAAATGCCAAGGAAACATGTGTTTTTGTGTTTGTGATATGCAGGTACGGATATTTTACAAAATAACGGAAATCACACAATAACCGGTAAAACCGAGCACGAGAGTTGAAGATGTCAAAAAGTCAAAGCCGGGAATCCAAGAATCAATTTCAGTCCTCTATCTACTTAGACTTGGCAAGAATAGTCCCTGGAATATATTTTTGAAGAAAGTCTAGTTCAGCCCTTGAAGTTTCAGAAAGTTACATATATGGTCCTTATAATATTTCATTACCAAAATCTGAAAGTAAAACTAGGCCTGGTCCATGCTTATATTTAGCCTTGGCCCAAATTTACTAAAACCCAAAGCCCAATCATTTTATTTTATCCGAGCCCACTCCATAATTCCTCGGTCAAAGAAGTCAACACCAACGATAATAAAATCAAAACGTGCCTTTTATTTTTCCCCAAATTCCCTCAAACCCAGAATCTCCAAATTCGTATGAACCCTAGCCACCAATTTTCTCAATTGGCTCGAACCACTTTGAGCCACACTTATTAGGCTATTAAATGCCAATCATTGGCCCTTATAGAAGGTACCTCACGTGATAGGAACGTGTCAGAAGGAATAATCAGATGCTACTAGTACACATGACTGCTAATGATTGGGTGAGGCGTGTCATTCCTCTCCTTGGATTCTGCTGAGTCACATGTCAGAGAATGAGGCACTCGAATGGGACATGTGGTGGCTACTCATTGGTCGATACACATCATTTACTTTGATCCAAGGGCTGAGGAATGATCAAAGAAGCACAAAGTTCATCTAAAGGCTGAAATGAGAAGAGAGAAAGCACAGAGTTGCTCGGATTGCCAGCGTGGATTCAGACCCTTACCCTCTCTCATGTTCTATAAATAGGTGTCCATTTTAAGCTCATGTGTGTAATTTTTAGTGTAGGGTTATGCTGTTAAATTTCCATTGTAACTAGCTTAGTTATTGTAATCTTCAATTTAGTTTTTAATAAAAAGAATTTTTAGTTAACTGATCTGTTATTTTAGCTTAATCATTTTTACTTAATTGCTTATTCTAATTTCTCTTCATATAGTTTTAAATCTGTAATTTTAGTTCAATTACTCAATTAGCATTCAAACTTATATTTTCACACAAAAAAATATATAATAATAATAATAATAATAATAATAATAATAATAATAATAATAATAATAATAATAATAATAATAATAATAATAATAATAATAATAATAATAATAATAATAATAATAAAATAAAAGATAATAAAAAATATCCAGAAAATTATAAAAAATGTTGCAAAATAGTTTTTCAGTTCTTCAATAAGCTGATTACAGCTTATATACAACACATTCAAGCTTTGTAGCTTGTAGTGTGAGTTGTACTGTTCCATTAATAGAGTTAGAAATCGATAGTTGCTGAGGAAGATTTATTTGATAAGCAATGTCAGAAAGGGAAGGACATGCCTATCTAAAAGATAGGCAAGCATAGTGAATCCTCCTCAATTGTTGCTGAGGAGGAGTTACTTTGTAAGTAATTTCTATTTTTGTAATTCCACTAAATTTTTAGATTAAATTTGGTTAATGCTTGTGTAGTTTAATTGTACTGATTTGGTTTTAGTGTAACTGATAATATTAGATCTAGTGTAGTGATAGTTTTATGCTTGTTTCATTATCTGTCTAATTGAGTATTGTTGAATTGAGTTTGATTTTGAGTTTGAGTTCATTTGACAGCTTGGTGATAAGTACTGTTTGATTGAGTTTTGTAGTTGGTAGCTAAGTAATTGTGGTAATATTCTGATAGTTTGGATCTGAGTTTGCATTCTCATTTGAATTTGAATAATTGAAAGTTGAGTGTGTGGATCTGAGGTTTAAACTGGTTTGAAAGTTGATTCACTGTTTCATTAGAAATTTGCTTTCAAAGTTGTTCTGACTGATCTGTGGATTTCTGATCTGAGTTGTGCACATCTGTCATAATAAGAGTGTTTGGTTTAAATCAGTTTTGCTTACTCTAGTTGTTTTACTGCTTGTTTTTCTGCATCATTAGTCTACTTAGGTCATAATAGAGTTAGGTTAATCATATAAATTGCATCCTTAATTCAGATTAGTCATAATTACATTATAGTCTTAATTGTGTCTGCATATGTATATGAATGAGCCTGCTATTGGATAACTGATTTCATTATGAGGTTGTTTTTGTGTTTTCAAAGTTTAAACACCATTATCACATACCTGGGAATAGAATCTAGCTGCTCAATTTGGATTTAGTCAAAGAAGTTTTACTAATAAAAAGTCAATATTCCAACTGTCCAATAGTTTTTAGCTGCTGATCTCAGGTTCTTTTATTTGTTTATAGCTTGACATCTAGGTGATTTTAGAAATTCAGTAAGTCAGTAGAGGTTTTGCTACCCTAAGCTTTTAATTCTGAGCTTTATCTGTCAGCTTATTTTACTCATTAGTCGTGTGGTTTGAATTTAGGATCTGTTGAATTTGTGAATTTGTAGGGCTGCTCTTGTGTATTGAGTTGATAGCTGTGTTAATTTGCTTGTTTCTGAGTACTTTGGATAACTGAATTGATTGTGGATCTGTCTGCTGCTTTATTGCTTATGATATGAGCTTGTATTGTAAGCTTATTCATAGCTTATTGCTATTGTTTTGAACTTCTGTGAATTCTGAGCTCATAATTGATCATATCTTGCATTTCTTGAGTACTTAGCTTCATTCTCAGTCAGTATTCAAAGTTTCAAAAGGATTTGATCTCAAGTGCTTATAATTAAGCACTTGAGATAAGCAGTTTTCTTTAACTAAGCAGTTCAATAGCTTATTTTTCTTTCAAAATTTTATTTTAAGTTCTTTTTATTATTCTAGAATTTCTGGAATTTTTCCAGATTTTTCCAACCATTTTTACTATTTTTATTAATTTCTTTTGATTATTTTCAATTTTTAAATAGTTTTTATTTACCAAAAATCAATAAAAATTTAAAAAAGGTTCTGAAAAATACAAAAATAATTTTATAATTTCTTTTATAATATTTTAGAATTTTTAGAATTTAATTTTCATTTTTCCAATTTGTTTTTCTATTTTTCTCTATTTTTAATTCATTTTTAATTCTAAAAATACAAAATTAATTCTAGAAAATAAATAAAAACTCAAAAAAATATTTTTCTTTTTCTTAAAATTCTTTTTATTAGTTTTAAATTTTTAGAAAATATTTCCAAGTTCGTAGGATCATTTTTCGTAATACGTTACGTTTTAATTTTTACGGTTGCGTTTCCGTTTTTACGTTTTTCAATTCGGTGCATAGTTAGCTTGTAATCTTCGCATATTTCATACTTGTTTGTGATTACTTGAACTATTTGATTGCTATTTCTCATTTTCTCACTTTACAATTCACGATTTCACGAATCGATATTCTCGATTCCATTCGCCTTCGTTGGAAAACAACTCGGGTGATCCGTATTTTACGCGGATAACTTCGATACTATACTATAATTATTATAATTGGTTTTCACACGAATCAATTTTTGGCGCCGTTGCCGGGGAAGGCCGAAGTGAATTTTTGAATAATCGTTTTGAAAAATCGTGTTTTGTTAAGCCTTCCTCTACTTTGTATATATATATATATCTATAAAAATTGAAAAAACAAAAACACTTTTCCTAAAGTGTTTACAAAATACCAAAAAAAAAATAATAATAAAAGTTACAGCCTCGACTCGATCGAAAGAAAGGGCGTTGTAAACCAAATAAGTCTCGCAATATAACAAAAACGTAATTTAGTTGTTTATCGGACTATTTCAATTACTACAACCGAATAAGCGGGAAATACGGATAGCTAAGACATTAAATTGCTAGCTGAAGAGAGATCCATTCTTCTCTCCCGTCCCGTCGCGCGTGGTTTTGAAAGAAACGATTTTCGATTAACGTTACGTTTTAAGAAAAGAAAAACAAAAGAAATAATAAGTTTTTGTGAAAAATAAAAAAAAAAAAAAAAAAAACAAAACAAAAAGATTTTCTTTTCTCTTTTCTTTTTCATTTTCTTTTTTATTTTGTTCGTGGTGTATGCACACCCGATCTTCGTTTGAGAGTCTCACGTCTCCGTTCTCTAACCCCGAGTGGGTTTTACGACATACTAGTCGGGTTCATTTCCTTGACGAGGAGGAGATGAACCAAAACGAACACAACGGACCCCCGCCGATGGGTGGTCCGCAGCACAATGTTATCCCACCGATGGGACAACAACCGGCATTCGATCCGCGTCCGATGGAAGAACAACTCCAATCACCATTTAACGGTGTGAGGAGGGCAATTGTGATTCCGGACATCAATGCCAATTTTGAGATTAATCACGGATTACTCAATTTGATCACGGGTATATCATTTCACGGGTTTGATAACGAAGACGCCTATGCACACATCCGAAATTTCACCGACATCGCTGAGACGATTAGAATGAACCAAGTGCCTCACGATGTGGTGAAATTGAAGTTGTTTCCTTTCTCCTTAAAAGGAGCAGCCCGGACTTGGCTGGAAAAGGAACCGCCTAATTCAATTCACACTTGGAATGACCTTGCTTCCAAGTTTGTGAATCATTTCTATCCTCCCTCTAAAACTTCTAATCTCCGTTCCCAAATCTTTCGATTCCAACAAGCTTTTGATGAATCGTTTAGTGAAGCTTGGGATCGTTTCAAAGATTTGTTGGAAAAATGTCCTAACCATGGGTTCACCGACCTTCAGCAGATTGATACTTTTTATAATGGGTTGTTTTATATTGATCAAGATTCACTCAATTCTGTTGCGGGTGGTAACTTGTTGGCTAGGAATACAAATGATGCCTTCACGATAATTAAAAATAAGGCTCGTGTTAGAATGTCGAGAAATAAGCTTCCAATGCCCAGTAATGAGAAAAATAATGATGAAGTAAAAAGTATGATTTTGGCCTTAACAAAGAAAGTCGATGCAATTTCTATGGAAAAATCAAGTCAACAAGTCAATGTCGTTAATCAAGGTTGTACTACTTGTGGTGGTCCACACCCGTATTATGAATGTCCGACGACCAGCTCTTTTGCTCAAGAAAACGTGTATGATGCGAATATGGGTGGCAACGGTTACCCACCTTTTCAAAGAGACCGTAATCTCCTCAGCTACCGTCCGAGCCAACATCATGGACCACCCGGGTTTAATCAACCTAATCAAGTGAATCAGAATAACAATGTGCAAAACCGGAATCATCAATTCAATAACAATCAAATTCACAACCGTGGAAATAATGGTTTTCAAGGACAAAATCAGAATTTTCAACAAAATCAAAACCGGGGAAATTTTCAACAAGGCCCGCCTCAAGGGAATAATTTTCAAAACAATGGCAATTTTCAAAACCGTGGGCAAAGTTTTAATAATCAAAATCAAACTGCTGTTCCAAATCCGTCGCCCACGGAAGATTTGATTAAGCAATTGATTCAAAACCAACAAGCTTTTATGACAAAACAAGAGGAAACAACAAGGTTGTTAGCTAATCAAATCAATGATCTTAACAAACGTTTAAATGATCGACCCTCGGGCTCTGGAACTTTGCCTAGCAACACGATCGCTAACCCGAGGGGCGATGCTAAAGCGATCATTACGAGGAGTGGTGTTACTTACGATGGACCAACGGCTCCGACTACTTCTTCTTCTCTACCTCCCAAGGTAGTCGTCCGTGAACCCGAGGTGACAACGGATACGAAAATTCCTAGTAATAATGGAAGGACCGAGAACATCCAACCTCTGGTGGTCCCAACGTCTAAAGGAAAAGAAAAGGTCGTTAATGATAATGAAAATGAAACACCCGTCAAAACAAAGTTGCCATATCCGTCACGCCTAAATGAACAAAAGCACCGCGAGAAGGATAAAAACCAAATGGAGAAGTTTTATCAGATTTTTCAAGAATTACATTTTGATATAAGTCTCGCGGATGCTATACTTTTGATGCCTAAATTTGCTTCGATGCTAAAAGGTCTTTTAAATAATAAAGAAAAACTTTTTGAAATGTCGAGAACCCAAATGAACGAGAATTGCTCAGTGGTTCTTCTTAAAAAGCTACCCGAAAAGCTTGAAGACCCTGGCAAGTTTCTTATACCATGTAATTTTCCGGGTATGGTTCAATGCTTCGCCTTGGCCGATCTTGGTGCTAGCATTAACCTTATGCCGTTGTCGATTTGGAAAAAGTTGTCTCTTCCTAACTTGACACCGACGTTTATGACCCTCGAGCTTGCCGACCGATCTACGTCTCGTCCAATTGGCATAGCTGAGGATATTTTTGTCAATGTTGGGAAATTTCATTTCCCTGCGGATTTTGTGGTTGTTGATTTCGATGCTAATCCACGGGTTCCTCTCATTCTCGGGAGAGGTTTCCTAAGGACCGGTCGTGCCTTAATTGATGTTTATGACGAGGAGATTACTTTACGTGTTGGAAACGAAGCCGTCACTTTTAACCTTGATCAAACCGCGAGATACTCCTCCGATTACGATGTTTCTTCTGTCAACCGTATTGATGTTATTGATGAACTTACGGAGGAGTATGCTCAAGAATTTCTTGGTTTTACCGATAATGCTTCGAGTGGCAATCCCACTCATTCTTTTGAACCGATCGTCTCCGATTCTTCCCCTTCCCTCACTCCGTTTGAGGGAAGTGATCTCGCTTGGGAAGAAATCAATGCTTGTCTTGCAAATGAATCATTTTCACCGGAATTTGATAATAACAACTTTGATCCGGAAGGGGACATTTTACTAATTGAAAAATTGTTAAATGAAAAACCGATTGTTTCTTCCCCTTCGGTTGATTTAAAAATGGCAGACGTAAAAGAAGTAAAGCCGTCTATTGAGAATCCTCCGGAGCTCGAGCTCAAGGATTTGCCTCCTCATCTCGAATACGCATACTTGGAAAAAAATGAAAAATTACCGGTTATAATATCTAAAGGTTTAAAAGATGAGGAGAAGACACGACTCTTAGATGTGCTTCGGAAGCATAAAAGTGCGATTGCTTGGCAAATATCCGACATTAAGGGAATCGACCCTCGATTTTGTACTCATAAGATTCTTCTCGAGGATAATCACAAAGCTTCCGTTCAGCAACAACGAAGGGTTAATCCACAAATCCATGAAGTGATCAAAAAGGAAGTTATAAAACTCCTTGACGCTGGAATGATTTATCCAATCTCGGATAGTTCATGGGTTAGTCCGGTTCATTGTGTGCCAAAGAAGGGCGGAATCACTGTTGTGAAGAATGACGATAATGAGCTTATACCGACTCGACTTGTGACCGGATGGAGAGTTTGTATCGACTATCGAAAATTGAATGATGCGACACGTAGGACCAGATGCTTGAACGTTTAGCGGGAAATGAGTTCTATTGTTTTCTCGATGGCTTTTCAGGGTACTTTCAAATTCCCATTGATCCCCAGGATCAAGAAAAGACCACTTTTACTTGCCCGTATGGAACATTTGCCTATCGTAGAATGCCCTTTGGCTTATGTAACGCTCCAGACACGTTTCAACGGTGTATGATGGCCATTTTTTCGGATATGATTGAAAAAACCATGGAAGTGTTCATGGACGACTTCTCCGTCTATGGAGATTCTTTCGACTCTTGCCTTTCCCATTTGGAAAATATGCTAGTTCGGTGTGAAAACACTAATTTAGTTCTAAATTGGGAAAAGTGCCACTTCATGGTTAAAGAGGGAATAGTCCTCGGCCATAAGATATCCAAATCTGGGATTGAGGTGGATCGGGCAAAAGTCGATGTTATTGCTAAATTACCACACCCGACTACCGTCAAAGGAATCCGAAGTTTCCTTGGTCATGCCGGCTTTTACCGACGTTTTATTCAAGACTTCTCCAAGATAGCCCGGCCTCTGACCCACCTTTTAGAAAAAGATGCTCCGTTTATCTTCTCAAATGAATACATCGAAGCATTCAATGTTCTTAAAAAGAAGTTAACGGAGGCTCTCGTCTTAATTGCCCCCGATTGGGACTTGCCCTTCGAGCTAATGTGCGATGCTAGCGATTATGCCATTGGTGCAGTTCTGGGGCAACGTAAGAACAAGTATTTTCAGCCGATACACTATGCAAGCAAGACCATGAATGACGCCCAACATCATTACACTACCACCGAAAAGGAGATGTTGGCGGTCGTCTATGCTTTTGAGAAATTTAGGTCTTATTTGCTTCTTAAAAAGTGCATAGTGTATACGGACCATTCAGCCCTAAAGTACTTAATGGCTAAGCAAGATGCGAAGCCACGTTTAATGCGGTGGGTTCTTTTGCTCCAAGAATTCAAAGTTGAAATTTGAGACAAGAAAGGAGATGAGAATCTTGCTGCCGATCACCTTTCTAGACTTGAGAACCCCCATCAAAGTGCTCTCGAGAAAAAGGAAATTAACGATGTTTTTCCTCTCGAGACACTTGGGAGTGTGACCAAAACTTACCAAAGTACCCCATGGTTCGCCGATTTTGTGAATTACCATGCGGGGAATTTCATTAGGAAAGGGATGTCGTCCCAGCAGAAGAAGAAATTCTACAAAGATGTACAACATTATTTTTGGGACGACCCTTACTTGTTCAAAGTCTGTGCTGATCAAGTGATCCGGCGGTGTGTTCACGGTACGGATGCCGTTGAAATACTTAAGGCATGTCATAGTAGACCCACGAGGGGACACCATGGTGCCAATTTCACCGCTAAGAAGGTTTTCGATTCCGGCTTTTATTGGCCGACGATATATCGGGATGCCCATGAATTGGTGAAAACATGTGATTCTTTCCAACGTCAAGGGAAAATCTCTCAAAAAGATGAAATGCCGCAAAATGCGATTCAAGTTTGTGAGATCTTCGACGTCTGGGGCATCGATTTCATGGGGCCATTCCCGTCGTCTAGGGGTAACAAGTATATCCTCGTGGCCGTCGATTACTTATCAAAATGGGTTGAAGCGAAGGTGCTCCCCACCAATGACGCCCGAGTGGTTGTTAAGTTTTTGAAAAGTCTCTTTGCCCGATTTGGTGCACCTCGAGCCATCATAAGCGATCGTGGGACCCATTTTTGCAATGATCAATTTGCGAAAGTTATGCTAAAATATGGTGTCACACATCGTCTTTCCACGGCTTATCATCCACAAACGAGTGGTCAAGTTGAGGTCTCCAATCGTGGTTTAAAACGTATACTTGAAAGGACCGTAGGTGAACATCGTGCCTCTTGGGCCGACAAATTAGAAGATGCACTATGGGCTTTCCGGACCGCTTATAAGACCCCAATTGGGTGTACACCATATAAGCTGGTTTACGGG
Organism: Artemisia argyi; assembly: GCA_030686995.1. NCBI lineage: Eukaryota > Viridiplantae > Streptophyta > Magnoliopsida > Asterales > Asteraceae > Artemisia > Artemisia argyi. The sequence goes on along the minus strand of CM060697.1, from coordinate 141,759,535 downwards.
AAAGCTTGTCATTTGCCCATTGAACTAGAGCACAAAGCCTACTGGGCCTTAAAACATGCCAACTTTGACTTGAAAACCGCGGGTGATCACAGAAAAATTCAATTGAATGAGTTAGTAGAACTCCGTGATCAAGCTTACGAGAATTCTTTGATTTATAAAGAGAAAACAAAAAGACTTCATGATGCCAAGATCAAAGACCGCGTTTTTAACGTTGGTGATCAAGTGCTACTTTTCAATTCTCGGTTAAAGATATTCTCGGGTAAGCTTAAAACCCGTTGGTCTGGACCATTCACAATAACCCAAGTTTTCCCTTATGGAACCATTGAGTTAGCTCAACAAGATGGTCCCAATTTTAAGGTGAATGGTCATAGGTTGAAACATTATTTTGGAGGGGATGTATCGACTATGGTAGTCCCGGATCTCCAAACTTTCCCCAAGGACAATTGAATTCGGGGATCGAGTCAAGCTCATGTGACTCGGTGAACAAAAACAAGCGCTTCGTGGGTGGCAACCCATGCTTATCCAATTTCATCTTCTTATATTTCTATTTTCTAACACCTAATGTGAGGAGGGGGTGCCTCTTCTACTCTTGTGTTTCGTGGTTGTTTGTGATGATTGTTCAGGATTGTCCATGATTTATGATGACTCTCGTGCTCGTTATAATTGGAGTCTCATTCATCGGTGCTATTTGGAAATCATATATCCGTTAAATCTTATCGACTAACGTTTTCTTTGGCATAATTAATAAACGGCTTAGAATTTTGTTAGGATTACCTTAACCCGTAAAACATTGAGGACAATGTTTCGTTTTAGTCGGGGGGAGGGTGAATCTTCGATTCGATTTTGACCTTGCATTTTTCACAAAAGTCGTGCACTCTTGCAACTCCGTTTTTCCACAAAAATAAAAAATTGAAAAAAATTGAAAAATTTCAAAAAATTTGAGAAAAATTTTGATGAAAATGTCATGAAAAAGTACAAAAAGATGAGAAAAAGTTGAAAAAGTTGTGCAAAAATATAATAAAGTTTGAATAAGTGTTTTGACACCTTGTTGACTTTCTTGCTGGCGAGAGTAGGAATAAATATTTTGACTTGACCGGGCGTGTTGAGCCCTAGCTTGTTCCCTTAACCAATGATGATCACATAAGCTTGTGCTAGTTTTGTACACAAGGAGCTATAAAATGCGAATTCTTTCTTAAGAATCTGCAAGTTCCCGTACTTTACTTTATACATGCGCAACTTAAAAGCTTTCGCTAGTCTTTTACATCTGGAGCTAGAAAACGCGAATTCTTCTTCTAGAATTTGCAAGTTTTCGTAACTGACTTTATATATGCGTGGCTGATTATCGGCTAAGTATTCGCGGGTTTCATTATTTGGAATCTTAAATTGCGAAGAGCGAGAAATGATAGAGTTTATTTAGAAGTTAGATGCTAAACGTGGAGTAGTGGTTCTCTTTAGAGCTCATGAGAGGTATTTGTGGCTTTTTACTCCCATCAGAAACGTCACCAATATATAATAGATGTTCTAGGTTAATTAGTGGTATTTAAGTTTGAATAATATTTAGTTCTTTGTTTTCTTAAGAGAATTTTTGCTTTAGAAATTGGGTACATATCAAGGAACATCAAAAATAAGAGCAAAAGTGAAAAAATCAAAAGTCAAAAGTTGATTATCTATGTGGTTTTGGAGCTACCCGTTAAGCTTCCATTGTTGTTAGAAAAAAGTCAAGAAAGAAAAAGAAAAAATGAAAAATATGAGAAAAGTATGAAAAAAGTGAAAAGTAAAAAAATAAGAGTTGAAAGTTATGTTGAATAAAGAGCTATGTATGTATCAATAAGTTGTTGGCGCGTGAGGTGCATGTGATACGTGATTAGTAATCAGTCACATGAGGTGCACGTGATCGTACTCCGCAACTTATATTCTTGATATTGTATGTACCCCTCATTCCTTGAAATGGACCGAATTTCTATTGCAGTGGTTCTTAAGAGAAAATGAATAATTACTTATCGTTTTAACTGAGGTATCACTATCGGACTTAAAAATTATCGAAACGAGAAAATATGAAGCAATTCATTTATCAACAAAATAAAATATTGAGATACAAAACCAAGGAAGGTATGTTTTAATTGGTTGTATTTAATTTGGCAGATATGTTTTTAATTGGTTGTACAATGTGAATAAATCATTGTACTTTTAAGTAATGGGTGTTTTAATAAGAGTATTAATTACATTTCATAATTTTCTTTAATAAGATTTTTCAACATTTCACATTACTTGACTTTTCACTTTTCCACTTTTTCACTTTTACCATTTTTCTTTTATATATAGTATATATATATATATATATATATATATATATATATATATATATATATATATATATATATATATATATATATATATTTTATTATGTGTTAATATCGATTAATATTTTGTATGATCTTGAATAAAATATGGGGTTTTGTTAACAACAGCCCTAAGGGTTGTCGTTAAGCAAATAATTTTCATTACAATATCTCTTTTGAATGATTCTTATTTGATGATAATCTCGAAAAAAGTGAAGAAAATCCCGAAAATATTACATATACTGGTGAGTGCTTATTTACTCAACATTTTATGGCCAATTACCTTCCCAAAACGACTATTTAAGCTAACAAATGCCAAGGAAACAAGTGTTTTTGTGTTTGTGATATGCAGGTACGGATATTTTACAAAATAACGGAAATCACACAATAACCGGTAAAACCGAGCACGAGAGTTGAAGATGTCAAAAAGTCAAAGCCGGGAATCCAAGAATCAATTTCAGTCCTCTATCTACTCAGACTTGGCAAGAATAGTCCCTGGAATATATTTTTGAAGAAAGTCTAGTTCAGCCCTTGAAGTTTCAGAAAGTTACATATATGGTCCTTATAATATTTCATTACCAAAATCTGAAAGTAAAACTAGGCCTGGTCCATGCTTATATTTAGCCTTGGCCCAAATTTACTAAAACCCAAAGCCCAATCATTTTATTTTATCCGAGCCCACTCCATAATTCCTCGGTCAAAGAAGTCAACACCAAAGATAATAAAATCAAAACGTGCCTTTTATTTTTCCCCAAATTCCCTCAAACCCAGAATCTCCAAATTCGTATGAACCCTAGCCACCAATTTTCTCAATTGGCTCGAACCACTTTGAGCCACACTTATTAGGCTATTAAATGCCAATCATTGGCCCTTCTAGAAGGTACCTCACGTGATAGGAACGTGTCAGAAGGAATAATCAGATGCTACTAGTACACATGGCTGCTAATGATTGGGTGAGGCGTGTCATTCCTCTCCTTGGATTCTGCTGAGTCACATGTCAGAGAATGAGGCACTCGAATGGGACATGTGGTGGCTACTCATTGGTCGATACACATCATTTACTTTGATCCAAGGGCTGAGGAATGATCAAAGAAGCACAAAGTTCATCTAAAGGCTGAAATGAGAAGAGAGAAAGCACAGAGTTGCTCGGATTGCCAGCGTGGATTCAGACCCTTACCCTCTCTCATGTTCTATAAATAGGTGTCCATTTTAAGCTCATGTGTGTAATTTTTAGTGTAGGGTTATGCTGTTAAATTTCCATTGTAACTAGCTTAGTTATTGTAATCTTCAATTTAGTTTTTAATAAAAAGAATTTTTAGTTAACTGATCTGTTATTTTAGCTTAATCATTTTTACTTAATTGCTTATTCTAATTTCTCTTCATATAGTTTTAAATCTGTAATTTTAGTTCAATTACTCAATTAGCATTCAAACTTATATTTTCACACAAAAAAAAATATAATAATAATAATAATAATAATAATAATAATAATAATAATAATAATAATAATAATAATAATAATAATAATAATAATAATAATAATAATAATAATAATAATAATAATAAAATAAAAGATAATAAAAAATATCCAGAAAATTATAAAAAATGTTGCAAAATAGTTTTTCAGTTCTTCAATAAGCTGATTACAGCTTATATACAACACATTCAAGCTTTGTAGCTTGTAGTGTGAGTTGTACTGTTCCATTAATAGAGTTAGAAATCGATAGTTGCTGAGGAAGATTTATTTGATAAGCAATGTCAGAAAGGGAAGGACATGCCTATCTAAAAGATAGGCAAGCATAGTGAATCCTCCTCAATTGTTGCTGAGGAGGAGTTACTTTGTAAGTAATTTCTATTTTTGTAATTTCACTAAATTTTTAGATTAAATTTGGTTAATGCTTGTGTAGTTTAATTGTACTGATTTGGTTTTAGTGTAACTGATAATATTAGATCTAGTGTAGTGATAGTTTTATGCTTGTTTCATTATCTGTCTAATTGAGTATTGTTGAATTGAGTTTGATTTTGAGTTTGAGTTCATTTGACAGCTTGGTGATAAGTACTGTTTGATTGAGTTTTGTAGTTGGTAGCTAAGTAATTGTGGTAATATTCTGATAGTTTGGATCTGAGTTTGCATTCTCATTTGAATTTGAATAATTGAAAGTTGAGTGTGTGGATCTGAGGTTTAAACTGGTTTGAAAGTTGATTCACTGTTTCATTAGAAATTTGCTTTCAAAGTTGTTCTGACTGATCTGTGGATTTCTGATCTGAGTTGTGCACATCTGTCATAATAAGAGTGTTTGGTTTAAATCAGTTTTGCTTACTCTAGTTGTTTTACTGCTTGTTTTTCTGCATCATTAGTCTACTTAGGTCATAATAGAGTTAGGTTAATCATATAAATTGCATCCTTAATTCAGATTAGTCATAATTGCATTATAGTCTTAATTGTGTCTGCATATGTATATGAATGAGCCTGCTATTGGATAACTGATTTCATTATGAGGTTGTTTTTGTGTTTTCAAAGTTTAAACACCATTATCACATACCTGGGAATAGAATCTAGCTGCTCAATTTGGATTTAGTCAAAGAAGTTTTACTAATAAAAAGTCAATATTCCAACTGTCCAATAGTTTTTAGCTGCTGATCTCAGGTTCTTTTATTTGTTTATAGCTTGACATCTAGGTGATTTTAGAAATTCAGTAAGTCAGTAGAGGTTTTGCTACCCTAAGCTTTTAATTCTGAGCTTTATCTGTCAGCTTATTTTACTCATTAGTCGTGTGGTTTGAATTTAGGATCTGTTGAATTTGTGAATTTGTAGGGCTGCTCTTGTGTATTGAGTTGATAGCTGTGTTAATTTGCTTGTTTCTGAGTACTTTGGATAACTGAATTGATTGTGGATCTGTCTGCTGCTTTATTGCTTATGATATGAGCTTGTATTGTAAGCTTATTCATAGCTTATTGCTATTGTTTTGAACTTCTGTGAATTCTGAGCTCATAATTGATCATATCTTGCATTTCTTGAGTACTTAGCTTCATTCTCAGTCAGTATTCAAAGTTTCAAAAGGATTTGATCTCAAGTGCTTATAATTAAGCACTTGAGATAAGCAGTTTTCTTTAACTAAGCAGTTCAATAGCTTATTTTTCTTTCAAAATTTTATTTTAAGTTCTTTTTATTATTCTAGAATTTCTGGAATTTTTCCAGATTTTTCCAACCATTTTTACTATTTTTATTAATTTCTTTTGATTATTTTCAATTTTTAAATAGTTTTTATTTACCAAAAATCAATAAAAAATTAAAAAAGGTTCTGAAAAATACAAAAATAATTTTATAATTTCTTTTATAATATTTTAGAATTTTTAGAATTTAATTTTCATTTTTCCAATTTGTTTTCTAATTTTCTCTATTTTTAATTCATTTTTAATTCCAAAAATACAAAATTAATTCTAGAAAATAAATAAAAACTCAAAAAAATATTTTTCTTTTTCTTAAAATTCTTTTTATTAGTTTTAAATTTTTAGAAAATATTTCCAAGTTCGTAGGATCATTTTTCGTAATACATTACGTTTTAATTTTTACGGTTGCGTTTCCGTTTTTACGTTTTTCAATTCGGTGCATAGTTAGCTTGTAATCTTTGCATATTTCATACTTGTTTGTGATTACTTGAACTATTTGATTGCTATTTCTCATTTTCTCACTTTACAATTCACGATTTCACGAATCGATATTCTCGATTCCATTCGCCTTCGTTGGAAAACGACTCGGGTGATCCGTATTTTACGCGGATCACTTCGATACTATACTATAATTATTATAATTGGTTTTCACACGAATCATATATAATTAATGATTGATTGTGATTGGATTAATTATATTATTACAAAAAATTGTAATCAAACAAAGCATCTTAATGATAACCTTTACGGCTGCTGTTAGCAAAACCTTAAAATATGTGTTGATCTTATATGTAAAATCTCGTCTGTTTATTTTGAACTCACACTTTCCCGTGAGGTCGTGCCCTTATTTTAATATTTATATTCCTCTTGATTATAACTTAAGCCGTATTTGATTTTTAAACTCGCGCGGTAGGTTAAACTTGTAAAGTGGAATAACATGAGTGTATTAAATGCGGGTAGTTTTAAAAGAACACCTTTCTGGATATTTTTACTTAATCACATAAAAAGAAATAGCATGAGTCGTTCGTATATATAATCTCGTGTATTTATTTACATGTTACAGAAACTCATGTTTTTCTTTTTATATTTATAATTCTATGTAAATACATTAATTTAATATATACCGATAATAAAATTTATAAATAACAACATATTGTTGTATTTGTTTTAATATAAAATCTAAAGTCTAAGTAGTAGAAACTATAAAGTCTAGGTAATATTTATTAGATTCATAAAGTAATTAAAAAATATGAAATAAGTATAATTAAGTTCATATAATTTATTTAAAATTTAACACCTGAAGTTTTATTTTTACTAATTAAGTTTTTATTTAAAATTTATAAGTATAAGAACGGGATTGTTTTGCTTTGTAATATTATAAAATAGTACAATTCTAGTAAGTGTATTTTTTACTAAAAGGATTATATTTTGGAAGTAAACATTAATATGAAGTGGACAAAGTAATATTGATCCTTTTATGAATTTTTGATCCGTAAAAGGGTATTTTACAAATAGGTAACAAACTTTCAAAAAATTTCAATATTAGGTATTTACTATCAAAAATACTATGTTAAGTAATGAAACTTTAATCTTTGTTCAATGTTAGGTAATATTAGGTATTTTTGCTACTTGTGACCTATTAAACCGGTAAGTTTAAGGGTATATTTGTCCTTTCATGTGTTTTAATAAGGAAACTCATCTTTCTCATCCCACCATCACCAAAACCCAGATCCCACCATCATCAAAATGAAAACTGAAGCCCAGATCCCTAAATCAAACTTAAATCCAAACATAAACCTTAAACCAAAATCGAAATTCAAAACCTAAACCCTAAATCAAAACTTAAATCCGAACCAAACCCATGAATCGAGTTCATTCAAATAAGAGTTCATATTAGATACATATATCCACATTATCATGCCTTGGTAAGTGATGAAGATGCCACTGAGCGTGCTATCTTTGCTGATGTAGACATAAATATACTTTTGTTATTTATGTAGATAGGTATTTGATTTTGTGTACGCCAGATTTGTTGCGGTGGTATTTTGATGAAAGTGGCAACGCTTGGACGAATACAAGCAGTGGTGTGACGGGATCTGTGGTGGCGCCGATTGGATGAAGATATGGTGATGGGATCTGTAGGAAGTTTTCTGGTGGTGTCGATTAGATGCCAAGAAATATAAGTTTAATTCCATATTCCTCTCATCTTATGTTTTGGAATCTTTTATTCATTTTGATGGCCTGGTAATGTGGCTGAATTTGATGGCCTGGTATGTATCTTTCTAAAAAAATAAATTAGTGTGTAGCATCAATATTAATGAACGATTCAATCTGGTTGTATTCGTGTAATGATGTGGTCGAGATGGTACAGACCTTGTGTATTTGGTTTTTTGAGCAGTGGGTTTTGAAATATTTAGTTGTGTATTTGAGCAGTGGTTGAAGATGGAGTGGATGTCACACCCCGCAAAGGCGGAAACTCGAGGTGTAACAAGAAATGGAATCGTCATAACACATGGTAATAGCAATAGAGAATACACTAAGTGAAACAACATCAAATGTCATGACGACTCCTGAACAAGCATGGAACTTGTATCGAGGATAGTCGGAACATAACAACATAATCATATAATAACAAAGAGTCTCCCAAAATGGGTAAAAATATACCAAACAAAGTCATGATATCCAATACTAGAAACAAAGTCTCAAAAGCCATAAAAGTAGTCCATAAAGATAAATGCCTAAGGTCTCTCGCTAAACCATGCAAGTAATCAACTCCTTAAGCAGTCTTATTCTCTTCACTTGAAAATGATACTCGAAAATGTCAACATAATGTTGATGAGTTCGTAGGTTTAAAGTAAATAAAACTAGGTTGCCATGCATAGGTGTTTAGGACAAGTGTGCATATAATGAAATAGCATAGGGCAAGTAGCACAATATGAATCCTCCCAAATAACCATCATAACACTCTTCATCTCCGAAAATGAGTATAACATGCAAGCCTACCAGCTGGAGCTAATACATGAGATAAGATCACACAGATATATGTCAAGTGGAAATGAATCCATGACATGAGATCACACAGATAAGATCACACAGATAACATTACTAATGCACCTAGCATAATCATAAGCACACAACTTGTCCAAATAAAATAAGAGATTTAGCACAGCATAAAATAGATTTGAGTATCATTCCCCCCCCCCCAAGGAAAACATAAATAAAATGGGGCCACGAAAACTCACCTCGCAACCAAAAGACAATGCCAAATCCAATATAGTGAAACACAATTAAAACAAAGAATCCCGGCTACTCTTCCTTCAGTGGATCTACACAAATTTGGTATCATGCATTACTTAACAGTCCATTATTAAGTTTACTATACTTTAAAGTCATTTTGACTAATATTAACTTTTTATAGTTAGTAACTTTTCGTATTTAGTAAATTTTCAGAATTTTTAACTTTGATACTTTAAGGTTATAAATGATAATTAAATAAACTTAAAGGTTTAATAATGTGAATTACATAGTTGAGGGTTTATTATGCCAATATAGTAAAGTTCAGAGTATCAAATGTAAATTATAAAAGTTTAAGGTTTAAATATGTCAAGTATTTAACGGTAGGGTTTAAAAGGTAAATTTAGGTCTAAATAATTATTTACCGCATTAGAACAATTAGGAAATACTGAATTAGTTTCAAAATCCGTAGTCGGCTCGAAACAGACATATCATATTCGTATTACACATTCAAAACAAAACTAGGATTCAACACTAACATAACTCTCGAGACACAAGCCGACACCCATCTTATCCTCGTGAACACACACATGCTAACACACTCAACACACTCTCGACATGCATGTTTACTAGATCAAACCGACACCAAAATGACCCACGTTTAACCAACCCCAAAACCAATTCTAAATTACATTTGTTATCAGGTTACAACTTACAACCCATTTCAAAAACACTCCTTTTTACACGAACCAAACAAGACCCATGACATCTCATATGTTATAGAATTATATATAGTATTAAGAACACAAGTTTAACCGGTATTTGAAGTCAAGCTATCTATTGAAACCAAAACAACAACATGACACCAAGAATCATTAAGGCTTGATTGATTACTAACTTATGCATGCGACACCAAACCATACTCACATTCACACCAAGACACCACGAGCAAACTCTTATTCACGTAAATATTCATATACGTTCCATTTATTTACATAAAATACTCACTATAATCAAATTTATATTACATATACCCACATGCATGATCTTCTTAGTTTATCACATTTATAACCAGTTCTAATACTTATATATTTATGTCATACACCTGTCCTTAATAACCGGATCAAAACGCATTCGAAAAACAAAACCGAATAAAGATCGATCATGTTATATATATCGTTATTTCATGCGACCTAACTTTTATGTCATTTGTATGTATATCCAACAGGTTCTTAGAATTCAAAACAGAAACAAAGATCAACTTATGCGTTTCATATTTTTCATGATTTTATGTGACTTTTATTGTTTACACGTTACAGATTTAGCATGCCATTTATATACATTTTAACACATTTTTTTTATCCATATAACTCGTTTTCACTTCTCCTTACATATGATACGCATATAAATATATCGAGTAGGTTTCGAAACAGAATGGAGGAATGATACCTTGAGTCGGATTAAACGAACAAAACAAGAACAAGAATTAGATCACACTCGAGTCCAACCCACGATCCAAAACAATACCAAATGCCAACGATCACACTACAACTGATTACTAACGTTTGTTTACCCGCGAACCCGATCACCTACTTAGCTAGGACCTTCGTACCAATATTACTTGAAGAGACAATAGGCTGCCGTCACTATGATTTTATTAGAATTTGAATGTGTGAGAGATATGTGGTTATACGGTTGTGATATAGGTGAATGAGATAGGGCAATTATAATGGGGAGATGGCACATGAATCTGCCGAGTCTAAAGGAAATAAGTGAGACTTATTCATTTTTAAATCTTCAATGTATTTAGCCACTTATAAGGTGATATTATGATGTACAAAATAAAATAGAAACCGTTAGACGTGTGATAATTATCATAACTTAAGTTGTGTTGTTTTAATTTATAACTTAAATTAGGACTTCATATTTTGTATACCTATAGTTCAAATCTTGGATTTTATTCGCATTCAAACGTTCAAGGGCCTCATAGGTATATTTCGTATAGGGCTTAGTTATATTGTGGTCTATTTATTTTAAAAGTTTAGGTTATGGAAGCTTTATAAATGGAGTGAAAGCTAAAGTTCCTTATGAATACATTTATGGTTTCTAGAATTAGGGTTCGAAATGACGAATGTGATTTAAATAACTTAGGGTATAAAAGGAAATCATGCGAAGGTTTACTAACCAGAAATGAGGGTTCTCACAGTGGAGATGTAAATTTAGGTTTAATTTTTTGGTTTTTTGTAAATTAAGATTTTTTTAGTTCAATAGGTATAGGGATGAGCATGGTTCTGGAACCGGAACTGGAATCGGAACCGGAACCGGTGGATCCGCTAACCGTTTTTTTTGAAAAGTGGGAACCGAGAACCGAACCGAATATAGTTTTTGGTTCCGGTTCTGGTTCCGGTTCCAGTTCTTTTGGATCTACCCGTATAGGAACCGCTTTTCTACAGAGCTAATAAAAAACACAAAAAAATAAATTTTTTAAGAACTTGCAACTATTTACATTTAAGAAAATAACAATTAACAACTAAATCATAAACTCGAATAGTCAATCATTCTATAGTTACTTTCACTTGTTCATATTTTAACAAAACAATAATGCAGAATAATCCGGCAAACGAAACAAAATAACTTAAAACTTTGTTTATGTCTGCTAGGTAAAATATTAATAAAACTATAAGTGCTACGTCATGATCATGTGCAGGGCCGTCTCATGAATTTCGGTGGCCCCGTGCCATCACCACAAAGAGGCCCTTAAACACACATGCAAATACACATGTATCACTAGTGCGTAAACTAATTAAACTCAAGCCTCATGTTGTGTATATACATATAATAAAGTCGATGGAATTTTGTGGCCTTCGTTAAGCGGTGGCCCTGTGCAATGACACCTCTTGCACTCCCTTAAAGCCGGCCCTGATCATGTGGCTACGTGATGATGATATATAATAAATTATGTATTAATAAAAGTGCCAGCAAATTATAGCATGATGAACATGTAAAAGCTAATCAAATGCAAATGAAAATAAAATATAAACTTACTTGCATTATTTAGATAATGATGAATGATCTTGGAATATTATTAGGTTTAAATTAATTATTGATTTGTGGATGTTTCAGTGAATTAAAGATTAGGTTTAAAGTATTTGGCTTGATGGCTAGTAGTTTTTTTTTTTTTTTTTTTTTTTTTTTTTTTTTTTTTTTTAATTATTATTATTATTATTTTTTATGATACGTTGGATTTGATTAATATTTTGATAAGAAGTAAAAAAATTTACATATTTTTATAATTATTGGATCTTTGGTTCCGGAACCAAGAACCGGTGGAACCGATCCGAACCGACCCAAGAACAAAAAAATCTCAAAATCAAGAACCGGAACTTGAACCATTGGTTCTGGTTCCGGTTAGGTTCTTCATGGTTCCGGTCCGGTTCTCGGTCCGGTTCTGGTTCTTTGGTTCTTTTGCTCATCCCTAAATAGGTATACAAATTTTGATAAAAGGAGTGTTTCGATTTGATAAAAATCATTATCAATCTGTGTTGTAATAAATGGTGGCCAAGAAAATTAAGGGGTGCTCAGAATTATTGTTTGGTTGCTGAAGAACATAAGACTAAAGATAAAGGAGGTTAAAGATGAGAGTGTTTTTGTCATTTCACTGGTTTATACATTCATTTGATAATCAAAATGGTCATATAGCCTAATATTGAATAAATATTAAAGTTTCATTACATAACATAGTATTTTTTATAGTAAATTATCTAACATTGAAAATTTTTAAAAGTTCGTTACCTATCTGTAAAATTAACCCTCCGCGCAAAACTTACATAGAACATTATCATTCTTTCCCTTTCCAAAATTTACTTATTGGCTAATTGTTGACTCGAGACTAGGAAGTTTCCCCCCTAAGTAATATGTATAAATTATTTTTGTTCAATCAAATGATTAACTAGTATTATTCTGGATACGTTTATCGACAATTGACTAATCCACGTATGGTGGCTTCAACGATACTTAAAAAGTAATAATATCTCATAAGTAGCAATCCATCTCTTTTGGTGCTTGATTATCTCAATGTCACTTTTTTATAACTTTCCTTACCAAACCTTGAGTACATTATACAACTCCTAATTAAGCACACTTAATTGATTTCTTTTTGGCCGTGGTTTGGAACAAACCAAAAGGAGGTATTTTCACCTCATAGGCTATGTTTGTCAAAAGGTTTATTAAGTTTTATAAAGGTTTAAGCTTATAAAATAAGCCTTTTTTGTCCCACAGACTTATAAAAACTTATCACTTATAAAATAAGAAATAAGCCTTCATAAGCCAAAACCCATAAAAATGGCCTATATAAGCTTATAGCTAGTCAAATTATTTAAATACATTTCAAAATATAATGAATTATCATGTAAAAGCTGGAAAAATATGTGAATTTAGTTTGATATATTTTTATCTGATTTTACATTAATAAGCTTCAGCTTTAACTAATTCGTCAAACAACTTTATAAAAATATAAGCTTCAGCTTTCGGTTTATAATATAAGCCCCAACACTAGCCCTAACCCTAGCCCATTGCGCCAAACATACCCTATACATAGATGAAAGGAGGACCATGGTCAAGTTTTGAGCACCAACCGTCTTTAAAATGTATGTTGCATACTTGCATACATACATATACATGTAAATACATAAGGTAGACAAAAGCAATTAGACGCAGGGTCAAGAACCCGATAAATGTTTGCCGCCTATTGTAAATTTTAGTTAGAAATTTGATTTTTCGACTTGCACGCACGGGGTTTTGACATAGATTCTTAATTATGTTTTAATATTGCATATTTTGAGTCTAAAAGTTATTGTGTATGAATACTCTGTATATAATTATACCCATTTAGGAACTATGTTTTACCTTAAAATTTTTCATTATTTATTAATAGTGGATACTATGATTTTAAAGCTAATTGCATAAAAATATATATTTTAATTTTAAATATTAACAAAAACAAGAGGTTTTTAATAAAGTTAGAGGACAAGAGGTAAAAATGGTTCCTTGAAATGTAAATACGTTGCAACCCTTGCAAAATTATACAACTCCTAATTAAGCACACTTAATTGATTTCTTTTTGGCCGTGGTTTGGAACAAACCAAAAGGAGGTATTTTCACCTCATAGGCTATGTTTGTCAAAAGGTTTATTAAGTTTTATAAAGGTTTAAGCTTATAAAATAAGCCTTTTTTGTCCCACAGACTTATAAAAACTTATCACTTATAAAATAAGAAATAAGCCTTCATAAGCCAAAACCCATAAAAATGGCCTATATAAGCTTATAGCTAGTCAAATTATTTAAATACATTTCAAAATATAATGAATTATCATGTAAAAGCTGGAAAAATATGTGAATTTAGTTTGATATATTTTTATCTGATTTTACATTAATAAGCTTCAGCTTTAACTAATTCGTCAAACAACTTTATAAAAATATAAGCTTCAGCTTTCGGTTTATAATATAAGCCCCAACACTAGCCCTAACCCTAGCCCATTGCGCCAAACATACCCTATACATAGATGAAAGGAGGACCATGGTCAAGTTTTGAGCACCAACCGTCTTTAAAATGTATGTTGCATACTTGCATACATACATATACATGTAAATACATAAGGTAGACAAAAGCAATTAGACGCAGGGTCAAGAACCCGATAAATGTTTGCCGCCTATTGTAAATTTTAGTTAGAAATTTGATTTTTCGACTTGCACGCACGGGGTTTTGACATAGATTCTTAATTATGTTTTAATATTGCATATTTTGAGTCTAAAAGTTATTGTGTACGAATACTCTGTATATAATTATACCCATTTAGGAACTATGTTTTACCTTAAAATTTTTCATTATTTATTAATAGTGGATACTATGATTTTAAAGCTAATTGCATAAAAATATATATTTTAATTTTAAATATTAACAAAAACAAGAGGTTTTTAATAAAGTTAGAGGACAAGAGGTAAAAATGGTTCCTTGAAATGTAAATACGTTGCAACCCTTGCAAAATTAGGAAAAATTAAATAAACAAAAACATTTTGAGTACATGTTGATAGGTGTCGGGGGAGTTATAGGACGGTGAAATAGCAAAAAGTGTTGTCACATTAATATTTTTCCGCTATAACTCACAAATTATAACTTAACACAACAACATCATCTCTCCATCACTGAAGTTATAGACCCCCCCCCCCCCCCCCCCCCCCCCCATTTAACCCAATAAACACAAATACAACAACAAAAATGTCGTGTAACTCGGTTGGTTAATTTGACGCTAAGTAAAGGTAGGATGCGAAGTAAAGCCGTAAGACTTGTGTTAGAGGGCACCAACCAACCCTATAACCCTTCACTTTACCTTTAAAAAGCAAAATATTACACTATATAACATGTGTAATGGAAGCCAGCCAGCTAAGAATTTGATGGAAACTTATCAATTGACAAACTGAATGTTTGTCCACTAAAGAGATGAGCACTATATAGGGATGCTATCATTTGCTAGGTTCCTGTAAAGTTTGTTTTAGTACCTAGCAAAACTTGAAATTGTCCTTTCCCTTTAACATATTAAAGATTCCATTACTACAAGGTCTAATCAATTTCATATATTAATTACTAACATTATTAATTTAGTTAAAAGTAAACGTAAAGTGTGATAAAAAATGATTGCAGTTCGGTTACAGAAGTGGTTATTGTATGTTAAATTGTCGGTTATTTAATGTTTTATCCACTTAGGGGTGATTAAATACAGGATAGAGATCTTTTAATGTTTATACCAACATGAGAGGTCATGTTGTGAAATATTGTGAGTGTAAGCAAAATAGTGGGTCTTATACTTTTTACGTGAAGTGGACCCTTTTTTATTTATCATCTCTTTTGATTGGGTAACATGATGTATCATGTTCATTTGAACATTAAAAGATCTCAATCTTTAAATACATTTGAGTAAAAATAATATTTGTTAATGTGCTAAAAGTTATGACGAATTTAACGCCTCACATAAACAAAGTTATAGAGTTCACAACTATCTTTAAAGATGATTTTTTTTCATCTCATAATCGCCAACAATTAGTGATGCATCGTCGCTATTACTGTAGTGACAACTAGACGACTTAAGAATGTTTGCCTCAATAACAAAAAAACACCAACTATTTAAAATTTTAATATGTAAAGTTCAATATTAGAGCCCACTTAGGCACGTTAAATGTTCCATGCACCTTGATTTCTTTTTTCAATGAAAACCAATAATCATCGTTCCAGCAATTCATTATATATTGCTTTAATAATATGTGTATTGGTTTTGAGTTTTGAAAATTTATTATTTTGGTTTTGAACTAGCTTGTGGTCGAGCAACCTTAAACTACGATTTTGGGACAATCCTATGGCCGTATAAGAGATGTACCCAATACACATTGGATACACACACATGTAGGTTTGTACATCGAAACACTAGTATATAGGTTCGTTGTCTTTTTTAAAGTTGTTGTATGCAACAACAACAAACTCAATCCTGGAGCTTTAAAGTTGTTGTATACGATAATAAAAATTAACGTACTACACTAAACCAGTAAACGACATCGTATGCTTGTTATAAGGATACATTTGTAAGTTGTTAGGGTAAATCGTGACTTTCTTAATATGAATCATCCGGTATATAAATACCATTACAAGGAACAATCTAGACCTCGGGCCTTAGCCATACTAATATTACATGGACTCTAACTTGTGAATACATCGACTAACACTCCCCCGCAGTTGGAGCGGGAGGACACCGAACACTCAAACTGGTCCTAAATTCCTGGAACAAAGCATATGGTAAACCTTTAGTAAAAATATCTGCATACTGATAACAAGACGGTACATGAAGCACTCTAACTTGACCAGCAGCAACCAAATCCCGTACAAAATGAATATCAATCTCTATATGCTTCGTACGTTGATGCTGAACCGGATTAGAAGATAAATAAACAGCACTAACATTATCACAGTAGACTAGCGTAGCAGAAGACAAAGGTGTGTACAACTCACGTAAAAGATTCCGCAACCAACAAGTTTCAGCAACAGCATTAGCAACCCCACGATATTCTGCCTCAGCATTGGAACGAGAAAGTGTCGGTTGGCGCTTAGAGGACCAGGAGATAAGATTGTTACCGAGAAAAACACAATAGCCAGAAGTCGATCTCCGAGTAGTAGGGCATCCAGCCCAATCAACATCAGAATAAGCAACCAATGAAGAAGTGGATGAAGAAAACAACTGCAAACCATAGTCTAATGTACCCCGAACATACCTCAAGATTCGCTTAAGAGCCGAAAAGTGAGGCTCCCGAGGATCATGCATGAAAAGACATGCCTGCTGCACCGCATATGAAATATCAGGTCTAGTAAAGGTAAGATACTGTAGAGAACCAGCAAGACTCCGATATAACTTAGGATCAGAAACCGGATCACCATCATCACCCAATTTAGACTCTGTGTCAACAGGAGTCCGAGAAGGGTTACAACCAACCATATGTGCACGCTCCAATATCTCCATAGCATACTTACGCTGTGACAAAAACATCCCTGAAGAATCACGCGTAACAGAAACACCCAAGAAATAATTAAGAGCGCCCAAATCTGTCATAGCAAACTCCTTATGTAAAGAAGCAATGATCTGCTGTAATAAACCATCAGACGAAGCAGTGAGCACAATATCATCCACATAGAGTAACAAAAATGCAGTATCATCACCCTGTTTATAAATAAATAATGAGGAGTCACAACGACTAGAAGAAAAGCCAACAGTAGTGATGTAATTAGCAAAGCGCTGAAACCATGCCCGAGGAGCCTGCTTAAGACCATACAACGAACGCTGCAATAAACATACATAATCAGGATGAACAAGATCACGAAACCCAGGTGGCTGATACATATAAACTGTTTCAGTCAAATCCCCATGCAAAAAAGCATTTTTGACATCTAGCTGATGTGCCGGCCAATGTCGAGAAATAGCTAAACTAAGAACTGTCCGAATAGTTCCTAGTTTAACAACCGGGCTAAAAGTCTCATCAACATCCACACCCTCGATCTGATTACTGCCATTTGCCACAAGTCGTGCCTTATATCGACTAAGGGTGCCATCGGCTAAATACTTATGACGAAACAACCACATACTACGGATAACATTCACATCTGGGGGTTTTGGTACAAGAATCCAAGTTTTGTTTTTAATAAGTGCATCGTGCTCTTCACACATAGCATTATGCCAATTGGGATTACGAAACGCATCACTAGAAGACCGAGGTAAAGGAGAAATCGTAGACACATGACCAGCATAACGAGGATTGGGACGAGTAATCCCGACACGACCACGTGTGACCATGGGGTGAATCGAACCGGTCGGCTGTGAAATAAGAGGTGGTGGTGATTCATGAGTAACAACAGGTGTTGGTGGTGTGTCTGGCGTTTGAGGCATTGGTGTTTGAGGCATTGTTGTAGGTGCAGGGGATGGAGTAAAAGACTCAACAGGTGCATCAGGTGTAGAAACATTGGGTGTAGTGGTGGGAGATAATCTAAGAATATTAGAAATGACATTAGATGAGTCATCCAAAAATTCATAAGAAGAACTGGCAGTGGGAGTGGTGATAGAGGAAGTCTTTGTGGAAAACGGGAAAACAGTTTCATCAAAGGTAACATGTCGTGAAAGAATAATTTTATTGGTGTTCAAATCTAAACAACGATAACCACGATGATTTGTGGCATGACCTAAGTAAAGAGAAGGTGTAGCCTGAGCACCAAGTTTGTTATTAGTATCAATGTGAGGATAACAAAGACACCCAAAGGTACGCAAAAGACTATAGTCAGGCTTTAACCCAAAAAGTCGAGTAAATGGGAGTTCATTGTCAATGGCATGTGATGGTAATATATTTAAAAGATAAACAGCCATATTAAGAGCCTCTGTCCAATAATTAGGAGGAAGATGTGCTTGAAATAACAAAGTACGAATAAGGTTATTGATAGTTCTAATCATCCTCTCAGATTTCCCGTTTTGTTGAGAGGTACGAGGACAAGAAAATCTAAATTGAATCCCATTATCGGAAAATAGCGTATGGAAAGCTTGGTTATCAAATTCCCCACCATGATCACACTTAAAAGACTTAATGTCACACTTGAATAGAGTACGAACAAAGCTACGAAACAAATTAAATTTAGACAAAACATCAGATTTATTAACTAAAGGATAAACCCAAACAAACTGAGAATAATGATCCAAAAACAAGACATAATATTTGAAACCAGAAAGACTCGGAATTGGGGAAGTCCACAAGTCCGAGTGTACAATAGCAAAAGATGACTTAACCAAACTACTAGAACTGACAAAAGGAAGTTTCACGTGTTTGCCAAGCTGACAAGCATGACAAAGAACGGGAGACTTCTCTTTATTACAAGAAATAGAACTACTTGAAAGGACACGACGTAGCACTTCACTTCCTGGATGACCTAGACGCTGATGCCACGTATACTGACTCGCTAGAAAAGCATGCGGAATGGTAGAAGACTGAGTGACTGGGTAAAGATCGCCATTGCTATCACAGCGGAGCAGCACCTGACGCGTTTGAAATTCTTTAACAGAAAAACCAAAAGGGTCAAACTCAACTGTACAATAATTATCACGGACAAATTGACGAACATATATTAAATTTTTGACAATATTGGGAGTAATTAAAACATTATTTAAATGAAGAGGACGCGTAGGAGTTGACAAAATGCTATGGCCAGAGTTAATGACAGGAATAGAATGCCCATCACCAACCGCAACAGAGGGATAAATGCACAAATTAAAAACATCACTAAGACAATTGACATCATCATTAAGATGAGATGACGCACCTGTGTCCATATTCCAGTTACCGGGATTAGGATCCTGAAGATGTACCATATTGAACGCAGCAGGCAAAGTGGTTTCCTGACCCGGAAGTTGACCGGGTTGTTCACTAGGCAAAAAAGACCCTCCTTGCACTCCTTGAACCTGCTGTGGACCGGTTGTTGAATTGTTAAACAAACCTTGAACCCCTTGTGAGAATTGAACCTGCTGTTGACCAGCAGTCAAACCCCCTTGGACAGCTGGTGAACCCCCTGTAATTCTTGAACCGGCTGGTGGGTAAAAAACTGCTGATGAACCCCCTGTAATACGTGAACCTGCTGGTGAACCCCCTAGAATTCCCTGTGAACCATCGGCCAAAAACGAACCCCCTGGTGGACAATAAGACCCCCCGTAATAACCTCCCCCATGCGTATGACCCTCCATAGAATGCATGGGTGTAACAGTACCATGTAATGGAGTCTGTTGAGCTTGCGAAGAAGGAAAACCAGGAGGAGCAAATTGGGCCTGTGGAGAAGCAAATCCAGGTGGAGCCGTGCAGCATGCAATAGGTGAAGGGCCAGTTGGTTTAGTATTAGAAACACGAGAAGAGTTACCACTAGAAGTACCCATCTTGGCCAAAAGACTTTGGAGAGTTAGAACTTCATGGGGAGACAAATTGGTGTATGGTGTGGTAGCAATAACAGAAGGTTTAGTAGCCGGATTACCATGGATTCCATCATGAAGAAACTTGCAATGTACCCCAAACCGACACGAGCCTTGAGCAAAAAGGAAACAAGGTTTATAGACTTTTTCATTAGGCGCCAAAGTACGTCGAGTATTAGTGCTTGAATTAGCCAACAAAACCATAGGGGATGAGGAACTTGAATCAACAAGAGCATCTTGAGCACGAGTTTTTAAACGCATCTCCTCCGTAGTGAGCATAGATCGAACCATTTTGAGATCCGGGAAAACCTCGCGATGAGCAATGATGGTAGAGACACTATCATATTTTGCAGGCAAACCTTCCAATGTGAATGTAACAATATCATCGTTGCTAATAGGTGAGCCCAAACTAGATAAAATAGTGGCCATATTCTCAATCTTACGAAAATAAGCATCAATACTTAGATCTCCAAGTTTTATAGTACGTAGTTCCGCCTTCAATGCAATAGAACGAGACCGTTTATTGTCATTAAAGATGGAAGCAAGCATGTCCCATGCGTCCTTGGCCGTTTGAGGATCTTCATTAACAAGGCGTTGTTGAAGTGTTGGTGACAAAGTAATAAAGATCCAAGAAAGAACAATGGTGTCAATTTTTAACCATTCGGCATCGGGAGCACTTGAAGTTGCATCATCGGAAGACTTGCCTAGTAAGTGATCCAAGATAGAGTAGCCTTTGCAAATGTGTTTTAGAAAATAAGTCCAAGATGAGTAATTCATCTCTTCAACATCCAACTTGACCGGAACAAGGGTGGGAATGTTATTGATTGTCATGATCTTGTCGGACAAAAGAATAACGGGTTGTGGGGGATTGCTTCCTGTCATATTGACTTAGGTTGTGTGTATTAAAAGTAAATAATAACTAGGGTTAGGGTATGAGGTACGATGAACAGTAGCAGAAAAAGAATGGAACAATAGCAATAAAAAAATAACACACCAATAGAATCAGTAACACCAAGAAAATAAACTCCACTTGAAGAAGCAGCACCAACTGTCGACTGGTTTATCAAACAGGAAACCAACGATCGACTTGAAGAGATTAATCACCAATGGTCGACTGGCTATCAAACGTTAGCCAACGGTCGACAAAGAACAGCAAAAAAAAATTTTAGGGTTTGGTTAAGGATCGTTTGTATGTAGGCTGTGATACCATGTAAGTTATTAGGGTAAATCGTGACTT
The DNA here is from genome assembly GCA_030686995.1 of Artemisia argyi. Taxonomy (NCBI): domain Eukaryota; kingdom Viridiplantae; phylum Streptophyta; class Magnoliopsida; order Asterales; family Asteraceae; genus Artemisia; species Artemisia argyi. Next base: position 141,738,024 of record CM060697.1, on the reverse strand, counting down.
TCTTAATATGAATCATCCGGTATATAAATACCATTACAAGGAACAATCTAGACTTCGGGCCTTAGCCCATACTAATATTACATGGACTCTAACTTGTGAATACATCGACTAACAACATTTACTCAACAACTCGTTACTTTTTTCTTATAACATTTTCATTATGTGTGAGGTAAAATGGAATAACAAGTTTAATCATTCTAATCTTATTACAATAATATTTCGATCTCTAGATACTCCACGATATATCATGGTTACTTTAGGTCACCACAATTATCATCTTTCTTAGTACAACAATGTATTGTCACCTTTCAATGTATATCGGTCAATGACAACTTTATTTCATGTATCAGAAATATAAAGTGTTCACTAGTAATGTATTTGTAAAGCATTTCAAGAGCAAAGCACCCCACACATGATTACATTGTCTACATACGCGGGGCCAAACAAGGAAACCGTGTAAGTATTACACCACACATGGACGGATCTTAGTGGAGACAAGGGAGGGCCACGGCCCTTCCAAAACTTCGATGTTTTACTTATATTGCGAGACCGTTAGTAGTTTGACTTGAAAAAGAGTAATGTTTACTAATGCAATAAGAAGTTTTATAAAAATACAGTGGATAGTGGATACCTTACTTGCTCCAACCTTAAAATACTACAACTCATTTAACACATCCAAACACGCCCATAAATGCTACCAAATAATCGAGATTCCATGCATATTAAATGTCTTGATAAAGAATATAAAACGAAGTGTATTCGACAATGATTCCTTATACAACTGTAGAGTGAATATATACGTGCATGTTTATGTTGGCTAAATTAAAATAATATAAAATGAGTAGTTTGGTAAAGAAAAATGGAATATATTATTGGTAAGCGAGATTTTTCATCAAATATTGTAACAAAGTTATGCTTTGTTTGATTCTATAAACTTAAAATAGATAATACCAACATTTGTTTGTGGCATTTTATTATTAATTGATCAATGTTTTCTAAACCTATTGTTTACATAAAACTAATTCACTCTTACGAGAATAATCTGAATTGTTATTGTCTTGTTTATAACATAAGGAGAATTGCACATATATATACTAACTAAAACTCAAAAACTTGCATATTTTCTTAAAATATAAGTTTTTAATGCATGATATATAATGCAAATTAACCATGTTTTGAGTATATATTAGAGCTGGCAATTTCGACACGAAACACGAAAACACGACACGACACGACACGAAGTTAACAGGTTTCGTGTTTGGCTTATCGTGTTTCGTGTCGTGTTCGTGTTTGTATAAGATGACACGATAAGATTTCGTGTCGTGTTCGTGTTTTGACCTCGTGTAACCTGTTAAGACACGATAAGACACGATAAGACCTGTTAAGACCTGTTAAAACCTGTTAAGACCTGTTAAGACCTGTTAAAGACCTGTTAAGACCTGTTAAGACCTGTTAAAGACCTGTTAAGACACGATAAGACCTGTTAAGATTTCGTGTTTTAGCGTGTCAAGACCTGTTAAGACCTCTTATCGTGTCGTGTTCGTGTGACCTGTTAATTTTCGTGTTCGTGTTCGTGTTTTAAGATCTGACACGATTAGCTTATCGTGTCGTGTTCGTGTGAGGGCTTAACAGATCCGTGTCTTATCGTGTTCGTGTCGTGTCGTGTCGTGTCGGACCTGTTATGCCAGCTCTAGTATATATATGCAAATATGCAAGTTTTAGTGGGTATATATACAATTGCTTCTATAACATAATAGCAAAACCATCTTTGTGCAAGATAAAACAATTCAAGTAATCTTTTATTAAGGGTGTGCTTGGTTAGTAGTGTCGTGATGATCGTCAATTTTTATAAAAATAGCTATAAACCACTTGAGGTTGAGGATAGAAACTATCATGAAGGTCGATCTTTTTGTGATCAAACAACTAGAAAAATGATTTATACTTTAAGGGTTGTTTGGTAACTTGGATAATTTGTTTGACGTGCCCTACACGTTTTTTTTTTTTTTTTTTTTTTTTTTTTTTTTTTTTTTTTTTAGAGTAGGATTAGGATTAGTAATAAGTCGGCAAATTTGTTTTGGTTTCAAGAATAGTTTGGATTGCATTTTGGTTTGTCGATCCGAGGATCTGCTTATCGTCAAATTGTTGTTTGGTATTTGGCATATCATTGTTTGGGATTGGACAAATGGCACAAAAAGGTACCCAACTTAGGGTCTGTTTCCAATCAAGGTACTCAACTTTTTTTCTTGCATAAAAAGGCGCCCAACTTTTTTTTTTTTGGCGGATTTAGGTTTTTTACTAACTTCCGTTATCTAATTCGTTAGAAAATTACACGTTTGGTCCTTGAATATGCATAGGCATTTCATGCACAGTCCATCACCATAAAAAAATTCCAAAAAAATTATTTATTTTAAAAAAATATTAGAAAATAAATAAAATAAAAAAATTTAAAATATATATATATATATATATATATATATATATATATATATATATATATATATATATTTTAATTAAAAAAAATATATAAAATAAAAAAATTCGAAAAAAAAAATTAAAAATTTAAAAAAGAATTGAAATTTTTTTTCGAAAATATTTTTTTGCAAAACAAAAATTAGAAAATAAAAAAATTTTCAAATTTTTTTTTTATTAAAATAATTATCGAAAAAAAAAATTTGGAAATTTTTTTTCAAATTTAGAAAAATTTATTAAAAAAAAAAAAAAAAAAAAAAAAAAAAAAAAAAAAAAAAAAAACCCTAACCTTAAACTCATATCAACAGCCACCACTTATATTTTTCTCTCTAAAACAAATCTGGCAGCCACCCAAGAAAATTAAAACAAGAAAAAATTTGTCCCTTGTATTGATACCAGTTCTAATCAAAAAACACAAACACAAATAACAAACAAAAAATCGTCCCCTTTTTCCTTTTGTTGCGAAGACCGAACCACAAACACAATAATCACTGGTTTGTTTCCTCACTTACCTACTGAACACCAAATAACCTTTTCCTTTAATTCGAATCAAACGAAGATAACAAGGTTGCGGAATGAAACAAACTGAGATCTAACTGAGATCTAGTTTTGTTTTACTTTTATCACTAAATCACCACAAGAATCTTGTTTTGAACACTTAGCCACGAACACAAACTTTTTATTATCTTCTTTTGTGGGTTTTTGTTGGGTTTCATAGTGGGTCGAACAAATGGATGAACTGGTGGTGTTGGTTTTAACTTATATGGTGGTGGGTTTCGAAGGGATGAAGTGTTTAAGTTAGTGGTTTTGGTGATTTTTGTATTTGTGTATGTTTAAAAAGGGATGTATAATTTTAGTGTGTTTGTTGAATTGATTTTAGTATATTTTCATTGTGTATTTTTTGAGTTTGTGAGGAAACAGATCTGGCTTTTATGGAATTACAGATCCGTGGAAATATAACAAAAATTTAACATTTGTGTTTGGTCCTTGCAACAGTTTTGTGACACTCTTCAACTGTTGCAAAATTTGTCACTGAACTGATTAGTGACACTTTTTCTGTCACTGATCTGTTGCTAAACTGTCACTAAGCTTATCAGCAGAAATGAAATAACGATCAGCAGAAACAGAAAAAAATTTCGAAAATAAAAATTTTGAATTTTTAAAAAAAAAATTATTTTCTAATTTTTAAAAAAAATTGGAAATTTTTTATTTTCAAAAATTTTTTCGAATTTTTTTTTTAAAATTTTTTATTTTCAAAAATTTTCGAAAAAAAATTTTGAAAATTTTTTTTCAAAAATTTTGTCGAAAAATAATTAAAAAAAAAAATATTTTCTAATTTTTTAAAAAAAATTTGGATTTTTTTTTTCTGATTTTTTTGATTTTCTATTTTTAAAATTTTTTTTTTCCTATTTTTTTCGAAAATATTTTTTTGGAATTTTTTTTTGGGTATGGACTGTGCATGAAATGGTTATACATATGCAAGGACCAAACATATAATTTTCTAACGAAGTGAGTTAACGAAAGTTAGGAAAAAACCCAAATCCGCCAAAAAAAAAAGTTGAGAACCTTTTTATGCAAGAAAAAAAGTTAGATACCTTGATTGGAAATGGACCCTAACTTTGATGCCTTTTTGTGCCATTTGCCCTTTGGGATTTGATTACTATCATATTCTCCTTGTGGAACAATTTTGGCATTTAGGCTATATTCGATTGGACCAATATTACAGTATTTGGGAATTTGTTTGATACTCGAATAGTCGAATTTGTTTTGAATATGACTGGGCATTGTTTGTCTGATCTACTTTTGTTGGCATTTATTAGTTTGAGTTCAGGTCAATCTCAATAATAATGATTTTTCAGTGACTGTTTTTTTTGAAGATTCACCTATGATAAGGTTATTTGAGTATTTGTATTTGACTTTGGATTGTAATCCTTATCACTCACATAAGTGGATCGTTTGAATTATAAGTATCATATTTGGGGCTTTTGAAAGAGATTTTGAATTATAATAGCCCATTTGTCAAGTTTGCTTATCCACTTAAATTTGTTTGACACTTAGCATATAAGTTTGGATATTTTGAGTCTTTTATTATCATGCTTATGTAATTTGTTGCTTGAATTTTATTGTCAGATGTTGAAGATCGTTTGATCCGATTTATTTGTGTGCTTTACCATTGTGAATTTGTTGGTTACCTTTTGGTTATTCATATGGAAGGCATCAACGTTTGTTTTGGACCGATTTTGTTTTGGAATGTTTTTGAGAATTAGTCGTTTGTTTTATCAACACAATTGAATTTGTGTTTGCATAAGACTAGTGTCTTTAACTTTTGGAATTTTGAACTTGAATTTGAAGTTTCTTTAGGATTATATGTCTCGCGTGAAACAAGATCCGTTTGATTCGAAGTTTCGAGAAGGTATTACTAAACATGTAGAGGTTTTACAGTAATCAAAGTCGTAGCATATTATCTAGGTTTTACAGTAATCAAAGAAGTGCCACGTCATTAAGTAAAGCAACAGATATATATTAAAAATAAATAAATCACAGTAAGTATAGTAGTCAAAATCGTATTAGTTGTTATTATAGTGTATTGGTGAGATTTAAATCTGTGAATACCTCCTACAAATCACGAGATTCAGAAACTATCATTCAAATGAGAAATCTATTGAAAAGGAGTTTTCAGCTTCTATGGATGTTATCTTGCACAAACAGCTTATAAACAACGGAGTTCTATAATATTTAAAAAAAGAATTGGGTTCAAATAAGAAATCGCAAACTATGAGGTTAACGGAAGGTTGTGGATTCCTAACAAAAATTGTAATATTGAGTCACTGTTTTAGGTGTGGAAAGGATCGATGATATAATATAAAATCACTTGCTTGATGCTTTGATGGAAAATGAAACAAACAAACAAATAAAAACATCTGATGGTAGTATGAGCAGGTTGGGCAACGAGTCAGGTTGTTCGGCACGTCCCAAAATACTTGTTTTTCTTCTTTTTTCTTGAAGTTACAAATAAAATAATGTTCTAAATTTGGTTATATCCTTTTCAACCATGTCCATTCAAACCAATACATTTAGTTTTACTCATTTGACCCGCTAGAGGCCAAAGATAACCCAAATCCACATTGTGTCGATAAATATGTCAAATTTCTACCTCTAATATCCCTAAGTATTCTATAAGAATATGGTCATTTACCAACGGTGTTGAGAAATACTGTGCAATTTGAGTTTGTCAGCAACCTCAGATACACGCATAGCATTTGGCAAGTCTTGCTTATTGGCAAAAACAAGTATGGTTGCATCACGCAGTTCATCCTGCATAAGAAATGTATATTAAAGAGAATTGGTGCACACTGGTTCTTATATGCCTAATCAAAGGTAGGCTTAAATAAAAGAGAAGTTAAAATTATCAAAAACCTCATGTAGAAGACGATGCAACTCATTTCGGGCTTGGTAGATTCTTCGTTTGTTATGACTGTCTACCACAAAGATAAGTGCCTGGGTATTCCGATAGTAATGTCTCCACAGAGGCCGAATCTGTAAACATATGAACCCCAATATTTAGCACCAGCGAAATAGTATAATGAATTTATAAGTTGGGATGCATTTTATTTTGATTAGATGTGTGGTAGATTGGACTTATTTAATAATTTATGGGTCGATTTAGCTTATGTACATCTCTAAAGGGGTCAACTGGGTACATTCATAGTGATGATGACATCAAAAGAATTGAGTCAAATGGTTCGAAAATGGTCATACAGGTTGAAAGGCTCATGGCGTGTATTTTTTATGCGAAAATCCTAGTTAATCATTTTATTAAACAAGAAAAGCAAGTACTTTTTACAGTATACATTTTGTAGTGATTTGTTTTGAAACCCAATATTTATTTATCAATATATTAATGAGTTTGGAAAAAAGTGTTTGGGTCAACCCAATCCGGCCCTGTACCACTGACCAACTGTTTTGACACGTTAGACAACTCACTTGAACCGCCCAATTTTGCCATCTCTGAGTTTGGTCTAATGAAAAATACGCCATCTAGCTATGTCCCAATAATGGCAATATGCTGTATACATTATCTGCTATAATGCACATTCCAGTTTCATCTTGACAGAAAATCATTGTTAACACGTATACATGCAAGCAAGATAAGTAACTTATAGACTGCATGTTCATACCTTATCTTGCCCTCCAACATCCCACACAGTGAAACTGATGTTCTTGTATTCCAGAGCTTCCACATTAAACCCTTCATAAATACAGAACTAGAAATATTAACTTTTGTAGCAATTAACATGCAAATAAATGGAAGACAAATAAAGGATATCATCAAGATCAATACCAATGGTAGGTACAGTTGCAACAAAATCCCCCAGCTTTAGTTTATACAGAACAGTAGTTTTTCCAGAATCATCAAGACCTAGCATTAGAATCTTTATGTCACGTTTTGCAAGATGTTGCCTCACTCGAGAAACTTTTGAACCCATGTTCAAACTGAACTAATATATCAACAACTAGAACTAAAATGCCTTGTATTTATACAGGGAAAAAAGAAAACACGTATACCATTCCCGATGAAAATGTGAAAAGATGCTTAATTTACATGAAGGAATAAGTGCCATGTTATCCATGTGATACTCTATTATCAAGTATGAATAACAAAAGGGCATATTAAAAAGGAACAAAAGTTATTATGCTTCATACTATCACGGTTGGAATGAAAGGTTACGGAGAATAAGAATCTGGCCAAGAGTAGACAAGCATAAAGGCAGTCGCTTTCAGGAGCTTCTAACTGAGATTCTGTACATAATTAGAAGGTTTTAATCTGTGGTTACATTATTTTCAGAAGTTAAAGGTGACAAGACTAGAAACCCGAAACAACTCATAAATCCAAGATTAATAAACGTGTAGTTTTTTTACCAACCCATTCAAACAGCAATAGAACTCCTACTTATCTGAAGATTCTCAAATGCTTACATTGTTATTGGCATCAAAATCAAATATATATCACGTTACAGAATACAAATAAAAATATGAAGAAACTACTGTTTTAAAATAAATACACAAGCTTTACAAAGTGCAAGTTATGTATCAGTGTTATCAATTCTCAGAGGCAGACTGGAAGATGAAAATTGCTGTCAGAACGCCCACAAGTGCAGTCACTGCCAAGGCCACTGTTGGCAAGGGTGATGTGAGGCCAAAATTCTGCCAAGCCAAAATGATGCGCGGATGTTAATATGGGAATTTTTATATATTTCAAGGTAGTAATTATAAAATATGCACAAAGAAATGTGAACTTGTAGATCAGTTTCACACTTGGGTAAGATTGCCATGGATATAAATCAAGTTAAATTAAAAAATATAGTCAATGCAGAATCAGGTTCTTGTGCTTTAAATCATAACTTATCTGGAAACTCCTTCAATTTCCATTATGATATTTTGACTCCAATGGTGAATGGGGTCTTTTCGGACAAATAAAAGTAGACGAAATTCTAATAAGATCTAGCATTGGCAGTGAACTTTTAAATATTAGGAATAAATAATATATCATGTCAAAGTTTGAGATGAAACTAGAACAATATGACCACAAAAAAAGAAAGGTATCTCTTACCTGTAGAATGATTATTACTTATAACCATTTATTGCATTCTTTTAACCTTTTTCAGAAGGATATCCAGGAAGTTAGTTTTGCGTATGTCACATAAATATTCCCATGTCCACATTATGTGGTGGGAAAGAAGTGATGTTGGGCGGACAGATAATATTAATTTAGATATATCACATTACTGTATAAAATCAACACCTTAAGGTCTTCAAGGTGAAGTTAATAAAAGAGCTTCTATTTCATACCTCAAGAAGCCCCTTCCCTGTTGATATTTCAACACTGATTGCCACTGCAAATCCAACCATTGCTATGCGACCAAGCCACATATCTAAACCACTTCCATCCTTACTACTTTGCTCACATCTCACAGAAAATGCTGCGGCCTTACGTACTAGAGCCTTTTGTTGATAACTTCTGCATGTCACTGAAAAACAGAGTAGTTTTTACATATTAGCTATCACCCTCCTAGATTTTGGCATGATCTTAAGAAAATTAAGCAGTTGTAAGTAGCTATCATTTGCATATAGTCCAAATATCAAAATTTGAGCCCCTTGTATCATTTTGACTTATGCATTCGCGATCAAATTCTATTTAAACAGGTAAAAGTTTTGTATAGTTTGTAACCACGTGGTAATCTAGTACCAACCATTTAAAAGGTATACTTCTCCCTCCCTTTTAAAAGAATGAGATATCAGTTAATTAGTGACATGAAATAAATTCATGTCATCTTCAGAACTCGGATTTACAAGAGATTTCACTTAATATGAAATTTCACAGTAAATACTGCTGCAAGTCGGCAACAAGAGAAACATATTTATTTGAAAAAAAAAACAAAATTACTCGAGAAACATTGGTCCATGCATTCAAATCAATCTTATAAAAAATGTGATAGTTATAATACACAAATTGACCTAATTCCTAATTCCAATGACCCAAGCTAACCTAAAAACTGACTGAAACTAAAAAAAAGCTATCCACAAACATACCGAGAGGTGAACCGCAAGTAAACGTTGTCCCAATCCGGGCCAAACTGGGTGATGGTAATTGAGAAACAGCAGAGACTCTAGCTGACAATTTACACCAAAAACAGGTCAGATTATGAATTTATTGAACATAAATCAAAATAAAACGCCTACATTAACAGTTCACCTCCATTTCATATATTATCGTAACATTAACCGAAATTCACAGTAAAACATCTGAAACTCATAAACTTACTATGCATGCATACCTCAAAATCCAAAAACTAATTACCCTGTAACACATCTGAGTTAAAATTTAACCTCCATTTTTCATCTATTTCTCATTACGTCAAACTGAAACCTAATAATTTCACAGTACTTAAATCAACATCCAAAAAGTTAAAATACTCTGACCACACCACGCACATAAACATTCACATTTGGCCTCCATTTTATTGATTTCTCATAGCTAAACTTTAAACAAAAACCTCTGAAACTTGGAACTTACTGACATATTTCATAGTAATACACCTAGAGTCACAGAATCTTCTTTTTATAAATATCTTGTAACAAATAACAAAACATCACGCCAAAACATCTGAAACTGAAATAAATCAAAATCCAAAAACTAATTACTATTAATAAAACCTACAATCACAATTAACCTCGAGGTTCTAAATTATTAACACAGTTACAAACAACTACATTTACGAGTAGTTATTCAATCAAATTTGGTCTAGTCACACCCCAGAGAACCACAAACTGGGGAAAAAAAGAAGGTAAATGACACAAAATGGTAGTATTAACTTTAGACGAATTGAAGTTACCACTCAGGTCTGGCCTAGTGGCGTGGCAAAACGCTTGTGACTAATATCATTAAAATGACAGAGGTCTCGGGTTCAATTCCTGCTAGGTGCAAACTACCCTGAACTTGGCACGTCAACATCCTGAGAAGGGAGGGGTTTACCCGGTTTGAGTTTGTGTGACGGTGGGTTCAAACCCCGTGGATTAGTTGCCCAAAAGGTCGGAAACCATGGTTACAAAATAAGTTTAAGAGCATTTTTTTCAATGTAAGGTATCAAAGTTAAAATTTAGTGCAATGTAAAGTTTTTTTAGCCGAAATCACTCTTAAATGCCGAACTGGAAATAATACATCACAAAAGATTAAATTGACCTTGCGATTTGCCCTACAACATTACATAAATTCAAAACCTAATTACTCTATAACACAGCCTTCAACTTCTAGATTATTACAATTTACACGAAATCGAAGCATAAATTGAAGGGGGAAAAAAAACATAGATAAATTAAAAAATGAGTGGTGAAAATGATACCGGAAGTTGAGATGCAGAGAGCGGAAGAAACTTGAGCAACCGCCATTGTTGAAGTGAGTGAGAGAGAGAGAGAGAGAGAGTTCGTTATAACCTCTCAATGTCTATCTATCTCCTCTTTGTTAAAAGCAGACTAACGGATTTTGTAAAGATGGGATGATTGTTTTTAGATAAGTCCTTGTGGTGTGACTGAATGCCATACTAGTCCCTTTTGTTTCAGATATTTAGAGGTTAGTTTCCTGATTTATTTATTTATTTATTTTTTATTTTATTTTATTTTTTTGAGTTAGTTATATAACGAAAATTTGATAAAATGTTTTTTACTATGCCTACGTTTTCTAAGATCTAATAAGGTGTGTTTTACATAAGAATGCTCCAAATATATAAATACCAATAATATCACCCACCTCACACTCACAGACCTACATGCAAGGTTGCAAAAATCAAGAATCGGTAGTTACGGAGTCAACCTCTTGTAGCTTGTAATCGGTCGGGATTAATCGGTAATTAATCGGATATGGCATTTCCTGCAAGTTTGGATATTTTCAGCAAGTTTTGGGTATTCTCAGCAAGATTTTCCTTAACAAATCTTGTAATAGATATAAACAATGACTATAAGTGATTAATACTAGTTTACGACGAGTTTTGAGTATTTCCGGGAAGATTTGCAAGTTTCGGCAATTTTGATCATCGTAGACAGTCGTTGACCGCCGCTAACCACTACACAAATTGAAAAGGTTAGTGGTCCAGTAGCGCCCATGCGGCGATTAATCAGCCTTGTAGACCTTCTTTTGCAACACTGCCTACATGTTAATACAACTCAAATCGAGGCTTAACAAATTTCATTGAACTGGGCCTTAAAAGTTAATATTAGGCCTGACAGGTTTAATATAACTGGGCCAATGAATTAGAGTACTTTCCGGGTTTATGTTTTTCATCTTCTCCAAAACTTCATTTTCAACGTTGCCACTTTACCTGAAAGTCAAATTTAAGGTAATGGAAGGCAATTAGGTAATTATAACATGAGGAACGTAATCACGTTTTGCCGCAGTAGGCAGTGAGGTGCTACTGGAAACCACGTTTTAGAGGGCCAAAAATGCAGAAAATCAATTTTTCAAAATCTTTTTGCCAACCACTTCAAACTAATTATCTGTGGTTTGAAAACACGATAATTAGCGTGAAAATGCATTCCCAAACACCCCCTTACAATCATTAACACAAACGTTTCAGACCTAGATTTGTGGATTAATTTTTTTTTATCAGTTCATGTGAATGAATTTGGGGAAAAAATTGAGTTATGTTTTGTGTGTGCTTTGCAAATAAGATATATAGTTTTTGTGTGAACTTAACACTGTTAACGGAAATGGACTAGATCCGTAACAAATATAAACCACAGTGGTATGAGCCGACGAAAAAGAAAGTATAATGACTAAACTCACAAAATTTGACAAACCATAGTAAACCATTTAGGCATTTTATTGTTAAATCTTATTTTAGGTTGCGTTAGAAACTTAAAATATTTCATCTTCTTTTTGATAATTTTGTTTTCATATATTTATACTGCCTTTTCTTTTAGTAATCTATATCCGTATTACATATAAATCATTAAGAAATGTTGAAAACCAACAAAATTAAATTACCAAAGTATCCACAAATATTTTTTAAATTACCACAACATAATTGTATTTAAGTGTTTTAATATAGTTTTCATAATCAATATTACGATAGCAAAATAACAGAAAACACAATAATTTACAGAATTCATAATTTCACATTATACAATCAATAAAGCAATTGGAGCCATATTTTACATAGTAAATCAATTATACGGATTAATTTTTGGCAAATTTGTGTGTATGTTATACTATATCACATTCCACAATGACGTTTTTATCTTGTTATTTTATTTTGATGCCTTAATTATTTTTTTGCATAAGACTTAAACGCAAATAAATTAAATTGTAGGATACGCGTTGTCGCAACACGCGAGTACCCGACTAACAGTGGCGCAGCTTCATAGGGGGGGGGGGGGGGGGCGGCCGACCCCCCGAAATTTTTTTTGCGATGTAGGGGTATATAGTTTTCGTGTAGAAAAATTTCGGTATTTTCGGTTTCGACCCCCCATAGTGTTCGGGAAAAAAAATTTTAGATCCCGACCCCCCACTCGAAAAATCCAAGCTTCGCCACTGCCGACTAATGTATCCAAACGAAGATTGTGATTTTCAACGTTTCACGACACCATTTAATAAATGAGAAATGATTCTAATGCCTAACAAATATGCTTAAAAGTATGCTTAATGATATGATTTGGTTAAGAGTGAATATTTGGGAAGAGAAAGTGACAAAAATACGTGGAATGTATATACATGTACGTTTAGGATAATGAAGCACTGAATCAAACAAACATCTATATCTATACTTTTCTAGTTTTCTATCTAATAAAGCAAAACAATAATGGCATCATCAAAAAACCAGTTGGACAACAGGAAGTCATGAAAAATGAGAGGAAAATAATCACGTCTCCTTATATGATACTTTCCTTCGTTTTCTACAAGGAATGTATTTTTTTTTCCCGCTATAATATTGTACAAATACTAGGTTATTCTATTTTCTTTTAACAATCTTCATACAAAAGTAACAAAACAATGAAATACTAGCTTTCTGAGAAAAAAAAATGCATTAAGGGTATTCAATTGAATGTGACTTTTACAAGTATCCATAATCATGTCTGGTTTGTATGATATGACAAAATAAAATCAGTAAAAATAAATCAAATGCCCATTAATTATAGGAAATTTATTTAATGTGGCTAGTTAATGATGAAATTTTTTTGTATTTTTGATTCCATTACAAGATGGAATGAAAAGAAAAGAGGAGGCCCGAATAAAAATGATAGTTTTTTTGTGTAATGGGTCATTCCATGTAATGGCTCATTACATTTTACAATTGTAAACAAAGAAGATTTTTTCATTCCATCATAATAATCCTTTCCATTCTCATTTTGATTACAACATACCAAACACTATGTAAATATTCTTGAATCACTTCATTTCTGTGTCTATGGCATAAACATAATAATGCGTCTATGATACCAACATATTAACAAGGTATAGCTTTTGGCAAATGAAAAAGTTAGAAAGCAGAAAATTTTGGCTAGTTCTTAATAGATTTATTAATTTATTATAGTATGCAATGTTGCTCATAAATAGGTACAGGATGTTGTTTTTCTTATCAATCATAATAGGACAAACTTGTATGATCTGTTACATATTTGCTGAATATGCTTTTCACATTTATAGTTGTTATTATTGAGTGATTTTCAGAAGCAGTATCTAGCTAAATTGCAATACATGAACTTTCTGGTTAAAACCTTGTAAAAGTATAAAGATACCAAAACTTGATATTTTGACTTCAATGTCTCGTGGATCATCTTTTTAATCTGGTTTCGACTTTCGACCCAGTTAAGATCTGATCCACACGAACACATAAATAATGCTTATGTAACAACTGAAACTTAGTTATAAGACAACATGATTGTTAATCAATCTAAATGCTATTATTGTTTAGCTTCATCCAAAATCATCCAAATTTTGGGGGTTTTCTAAACTCAACAGTCACCGACGCAAAAGCCATTTTGAAAGAAGCTATTCAGGAACAAAGGGCACGTTTTCTTCTTTGGAAACAAGCAGCTTTATAATTTCGTGATTTATCAATCATCATCATCATCAACATCATCTTCAACATCATCATCATCATCATCATCATCAACAACAACATCATCATCATCATCAACATCATCATCATCATCATCATCATCATCATCATCATCATCATCATCATCATCATCATCGCCACATGACTTTTGAGTTCCTTCAATAAACACAGCGGCAACTGAGGAATGAATCCACGTATGACGACTTATACGTGACTCAAGATTCTCTGTAGTCTTATCAATTTGCAGACCTTTCAACCAAAAAATGCGCTGCTGAAGATTCTGCGGAAGATAACTAATGCCTGTACCTGTTACATCCAACTCTCTTAAACATTCTAAACGTCCTATATCCTTAGGCAATTTCTCAACTCGATTACAATCAGTGAGTTTTAGATATCCCAGACGTTTCATGTCACATATGCTGCTTGGAATTTCTTGTAAAACTTTACAATCATGAAGCGTTAGCTTCTCTAAGCATTCTAATCGGCCAAGATCATCGGGCAACTTCTCAAGAAACCGACTATCTTTAATTTGAAGAGATTCGAGATGTTTCAACATACAAATGCTATCTGGAAGATATTTAATATCTGTTGAACATACACTTAGCTCCTCTAGACATTCTAACTGGTCAAGGTGCTTGGGCACCTTTCGAATACTCCGACCCACAAGGGAAAGTCTTCTTAAAGATCTTAAACCACAAATGCTTACCAAAAAATTCTCAGGGTTGTGAGCACAGAAACCTGCAGAAATAAGTTTCTCAAAATTTCCAAACAGTGAAGTTGGATGTTCTCTGTACAAACATGTAAACTCAAACCTTGGAAAACTATACCCTGATACTGTGTAAAAACCCTTGGGCGTCACACTGAAATATAACTCCGGAGAAGAATGTTGAATCTTTCTTTCAAGAAAAAAAGAATTAAACCTCCCATCACGTAAGTTGAAGTAGACAATCTTTTTCAGGCATCCAGTGGGAGCATTTATTTCTACTAAATCATAACATTCTTCAAGATCTAACCTCTCGAGATTTGGAGTCAACCCAAGGTCAAGGGTCCTTAACTTTGAATAACTAAGGTTGAGAGATCTAAGTTTTGGACATTCAGCAGGTATATGAAGTCCTACCAAATTGTGACAATGATAGAGACTCAAAGTCTCAAGATTAGAAGTAATTCCAAGGTGAAGGGTCATCAACTTTGAATGAGTGAGTTTCAGGGAAGTAAGATTTAGACATTTAGTGGGCATCTGAAGTTCTTCCAAATCATTGCATTCTTTGAGACTTAAAGTCTCAAGATTAGGAGCAATCCCGAGGTGAAGGGTCATCAACTTTGAATGGCTGATTTCTAGAGATATGAGCTCTCGACATTCAGAAGGCATGTGAAGTTCTACCAAATCATGACAATATCTTAGACTTAGCGTCTTAAGATTTGGAGTATTCCTGAGGTCAAGGATCCTCAACTTTTTATATGAGAGGTCGAGAGATATTGGCTTTAGACATTCATCGGGCATGTGAAGTTCTACCAAATCATAGGATTCTTCGAGAATTAACTCCTCAAGATTGGGAGTATTCCCAAGGTGAAGGGTCCTCAACTTTGAATGGTAGAGGTTCAGAGATACAAGCTTTAAACTTTCTGGTATGTTAAGCTCTACCAAATCATCACACTCTACAATACTTAGCATCTCAAGATTCGGGGTAATTCCAAGGTCTAAGGTCCTCAACTTTAGATGAGCGAGGACTACAGATATGAGCTTTAGACTTCTAATCGGCATCCGAAGTTCTACGAAATCGGCACACCTGGAAAGACATATCTTTTCAAGATTTGGAGCCAATCTAAGGTCAAGGGTACTCAATTTTGACAATTCAAACTCAAGGAACCTGAGCTTATGAAGAACCTAGCATAAGCAACAACAAAAAAAGAGGAACATTAATAACGAATTCTCGACAAACTACTAGATATATGAATAAAACAAATAATCAACCATTATTCTACCTTATCTTCTCTATCTTCCCAAAGTTGTCTGATATTACTGCGATTCATATGAAGTCCAACAAGATTATTTGCTTGAAATGTTTTTGGTAAAGTCCGAAAAGGATAAGAATGACATCTAAGAAACCGTAAGCCATTTGGAAGGCATTTACCAAATTCACTTGGAGGATGCACATTATATTGGAAAAACGAAGCATAATTACTAGGTTCGTAAAACACATCAAGAAATCTAAGATCCTTCATGTTTCTTAGACCTTTTACCATAACTTCGGCGTTGTATTTCTTTATCTGCAGCCTTGTACATTTTGTTTCTTGGGTACCCTGTTATCCAAAAAGTAGTGAGCATGAATTTGGTTGCGTAGAATATTAGGAATAAACTTAGAAGGGGTTTAATTGTATTTGGTAAATAGCTTGATTTAGATTCGAAATTACTTAGTTATTAAGGTTCAGGATTTCTCCCCTCATCCTCTAAAAAAAGGTGAGGGGGGAGGCTAGAATTCACGACATTCATTCTTCCTTCTTGTAACTACTTACTGTCGAAATTACATAAAGGTTTCTAGGTATTCTTTGTGTGCATGTTTGAATCATATCTTAGTCGATTATATAGGTTTATAATGGTTCTGGATCTGTCGATCGAGTTGCTGTTTGTTTCTTGCAGTTTAATGAGTGTTTAGCAGCAGGTTTTAGTCAAGTTTAGACTTGGTTTGTTGGGGTTTAATATATCCAACAGGTTTCATACCAAAAGATAATGTTTTAAGTTTTGATTTATGGCACTTACCAGGTTATTAGCCAATATATATTCAATTTCCTTGCTGATCCACAATCGGCTATGTCTGTTAGGTTCATGGGGGTGCAAACGACGAACAATATTTCTGCCCATTTCTTGTATATGATCATGCATGTCCAAGCAGTTGTATTCAGAAATAGTTATGAGAGATTTCAGCTCAAGAACCCTTAAACCATTTCTAGCGTGAAATCCACAGCTTTCAAGCGCTCTCATTGCTTCATCTTTATCCCACCCTTTGAGCATGCATGCAACATCTAAGAATATTTCCTTGTAATCCTCTTCCAGACCAATATAGCTTAATTCAAGTTTTTCTAGAGTCTCCTTCAAAGGAATTGATTTTAGTCTTTCTAAGGCATCTTTCCAGTCAAGATCATCTTTACCACACAGAAACGAACCCAAAACTCTTATCGTTAAGGGAAGACCAGCAGCATAACGTACAACTTGTTCCGATAGCTCTTTGTACCCTTCAATTGGAATCTCTCTCCCAAATGCATGCCTGCTAAAGAGACAAATTGCTTCCTTATCCGTTAACAAATTTACGTCATGAATCAAGTTCACTTTGTGTGCTATTAGTACTTGAGCATCCCTAGTTGTTATTATAATTCTACTTCCTGGCTTAAACCAGCTACGCTCACCGGCTAAGGCCGCAAGTTGTTCTATCTTATCAACATCATCTAGAACAATAAGAACCTTTATCCCGCACATTGTCCTCTTCATCATGTTTTTCCCATCATGAACACTACTTAAATTGACGTGTTCATTTAATGCATCCAAAAGGACTTGTTTTTGTAATTTCTTCAAACCAGACAAAGAGGCTTTTGAAAATTCTCTGACATTTTCAATAAAGCTTTTAGCTTCAAACTCAGTAGATATATGATCAAAAAGAGCTCTAGCCAATGTTGTCTTCCCACCACCTCCTATCCCTTTGATCCCTATCATACGAACATCATCCAAACCAATTCCTAAAAACGGAACAACATCTTTTACCCGGTTCTTCATGCCTACTAAGTTCTCATCGACATAGTTGATAGAACGCAACTCTAGTGAAACCTCTTCAACAAATTTTTGGATGAACTTAGCTTCATGCCTGTATGTTAATCAAATAAGATTCACTTAGCTTGATCATAATCCCAAATAAATGGTTACATGCATAACAATATTTAACAAACATTTGTACATGAAGTTATAACACACTCATTTAATCATATTTCATAGAGGTGTAAAATTTTTGTGGGTCAAATGTATTGTGTGTCAAAATGGGTAATTTTTGTTATGGCGTAGCTTGAAACCTGTAGGTTCCCTTTACCCTGGGGTAGGGATGTGATTGTCTGTATTCTAACTCTCATACCCGCTCCGGCAGGATTAGATATCGTGTTTTACGACTTAAAAGTATTACATTCTTTCAACATAATTTGGAATTGTTCATGCCCCAAAGATACTCTGGGCAGCTTTTAAAACAATTTGATTATCTAAACTCTTTTTAAGAAAGATGGCCCAGCATAGTTTTGATCATAACTGACTTGAAGATCTCGTGGATGGCAGGACATGGGTACAAAATTAAAAACTTAACATTTTATTTTGGAGTCTGGGATTTAATCCCCTCCCTTTCAAAGTGAAGTTGGATATCTGTTAAATGTGAGGTGGCTGAGGACTTGTGCGGTGATTTCAATTCAGGGTGGGACTTTGATGTTAGGCTAAATAAATCTACATACCTTAAACCTGATCCATATATCGAGTAACCCTCAATTTTCAAATTTGCGAGGTGAGAACTGAAAATCTCAGTTTTATTAATGAAGGTGGTTATATACTTATGTACTTATGTTTAACTAAATGGTCGCAAGGTGCAGGATATTATCTCTTGTTTGGGAGTCTTGCAGATATCAACCCGTTCATTTTTTTTGTAGCTTTGTAACTCTAGCATATATAGTTTTTCCTTCTAATTGATCAATAAAACAAGATAAAAATAAACCATCTGTCACATTTAATATATCATGTTCAGTCTTTTGACAAGATTAAAGTTGGAGTTGGAATTTTATCACCATTGATCATTTTTATCGTAAATCACTAGATTGGAAAGAAACATATGAAAGATAGTAATGAAGGAACTGAATTACCCATCGGTGGTGTTCTTCAGCTCCCACCCAGCGAGATCTGCAGCTTCCTTAAGAGCAGCTCTCCATTTCGCAGCAGCCTCTTCTTTTTCGTGTTTGGCAAAAGCCTTTCCAACTGCCCCACTTTGTTTACGGACTTCAGTAGGTTCCACATCAAAGAAGACTGGGTATGCTCTATGCTCATCAGTTGCCTTGTGACACTCCATGATCTTAACAAGCTCTTCCAAGCACCAAGACGAAGACGCATAGTTCTTTGAGAAAACAATGATATAGAATCTTGATTCTTCAATTGATTTGATAAGATCGTCAGTGATCCTTTTTCCTTTCGCGATTCTTTCATCGTCCTTATACGTGTGGATGCTTTTCTGCTTAAGAGCATGAAAAAGATGGTCAACGAAGCTTTTACGGGTGTCTTCACCTCTAAAGCTCAAAAACACATCATACTTGAAGCTTTTATTTGAAGTAGACGCCATTGCAAGTATATTGATGAAACTGGTACCAAATGGTAATCACAGAAAACAATAATGAAACAGTGGGCTGGATACAGCCTTTATTAATAACCAAGTGATTGTTTGCAATACACGAATGATTATGATTATCATACAAGACAAAAATCAAACGATTAGGTTTTAAAGAATGGTTCTGCACAATAGTAGTGTTTAGGGATTGTGTGTAGAGAGAAAAAAGAGGCTGTGATAATAGTGTTTATTCTAACTTTTCGCAGCACTTTCTTTCACTCCCATTACATTTTTTCTCATTTCTATTATTTAAACATACCCATAATACACACAAAAGAAATAAAATATTAATTCTTTTTCTTAAAGAAAGTATTTTCTTTAGACTTTCCCGCTGGTGCACCTTCCGCCAAGGTTGACTATATAAGAAATAACTCAAATAAATTCCAATATAAGCCCTTCCACTTTTATCTTCAAGCTTTGGCCACAGAATTTCATATCACAAGTAAAAGCCGCCCATCTTTTGTTTATTTTAAAAATATTCAAGGAAAAAAAAAAAAAAAAAAAAAAAAAACACAAAGATAAATAAGAATATATTTGTATAATGTAACTTATTTAACATTCAGATTATATTTCATCATAAATAAGGTTAGAATAAATTCATAATTAATCAGTGTGCTAGCTTCCAGCAACAAAAACTCTTATGTTCCAAGTTTGATGGAATGAGATGAAGAAGCAAAAGCCACATGAGTGGTGAAAGATAAGATTTACCATAGCTTGGAACTTGTTTGGAGCCCCGCGGCTTATTTATACATTTTACGTATAAATGAGTAATATTGTTAGACTAAAATATCTTACTTATAAAAGTCGACACAATTTATTAAATATTTAAATACTTAATTACAATTTATACCATAAACTTTCTTCACTCCCGCTTACTCCACGCTCATATATATAAAAAGTTTGCACACATAAATTAACGTTGTTATACATCGTTACCGCTATGTGTGAGTAATCTTCTAGTCATTTATAACGGCTTTGGTATTTATTATTTATTTTATTTTTTTTCAAATTTTGTTCAAGTTAGTTCAATTTTGGAAGGTATAGTTTTGTTTGATACTAGTATTTTGTAAAGAATAAAGAGTCAATTTTGGAAGGTATACTCATCGTTCTAATGCGTTGATGGCCCCTTTCAGTTAAAATTTAAAATACACAAAAGAGCATTTGGTGTGGTTACTCACCACCTCGCCACTTTGACGTGGCTTGCTCGCCACCTCTCCTCACCACACCTCCCTAGCTCCTCACCCTTCGCCATTTAAGCCCTCCTCGTGCAGACGAGGAGTTTGAGATATGTACTTGTGTCAGAATTCAAGTAAAATGTACAGGATTTGGCTGTGTGGTAAGTTAATGGTAAGACTTAAATGAGTAAGTTATTGTTAGTTGTAATAAATGGTTGTAAAAGAGGGTTTGTTAAAGTGAAGTCCCCGTAAGATCCAAATGAGGAGAAATCTCCTCGCTACATTGCTCTAAGATCTCCACGTTTGACAAACTAAACGAGTATACTCTATAGCCCAAAACAAAAAATGCAAACACTACTCCTACCATCAACCCGTACCGGAATCACACCACAGTCACCGTCACTAACCGTCGCAAAACCCTCACGCTCACACCTCCACCAACCACCTTCCACCGTCACATTCCTCCGGTCAGCCACCTCATCTACTCACCAACACGTTTCACTGACATCATCATCTTTATTCTCCCTTCACTCTGATCACCGTCAGATTATAAACCCTAACAAACTTGCATCACGTCCCGTAACTGTCGCCTACGCTTCGCGTAACCTTAATTATTCGGAACACGCTCAGGTAATTATTTCATGGTACATTGTTACTTATAGATATATTTCTAGCGTAGTTGTGAACCCGAGCCATAGATTAATAAGATCACGCCCCCATAGGCGTTGTGTTTTATAAAAGCGTTTGGTAATGTAGTTGTATGTGTGATTATAAAGTGTAGAATAACGTAAAAGCTAAACGCTAAACACTTCTTCAAGCAGCGTCTGAAAAGTAAAACACTAAGGTGGTGTTTGATTTCAACTTAATTGACTTAATATGAAAAAAACTGAATTAATTAAGTCATATGAAAACTGTTTGTTTGTGGCTTAATAGAGAAAGATAACTAAAAATATTAAGTAATAAAACTGAGGTTGTCTACATTAAATCATCTGTTAATTAACATGACTTAATGAAAAAATTAAACAAACAGAACCTTACTGCTCCTTGCCAAACGAGCATTCAATTTTAAACACTAAACGCTCTTAAAAGCTCCTCGCCAAACTTACCCAAAGTGCCAGAATAACATTCGTTGGTTTAGTTTATCACGCTTCTGATTAGGGGTGAAATGGCGTAATGGACTGTGATTCAATGTATATTGTCTCATAGATTTGGCATTGTTCTTTTAAACATCGTGTTCTTCTAGAAAGTATTGTAGAGATTTGTCTCACTTTTCTATAAAAATTGAGCAACTGAGCAACCAAACAGACTTATATTTGGATATTATGTTACCAATGTTTTAGATTTTAAGGATATACTGAATCAAAATTCCATATGGCCACTTGTTAATATACTTAAAGAGAGGATGCTGGTCACCATTTGAGCGATTTCCAAACCATTTTTGCCTAAAAATCAGTAAACTTGTACACGTGTAAAATCTGAAATAGCATATTCCTTTATAATCTAGTAAATAGTTTGCGATGGCTTTGGTTATCCACTTATCTGTGTATCACATGCCATCTCCGTTGAAGTGTTCACACGTTTAGTTGATTTGGAATGCATGTATATATCTGTACGATACAGATTCTGGAACCATTGATACAGGGGAATTTTATAAGCTTTTTAGCCGGCTCTTCAAATCTAGTCTTATGTAAATATATATGTTTGTGCCTTGCCTTTAAGAAATTTCATGGTTTTGTTATTATTGTGTAGGTTGTTAAGAAATTAGAGAAGACTTCAAGGTCTTTCAAGAGGCGGGGTAGCTTAGGATTCTGGTTACAGCTAGTGTTTACAATTGTATCTGCGGTCATTCTTTCATTTTCTAAAATTGTCACCGGAAATATCTCTTCACCAGTTACATTTTTTGCTACTGCCATTGGAATTGCTGCCGCTTTCCTCTCGACGTTTTGGTCATATGGATATATTCGTCTTTCTGCTGGGCTCCGGAAAGCTGTCAATGACCCTTCAAAGGTAGTATAACGTCTTCTATGAAAGCAGTTCCATATTCTGCATAAATATATGGACAGATAGAAGATTACCACTATATATTTTTTTAACTATGTTGTATATGTGGGTAGCATATATCCAAGATGTTACATTATCAATATTGAAGATGTTAAGCTGCTGAAACAGCTAAAGAAATAACTTATTTAAGATATATAAAAGTAATAATCTTCTACGTTATTTACCAACATCAACATGCTTATTTCTTTCAGGCACCCCCTTTTTCTTACGTTATACAGAGCTTGAAAAATGGTATATGTCTGAATCTTTTGGGAATGGGTGCGGCTATTATTGGGATGCAAGCTACTTTAGGAATGCTGGTGGCTAAGGCTCTCACCGCATCAGGCAACCCTTATCGGAGCGGAGGCAGCCCAATCCTAGCACTGGATATTTTTCTAGTACAGGTATATATTATAAATCTAAATCAAACATCGCAAAATATTTAGTATAATTGAAGATAACCCTACATATTGTTGAATAAAACAAAAAACAGCCCTGGTTACCTTTTCTACTGTAATAAATTTTCAGAAAGTAAAAAATTGAACATTTTTGTCCCTCGGCATGGGTTTTATTAGATCTGGCATAATTGAAAATGGATAAATGCTTAATACTTGTATGGCCTATAAAAAAATTGAATACTTCTGTCCCTTTTATATTATCCTTCTTTATAATGTGGTTACTGGTTATCACTGCAAATTGTCTTATGTTAACTAGGAATTGCCTAGCAAGTTATCTCTGTGTTGTAAATCATTTTTATTATGTATGCAGGCAGCGGCAAATACCATCTTATCACATTTCTTGGGACTTTTTTTCTCACTGGAACTACTTCGCGATGTCACCTTACCACTTTCAGAAGTCTAAGTCCCCAAGGTGTCATTTTATGAGTGGACAATATTTGCTTTGTATTTAGGAGAATAAACAATTGATGGTTAAGCTTTGTTTCATGAAGAGGGGTGTTCTGTGTTTCAACGAGGTTTTTAGGAGAAAAGAATGTGCAGATTGCATGAATGAAACCAGTAGTAATTTTTATTTCTGCAGATATGTTAATAGATCATCAGTTTGTGGTGCATTAGTTATTCCTATTAAAATAACTAAATTCTAATTATTGTTTCTACCATTTTGAGCATTTTTGTGATGATGCCAATAAAATCATAGAGTTTCACATTATATGTCAATATGTGTGTGAACCTGATTTGGGTTACTCATACGACAATTGGTGAGGTGAATAAAATTTTCAAGCTCATACCAGTTGTAACTTATTACGGACGTCTGTTTGGTTTTTCAGCCACTGTAACTTGCTCTACAGAGGGGCTTTGCATTATGACTGATGTTACAATTACACTAGTGATAACCTTATTTGCACCAAACTGTCCATTTATAGTTGCAGAAAGGGCAGCAATTTCAACTGATTTATAATGTATAGGGGTGGTAGACTTATGGTTACCTCCAAAACGTCAAATGGGTTCAGTAATATGATTTAAGTTATCTGGATATATGTATCTGTAGACAAGAAAACCACAACTCGGTTTATGTTGAAGCTTAAGAAAACAAATGCATTGGTCAGCCAGTTCAGTTAAAAATCAAATGTATGAGTGGGCAGTCTAAGCCCCGACCAATCCGCACGAAAAAATTATGCCACTACTAAATTACAGGTTCGCAATGGTTCTGAATAGCTCTTCTCAACTGTGTAGAAGATAAATTATACTAAAGTAATATAACTTCCACCAAGAGAACAAATCAACAATCCATATACAAGATTTCCTAAATGATGTTCTACAACAAACTTCCAACCAGATGAGACCTTGTCGCTATTATAATTCACTGTCCACACAGTCAAGAGACCATCCGTAGAATTCAAAATTTACTTTAAAAGCAAACTTTAGCGCGGGCCTCGACTCTTTTGAGTAGCTCATTGCCAGCATTCTAATTCTACTTGAGATTACAAACAAACATGCTACTTGTATTCAGATACACGTAAATTTTGTTCATTCATCATCACCCGAGTCTTGATCTTGATCTTCCTCTGAAGTCTTTTGTTCCTGCTTATGCTCTTCGTTGTCACCAGCTTCCAACTTAATCTTCTTTTCTTGTTTCTTTTGCTTCTTTTTTTGGCGTTTCAAACGCTTCTTTGCAGTCCGCTCTTCTGCTTCTTTTAATCTTTCCTCTCTTCTCTTGTTAAATTCTGTCACTTCTTTCCTTTTCTGATAGTCGACGTCCATTCTTGCAAGCCGGTCTTGTTCTTTCCGTCTCATCTGCCGATACTGTTCCAAAACAAGTTTTTCAGATAATAATCACTAATGAAATATAAAAGTTAAAACAACACGAAAATGCAGACATGAATCGAAGTTTATAAGACAAATAAATCAATCATTCACTTTCTAGAAATCTGATACGCGGTGAATAAAGGAGACTGAAGTCACGCAAAGACAGACCTTTGTGCAACAAATAACTTAGTTTACGCTTCTTATCATCAAGAGTGGAAAGTGGAAACACATCTTCCCAATAGTATTTTAGTTTACCCTTATTATACTCATGATTTTGGCAGTTGCTATTGATACAAGTTTGAATCCTAATGCATATAAAAGTGTCACTGCATGGAGTCACTGCACCATCTTTTTGCATGTTTAAAGCACATCTTCACATTGTACAGCTATTCATGATTTTGGCAGTTGCTAATCATACAAGTTTGAATCCTTATGACCCCCGTCAATCTCAGCTTCTAGATCTGGACAGTGCCTCCAGAGTCCAGAGCCATTCTAAATTCTAACTGTATGTGGAGAGTAAAAACTTTGAATAGCTTCCTACGAGACGATGCCCACTGTGTATTATCATAAGAAAATCTTTCCAGAATAAGATTATGGTCTAAACAAACATTTTGTGAGAAACATATTCGATTCTACCATATTCCCCAAAACAAATATGAGCTTGTTCCTTGCATTTTAAATAATGCATATATAGCCTACTGATTTTCCTTTTTAATGTAGATTGTGTTACCAACATGTTTATCCAAGACACAGAGGTGCATAGAAGATTGATATGAACAGTCCTGCAATAAGTGAATGTATATTGTTGACCCCTTCATGTTTCTTCTACATCTATGTATTAAAGTTGGTTTATGAAAGAGATGCAGGACAAGCATTTAGAAATGTTTCATCACCATAACCTAACGGCATAAGGATTTGTACAAGATACGATTGAATGATAAATTGAAAACTAAGGGTGGAAACGAGCCGAGCCGCTCGTGAAAAGCTCGGGATCGGATCGGTAAAAAGCTCGAATGAGCCGAGCCTAAACGAGCTCGAGCCTGAGCCTAAGTTTGGGCTCATTTAATAATCGAGCTCGAGCCCGAGCTCTATACAAAAAGCTCGAATAGGCTCGTGAGCCTAAACGAGCCCTAGAAATATATACGTATATATATTGTGTATACGTATAAACGAGCTTAAAAGTAGTAAACGAGCTCGAGCCTTATGTAATTATTCGAGCCCGAGCCAAGCTCGAGCTTGTGAAAATTTTCACGAGCCAAGCTCGAGCTCAAAATATGAGGCTCGAAACTGGCAGGCTCGGCTTGTTTTCACCCCTATTGATAACCCACTAACATTGGGCAGAGGGGCTACATTGAAATCCTTTCATCTGTCTAAAATGACAACATGATTGCTTAGCCATATCAGCCTTTACTCTATTAATGTTCCATTCTATTAGCCAATGTTAAGTTACTTACTTAAAGCCAATGGTTTCCTCAAATCATATATTTTTTCCCGGTCTCTTACTTTTCAACCAAAACACAGCTAGGCAATATATAGTTTCTTGAGAGGAAGAAAGCAAAATTTACCATAGGCTATACGGATATAATGTTGCTTACAAAGTATAGATATTACATTAGAATGTGTAACGAACCTTAGACTGTTAAAGATAAAGACATCATTAAAGGTACACCATTTTATTTTTTATTACACCAAAACGAATTTTAAAATGCATGCTTAGATTTATACATATATCATGGTAGCTTAATCGACATTTTCTAAAGGTAAACAGCATAACTTAAGTTACTAATTCTTCCACCAACAAAATATACACATGTATCCTTTCAAAACATAAATAATAAATAGACGGAAAATCCATAGAATGCCAACTAACTCAACCAGCAGTCTAATTAATAAACTTCAGCACCTACATGCACAATATATAACTTGACAAACAAAATAAAAGGCGCACTGTTATTCAAAGTTACATCTCTATATTAATGTTTATGTTCAGCAAGCAATATGTGTTTAGTAGTAGGTGTTAGGCGCGGCTCTTTGTTTTTTTAGAACAGTTTGGTAACGTAGTTGTATCTGTAATTCTTTAGTGTAAAAATAGGTAACATCCCGAAACACTTATGTTTCTAATAGGACATTCTTAACAAGCACATCACATTCTAAACGCTAGTAAACGCTCCAAAAAGCTCGCCACTAAGCAAATCCTACTTCTATACTATTTTCTAAACCATCTATAGGTCATCCTATGCAACATTCTTCACATCTATTATACATTCAGTATTTAATCAACGTCCACCGCTACTAATTATATCTACCAAACGGCATAAAATTATCGATCCAATTCGAGATTTCGGAAACTAAAAAAGCAAACCTGATGGAAGTCACCAGAGCCAGAACCAGCAGAACTACCAGAAGTATTATTAACGCGAACGGGAACTAAATCGATAATACGACGTAGTTTCACTTCCAGATCCTCATCCTCCTGACTAGCTACTGGCGGTGTGTATTCAACTAGAGCTGATGATGAGCTGTTTGGATGACGTGGAGGTAAGGCTGAGATTGCTGTTCTATCTGATGATGGCGTGGATGATGAGACTATCTGTAACTCTTTTGACATTTTTATCGCCTGAGGTAATCAAACCCTAAGTTTTATTTGCCGGATTTTGTGCCGGAATGTCTCTTTTTTTATTTAAGTTAAGTTATATAAAGTGTTGGCTCCCAGTGGGCTGTTAGATGTTTTTTTGTTGGGCCTGTATTGGACTTTGCTATTTTTTGGTTACCCAATTAGTTGAAGTTAGACTATAAAACCATATCATAAGTTTATAACTCCAAATCATAAAACTAATACTCTCTTCGTTTTAAAATTATTGTTCATCGATGAAAACTACATATTACTGCTTTAATTTAGTAAAGGACATTGAAATTTTTTTTTACACTTTAACTATTAATTAATGATAGAGTAGTGCTATTTAGACCTACAACATAAGTCTAAAAACATGCCTGATGCATAAATAACTTGTACAATTGTATTATATATTTTATCTCTCCAAATTTTCACCAATCATTTTTTTAAATCAACCAATCAAATCATTAGGTTCATTTGTAGGCTTGATTAGTAGGCACAAGAATCATTTTTCTTAATGATATTAACACGAACTCTTTTGATTTGTGCACAGAAAATTGATGTTCAAAGACTATTATACCCCTATACTTCCCATTTAACAAACACACCCCACTTGCGATTTCTAACTTCTACTAAGGCCTATGGGCGCATTTATCTCATCGCCCTTCTACACCCACCAGGCCACCACCCCTGTGGGCCTGCGGCCGTCACCAAGCTTTGATTATCCGTGTTTTAGTTGTATATTCGTAAACTTCGTAAGAATTTTTTAGTAGCAGTGCTGTTTGTGGATTGAACAAACTAATTTATGTTTTGTTGCTACTATATCACCAGATTAAATGGTGTGGGAAAATCCATACCAAATTTTTGGTGGTGGTGCTGTATGAACTCAAAGAGTCAATATAAGATGCCAATGCATCAAATATTT
Organism: Artemisia argyi; assembly: GCA_030686995.1. Taxonomy (NCBI): domain Eukaryota; kingdom Viridiplantae; phylum Streptophyta; class Magnoliopsida; order Asterales; family Asteraceae; genus Artemisia; species Artemisia argyi. The sequence goes on along the minus strand of CM060697.1, from coordinate 141,709,529 downwards.
CTTTAAACTACAACGATCATGAATTCTTTTTTTTTTCTAGTATGCCCATCCCAAGATCTTTGATTTTATAGAATGATGAATTAGTTTTAATAATAGTAAAAACCAATTTTATCGGCAGCAAAGGGAGGAATGGAAATCTGCAAAACTGGGAGCGTCAAGAGACAAAAAATGGGTGGAGTGTTAAGGGTATAACGGTCTTTTAACATCAAATTTCTGTGTATTAATCAAAACTGTCCGTGTACATATCATTTCCCATTAATTAATGATTTCATTTAACTTTGTAAATAATAACTTTGATTAGGTTGTAATAATGTAAACTTAAACAATTTTAACTAGTGTTTAAAAACCCGAGTTGACCAGGCCGGTTAAACTAGTTGAACCATGAACAGTCGGGTGATTGAATGTTGGTTTTGAACGAAAAACTCGATTGAACCGTTGGTTAACCTGTTGAACCGTGACCCGGTGGCTCGACACTAGCCAAATTCCAAGCTTCCAATAGCATAGCAACATTTTGCTTCTTCTTTAATGCATAATTTATTCTGCTGAACGGTTATTTCTTTGACAATTTAATGTTCTATACCATTTTTGTATATGAGCTTTAGAAATTAGCTTACGTTAGTTAGAAGCATCAGACAATAGTCGAAGAATCAACACTTTCTGTGTTGCTTGCTTTTTTTTATGATCTGCCAACACTTGTTAGTGTTTACTTAGGCACAAGATAAAGTTAAATATATGTATTTTTTTGTCGTTGTTATTGTTCCGATTGTACCGTTGCTATGTCATGATGAAGTCGGCAATCTTTAACGTAAAATCCTGGCTCCGCCCATGTAATAATGACGATGGTAATAGGGGTTGGAGGTCGAAGAAGACTAGCTAGAGACCAAGGTCGTAATTTTCTAATAATTATAGAATTCTATCCTATGCACGGATAAGTTTCTATTTGGCCATAACAGGACTATACTCTATACATGAATTTCAACACAGAGTAATCATCAATACTTAATCAATTCATACATACAACAAATAAATCAGACAGCTTTAAACTTTATCAGATAGCTAGACCAAATCAACGATCTTAATATCTTATGATGAAAAATCATCAACAAGACGCCTTAAACTCGCCAACGAAGAACCACCATCTTCCAGTGTCATCCTAATTTTATTTTTGGTTTCGGATACCTTAGATCGAACTTTGTTGTTACTATCCATAACTTGCCTTATTCCATTCTCGATATCCTCCGCTAGTATTAGCTTTTGATTCTCGTTTGCTTCATTGAAATCCAACGTTATCTCAACTGCCAATCCAAACTCTTTAACCAACTGAAACGCATCTAACCGTTGCTCAGCATATAGCGGCCATGTAGCCATTGGAACTCCGTACCACAGACTTTCTTGTACGGAGTTCCACCCACAATGGGTAACAAAACCCCCAATGGCCGCGTTGGAAAGCACGGCTTGTTGTGGGACCCATCCAACCACTTTTCCCCTGGCCGCTGTCCGTTCCAAGAAACCGTCAGGTAAGACCTCACCAAAGTCCTTGTACTCACCAGGGAACCCTTTTAGGCCTTCGGCCGGAGGACAGCGTAAGGCCCATATGAACCTATATCCACTCCTCTCGACTGCAAATGCTATTTCTCTTACTTGTTCAGCTTTGAGCCAACCCCTGGAACCAAAGCACAATAGCAAGACCGAAGACTTTGGTTGATCATTCAGCCACTCTAATATCTCGAGGTTTTCAGCAGGCGGCTCGGGTTTAATAATGGGACCGACCGCGTAAACTGGAGAGGTTTTGTCGTCATACGAGAGTAGAGCATGTTGTTCCAACTCGGAAAATGTGTTTACTATTATACCTTTGGCCTCTCTGTACCTTTTAATGTAAGGTAAACTCCTTTTCGACCAACTATACTCATCCGTAAAAACAAAAGGCAAGAGACTTGGTGAAACCGGGTTAGCATAGCTTGGGATCGCCAACTCGGTCCCCGAGCTAAGCACTTCATGCATCACTTGACCATGATATTCTTGAAGAGCTTGAAAATAAAGGTTAGTCCCAAGAAAAGCCGCATTAGATGCAAAAAACACATAAGTCGGCAAACTAAACTCATTGATCACGTCCATAACCGATGTACAAAGCATACTAACAACACAAGCAGCAAGTCGGTATGTTGGATTTGGGTCAGCTAATCGACTAGCCAGAACGTCTCTTAAAAGAGGCTTTTGTCGCGCAAGCACGAGATCACGAAGTTCTCCAGGGTATTTGTACCCCGTGAATGACTCTAGAGGCAAAGAAGGGAAACGAATGAAGTTAAGGCGCTCGTTGGAGATTGTGGACGAGAGGAAGCTGGTAAATTCAGTAGCGACTGGGTTGATAGGGAGCTCGACTATAATGACCGTGATTGTGAGGTGTTCGAAATGTTTGATCAACAGGTTGGCTAACGCGATAGTTTGGCCAACATGGCCCATGAGGGGGGCTGGAATGAACACAAGCTCTAGTTTCTCCATTGAATCTGAAGGCTAGCCCGATGGATCAATCTTGTGATAATTTCATGTGATGCACTTTTTGTTTATTTATATTTGCGGTGTTTCCAAATCATTGTAAATGTTTATTTTATGCATGTTTTGATACATGTGATTTGGATGCATCCTTGACCCACCAATGTTATGACTTATGAGTATCGAATAATTTTTTAAGTGGGGTATTGAGTTAGTACTAGATATGAATTACTAGTGCTAATATAATTCTGACCTTTAATTTATTATTCATTAGAGAAAATTTAATACTACTAAAGGAAAACGGCGCTAATGGCATGAAGACGTGCCTAACAAGTACGGAGTAATAATTATGGAAACAATTTTCCAAATACACCCTAAATAAGGGATGGCTTTAACTTTTTATTAATTAAAAATAATCTGGAAGCATTATTTTTAATTTTGCATTTACGTAAACAAAAATGAAATATTTAATATTTTAAAAGTTTATTGCTTGAAAGGAGTTTTACATCTGATCAAAACGAGACCAATATTAGAATACTACTAGTAACTTATAAGGTGAGATAAATTTGTAGTGTTAATATTATGAGAGAGTTAAAATTGCCATTCTAAAATAAATGCTTTTGATGGAAATACAACTCTATAATTGAGAAAGAAATATTGAAAAACTAATATGGTTTGTAGGTTATTGGTACCCTTCATTTTTTGAAGTATAACTACACCTCTTCTTCTAAATCTTTATTATTTTTTTGTTTTTTATTATAAAACTACGAAATAAACAATATGAAATATAAAATATAAAGTTTGACAAGTTAAAAGTAGTTAAACATAAAAAATACGGAGCAAAAAACGATAAATAATTATCTCATCATGCTAATAAAATTGGTAAAACTGTTGAAAAAGGTGCAGAAAATAAAATATAAAGTTTAATAAGTAAGAAATATTAAAAGTCAAATGATACGGAACAAGATTTATATATATATATATATATATATATATATATATATATATATATATATATATATATATATATATATTTTGGTCTTATACAGTCAACAAAGTGAGTATCATGAAAGTGAGTAAGTGAGTATCATACGACCCGTTTAGGTTGTATCGATAGTAGGTATTGCTTTAAGCGGGCGCGAGCTCATTAAGAAGAAAGAGAAAAAGAACAAGAGAATTATTGATCTCAAACTTAATTAATTTTCGTTAATGATACGAAACCTTATAGACGCTCATAAGATAATCTTATATAAATACTAATACTTATCTTAATAACCACATGTGGTGACTCAGTGGTTTAGATTTGGTCTCCTAAGTGGTTAAAGTCTCTGGAGGTCATAGGTTCATATCTTGGAGAGAAAATTAATCCTCATGTAGCCACGGAGGTTCAGCTGTGATGACTTCGGGCTATCTAAAAGGGTAGATGCCCTGTGATTAGTCGGCTCACAATGTTAAATCAGAACCAGGTAAAAAATAATAAATAAATAAATAAATAAATAATAATAATAATAAAAATAAAAAATACTTAACTTATTATGTCTCCAACACATATCTTAACACGACTCAAATACATATAGGATAGTTATCCTAATAAGGTATCCTTGTGCCATCAACCACATGCGTCAGAGTACAAATAGTACCACCCATTTTAAATGATATCGTGATTTAACTCATCCTTAATATATTATTGTGTTTTGAAAAAGACCGAAAATTGAATGTGTCGCTTTTCTATACTTATTTTAGTTAAAAAACCGTAACATGTATAATCTTTTGAATGTGTGGCTTTTCTGAACCATGTTTAAATTGAATGTTTTGGTATAATCTTCTGTAGCAATGCCGGGTTGCCCAGGGAAGCAGGCACAAGCTTACGTCGTTATAAGACATGTACCAAAACATGGAAAGCTCTAACATGACAAAAGAAAAAAAGTGACTGGGTCCAGAAATTAAAGGAGTGTGGATGATGGCCAATGCCAGGATTAAAGTTTGCCAAATGTTCCCTTCAAGAAAGTGATCGTTCACAACTTTTGCTTTTCATTTACACTTTCCATCTCTTTGTCTTCTTTCTACCTCGGAATGTTTGATAGATTTCCTTTTCATCATTATCAACATTTATTTCAATGTAAAACCCCAATGTGCTAAATATAAACTAGAGTTGTTGATGATACTATCTGTAACTCTTTTGACATTTTTATCGCCGGAGGTAATGAAACCCTAAGTTTTTTTCGCCGGATTATTTGTGCCGGGATGTCTGTTTTTTACTGTATTTAAGTTAAGTTATATAAAGTGTTGGCCCCCAGTGGGCTGTTTTTAGATTTTTTTGTTGTTGGGCCTGTATTGGACTTCGCTTGGTAATACCCCACAAGAAGTAAAAGCAAAAGCTGAATACAACCGAATGAAAGTGAACTGTATTTTGTACGAGGCATAAACACGAATCTAATTGTTAATCGCGTACTTTTTTTTATGTATTGGTAAATGTATGCTTAATTATTGTTTAGTATGTTATATAAAATGTTTTGATTTTCTTATATAAAATTTTAAAAATGTTTCATGTTTTTTGGTTGGGAAAATGATAAAAAAATACATTGAACTTGACATCTTTTACTATTGTATGTTGCCAACTTCTTTTTTACCATTGTAACACAAAACTTGACATTTTTTGTCATTGTATGTAAAAAATGTCGCATTGTTAGTCCTTTACACTAACGGTCGTTAGTAAATAACTTAAAATCCCGTTTTCTTCCGATTTTACACGTTTTCATCCGTTTTTTTTCCGTTTTTGTCCGATTTTACACGTTTTATTCTGGTTTTTTTCGTTTTCGTCCGTTTTTTTACGTTTACGCCAGTTTTTTTACGTTTTCTTCCGTTTTTTACGTTTTCGCCCGTTTTTTTACGTTTTCGCCCGTTTTTTTACGTTTTCGTCCGTTTTTTTACATTTACGCCCGTTTTTTTACGTTTTCAACCGGTTTTTTAGGTTTTCTTCCGTTTTTTTTTAAGATTTCGTCAGTTTTTTTACGTTTTCGCCCGTTTTTTTACGTTTTCGCTAGGTTTTTACGTTTTCTTCCGTCTTTTTTACGTTTTCGTCCGTTTTTTTACGTTTACGCCCGTTTTTTACGTTTTCGCCCGGTTTTTACGTTTTCTTCCGTTTTTTTTACTTTTTCGTCTCTTTATTTACGTTTATGCCCGTTTTTTAACGGTTTCACCCGGTTTTTAACGTTTTCTTTGTTTTTTTTATGTTTACGCCTGTTTTTTACGTTTTCACCCGTTTTTTTTACCATTACTTCCGTTTTTTACGTTTTCGCATATTTTTTTACGTTTTCGGTCGTTTTTTTACGTTTTCGTCCATTTTTTTACGTTTACGCCCGTTTTTTTACGTTTTCACCTGGTTTTTTACGATTTCTTCTATTTTTTTACGTTTTCGCCCGTTTTTTTACGATTTAGCCAGGTTTTTACGTTTTCTTCTGTCTTTTTTACGTTTTCGTCCGTTTTTTTACGTTTACGCCGGTTTTTTTACGTTTTTGTCCCTTTTTTTACGTTTACGCCCGTTTTTTACGTTTTCGCCAGGTTTTTACGTTTTCTTCCGTCTTTTTTACGTTTTCGTCCGTTTTTTTACGTTTACGCCATTTTTTTACGTTTTTGACCGTTTTTTTACATTAACTCCCGTTTTTTATGTTTTCGCCCGGTTTTTACGTTTTCTTCCGTTTTTTTACGTTTTCGTCCGTTTTTTTTACGTTTACGCCCGTTTTTTTTACTGTTTCACCCGGTTTTTAACGTTTTCTTTGTTTTTTTATGTGTACGCCTGTTTTTTTTACGTTTTCACCCGGGTTTTTTTTACGTTTTCGCCTATTTTTTTTACGTTTTCGGCCGTTTTTTTACGTTTTCGTCCATTTTTTTACGTTTACGCCCATTTTTTTACGCTTTCACCTGGGTTTTACGTTTTTTTACATTGTCGCCTATTTTTTTACGTTTTCGCCCGGTTTTTTACGTTTTTGTCCGTTTTTTTATGTTTACGCCCGTTTTTTTACGTTTTCGCCCGGTTTTAACGTTTTCTTCCGTTTTTTTATGTTTACGAAAACGAAACGAAAAAACGTAAAAACTGGAAGAAAATGAAAACGAAAACAGACGAAAATGAAAAAACGTAAAAACCGGAAGAAAACGTAAAAACCGGGTGAAAACGTTAAAAAACGGGCGTAAACGTAAAAAAAATGGACGAAACGGTTAAAAGATGGAAAAAAACGTAAAAATCGGGCGTAAACGTAAAAAATGGACGAAAACGTAAAAAAAAACGGTTGAAAACGTAAAAAACCGGGTGAAAACGTTAAAAAACAGGCGTAAACGTAAAAAACTGGAAGAAAACGTAAAAAACGAGCGTAAACGTAAAAATCGTAAAAAAACACGGGTTGAAAACGTAAAAAAATGGGCGAAAACGTAAAAAAATTGAAGAAAACGTAAGAACCGGGTGAAAACGTAAAAAAACCAGGTGAAAACGTTAAAAAACGGGTGTAAACATAAAAAAAACGGTCGAAACGGTTAAAAGATGGAAGAAAACGTAAAACTGGGCGTAAATGTAAAAAAACGGACGAAAACGTAAAAAAAACGGGCGAAAACGTAAAAAATTGGGTGAAAACGTTAAAAATCGGGTGAAAACGTTAAAAAACGGGCGAAAACGTAAAAAAAAACAGACGAAAACGTAAAAAAAATGGAAGAAAACGTAAAACAACGGGCGTAAACGTAAAAAACGGGTTGAAAACGTAAAAAAATTGGCGAAAACGTAAAAAAACGGAAGAAAATGTAAAAACCGGGTGAAAACGTAAAAAAACCAGGTGAAAACGTTAAAAAATGGGCGTAAACGTAAAAAAACGGACGAAAACGAAAAAAAAACGGAAGAAAACGTGTAAAATAAATAAAAAAAAAACGTATGAAAACGGATGAAAACGTGTAAAATCGAAAGAAAACGGGATTTTAAGTTATTTACTAACGACCGTTAGTGTAAAGGACTAACGATGCAACATTTTTTACATACAATGACAAAAAATGTCAAGTTTTGTGTTACAATGGTAAAAAAAATAGTTGGCAACATACAATGGTAAAAGGTGTCAAGTTCAATGTATTTTTTTATCATTTTCCCTTTTTGGTTTTGTATTGTTGTATTTTTTAAATGGCTTTTGATTATTAAGTTGTGATCCCTTTGTTTTTTTAGGCCTATTACTTATTTGCATGATAAAAAAATGGTTTTGTTTCTTTTGGTCTATTACTTAGCCCTACAATACTTGTCCATTAGATGGTTTTTGCATGGTAATATGAAGCACACTGGGTATATCTAATTGGTATTGTTTAATGTCTGTTATATATTTTCTTTATTAAGTATGTAAGTTAAAGTTTGTGTAATAATGTATATATAAATATAATAATGCCATATAAATTGTATAAAAATCGTTGCAAACCTTTTTAGCTTCATCTCATTTTATTGTACAACTAATTTCATTGAAAATTAACATTGAAGTCTAACTAATATTAATAAATTTTATTAATAAACTTAATTCTAAATAGCTAACTAAATGAATATTAATTAACACACTATTAATAATTTCTAAAACCTTTGGACTCCGCTATTATGTCTTAAACTTAATTTTTTTTAATTTACAAATGGGTTTGAGCAAAAATTATGTACTTTTTCATTTATATTCATTATTCAAGTTTCATGCTTACATAAACTAATCACGCTAAAAAGTATCATTTAATCATTTAAATGTTTTTTTACATACATGCTCGTGCACATTTTTTTGAATCAATTCGCACATGTAAACTACATCAATAGAAAACACACATAAATTACTTGTATATGAAAATGCATTAACATAATATATATATACTACATACATTGCATTAGTTAAATCATCAATTATTCTTGCAACCTTTTTAAATTCATCTCAATCCATAACCGACTTTTAATTCTATACTAATTTCTAAATATCATGTGATAAATTCCGGCAAGCCTTGCACTTCCATCTCGATGTTGTATATACTTCACAATAAATGCACCGGTTTTGTTTTTCGATTTTGAACTTTTGCTTATGTTTAAAACTCAACTTTTTTATTTGATATTATAATTTACAAACGGCTTTAAGTCAAAATTTTGTATTTTTCCTTTCTATTCAGTACTCAATGTGATATTTTTAATATGTCGTATTTTGCTATTATGACAAACTCATTTAATGGGCGTAAATATTGGTTTCTCACTAATGATTCTACATATAGAAAAAGAAAACACTTTGCGATGCGCGGACCTTCTTATTTTCAATAATAATTCAATTGCACACGATAAATTCATTCTAATATTTCTCAAAGAGCATTCGAAAGCAACTACTTACATAAAATAATCACGATAAACAGTATCATTTAACCATTTAAATGTTGCTTTACATACATGCTCGTGCACATTTTCTCGAATCAATTCGCGCATGTGAGCTATATCAATAGAAAACGCACATAAATTACTTGTATATGAAAATGCATTAACATAATACATATATCTATATATTTGCTTATCTATAACAATCACCTAAATATGTAAGAAATAAAGAAAATAGTTGGTATCCCAATATTCGGTTCCATTTATCTGAGCATGCATGATCTTGTGTGATTTCCATGATACCTGCGTATGATAACTAAATTAAGAAAAAAATAAGATCAACTAAATTACAAAGATCTAAAAAATGTGTGAATCATCTCCAAAATGTTGTAAAAGAGAATTTACATACCGCTACCAACAATCAAATATCTAAAAGATGTGTGAATCATCTTCAAATGTACATACTAAATGTGATTTTGGCCGGTTTATATTGGCAAGAATTAAAGTTAAATCATTAATTTTTTTCTTGCAACCTTTCGCAACTCTTGCACTTCATCTAACCGACTTTTAATTCTATACTAAATGCCTTGCGATTAATTCAGGAAACCCTTGCACTTCATCTCCTTTCATGATTTTATAGTTATTATGAGGCTGCATTGAATTCCGAGCATTAGCTATCTTGTACTCTATGCAATCTTGACGCCTACACAATAAATTAGAGGGCTTAATCTTATAGTATTATAGATTTGTAACCAAATCGAATTTGTTAAATCCAGACCAAATCGAATTAAACATTTGATTTCGGTTTAAACATAGTTCTGGCAGCATGTAAACCAAAACGAACCGTATATGATGAATAACTCTTTTCTATTGATGAACCACATATGATAAATAACTTTTTTTGTTTTGTTGATGAACAACGCCTATAATGAATAATCTTTTTATCGATAAATAATTTTTTTTTAAATGCACGTTTAAGATGAGCAACTGTTTTTTATAAGTGAACAAAATATTTATTGATGAACAACGTGCATGATAAATACCCTCCCCGACATTCAATAATTTATAATCTAAGGTTATATGCACTTTTTATCGGTTGTTAAAAAACTTAATATTATGAGCTAAAATAATTTGTTGTTGACAATTAAACATTTTTATTGTAAGACATCTTAAATTAAATGCATTATGGTAATTATTATACATGCATAGATAATCACATTTTAAACACGCACCAATAATTTTATATTCACTGAATATTTGTGTTACCGTTGCCATATATTTTTCGTCGAAAAAACAAGAAACACTTTCACACACAAACTGTTGCTACCTTTAAACCAAAGAAATCATTGACGAACGAATTTTGCAGCTCCCACGTTACGCGAGTATTGCATAAGCTTATTTTTATAGTGGTATCGATCTCAATGATTAAATACCTTTAAATTATTTAAGTATTAATTAAAGATCTTTGAACAATGATAAACGTAAACTTTAATGCCACGTTAATTAAAATATATAATATCTTCAAACACGTGTTATATATTGGAAAAATAGCTCGGACTAATCAAATATACTATCAACTTATCAAATATAATCGCACGACTTACTATTTTAGGTCTTTTATTCTAGAAGCAAGATGTGCGTGTAGAGAAAGTTAAAGTGTTTGCACCTCACACTTATAAATATAGTTTCTTGTATATGCTTGGATTACGTCAAGTCATCAATTGCATTTTCTCTTGTCTTCGAACTGGTCGGTCACATGATCACCACAAATTTAGTCTTACCTAAAATACAAGAAAAAGAAATATTGAAGGAATTATTTAAATACTGAAACATTATTCGAAACTCAAACTAATTTTTCAAAAAGAACTTTCTCGAAAAAGATCATTGGTGGATCTAGATTTGATGTAACCTGATATTTTATTTAAAACAAATGTTTACTCAACAAATAGTGAAATAACTAATCATGATTCATGCATAAGCCAAATTTGAGAGGATTTTGTTATAACTTTCTTAGCAAAAAGCCTTTGAGAAAATTAATCATGAAACTATGTAACATGCATGTGTTATGGATTTAAAACTACGTACGTACATGCATAACTACAAGCTACAATGAAATGAAATGAGAGGTAGTACTGTCGTGTTGTACATTTGTGAAATATTATATTGATTATTGCATAAACCTCTTAACTATGATAACACGTTTTATCAAACACGAAACATTTCTTTAATCACTGGATACAATTTGTTAACTTGTTCTTCCCATCAATGTTTCATTCTACCTTTACCTAGTAATTATACTGGGATTAAGATCCTCTCATTTTCAAGTATCTCATGTTAACATGTTGTGAGATGAAACAATTTAATGGGTACTATATTTTACTAAATGATGTCCCCACAATTTAGCTTTCTTTAATTAATTTGTTGGATATTACTCCGTACAAAACATGAGAGACAAACTTTAGAGGATCATAATCCATTATACTGAGTTACAACTTGTCAATGGTTCAACCACCCCGGCCAAGTTACAGAAAGATATGCCACCCGCCCCACCCGATATCTTTATTATAGAGTAAAACAAGAGCTTCCATCTGCATCACACGCGTACCCATCATCAAGTACATGTCGATGAATTATGCTACTCATATTAGATCAACTCTTCAAGTCGATAAAACCACTGAGGCATGCACAACGAGAATAGATTATTTTTTGTTCGTGTATGACATTTTGGACAATAAACCTTTTCAATGTCAAGAGTTGGTATTTGGTAACGATGTAACAGTATCATATTGGAATAGTGGATTATCTGAGACTTTTCTTTTTATTTGATCAATAGAATGATTAAAGACATATCCTATCCAGCTTTCAGCATATCAAATGGGTTATACACTTTTACTTTTACTTAGACAACAAATGGAAAACATATCAATATTCATGTAAAAAAATAATATTATAACATGCATATGATTTTGACAGACACGTGTGTTGTTGGAATGCCTCACATTATTGGCATGTTAAGATTATCATTCATCGCTGTATGATTTTGTTTATAAAATATAGCTAAGCCACCGTGAGACAAAACAAAAAAACGCCACCTTCTTACCAAACTTTCACTATTTCTTTACTCAAAGACACATTCTAAGTTGGTATTCATTTTCATAATTAAGATTCCATGACACATCCTTATGACATGACACTTCATTTGCTCGTGACATGATTGAATTTGCAAATTTTAGATTAAAATGAAACTAAGGGTCGTTTGGTTTGTAGATAGGTTTAGATTAGAATTTGAATTTAAATGTAAAGTTTTAGATTTGGATTTGTGTTAGGAGAGAGAAAATATAATTAAATAGTATATTGCTTATATAATTAAATAAATATAAATTTATAAATTTAAAAAAATATATTAATTTTTGAAAACAGATAAAAATATTATTAGTAGATGAGAATAAAAAATGGCCCACATAAAATAAAAGAAAAGATAAAAATATAGGGAGCGGTAGGGAATTCTCTACACCCTTATAATTGATATTCATCCTCAATTGTGAGGATACTCATGCTTACCAAACACTTATTTTTTATTATCAACCTAAAGCTATTTTGAAAGGGAAGTGATTGGCACACTCTCAAAATTTATTGACACACTCAACTGTACAAGCAGTTAAAGCAGGTTATATGCAAAATACAACTGTTTAATGCATTGAGTAGAGTGTGTCAATAAATTTTAAGAGTGTGCAAATCACTACTCATTTTGAAAATATCCCAACCAAACGGGATCCCAACCAAACGGGCCCTAAATATACGAAGTCATATACCTTTCCTAGGATTTTTAATAACTCTTCATTATTTAAATATTTATTCCAACAATTTTGAGAAGTAAAGTGCTATACATAGCTCTAAAAGCCGAATATAAGACATTAAAAAATGGGTAAAATGCAAAAATGGTCCCTAAACTATTACGAAATCGCAAAAATAGAATTGAGACAAAAAGTTACGCAAAACAGCCACTAATGTTATGAAAATTTGCAAAAAAAGCCATCGAGAGCGCTTTTTTGCTAACTTCCGTTAGTTTTTCCGTTAGTCAAGGATATTTTCGCCATTTCACTCGTTTTCCGCCTTCGACTACCCACACTTTACTTGAATGACCAAATTTGCAAAGTTATAACTTAAGTTTTGGAGCCAAAAACACGTGGCAGCCGAAGAGATTAACCTTTCCCTCCTTTTTGTGCAACTCGGCAACCTAATAGGGACTATCCAGTTCATCTTTATCCCGCTTATTTAAATACACCAAGCCACACACACATTTCACCGAAACACACATAATCCCAACGATCAAAACAACCCACGATGGCAAACAATGGTAAAGGGAAGGGCATCTATATTGGTACCAAGGAAGAGGAATTTGACAAAGTTTTAAGAACCGATGATCTAAATGATTTACTTCTTGATTCATATGGCGCAAAACCAATTGATGAGTATGGTTCTTATAGGCAGATTCCTAAGGAGTTGAGAACTCAGATTCTGACCTATCTTAGGAAACTAGATGGCTACTATGAAGCGCTTTTGAGTGATGATGAGGAGGAGGAGGAGGAAAAGGAGGAGAAGGGAGAGACTGTGGATACTGTTTTACCAAATGATTTGGCAGAGAGGATTTCCCGTCTTGAAGTTGTGTTTAAGTATCTGAAGGATAAGAAGGACAAGAAAGAAAAAGAATTGAAGAGCAGGAAGAAGAGGAAGAAAAAGGGGTGATGCGGAATGTAGCGGTTCCAACTACTAAACTAGTGTGTTTAGATAACTTTTGGGTGATGTAATGGTTGTGAACTCGTATGATCAATGAAAGTTTCGATCTTTATGTTAACATGTTTGTGTTTCAATTTTTGATGTTTATGTTTGTGTTTCAACATTCACAAGGTACAATGATACAACTTATGCAGAAACTATTAAATAGGGGTTGTTTGGCATGAGTGTATACAACACTCCCATTTAACATTTTTAGGTTGACTTTAGAAAGTCAAAAGCTATTGACTAGCATTAGTAAGAAGTTAATACTCCTTTACCTACCACACAAAATGAAGTAAATTATCCTACCAACTAGTATAGTAAAGTCTCTTGTTAAACTTTATCAAAAACATAGATATGGCAGAATCTGTAACTCAAAAATTAAAGAGAAAGAAAATGAGTAGTAATAATACACAGGTAGAGGAAGTAAGTGGTTGTATAATTGGTCTAGGTATCAGAAGTGGGAACAAAACATGAGGAGGTGGTGCAAAGATAGAGGTGTTGGACGAAAGATACTTCATCTGTTGTGGGGATGTTAAGTGTTGGAGGCATAGTGTTGTGATACTTAAATAGGCAGGTTGTGCAACGGTAGAGGAAGTAAGTTGTGGTGTCATTGGTCTGGGTATTACAAGTAGAAACATAAGTGCAGGGGGTGGTGCAGATGCAACTCAATCAACTGAAGCAAAGAAGAAGAGTAAAAAGAAGCCAAGAAACTAAATCACTATGGTTTTGAGCATGTCCAAACCACAAACTGAATCGCTATGTTTAGTTTGTGTTTTAATGTTTCAATAATGTGAGTTTCTTGTTTATGTTTGTGATACCTCTCAAATACAATAATGAAGTATAAACATATGTGAAGACATTATTCATACAAAATCTGGATCATGAGATCCATTACAATCATTAACCATCACTAATCTCAAAACAACCAACCCCCTCATGGATATTTCTTCTTCACAACAACCTCAATCTTCTTAAACATTTTGTCCTTGACTTGCCTTGCCATCATCAACAGTGCATTCGTCCTACGCTTATCAATTGTTTGTAGCCTTCTAAGTTTCTTTGTATTGCTCCTTGCAATTCTTGCACGTGAATAGTTTTAAAGTCTAACAATCACATCCCCCCTACGTTAGACCCTTTCAGTAATTTTTTTGGACTTGTTCTCTAAATCGTGTGCCTGCTGCAAGTCTTGAAGAATCTCTGTGTGGTAAGGGCCAAGCATTAGTTCAGTTAGCACATACGAGTTACAGAGAACCTTTAGATCAATATCACTTTGAGAGTTGTTCATGGTTAAGGAAATAGGGAGGTGTGTTTTGAAAGTGAGTGTTTTGAGAGATGCGTATTTAGTAGCCTTCACGTGTTTGCCTATAAAAGGGCTTATAAGATTGCCACGTACTGTGTAGTCTTTATGTGTTGGACCAAAAAAAAAAAAAAAAAAAAAGACTTATATGACAGTTGGCTTTATGTAATTCAACACTTTCAAGTTAGACTTTTGAAAGTCCAAATGCAATGGGTACAAACATAAAATCCAAACATAGTTCAAAACATTGTTCTAAAGACAATTAATTTAAACACAGAGTGCAAACATAGAATCCAACAGATAATAAAGTGAAACATATTGTTCAAAGATCAGTGGGTAACGCATTAAGAACTAGGAACCGCATGCTCATCATCTGACTTCATCTTTTTCGTTGGCCTGTCAACATGAGGTCTGTGATTGGGTGGTATTATTACTGTTGTAGAGTCAATTCTTGCCCAGTATTTGCGGCTAGAACAGCCATTGATCTTGAATGAGTACATACGCGCCCATGTTTCTAGTCTATAAACAGCATGAACCCACTCTTTAGGTATACCAACTCCTCTTCCATCCTCATTCTTGTAGTTTATTGCAAACACAACATGTTTACATGGTATTCCAGTCAGCTCCCACTTCCTACAACCACACTCCTTCCTGTCCATGTAAACAACACAATGATCCTCGTTAGGCATATATACTTTATATAAAGAAGCTTCAATCCATTTAACAACGCAATCGGTAGCTTCTTTTTTTATTGCATCAAACATGGCTTGCACAGTAGGAGTAAGTTGTCCAACACTCTTTTCTATTATTTGTTGAACTACCACAATCCTCTTCATCAAGTACTCCCTGAATATTCAAGACAAGTGATGATGGTTCTATCTCTGACATCATTTAGCTGGCTATTGAACACCTCACATATGTTGTTTAAGAGTAGTCCACATAGGGCTTTGCCTGTTAAACAAATCACACATTATATATTAATATATGATCAATTATCAGTATGCTTTTGTCCAGTGCCACTTAATGAATTACCTGAAAAATGTGATATGCTCCATTGTTCAGCTGGAATCTTCAGCAACCAAACATAAGCTACAACATTGTTATTCTTGAGGTGATCCATCTCTTTGTTGAATTCAACAACAGTAGTGGCTCTAGCTGCATTCCAAAGCATGTCCTTATAAACATCTTTAAAATGTGACTTCATCTCCTCATGAATATGCTTAACACAAAACTTGTGGTCAGCATTTGGAAACACACTAGCAATGGCTTGTATCAATCTCTGTGAACATTTAAGGTTATTGATGGTGTTAAAACTTTACATGTTCTCATTGTGCATAAAGCACATGATTAATTATAGAATAGAAATGTCACCTTTTGCTTATCAGAAATGAAAGTGCACTTGCAATTGGTTTGTATACCAAGATCCTCTCCTATTAGTTTAAAAAACCAACACCAAGTTGCCTTATTTAGTGCCTCAACTACAGCATATGCTACTGGATAAATTCCATTGTTTGCATCAATCCCAACTACTGTTAGTAATTGACCTGGAAAAGGACCTGACATGCATAATCCATCTAATCCTAAGAATTCTCTGCCACAAGCTTTGAAACCTTGTTTTATTGCTCCCAAAACACACATAAACCCTTTTAAAAGTTCTTGTTGCACTCTCTGGATTTGGTTCTAGCTGTACATCAATCCTAACAGTAGTTCCTGGATTTTGATTAACCAACTCTTGGGCATACTCTCTAAGCAGTGCATAATATTTCATAAAAACAGTTATACCTGATTGAAGTTCACAGTCTTTATTGCATAGCAAATCATACTTACTTACACGCAGTGGCGGAGCCAGGAATTGTGATTACGGGGGGCATCGAGCATAATTTGGAGCTGTCAATTTTTAGAATAATTTTAAACAAGTCGGGTCGGGTCGGGTTTAATATAAATGCAACAAAAGTGATATGATACGACGCAAATAAAACTAATTTTAAGTTTAGGTGTTGATAAAATAAATTTTGAATAAGGATTTCAACTAGTTTATATACGTTGTAAAATATATTCATTGATCGCATATCAAAATCAACAAAAAATCTAACACACCAAATGTCGTAAAAATTGTATAAAGCGCTCGCGGTTTTATTAATATTTTAAATAAAAGAAATGTGACTATTATATCAAAACTATAACGTAGAAAGTATTTGAGAAAATCTTTAGTACTAATATTATTTTACCTGTGTAGTTAACAAAAGCATTCTAAAAATGCAATACTTCGTATATCACTTACACTCGATATGCTAGAATGCTACCCGTAATTTTAAGATTCTAGTTGGCACTGATCACCAAAAAGTCGAAACCCAAATTTCCCAAATCCTATATTATTGACTTATTGTTACCCCACCCAAGAATTGGATCAATGTACATCTGAAAAAAAGAACATTATTATATTATATTTACCACTATGGGCCCACTCCCCACTATCCTAAAATCACTCATCTACTTTTCCAGTTACCATTATTTCATCAAAACTTTCTCATCTTTTCCGATCAAAAAAGACACCGGAAAAACAACTTTTTTTCATCAGACCAATCTTGTATTGCTAACAAGCTGAGAACGACGAGGGCACTTTGGTTTTATGAGTGAGGGCACTGGACCTTTTTCCGATCATTTCTAATTCTTTTACCTATATATTTGGGTATCTGGAATAACTTGGTTGGGGGCATCGCCACCCACTACTTCCATGGTGGCTCCGCCCCTGCTTACACGTACATCTTCAATTATCTTATCATCATCATCATCAATCATTTCATCATCATTTGGATTATAATCCAAATCCTCTGAATCACTCCCGCGACTCTTTCCTTCTGTTTCATTATCCACCTCTACTACTTTCAAATTTCCCATATGAACACTTACAATTGTAAGTCCATAACGTTAACAACAAATACACCTTTTAATAAATAAAAAAAACAAAAACAAAAACCCCTGTTCAAGTAAATAGGAAAATGCACTGTGTCTTACCGTATCGTTCAAAGGCACGGACTGATGCGTGGAATTGCGCGCTCAGAAAAGGTTTTACCTCTCAAGGGATCTTGAGAAGCTTGCAATCCCTACCAGGCAGTGTACCTGACCGTTGTAGTATAATATAGTGGTAAGTACCGGGGGATTGATCGTTCAACTCAAAAAATAATGTTCGCTAGGGTTAAAACTCAATTAAACTAGGTCTGGAGATGAGGGATGATTCTTTTTGTATTTTTATATTTTATGAAAAGCAAGTAAATATCTCGGGTTTTGAAGGAGTGGGCGAAATTAGTTGCTAATCAACTAACCCAAATAACTACAGATGCAATCAAAATAAAATAAAATAAACTTAAACTAATTGTGGCTAAAACAATAATGAGAGAAAATGTGTTTACTTATATTTCACTACTCCCTAGCTATCTTTTACCGGTTGATTAGTTTGTTACAATTGCATGGATGACGGGTTATATTCCTTAATACCATTCGTAGGGCCGTGTACGATCTTCCCTAACTCTATAAGCTTCTACATCTTCCTATGTCGAGCCGACTACTAGCTCCTAACATGGCCTCATTAGTAGTTACCTATGCATTAAATATAACCAATATATCGTAGTACACCTCCGATCATGTTTCTTAAGACGTTCAAGCAAGTTACCAATTGGAAGTCTTCCAGTTTTCTTAAGCCTAACATCTTAAGCCTAACATCGAATTCATTCATCCGCAACAATTACAAACAAACAACCAACCAATAATCAATATCTAAGTTTCATTACATCTAAGCAAACACAAAGAAAACCTAGCCTAGCATGTTAAAGAGAAGACAAACATAAGATATAATCAAACAACATATAGACATATTGAATGATTTGTTGGAAGACTTATCTTCAATTAAGCATGGATGAAACAAGGGTTTGAAACCCTCAAAATTTCAGTAAATTAGTCTAGGGTTTTCTCCCTTCAAAGTTGCACATAATGAATGAAAACTAGAAAAGTATATATAGATTTTACAATCTGACGGCGTCAAGAGTAGGGTCTGACGCCGTCAACTCGCCGCCAAAATAATACTCGTATTGCCTAGATCCACTTCTGACGTCGTCATGTACAAACTTGGTCTTGGCCGTTATGTGCAATTTACTCTTGATGGCCTTGGTGATGCCGTTATGTACAAATCTTCAAAAACCTCTCTGGCGCGTCACGTGTAATTTGATTTATCCACTTCTTTGTCAAGTCTTGACGCCGTCAGTAGCAATCTTTGACGCCGTCAGGTACAATTTTAAACATGATTTTGAGACTTTGTCGTTTTCTTCACTTTTTCGCTCAAAAAACGTCTAAAATGTTTCCTTTTGCGAATTTCCTCTCAAAAGTACATAAAATGACAAAAAGAACGATTTAGGACAATATTTGATTAAATAATCTCAACTTTAGCCTTAAATGACCCACCAAAAGCGGTACACTTTTCGTCTCATCATGGACGATCGATGTAATCTAACCGGAACTATACGTTAGTTAGAATTGTATCTGAATATAGGTGTTCGGCTTAATTTGGTACAGAATTGGCGGCAATAAACTACGTGACTTTTTGCAAATTTTCGTAACGTTAGTGGCTGTTTTGCGTGACTTTTTGTCTCGGTCCCATTTTTACGATTTCGTGATAGTTTAGGGACCATTTTTTGCATTTTACTCTTAAAAAATGCATTAAATGTTTGTACTTCAATTAAAATCATTTACTCTTATGTATAACTATTCTCAACCGGCATACTATATACTGTAATCACTTTTGCATTTTTTTAACTTTTAAATTTAATATATCTTTTTTTTTAGTAACTGTGATTTTTTTTTTTTTTTTTTTTTTTTTTTTTTTTTTTTAAAGGATATTATTGAAAAAAGTGTTTATGTTGTAAGAGTGTTTTAAGCTAAAAGCTGACGTGACGGCATTTATAATTGGTATATGTTGAACTTTGCACCTTGCACCTTGCACCTTGCTCTCCTAGTTAAGTATATGTAGTCCAAGACAATCCAAAGATTAGACTGTTCAAAAGAATAAAAGGAGAAGCCACACACAGTTTGACTTGAATAATCTAAGCTCTAGTGGCATCAAAAGTTCTAGTGCTTATAAAATTTCTTTGGATATTGGCTTGATTTCAAGCTGAATATTTTTCTTCTAGCGATCTATCTTATCTTCTTAAAATTCCTATCAAACCATATAAATAAAATCAAAATATTCAGACGTGACAACTTGCATTTGCATATCAAACTTTGTTTATTGAAACACTAGTGGTAACTAATCTCTCATCATGCATGAAACTTTCAGCTTCAAAGTACTTATCGTTAGACAAAATCAATTGTAAAAAAGATCACGCTTTAACTAATCATAAAGTAACAAGTAAAACTGTTATCATATCTCGTCATAAACACATACGAAGAGTTTGCAAATACTTGTTCCATGGTTTATACTTGAAATATCTATCATACGAAACCGTTTGTGTATTTCATCACTATATCTCTCTTACAAGTACAAAAGTTATCCATATACCACTTACATAATCTAATCATCTTATTATCAGTAAATTCAAAATTACATAACATGTGGTATGGTGTTTAGGATGATAAAATATTATGGTCGTCAAGTTTCACTCATATTCAAGTTTGCTTCCAGCCACGTCCACCACAAACCGATATCTAACGTCGTTCTTAGCTAACCTTTCAACCGCGGTGTTGACGTACTCCATCTTCACAACCTCGATTGCTGATTTCACGTCCTTCTCTTTGCAAAACTCCAATACCTCTTCGGTTTCTTTCATGCTTCCAATAAATGTTCCCGTGATCGTTTTTCTCCCTAAATGATAAACCGTTTACAAACTTAAGTCGTCAATATAAAAGAAAAGAATAGCAAATATATCAAAAGAACAAAAGATAAATCGAGAAAACTAACCTCCCATAAGCAAAGGAGAAATAAATTGTAAAGGAGAATTAATAACACCCATCAAGATCAATTTTCCATCGAGTTTGAGCAAGGAAAGGTATTCGTCAAGAGGGTGGTTTACTGGCACCGTGTCAATTATATAATCAAACGAATCAACCACTTCTTGAATCCTAGCAGTATTGGAGCTCACGAGATACTCGTCAGCTCCAAGAACGTCCATGGCCTCCTCTCTCTTCTTGTCAGAAGAGCTAATCACGGTCACATGATGACCCATTGCTTTTGCAATCAAGACACCCATGTGTCCCACTCCACCTAGTCCAACTATGCCTCCTTTCAGCCCGCTTTGTTTCAGCCCAAAGTGGCTCAGCGGGCTGTACACTGTCACCCCGGCACATAATAAGGGTGCCGCTTGCTCAGGTGACATCCCTTCCGGTATCTTGACGACAAATCTACATTTAACAAATTAAAATCAACATTTCTTATATACATGCACCAATTAATTGCAAAATTATAATGCAATAATAGTTGTGAATTACTTTTGGTGGACGACCATGGAGTCCGAGAATCCACCTTGAGTAGGTTTACCATCGGTGTAAACATCATTATACGTCCATATCTTTTTGTTGCAATATTGCTCCACCTCCGCCTCACAAGGGCGGCAGGTGTTGCAACAGCCAACAAGAAGCCCAACTCCAACAATGTCTCCGACATTGAATTTACTAACACCGGATCCCACTTCCACAACTTCACCTACCACTTCATGCCTAAAGCCACCAACAAAAACGACAAACGTCACTAAATTAATCCCACAGCTGGAACACTAAAATTGGAATATACCAAAAAGTTAAAGTTTCAACTTTTGGTACTATTGTAGATGTCAGAAAATCTAGATATTCCATTTTAATATAATTAAAACATATTTGTTTTGATACGGTTAATCTAGTAGTGCTTTCATTTTCTTTGCACTTTGGGTACTCATCAAAATGATGTGATCAGTTAGATACGTGTTTTATTTAAATTGTTCTTTGAATATAAAATTGTTAAGTATCAAAATTAAACTATAGCTATATATGTGCCAATCATTGTAAGAACTTAGTTGAAATTTATAAAAAATGGTAGAGTAGCCATGAGTTCTAGACGATACATTAAACCAAAATCATACTAAAAATCATTGGAATCATGTACTATAAAAAAGGTTTGATGTGAGTTTTAGAGATTAAATGAATGACTAACCCTGGAACCATGGGGTAATTCGACATTCCAAGGTCATTTTTTATCTGATGAAGATCGGTATGGCAAACACCGCAGCAAATGACTTTGATCAACACATCTTCAGCTCCTGTATTCCTGCCAATTTTTGTACAAATAAATTAAAAAAATGTTGTGAGATATTTAAAGTTGCCGTTTTAAAAAAAAAGTTGATACTAGTACAAATAAACAACATATTAGGAGGAAAGTAAGTGAGCCAAAAAAAAAAAAAAAAAAGTGAAACAACTGTGATTATAGCACTCGGAATCAAGATATACTTTTGACAGTGTGATTGAGAAAGAGATGCATGATACCTGAGAGTGAAGGTGTAAGGGGAGAGATGGCCAGAAGGATCTCTAGCAGCCCATCCTGTAGTCTTTCTTTCTTCTTTCATGCTTCCCATTTTTTTTAATATTTTAAACAATAAACAAGTTTCTACACCACAAACACAATTGTTAAATATATCATTTTAGCTACACTTCAACCCATATATATATACATGTAGATATTAGGGAGTTGGAGAGAGCCAATGGAAAGGTGACAAGAATTTGGTTGGTGAGATTTGATGTTTTCTTCTTTTCCTTAAATTTTTAGAGTTAAACTTCACTGTACAATTTTATTACTAGGGGTGTTCACATTTAGGCCACAAATGAATTGGGTTGAGAATTAGGTCAGATTTTGGTTGTCGGTTTAGGTGCACAGTATATCAAAGCAACCAATTTCGATGTACATTATTCAAATACTATGATTTTATTTTTGCATAGTGTAACAAAAAAAATTGATTGGTTCCTGGCTTATTGTAGCTTTCTAGGTCATATAAGTCAACAAAAGTTAGCTACTATGTTCTATTTGATGACTTAATAAATGAAACATAAACAGATGTGATATCAACATTCTTGCCAGGTCATGCGGATTATGAGCCAGATTCAAAACAGACTTTTGGTAACTTATGTGGCTCAAAATAAAGTTGAATGGTAAATCGTGACAAATAAATAATTAAGTTGTTGATCCCTTATCTAACTACATGTAAAGCATTTTATACTCACATGTCCTAATTATTTTTAAAGATTTCTAAAATAGATTTTAAGCATTACAAATTCTAAAGCTATATTTATAATTATTCGATGCACAAATATATTTATACAGCACTTTTATTTAATGTTATTTTCAAAGCAATTCTCACTCAATAATACAATTAAAATAGGGATATGTTGACCGGACGGGGGTGACCCACCCCTGTCCCCCTCCTGTCCCCTTTTGTCCCCCACTTTCTTTCAGTACAGTACATCATTTTGTCAGTTTCTGTTTCGTATTTTTGACAGTTTTAAGCGTTTGACATATTAAACTTTATATTTTCTGTTCCGCACTTTCAAGTTTATAGTTTTTTGATATAAAAAAAATTATAAAAATAAAAAAAATAAAAAAAACAAAAAAAAAACTAGGGGGATCGGTCTAAAAAATAAAGGAGGGTCCGGTCAACACTAGCTTTAAAATATCACATGGTACAAAACAAACTACTCCGTACTACTTTATTGTTAAAATCCTGACCTATGCTAACTAATGTGTTCAACACTTGAAGGCTGCGTTTCTGGAACCTAAAACAACACATGTGCAACTGTTAGCCAAAAATCCAGGTAACTACACATACATATTAAGCTAGCTCCTAGCCACCACAGTTTGAAAATTAAATATAGAGTAAATTGCATAAATCGTCCCTAAACTTTGGCCATATTGCATGTTCTGTCCCAACCATTTCAAAAGTGCAGAAATAGTCCCTGTAGAAAACCTTTGAGTAAATTTCCGTCCCTGATAGGGACGAAATATGCAATTTCACACTTTTGAATTATGCAATTTTCGTCCCAACTAGGGACGAAAATTTGCTCAAAGGTTTCCTGCAGGGACGATCTCTGCACTTTTACAATGGTTGGGACGAAACATGCAATCTGGCCAAAGTTCAGGGACGAAGCATGCAATTTTCTCTTAAATATAAACCAAAACTTTACTCCTTTATATTCAAAGTGTTCATAAAATGTTAACAATTTTCAAAAACCTTTATAAACACATAACATTATAAATCATATCTTGATAATAATGTCTTATAAAAAACATAACATTATAAATCATTTTTCCAAAAACCTTTACAAACACATGACATTATCGTTATCTTTGAAGTTATTGTTACGAAAAACGTAAAATCAAAAACATTGTTTGCCGGAAATTTTAGTTACACGGTACCCACAGCCACAAAGCGCGGATACCCTGCTAGTATACTGTATGAACATTTAGTTTTAAAACACAATGCTAAAACTCGTCTTTGCATACTGAAACATCTAAGGATGCATCTAGTTGCATACTCCCTTTCCTAGTTCTCTATCACTTGTTTTAATGTGTTCTCGAGTTTTTTGTTTAGGAACAAAAATGATGGAAGAGCAAAGAAATGAAGTTGAAAGAAAAGAAAGTTGCATTTATATTTCATGTTTTCGAGTTCTCAAGTTTGGAAGAAATATATACAAAGTCATGTTCTCGAGTTTGGAAGAAAATGAAAGAGGATGAAAGAAATATATACAAAGTCGTGTTCTCGAGTTTGGAAGGAAAAAAAATTAAAAAAAAAAGAAGACAAAATTATACATATGTCATTTTAAACATAAAATGACATATAACAAAGTATGTATGAAATAATGATGGTTATAGTGGTTATTTTATAACAAATAGTTTAAGTGTAAATCTGTTTCCGTTCAAATTCACTCATATTTGGGAGGTAACTTTTAGAAGAAAAAACCTGTTATTTTTTTTTCTTTATCAATTCATTTCTCTTATTTCTGAGAAAAACTAGAGAACATAATGAATTTTTTATTTCCTTTTATTTTCTTACTTTTTCTCCAAAAAGAAATTCGAAAATGCATAAAATTGTATATAACTTTTCTTTCTCGAGAGGACCTTTTTCTTTCTTTTTATTTTATTTTATTTCAACTCGAGAACATGAAATAAAAAAATAACTTTCTATTTTTCGCATTTCCTTTCTTTTCTCTTCCTTACCTGTCATTTTTCTAACCCCATCTAAAAAAACTCGGAGAATGCAGTGTTAGGAAACTGAAAACTCTAAATTTGAGTTCTCTATAATATGTTTATAAACTTCTAATATCTGAAAGTTGGTTTTTTATTTTCACAGAGAAATTTCACGAAACATTTAACGTTTTTTGTTTTCTGTGCTTTTTTTCGATAACTTTTTTGAAATATCTCTCATTTTATCACAATTAAACACACCATAAATGCATAGAGTTTTATCATCCAAGCGTCCATATTTTAACGTGAACCAACTCGCGTCACTAAACCATTTGCATATTCATTTATCCATAAGGCCAAATAAACTAGGATGACTCAAATTTGAACACCTGTTAAAACATGAAATCTGAATAGCTATTGATTTAACCTAGATGTTAAAAAAAAAAAAAAAAAAAAAAAAAAAAAAAAAAAAAACCCTTAACAATAGATATATTGCATACATCGTTTTTGAAGTACACTCGTCAACTCTTCAAACTGTTATGGTCTTAATTAAAAAGAAAGGCAACCACGGTCTTAAACAATATTACGGGTTTCTTATAGTCTTAATTAAAAAGAAAGGCAACCATGGTGTTAAACAATATTACGGGTTTCTTATGATCTTAATTAAAAAGAAAGGCAACCATGGTTTTAAACAATATTACGAATTTCTTATGGTCTTAATTAAAAAGAAAGCCAACCATGGTCTTAACAATATTAGGGTTTCTTATGATCTTAATTAAAAAAAAGGCAAGCATGGTCCTAAACAATATTATTGGTTTCTTATTGTCTTAATTAAAAAGAAAGGCAACCATCGTCTTAAACAATATTACGGGTTTCTTATGATCTTAATTAAAAAGAAAGGCAACCATGGTTTTAAACAATATTACGGTTTTTTTTATGGTCTTAATTAAAAAGAAAGCCAACCATGGTCTTAACAATATTAGGGTTTTTTATGATCTTAATTAAAAAAAAAAAAAAGGGCAAGCATGGTCCTAAACAATATTATTGGTTTCTTATTGTCTTAATTAAAAAGA
The DNA here is from genome assembly GCA_030686995.1 of Artemisia argyi. Lineage (NCBI taxonomy): Eukaryota > Viridiplantae > Streptophyta > Magnoliopsida > Asterales > Asteraceae > Artemisia > Artemisia argyi. The sequence continues at coordinate 141,683,352 of CM060697.1, read as the reverse complement.
AAGACAACCATGGTCTTAAACAATATTACGGGTTTCTTATATTCTTAATTAAAAAGAAAGGCAACCATGGTTTTAAACAATATTACGGGTTTCTTATGGTCTTAATTAATAAGAAAGTCAACCATGGTCTTAACAATATCAGGGTTTCTTATGATCTTAATTAAAAAAAAAAAAAAAAAAAAAAAAAAAAAAAAAAAAAAAAAGGCAAGCATGTTTCTTATGATCTTAATTAAAAAAATAAAAAAATAAAAAAGGCAAGCATGGTCCTAAACAATATTATTGGTTTCTTATTGTCTTAATTAAAAAGAAAGCCAACCATGGTCTTAACAATATTAGGGTTTCTTATGATCTTAAAAAAAAAAAAAAAAAAAAAAAAAAAAAAAAAAAAAAACACCAAGCATAGTCCTATACAATATTATTGGTTTCTTATTGTCTTAATTAAAAAGAAAGCCAACCATGGTCTTAACAATATTAGGGTTTATTATGATTTTAATTAAAAAAAAAGCCAAACATGATCCTAAACAATATTATTGGTTACTTATTGTCTTAATTAAAAAGAGAGGCAACCATGGTCTTAAACAACATTATGGGTTTCTTATGATTTTAATTAAAAAGAAAGGCAACCAATGTATGGAGTCTATATGAAACAGTAGGTAACCTTTAATTAGTGGGTTGTATTTCTTTTTGAATTCTCATCCAAGCTTTTGGCTTCAATTTCCTCTTTAATGTTTATGTTAAGACTTGCAAAGTGGTTTAGATTCTGTAATCTAAGCTTTATAAAAGTGAATCAAGTAATGATACAAATCATGCGAGTATTTCATACCGGTGGTAAAAGTGACCGCAAACACGACCACTAACTCAGTGTCACATCAGTTTTTCTCTCCTCAACAGACATCATTATCAACATAGTGTCTAAGGCGGTCCATGTTATTAGCTCCTTATTACCACCAGCCTTAAAGGAATATTTGTTTACACTTGTCCAATCCGACTGATAACTATATCTAATTCATATACATTAATTAAGAAATGAATGAGACTGGACCTAGCACGACAATAATTTTTCATCTATCCTCGTATACTCGTATATTTTTTTGATTTTGTTACGTGTCACATTCATACTATTCTTGAAGTCGATTTCAGTTTTGCTGGGCCATCTATGCCTGTCTTTAAAAAACTAATGATATTTTAGATGACGCAACAAGGTATAACAATAAGCTATCAAATTTCCATTTAAGGAGTCCTTTCGTGCTTTAACATTATATTATAACCAACAAACTGATTGTTTACAATGTATTTTAACAAAATTTATTTATGCATCACAAAAGAAGTCTAATTTTTTTTCCATGATTAAAAGGTGAATTTTGTCTTTCCTCTTTCATTTCGTACACATGACCTATTCTTCAGTTTACCTTGGCTTGGTTAATATAACGATAATTTGGTCTAAAGATGGTTAAGACTTAAGAGCTCAAAAATACCATGGTCAAATTTGTCAGCCAAGTAATGGAGGTCATACATTTATATTGAGTCAAGCACTCAGTTCAAAGACATCTTTGTTCCTAGTCATGACTCTGAATAGAAAACCATCGACTGATGAAGACTTATCATAAATGCATGATGTGTTTGGTCACAAACACGTATGGATACAAAGTTTGTTGCACATTTATACAGTGTTTTCTTACCTACATCTTGCGAAAATCAAGTCGAAACTAATCCATAAAAAACATAAGTTTAATACAATGTCAATGACAGCTTTTCAGCATGACTAATTCATGTCAAAAGTGAAGCATTTTCTTATATTAATTAACTTAACAGCATATTTAAGTGTACTTTTTGGAAAATTATGACATGTTTTAGACGCAAGCAATGACCGCTTATATCAATATGGTTTTATTTAAGAGAACAAATGTTTTAGTTACTGTTTTTTATAGAAGACCTTGGATGATACCTTTACAAATGAAGTTTCCTAGTCAAACATGCTTTTATATAACAGCGAAAAATCGTTACTCAGTAAACAATTTGCATTCATGTTAAAAAAAGATGTTAATGCAAACTTTATTTTAAACATTGCCAGCATTGGTCTCATTTTATGATGCCTAAAAAACTAATCATAGAAGTTTTACAGAAGTACTAATAAACTAAAAGATATTCGTGCATCTCATTTGAAAAGAAAACGTCTGTGTTCTAGCATACATATGGTAACCATTTATGGAAAGTTACAGAACTCGCCAATGATACCAATGGAGTATAATCAAAGGTCTTTACAGATTATGGTGTTAATCAGGCTTGTAAGTTCCCAATCCACGCAAACCTCACCACGTATGGATACGTGAGTGTTGCGCCTTGCGACAACAAATTTTACAACGTTGCACATTTATACAGTGTTTTCTTGACTACATCTTGCGAAATTCAAGTCAAAATTAATCCATAAAAATATATAAGTTTATAACAATAACTTTTTACCATGACTATTTCAAACACTAATACTGTTTTGATGACACTTTTATGATATAGTATTGTGTAATATTTCATTTGTTTTGTTACACATATTCAAAGTATATTTAACTGTACGTGTACTTTTTGGAAAATTAAGATGTTTTAGACGCAAGCAATGACCACTTCTATTAATACTCTGTATAATTTTATTTAAGAGAACAAATGTTTAGATAACAAGTTTTGTAAGACAGCATTTTCTGACTGTAGATTTAAAAATTTAGAGTAAGGTGACTAATCTATGAACTGTAATTTGTTTTGATATTGTTTGTTTAGAAGAACTTGGATACCTTTACAAGTGAAGTTTCCTAAATATATCTGCTTTTATAAACAACAAGAAATCGTTACTCAGTAAACAATTTGCGTTCACATTAAAAAAAATATCGTCGCTGGCATTGGTCTCATTTTATGATGCCTAAAAAACTCATCTTTGAAATTTTAGAGGACAGAAGTACTAATAATTTAAAAAGATATTCATGCATCTCATTTGATAAGAAAACCTGTGTGTTCTAACATACATAATGTAACCGTTTATGAAAAGTTACAGGACTCACCATTGATACCAATCGAGTATGTGTTGTCTGTGTCAATTAATCAAAGGTCTTAACGGATTATGGTGTTAACCAGGCTTGTAAATTCCCAATCCACGCAAACCTGGCTACCTGAATGACCGATCATGTTATTTGGGCACCATAAGCTGGAATCAGATTAAGAGCGCAAGATGTCCCAACTCCTTTGCATGTGTGCTGGCAATGGAGCTTCAAATTTTAAGCTTTTGATGTCCCCAAAATCATAATCCGAAGAAATATGTGCCTGCTTTAAAGCAGAGGACACATCGGGTAAAACCATTTTCTTGCAGTGCAAATGAAGGTTAGGCTGCTTATCAGCAATACTCCCACTTTCTAGATCGAGGCCAAAAGGATGCGACTTTTTGTTACAAGCCTCTACTTTTTCTTCAGGATTAGATGAAAGCATTTGGTTCCATTTCTTGTGAGTTTGCCACCCATATTTGTAGTCTCCAACTATTGGTGTTCCCAATACCTCAGCACAATGCACTCGGATCTATGTTTTGTAACACAGTAAGATGTAATTAAACGAACAATGTTCTGACTTTTGAGGTCAAATAGAGTAATTTTAGCTCAAAGTCTCAAACAGATTGTGCAAGTTCGGGAGAGAACATTAGTTAGTATATAACAAATTGTACATATTTTTGAAGGGTAAATGTTGGAAAACCGTAGAAGAAATGTAAAGTTGCGTAAATTAATGAGGATTACCTGATGTTTTCTGCCGGTAAGTGGAGAAAGCTCCAACCATGTAAGACCTGCAATAATTTAACAGCAAGTGTTTAGGGCGATGAAAGAAACCAAATCTTCATATACTTATTTTATTAACGAATCCACCCAGTACAAATTGCAACAACCAAAACTGAGATGGCATAACATCTAGCACTAAAATTTAGAGCGCTCTAAATTCCATATGTACAAAATGATTATCTTTTCCTTTTAAGTTACCAAACCAAAGACTTGTACAATAAGGAGCATAAACAGTGAAGTAAATTTTGCAGTCAAAAATATCTCAAAAGTAACAAACCATGAATAGATGAATCAAGAACTCGATACTCTGTTATGGCATGTTGAGATGGTGTTGTTGAAACATTTTCAACAACCGTTATCCGTTCAGATCTCCCATCATCCATTACCACCTTGACAGAAAACAATACATATTACTTATTATATAAATCAAGAGTCACATATATTAGTAACGAATGAACAGATTCACTTAAAAGAAGTACATGCAAGTTGGGAAATGAAGAGATTTATTTTATGTTTAATGCCAACCTTTCCCAGAGGAGCTGATATTAGACCTTGTGGACGTCTTGGTGATCCGATTACAAGAGCCCAATACTTTCTTTGAAGGAATCTTTTCTCGCTCTTTAAATCCTATAGTTAAAAAACAGAACAAGATCACATAAGAAAATACAAAATATTCCTATGCAGAAAATGAAACTATTACAAAGAAAGAAAATCTCACGCACAACATTGGAAGCACCAAATGTTTTCTCGCGAAAGACAGAATGCAGAACAGTAGCACTGAGCTGTGTTCTTCCTAAGACCAAAATCCCACTGCTATCTCTATCAAGTCTGTGCACCTAGTAAATTACAAGCTTGTTTGACCACAAGATAGCGATAAATGAGATAAAACCCTGGAACAAAAATAGTTTTAAAGAAAATAATACACGTTGATTGATTTTTCTTTTATGAGCCTTAGAACTTATGCAAAGTATACCAAATCATGGTTTTCCTCTAGAGTAGCCAACCAGTTGCACGTAAATAGAAGAGAAAAAGTCAATACTTAACAAGATTTATCATTGTTCCAACTATTACAATCCAAATTTTATCAAGCAAAAAGCCGCTTAGCGCTACATTATTGTTTTATTGTAGAAAAAGTTTTCAAAACTGGTTGAAACTGAGTGGCCTACTTGGAACAGTTATGAAACTTGGTTACTATAATGTGACTATTATTAGTTTACCTAAAATAATAGGTTTGAAATTTAAAGTCACCAAATAGATACCAAGTTTCACAACTGTCCGTTTAAGTTGCCCAATCCCAAACACTTTTGAAAATGTTCACCAAAGCGGAACAATACTGAAACTGAGTGGTTTTGCAGTTGAAAAAGAAAAAGTTATCAAAACTGTTAAGTGGGAACAGAACTCACCAGCCTAGGTGGTTCAGACAAGTCGTGTCTCAAATAAGTTCCAGCTAATTCATCTAAGCTTCTTTTTATTCCAATACCACCCTAAAACATAAAACACACTAATCAACTTCTGGAAATTACATTATGTGCAGAGAAACATTACCAAGATATAAATAGGTCACCTGAACAGGCATTCCAGGAGGTTTATTTATAACAATAATTGCTGAATCCTGAAAAGTAATGAACAGAGAACCAAGATTACTTGTCAAGTTAAAGTGATAAAGAAAACATGCACACAAAAAATATACAGTTGAAGTTGAACCTTGTATAGCTCAAGATCATGAAGAAACTTTATTTCCTCTTCACTGCAAAGGCATTCTGCTTTTTCAGTTGGCATTGCTTGTACCGTAATAGGAAGATAAATTGTATCACCGAATCTCATTGAGTCTTTGGCTGACACCTGTCAGAATTGAACATTTTTATGTTTTCATGAGAACGTTCTTACAAATGGACACAATGGAGCTCAATTGTAATTATATAAAAATTACTATTTTACCCTTTTGACTTGTTTTTCTGTGTTTTGAACATCTATATCAGGTTTTGAATCATCAGAAGTTTTGCGTCGAACCTGCAATATATCACTACATCATATCACTTGATCTTTAAATTCCAAATTCCAATACATGCTTCAATTGTCATTGGAAAATACTTGACCATCATGCAGGAACATGTAAATATAATGTACAAGTTTGTCAAATGTTATGTATGTGTATGTAAATTCCAAGTGATTATGTATATTACATATACAGGATGCATTTCCGATATGCATGTACATGTATATAAATTCCATTTAAAAGTTTGTGATACTCATTATTAAGTGTGTGACTTTTTGCGAATGTGTCGAATCAGTCTGTAAATTCATGTAGCATTACATTATTTTCATTGTCAGGATAAGCACAACTACACATTGCTCTTTGTGTGTATTATTCACATCCTGTGCAAATGAAGACAGTTGCCTATCTCAAACGAAAACATTCACACATAAGGTGTCAAACACACATGTTGGTCGACAACTACTTATAAATAAATGAAAGAGTTGATCGATGATTATAAAATTGATACTGATACAGGCATCAAACCTTTGCTGGGCAGGGTTGATGGGTACCATTATGGTACACAGGGTTGAGGTGTCCCTGCCAATCTACACTTTTTGATCCAAAATTGATACTGATACTCATGTTGTATTAAAAAAAATGAAAAGTTGAATAAGAAAAACAATGTCGCGACTTTTGAGTACATGTGTCATGTGTGGTGGTAATGGATGGTTATTGGTATATGCATTTGCCAATTCCATTTTATGCAATTTTTTGTCTTAATAGGTCTAATAATGTGAACCTGCTATATTCTATTGAGTTAACAAATGTACATATTCACAGGAAGTAGAACATTACTAGTTAACCAGAAAGTTGCATTATTTGAAACAACATGATCAAACGCAATGTATTAGCCCTTTGTTGTATCATCAACCCAAATGATCCTAGTGGAGCACCATTATCACAGCATATGTACTTATTAAAAATTGGGGACACCATCTTGTGTTTTTTCGACTTCTAAACAACCAAACGGGCATCACCATCACCAATGAACTAGTTGAAGTTTTTAAAGTGTAAAGGAGTATCAGTGTCATTCCTCATAACCACCTACCATCCTAACATATATAAATAAGAATGAATTTGTTGTAGTGAGATATCCTACCACATTTGTTTTATATGCACGCAATTATCATCAACAAAAACTAATTGGCAAGTGTTCGTGTTCTCAGAATTCCAAATGATTTCCCACTAATAAAAATCTTTTTTTTTTTTTTTTTTGGTGGGGGGTGACCAAGGGTGGAAATGAGTTGAGCCGAGCCCGAGCATGCCAGAGCTCGAGCTCGACTCGTTTAAATTTTATAAAGCTTGAGCTCGAGCTCGGCTCGTTTAATGCGCCAATGAAAAATTAAAGCTTGTGTTGAGCTCGGCTTGTAGCATATTTATTTTGAGCTTGTTAATAAGCTTGTTATTAATCTCGTTAATAAGCTTGTTATTAAGCTCGTCTATAATCAAATGCATAACGTATTATATATGTTTAATATTTAGATTAATCCTAGTGTCCTTTAGGCTTGGTTAGGCTTGCGAGCCCAACCGAGCTTTGTACATAAAGCTCGGGCTCGATTAATAAGTGAGCCGCAACTTAGACTCGAGCTCGTTTAGGCTTGGCTCGTTCGAGCTTTTTAACGATCCGATCCGATCCTGAGCTCTTCACGAGCGGCTCAGCTCATTTCCACCCCTAGGGGTAACCATGGTTTCCGGCCTTTTGACCTACTAATCCACCGGGCTTGAGCCCATGGCCACACAGATTCAAACCGGGAAAAGCCCTCCCATTTGGGGATATTGGCGAGGCAACTTGATTCGGAACTTGAGCTGTCTCACATTTGAGTGATGATAGCCACAAGCTTAGTGACCAGCCAGTAAGCGCACTTTTTTGGGCTTATCACGTTCAGCTTATAGCCTTAAATAATCTCAAAAACCAAAAAAGTGGGCATGAAAGCTTTCCCAAATTTACATAACCTCCTAAATAGGCCAACACACACACCCCCTAAAAAGGTTTCTAATTTAGTCATTTTTGCAGTATTCCCAATAACTATTGCTAAAAAACACAAGAACACACCTGTCTCAACCGAAACAGTTTCTGCACAAGTGACCTTGGTATCTCGGGGCAACACTTCATAACCCACTTGATCGCCGTAGTCGTGGTGGGTCCCACATCATTCCTTCCACCAGCAGCAATATCTTTACCTAAGGAAGAGCCATTAACAGTTAAGTTAAAGGGCGGTAACGTTAGCCACTTGTCTTTTGGTTTCTCGTTTTTGGGGTCTTGTTGTTTGGTTGTGTGGATGTTGTGATACTGTGTGGCTATGGTTTTGATGGTTGGTGATCGGAAAAGGGTTCGCCGGAAATGGGAGAGGGCTGTCATGGTGTTTGGGGTTTAGGGTTTTGGGCTGGTAAAATGAAATGAAATGACTGGTGTTTAAGCTGTGTAATGGGCCTATTGTAATTTGGCCCAAGCCTATAAAAGAGATGAAACATCCACAAATTTCAATGAAATTGAAAATTCGGCTTTGTCTAAAATTGTATTATACTTATCATATTATGTGATTATATGTATTGTTATTCAAATTATATTATTTTGTGCATATTTTTTTAAATTTGTTTATATTATGTAAAAGTTTACCAACTAAACTAGTAGCCATTTAATGAGATGTTTATTTATTTATACAAGCTTAGTTTACACCTGGACCAGTTCTGCCAACAAGGATCCGACACTATTAACTCAACACCCGCACTTTCACACGCAACACAGTTGTCTCTCACTAAAACCATATATCTTATAAAACTCCAAAATCACTGTCGTTTTCAGTGATTTTTGTCAAATTGCTTGGTGCAAAGGGTATTATACTTGTTACTGTGTATTATATATGATTTCTTCCATTTTGTGTCTTTCAAGTATGTATACATACTGTTGTATTTCTTAGGGTTTCAAAAAAATTATGTAAATCTAACTAATATTTGTTTAGTTTTTAGGATGGCACCTCCTAAAAATGACACTTTGTGGTATGAGGTTCGCACTCATGGTGTATTCTTTTTGGAACCTTAAGGTATGAGAATGGAGTTATGGTTCATTTGAAGCTGCCTAGGCTGAAAGAATGGATTGTGTTGCATTATGCGAGTTTTTAAAAATTGATAATAACATGTATCAGTTATTTATTTGCATATCGAAAATCCATTACAAAAGTGCTGGAAATAATAAAAAATGAAAATGATGTATGCACAATATATGATATTTTTGAAGTCACTAGAGAAGTGGACTTGTTTGTGGCTCACATCCCTCAAAATTTAGCAGAGTACTATTTTGATAATCTTAGTCTAGATGGGTCTATGGAGGATGTTACTTCGAAAATGAGGTTTCATGAAATTAGAAAGAAATATGCTTGAAATATATCCTTTGATGAGCTTATAGCATGGCGGAGAAAGAAGCACAATCACCATACGTTCATTCACAACCTAGGCCTAACTGTGTAAGTACTTCACATAAAGGTACAGTGGTATTTGATAACCAGCTCATAGATCTAGATGAGTATGATGTAAGACTATTGATGCAGGATTTCTAACCAGATTTTAATATTTTTAATGTTACTCATCTACCTATGGTCTACCTTATGCACTAACGGGCAGTGTACCCGGTTGTGTGTAGTGTAGTATTCGGTAAAGCCGAGGTCGTCCCAAGAGCTATGTGTATCTAGATTCTAACTTAAGTCTATATCACGTTTTAAAGGGGTCTATGAATTATTTGAATAAATAAACTAATAAACTGAAATGAAATGCGGAAATAAAATTGATTTGAAAACAGTAGGGAGAAAGTGTGCTAGTGTGACAACCGGCAGTTTAGGGAGTTATTTTAAAAACCCGCATTACGATTAAAGTTCGTTTAAAATTTTATTTCACAACGAACTTGTAAGACCTATTTTATGGATAATTATGTGTTTATGATGTTATGGAATTCGTGAATTATTTTCATAATTCATTCTTGATATTATGCTCGGTGATGTATTCTTAAATTCTCACTTAGTACTACGTTGACTCCGGCACTAGGAAACCTAAAAGTTTAATAACTTACGAGTTTTAATACGTTGGACGTTTAATAACGTATTTATTATAAATTTCGGTGGAATATATATATATATATATATATATATATATATATATATATATATATATATATATATATATATATATATATATATATATATATATATATATATATATATATATATATATATATATATAGCCCGTCAAATGGTGAAAATAACGAGTTCGGGGGCGTCTAATATTTTCTTAGTAAGTTTTTACTTACGTAAGGGGGCGTTTTTATAAATTAAAGTTGGTGATAAAAAGGTTTTGTGTGCAAAATATAAGGAAGCTTAGTTGAGGGACCTAAAGTGAAAATACTCTATTAAAAACCCTAACCCTAACCCATCTTTATCATTTTTCATAAAATAACTCACTCACCCTCTCCTCTCTTCTCCCTCACCGCCGGCCACCCCTCGTCCGGCCACCACCACCGCGCACCACCACACACCACCACTTCCAAAACACTCCCCACACCTCCCTTGTTATTATCTTGTGATTCACGCGCCCAAAAACAACCATCCTCACCTCGTTCTACCACCACCGACGCCACACACATCATTTTCACCATCTTTCTTGATTTATTTTTATAGATCCGCGGGTAAGTGTGCACAAGGTGCCTCGTTTTGTTGAAAAACTTACCCAAACCCACGAATCTTATTAATATGGATCGGATTTGGAAAGGAAAGGATGAAATGATAATGGGTTTTGTTAAAACTTGGTTAAATCTTAGTTTGGTATCCGGGTTTTGTTGTTTGGTTGAGTTTTGATGCGTGGTCGACCCCCTAGCCGAGGCCCTCTCCTCGACTTCTATTAATTTCGGGTCGATGTGGTCATTTTGACCCGTTTTTCTGGATGGTTGACCATTTGTGGTCATGGTGATTAAATTGGTTTTATTGTTTTGGCCATGGTTTGATTATTTTGGTTGTGGCCGACTCTTGTGGGAGCCGAAGACCCAAAATGGGTCGATTGGGGTCTTTTGGGTCGAGCTCGTGTGAGCTAGCCGCGACCGTAGTGGTCTCGGGTGGGACCCTCTTGGCTCTTGGTATATTATTTGACTTTAGTTGACTTGGTCTTTGACCCGAGTACGGTTAATTTTTGAGAACCGTGGTTGGTGTCGAAATATATATGTTTCGACTAATTTTTACTTGTTATGGTTAAATTGTGTATATATTGATCGGTTATCATTTTTGCGACTTATTGGATTCTAAGCGGATGACGAGTTATTTTGGACTCGTGGTATATATTGAAGTTGTGTTGACGATAAAGTGGTTTGGGGACCGATTGTGAGACGGTCACTTAGATTGACGGAGATAGGTTAGTCGGGTGCCGTAGTCGGACCCTATTGTTGTAGCACGTGGATTGAGATTGTGTTGGACGGAGATATTTTTGATTGTTATGACTTTTATATTACTTTGGACTTGGACAATGAGCCGAGAGTCATGACTCGGACATGTGACCATTTCGTATGACTCGATAACTATTACAATTAAAACGTAAATAATAAAACTCGTAATAATAATTATTGGTAATATAAACGTTTATATGAATATATAGACGTGAATAACGGATATATAATTATATAGACGCGTATATTAATAATAATAATAATAATCACGAGTCATATTATAAATAGTACGACTAGATATATATTAGGCTACGAAAGTGGCGTAATATTATTGAACGTATTATTATTATAAAAATGGTTATAAAACGAGAAACTCTCGACAATTATTAAACATTTAATAAAAATGTCATTTTATATATATAACGAGTACACTTATCGAGTTATGCGGAATCGTCGTCACTCGAGTCCAGGTAAGTTATTATTTGTGACTTTCGTGTTGTCACGGATATATGACGATTAATATAAACGTTTTCTATAACTAAATAACCACTTAACCGTAAGGTTGAATCGGGTTATTTGGCTATATGAAATGAATATATTAATGGGCATCGTATCCTACGACGCCCATAGGTTGTGGTATATGTAAAGTATAATAAATTGCGAGTGTATATATCGGGAAATCTGGCCAATTTGACGATATATATGAGGAATTTATTAAACTATGATATCTACCATATAGTATTTATGTGCTATGTGCTTTAGGATGGGGTGTAATCTTGGAACGGTATGTTACGTAAATAAATATGAGGATTAGCAAATCGACGGATTTGATAAACTTCGGCGATTTATTTAAATGATATATTGGGCTAATATTAGATCCATAGTTTATTTTATTATTCTTTGTGTGACCTTTTGGTTTGTTTTGAGTCGACCCACCACCCGTATGGATACCAAACGTAAATACACCAAACTAATACGAAATGGATTTTCGGAAATAAAACGGATTCTCGTCCGGGTTTGGGAATATTTTGAATTTGAGAATATGATTTCTGAACGAGTTGGTAATGCTAGGTCGTGCCGAGTCCGTAGTTGCTGTTTCGTGAGTTACTATACATCTTATTTCTACCGACTTCTTCTTGCTATTTTCTGGACTTGAGGTGAGTCATAGCCCCACTTTTTACTCTTGAACTATGTTTTCAATACTTGGGGTGAGAAACGTGCAAATTATTTTATGTGGACTATTATCGCTTTTATATTCTTTCTAAACTTGCTATGCGTATGGACTAGGATATATTGTCAGCTTTAGTCACACATTTTGTGTGTACTATTCAAGGTTGGCTTATTTGGTTATTGGTGGATTGTCAGCTTTAGTCACATATATGTTGTGTGTACTATTCAAGGTTGACTTATTTGGTTATTTGGAATTGTCAGCTTTAGTCACATGGTTCGTGTGTACTATTCAAGGTTGGCTTATTTAGATACTGTAGTGTGCACCTATAGGTTATTAATACTTCGGAGGTTATCCGAGTATTTATTGGTATTGCGGGGGTTACCCGAATATCTATGTTAGAACGGAGGGTATCCGTGTGTTAGGTTGGAGCGGAGGGTATCCGCAGGCTTTTAGCGAATCCTTCGTCTAGCTAGCAAGCGTTTTGCGTATATGTCCACTATATTGTTAGATGAATTTAAACCTATGATCTCACCAGCGAAAGCTGACTTTTAGCACGTTTTCTCAGGTAATTAAGTGATGAGATGCATGCTTGGAATGGAAGGCTCGGCCAAGGCTCATGGTTTATGGATCTATTTTTCTAAACTCTGATAATAAATTTTGGACCTATTGTTATAATATTTTGGGCCTGACTCTGAATGATGTTGGGATAAATGTAAACGTTAAAACCCCGTTTTGGTTGCGTTTTTATTATGTTTACTTTATCTCGTTCTATATTGTCTTGTGTTGGATACCAATCCCCGTAGCACCCCGAAAGCTTGTTGAGTCTTCCGCTGTATCAAATTTTGGGGGTGTTACAGATTGGTATCAGAGCCAAGGTTATAGAGAACTAGGTAAATAAACGCCTAAACTATAACCGTATTTTTATAGAAAATGATCCTTGACCACCGCCCGCCAGCCCGCCAAGCCGAAGCATCTTCTATTATTTGAGGTATTATGAGATATTTGAGATGATTGTTAGATTTGGGATTTATTGAGATGATTTGAGGTTTATGGATTTTAGTAATAAGATGGCGTTTCGAGGAATTATATGGTCTATATGTTTTATAAACATTTTAGTAATGCGGTGTTTGAAACTCTTTATTGAAATTATGTGTTGGAATTATTTGATGAGGATTTTTGGTATGGTATTTTGAGTTGTGATTTAGTTGTTTTGAAACACTTACACCTACCCTACGCCGTTGTCACAGACTATGGCCTCCCTTACGCCTAATGTTGTCGAGGATATTCTTACTGCACCGGTTTTACCTGCACAGTTTACTATGGCATCTGATGATCCTTACCAGATGGCCATGCTTTCAGCTACTGTGCCGCCTGCAGCTTCTACTTCAGCACTACCTGCTGCATCTACGCAGGGACCCTCATCTTCTTTAGGGCTCCCTGGTACATCGAGGCAGCTTACTCTTCATCAGGCTTTGGCTCGTGTGGCCCCACGCTTTGCCCACCGAGCTACGGCACGCATGTCGGTACGCCCTACTCCATCACCTTTACAGATTGATGCTCATTCTCTTCTGTCTGAGGCGCCACCCACATCATTGCGTCGTCGTCCTAGATCACCTACTACATCTCCACATGGTTCACCTAGTAGGAGACGACGAGTGATGAGGTACTCTTCCGATGAGGAGGAGGAGGAGTACGAGGGTGAGGATGAGGCTGATGACCCAGAGCAGGAGGATGACCCTCAGGAGGCTGAGCAGGGTGATGATGATGACCCTGAGGAGGAGGATGACCCTCAGGAGGATGAGATGCCTGATGATGATGATGATGTGTTAGTACCACCAGCTCAGGCTGAGGAGCCTGATTCACCTGTACACCCCGTTGAGCCTGATTCACCTGATCATCCGTTCTTGTTTGAGTTACCACTGTAGTCCCGTTGAGTCGGATGCATCTTCTGAGGTTTCTGCTGAGCATGCAGAATTAGGTGAGATTGGCAGGTTATGGGCTCGGATTACTGAGTTTAGTGAGAGAGTTGCACGTGTATCTGATCGACTTGAGAGAGTTATTGGAGAGTTTTTAGCGGATTTGAGAGTTGATATGACCGTTGTTGTGGGCAGGACTACTGAGCTGAGGAGAGTTTTGATGGAGGTCCACGAGCATATCGATAGTTTGCAGCGAGGATTTGTTACTGCTCGAGAGGCCGACCGCAAGCTATGGCAAAGGAATGCCAAGCTCGAGAAGGAGGTGGCTGACCTCAAGAGAGACTGAGACACCCATAGCGTGGAGCTAGGATCGTTATGGAGGGATCTTGATGGCTTGAGGCAGGAGTTGAGTAGACTCCGCCAGCAGCGTGGCTAGTTGATTGGTTTATGTTGTCTTGTTGATTTCTTAACTGAGGAGTGTTCGGTTAGAAAAGCTAGTTATCATATTTTGATGTGTTTTGTTCAGTATTCGTCTCTTTTGGAACGATTAGTACGTTTTGTGTTATCCGTTAGTTGGAACGATGTTAGATCGCTATTGTATGGTTGATGGTTATTAGTATATGGTATTATGTGATTTTGGGTGTTATGGAAATTGAGTCCTTATTCGCTTTATTGATGTTGCGTGGTGTATTGTTGCTATTCTTTCCACGACTTGGCTTCGTTGAATTACTCTTGTTGAGCATATTGATAAGTTCTATTGGAGACTCATGAACTTGTATGATGTTACAGATTAATGGCAACACGACGAAACCCTGTTAGAGCTACCAGAACTGGTCCTGCAGTGACTACTCTTGGTCGCCGAGGACGCCGACCTACTCAAAATGTTGAAACCCCTACTCCTGACAACCTGGACACTACTAACCGCAACAACAGGAATCAAAATGTTGATGTTCAGGGAGACAATGAACATGTTCCACTTAATGCACCTACTGTGGATCAAGCTATGATCAATCAACTTGTGGAGCAAAAAGTTGCTGAACTACTAGCTGAGTCAAATCATTCCAACAATTCTGCTGGGACTTTTCCATCTGTTCGTGCTAATGGATGTCACTACAAGGAATTCAAGATTTGTGGACCTATTGAGTTTGGTGGAACGGAAGGAGTGGTTTACTTGGTTAGGTGGATTGAAAAGACCGAGTCAGTGTTTAATGTTAGTGGTTGTGCGGAGAATGCGAAGGTAAAGTTTGCTTCTTTTACTTTCAAGGATGAAGCTTTGACTTGGTGGAACAATTACCGAAATGCCGTTGGGAGTGATGTAGCTTATGCCATGACTTGGGAGCAATTTAAGTCTTTGCTGATTCAGACTTATTGCCCAAGGAATGAGGTCAAAAAGCTAGAGATTGAGTTTTGGAACCACAAGGTGAAAGGTAATGATATGGCGACTTACAATCGTCGTTACCAGGAATTGGCCTTGTTGTGCCCAGATATGGTGAAAACCGAGACTCAAAAGATCGAGAGGTATACTGATGGGTTGCCTGTAGCTACGAGGAATGATGTAATTTCTGCTAGGCCTGCAAACATCCATGAGGCAATCACAATTGCTCAACAACTTATGGACTCGTTGGAATTGGAAGGAGCTGATAAGGAGAAGAATGGAAAGAGAAAGAGAGACCGTCACTCTAAGGGTAATGATCACCGAAGCAAGAGACAAGCTAAGGCTTATGCTATTGGGAATGGAGATAAGAAAAATCAGAACGGTGATGCGCCCAAGTGTGATCGCTGCCACCAGCATCATACTGGATGGTGTAGTGTGAAATGCCAAAATTGCTCAAAGAAAGGACACACAGCTAGGGACTGCAGAGCACGACCTCTTGCTATGGTTCAAGCTGCTCCTGAGATGAGAAATAAGGCAGATGTTACTTGTTATGGGTGTGGAAAGAAGGGACACTATAGGAATGAGTGTAGAGAATCGTGGAACCGTGGAAACCAAGGCTCGGGTGGTAATGGGTACAATCATGGAAACCGCGGAGCAGGAGGAAACCGTGGACGACAAGATAATGGGGACCAACGTGTGGAAGCTGGAGCTGCTCAGGGAAGAGTGTATGCACTCGGGAATGAGAGAGGAGAAGATCCGAACGTCGTTACTGGTACGTTCCTTCTCAATAATCGTTATGCTTCCATACTATTTGATACTGGTGCCGATAGGAGTTTTGTGTCCACTACGTTTGCACCCTTACTAGAGAAACCCCCGATGGCCTTAGGAATTGGATATGATATTGAGTTAGCAAATGGAAATATAGAAAGGATTAATACTATCATTCGCGGTTGTACGCTAAATTTCTTGAACCACCCTTTCAACATAGATCTTCTACCCATCACGTTAGGAAGTTTTGATGTCATCATTGGTATGGATTGGTTGTCGAAGTATCGTGCTCACATACTCTGCGACGAGAAGATTGTGCGTGTACCTTACGGAAAGGAGATCCTAAATATATTAGGAGATCGAAAAGATTCTAGGAGCCCATCCCGATTAGCAGTTATTTCTTGCACGAAGTTACCAAAGCTAATGGAGAAGGGATGTTACCTTTTCTTAGCTCAAATTTCTGAGAAAGGAGGGACGAAGAAGAAGGAAAGGTGCATTGGAGATGTGCCTATAGTTCGTGATTTTCCGGATGTGTTTCCTGATGATTTGCCAGGAATCCCGCCGACTAGACAAGTGGAGTTTCAGATTGAGTTGATACCTGGTGCTGCACCTGTAGCACGAGCGCCTTATCGTCTTGCACCTACCGAGCTAGAAGAGTTGTCGAAACAATTGGCGGAGTTAGCCGAAAAAGGATTCATAAGACCAAGTTCTTCACCTTGGGGAGCCCTAGTCTTATTCGTGAAGAAGAAGGATGGATCGTTCCGTATGTGCATTGATTACCGAGAGTTGAACAAGTTAACGGTGAAGAATAGATACCCGTTACCTAGGATCGACGACTTGTTCGATCAACTCCAAGGATCGAGTGTTTACTCGAAGATCGATTTGAGATCGGGATATCATCAACTTCGAGTTCGCGAGGAAGATATTCCGAAAACGGCTTTCAGAACCCGTTACGGGCATTATGAGTTTCAGGTGATGCCTTTTGGGTTGACTAACGCACCGGCAATATACATGGATCTCATGAATCGGGTGTGTAAGCCTTACTTAGATAAGTTCGTGATTGTATTCATCGACGACATTCTGATTTATTCAAAGAGTGAGAAGGAGCATGAAGAGCATCTAAGACTCATTTTAGAATTGCTCAGGAAGGAGAAACTCTATGCCAAGTTTTTGAAATGCGAATTCTGGATTCCAACGGTACAATTTTTGGGTCATGTGATTGATAGACAAGGAGTCCATGTGGATCCTGCTAAGATTGAGGCGATAAAAGATTGGGCTGCACCTACAACCCCGACCGAAGTTCGTCAATTTTTGGGTTTAGCTGGTTATTACCGAAGATTCATTGAGGGATTTTCGAAGATAGCTAAACCATTGACCAAATTGACTCAAAAGAGTGTTACGTATGAATGGGGAGATAAAGAAGAGGAAGCATTTCAATTGCTTAAGAAGATGTTGTGTAGTGCTCCTATCTTAGCGTTACCGGAGGGTAACGAGGATTTCGTCATCTATTGTGACGCCTCACATAAAGGATTGGGAGCCGTATTAATGCAACGAGAGAAGGTGATAGCTTATGCTTCCCGACAGCTCAAAAAGCATGAGAAAAACTACACTACCCATGATTTGGAATTAGGTGCTGTGGTTTTCGCCTTAAGAATATGGAGACATTACTTGTACGGAACCAAGTGTGTTGTATTTACTGACCATAAAAGTCTACAACACATCTTGAATCAAAAAGAGCTCAATATGAGACAGTGACGTTGGATTGAGTTGCTAAGCGATTATGATTGTGAAATTCGCTACCATCCTGGTAAAGCAAACGTTGTTGCTGATGCTCTTAGTCAAAAGGAAAGAATACCACCGCTACGAGTTAGGTCATTGGGAATGACTATCGTATCGCCGTTACCATCTCAAATACTTGAAGCTCAAACGGAATCGTTGAAAGCAGAAAACAGATATGCCGAGAATATATTTGGGATGGCTGAGAATGAGAAAGGATTCGTTAAGCGTTCTGATGGATTGCTATGTTTTGGAGATCGGATTTGGGTACCTGTATATGGAGAAATTAGAGAGTTAATTATGCATGAGTCGCATAAGTCAAGGTACTCTATTCATCCTGGGTCCGATAAAATGTACCAGGATCTTAAGAAGTTCTATTGGTGGCCAAATATGAAGGCAGATATAGCATCATACGTTAGTAAATGCTTGACATGTGCTAAGGTTAAAGCTGAACACCAGAGACCGTCAGGATTACTAACGCAACCAGAACTTCCAGTCTGGAAATGGGAGCGGATTACAATGGACTTCATTACCAAATTACCGAGGACAGCTAGCGGTTGTGACGCTATCTGGGTAATTGTGGATCGTCTGACAAAGTCTGCTCATTTCTTAGCAATAAGTGAGGATGATAGTGTGGATACACTTGCGAGGTTATATGTGAAGGAAATTATTTCGCGTCATGGAGTCCCGATATCTATTATTTCGGACCGCGATAGTCGTTTTACGTCAGCTTTGTGGCGATCACTTCAAACGGCTTTGGGGACGAGGCTTGATATGAGTACTGCATATCATCCCCAAACCGATGGTCAAAGTGAGAGGACCATTCAGACGTTAGAGGATATGCTTCGTGCATGCATCATAGACTTTGGTAAAGGCTGGGAGAAGTACTTACCCCTTGCAGAATTCTCCTATAATAATAGCTACCACACAAGTCTTAAGGCTGCACCATTCGAAGCTTTGTATGGCAGAAAGTGTCGTTCACCTATTGGTTGGGCAGAAGTTGGAGATAGCCAACTCACAGGCCCTGAACTGATTTTGGAAACTACTGAGAAAGTAACTCAAATTCGTGATCGATTGCAAGCAGCCAGAGATAGGCAGAAGAGCTACGCCGATCAGAGACGTAAACCCTTAGAGTTCCAGGTTGGAGACAAAGTGATGCTGAAAGTCTTGCCTTGGAAGGGTGTGATACATTTTGGGAAACGTGGTAAACTCAACCCACACTACATTGGACCATTTCTGATCTTAGAAAGAATTGGGCCCGTGGCTTATAGGTTGGAATTACCACATGAACTGAGTAAAGTTCACGACGTGTTCCACGTTAGTAATTTGAAGAAATGTCTTTCCGATGAGATGCCTGTCATTCCAATGAAGGATATTCGTGTCGATGAGAAATTGAACTTCGTGGAAGAGCCAATTGAGATTTTAGACCGTGAAGTTAAACGACTCAAGAGAAGTCGCATTCCGCTCGTCAAGGTTCGTTGGAATTCCCGACATGGACCAGAATTTACGGGGGAACGTGAGGACGAGTTCCGGAAGAGATATCCGAAGCTTTTCACTTCGTTGATGAATTTTTCCGAGTGAAACCCGGGACGGGTTTCTTCTGAGACTGGGAGGATGTGACAACCGGCAGTTTAGGGAGTTATTTTAAAAACCCGCATTACGATTAAAGTTCGTTTATAATTTTTATTTAAAATTTTATTTCACAACGAACTTGTAAGACCTATTTTATGGATAATTATGTGTTTATGATGTTATGGAATTTGTGAATTATTTTCATAATTCATTCTTGATATTATGCTCGGTGATGTATTCTTAAATTCTCACTTAGTACTACGTTGACTCCGGCACTAGGAAACCTAAAAGTTTAATAACTTACGAGTTTTAATACGTTGGACGTTTAATAACGTATTTATTATAAATTTTGGTGGAATATATATATAGCCCGTCAAATGGTGAAAATAACGAGTTCGGGGGCGTCTAATATTTTCTTAGTAAGTTTTTACTTACGTAAGGGGGCGTTTTTATAAATTAAAGTTGGTGATAAAAAGGTTTTGTGTGCAAAATATAAGGAAGCTTAGTTGAGGAACCTAAAGTGAAAATACTCTATTAAAAACCCTAACCCTAACCCATCTTTATCATTTTTCATAAAATAACTCACTCACCCTCTCCTCTCTTCTCCCTCACCGCCGGCCACCCCTCGTCCGGCCACCACCGCCGCGCACCACCACACACCACCACTTCCAAAACACTCCCCACACCTCCCTTGTTATTATCTTGTGATTCACGCGCCCAAAAACAACCATCCTCACCTCGTTCTACCACCACCGACGCCACACACATCATTTTCACCATCTTTCTTGATTTATTTTTATAGATCCGCGGGTAAGTGTGCACAAGGTGCCTCGTTTTGTTGAAAAACTTACCCAAACCCACGAATCTTATTAATATGGATCGGATTTGGAAAGGAAAGGATGAAATGATAATGGGTTTTGTTAAAACTTGGTTAAATCTTAGTTTGGTATCCGGGTTTTGTTGTTTGGTTGAGTTTTGATGCGTGGTCGACCCCCTAGCCGAGGCCCTCTCCTCGACTTCTATTAATTTCGGGTCGATGTGGTCATTTTGACCCGTTTTTCTGGATGGTTGACCATTTGTGGTCATGGTGATTAAATTGGTTTTATTGTTTTGGCCATGGTTTGGTTATTTTGGTTGTGGCCGACTCTTGTGGGAGCCGAAGACCCAAAATGGGTCGATTGGGGTCTTTTAGGTCGAGCTCGTGTGAGCTAGCCGCGACCGTAGTGGTCTCGGGTGGGACCCTCTTGGCTCTTGGTATATTATTTGACTTTAGTTGACTTGGTCTTTGACCCGAGTACGGTTAATTTTTGAGAACCGTGGTTGGTGTCGAAATATATATGTTTCGACTAATTTTTACTTGTTATGGTTAAATTGTGTATATATTGATCGGTTATCATTTTTGTGACTTATTGGATTCTAAGCGGATGACGAGTTATTTTGGACTCGTGGTATATATTGAAGTTGTGTTGACGATAAAGTGGTTTGGGGACCGATTGTGAGACGGTCACTTAGATTGACGGAGATAGGTTAGTCGGGTGCCGTAGTCGGACCCTATTGTTGTAGCACGTGGATTGAGATTGTGTTGGACGGAGATATTTTTGATTGTTATGACTTTTATATTACTTTGGACTTGGACAATGAGCCGAGAGTCATGACTCGGACATGTGACCATTTCGTATGACTCGATAACTATTACAATTAAAACGTAAATAATAAAACTCGTAATAATAATTATTGGTAATATAAACATTTATATGAATATATAGACGTGAATAACGGATATATAATTATATAGACGCGTATATTAATAATAATAATAATCACGAGTCATATTATAAATAGTACGACTAGATATATATTAGGCTACGAAAGTGGCGTAATATTATTGAACGTATTATTATTAAAAAAATGGTTATAAAACGAGAAACTCTCGACAATTATTAAACATTTAATAAAAATGTCATTTTATATATATAACGAGTACACTTATCGAGTTATGCGGAATCGTCGTCACTCGAGTCCAGGTAAGTTATTATTTGTGACTTTCGTGTTGTCACGGATATATGACGATTAATATAAACGTTTTCTATAACTAAATAACCACTTAACCGTAAGGTTGAATCGGGTTATTTGGCTATATGAAATGAATATATTAATGGGCATCGTATCCTACGACGCCCATAGGTTGTGGTATATGTAAAGTGTAATAAATTGCGAGTGTATATATCGGGAAATCTGGCCAATTTGACGATATATATGAGGAAATTATTAAACTATGATATCTACCATATAGTATTTATGTGCTATGTGCTTTAGGATGGGGTGTAATCTTGGAACGGTATGTTACGTAAATAAATATGAGGATTAGCAAATCGACGGATTTGATAAACTTCGGCGATTTATTTAAATGATATATTGGGCTAATATTAGATCCATAGTTTATTTTATTATTCTTTGTGTGACCTTTTGGTTTGTTTTGAGTCGACCCACCACCCGTATGGATACCAAACGTAAATACACCAAACTAATACGAAATGGATTTTCGGAAATAAAACGGATTCTCGTCCGGGTTTGGGAATATTTTGAATTTGAGAATATGATTTCTGAACGAGTTGGTAATGCTAGGTCGTGCCGAGTCCGTAGTTGCTGTTTCGTGAGTTACTATACATCTTATTTCTACCGACTTCTTCTTGCTATTTTCTGGACTTGAGGTGAGTCATAGCCCCACTTTTTACTCTTGAACTATGTTTTCAATACTTGGGGTGAGAAACGTGCAAATTATTTTATGTGGACTATTATCGCTTTTATATTCTTTCTAAACTTGCTATGCGTATGGACTAGGATATATTGTCAGCTTTAGTCACACATTTTGTGTGTACTATTCAAGGTTGGCTTATTTGGTTATTGGTGGATTGTCAGCTTTAGTCACATATATGTTGTGTGTACTATTCAAGGTTGACTTATTTGGTTATTTGGAATTGTCAGCTTTAGTCACATGGTTCGTGTGTACTATTCAAGGTTGGCTTATTTAGATACTGTAGTGTGCACCTATAGGTTATTAATACTTCGGAGGTTATCCGAGTATTTATTGGTATTGCGGGGGTTACCCGAATATCTATGTTAGAACGGAGGATATCCGTGTGTTAGGTTGGAGCAGAGGGTATCCGCAGGCTTTTAGTGAATCCTTAGTCTAGCTAGCAAGCGTTTTGCGTATATGTCCACTATATTGTTAGATGAATTTAAACCTATGATCTCACCAGCGAAAGCTGACTTTTAGCACGTTTTCTCAGGTAATTAAGTGATGAGATGCATGCTTGGAATGGAAGGCTCGGCCAAGGCTCATGATTTATGGATCTATTTTTGTAAACTCTGATAATAAATTTTGGACCTATTGTTATAATATTTTGGGCCTGACTCTGAATGATGTTGGGATAAATGTAAACGTTAAAACCCCGTTTTGGTTGCGTTTTTATTATGTTTACTTTATCTCGTTCTATATTGTCTTGTGTTGGATAGCAATCCCCGTAGCACCCCGAAAGCTTGTTGAGTCTTCCGCTGTATCAAATTTTGGGGGTGTTACAGCTAGCCTAGTTGATCTTACATTGTTATGACTATGTTTTCTAATTAAGCTTCCTATTGCTTCAAGTGGGGCATAAGATGTTACACCCCGTGCCAGATTTGACCAAAATTTTAAACTTTTACACAGAAACGACATGACCCAAACCTGACCTTCTGTTACTCCTTAAATAACTGACAACGACCTATTACAAACAAGCCCTTAATACTATTTTAAGATGAAACTAGACTCAATTACCTTTAAAATGATGGGTGGTACAATTTCTAACGAGTTACGGTCAAAAGATATGATTTTTCTAACATGACACATTTTCTGCACTAATTGCTGTCCCGTTTTCATACTTAACCAAATCGACTAAAACTCAACTTCTATAACTCGACAATTTACAAAACTTTCCAGAAATCACTTGGACATTATAAACATCAAATATGTACATAAACATGGTCACAACAACCCTCGAAAACATGCTTTACAAAGTGACGGGTGGAAACACCCACTTTGACCCATTTGCATACTACACTTAACCATATCACCTTTAACCATAAAATTATCACTTTAACAATAAACCAAACACTCATTTAACATTAAAAACCATGACAACTTTGATCCATGACCATTGATCCGTTCACATCCCAAAATTGGTACAATTATACGTTATGCCAAACGCCCCTTTAACTTGACCGTAAACACATGGACTATACTATAACTTGTCCATTGACCACCAATTTATACACTTGGCACTTGACCATACTTTACATAACATTAATGAGTCACGGGGGTACAAACATGACACTTGAGCTTGGTATACTACCTAGCTCCTACTTTCTTACCAATCCTTCTACTTCACATGTGCAACCTTAGTCCTTATCCAAGCCATAGCTTCACTCATGAGTAACCTACAAAACATTGTCAACTAAACAATAAGATTTCGCTTAGTAAGTAACTAGATTAACACATGATTAACATGTTAGTCCACATATATGCTACACAAATACTTCAACCAATAAACACATAAACATCACAACATACCTTAGCCTTTCCCTACTCATAATCTATCACTTGAGTTGGCTAACTAGGCAAACCACCTATCAAGGCCACACTCACTAAATCAAAGCTAACAACCATGCCGTAAAGGCAAACTAACAACCATGCCATGAAAGCAAGCTAGGCCATCCCGAAGGATGCCAAATACATGCCATAAAAGGCAAGTTGGGCTATCCCGAAGGATACCAAAACTAACACATTGGGTCCATACTTATTGTCACATAATATGTAAACAATCATCTTAAACACATATCAATCAAGTTACTTACCTTGCTCATCCAAGCTAAGCTACAAATCAATAACACCATCAACATCAACATCACTATTCATCATCATCATCATCCTTCATCATTATCAACAAGACCTAATAACACAACATATCATGATCAAGGGTTATTAAACCCATCTAAACTTACCCAACATTATCTCTATATCATCATATGATCATATCAAGATCATATGATGAAAACCCACTTAACCCATTAACCTTTAACCACAATAATCATTATAAACTCAAGATTAGAGTTACTTACTTGTGGGGATCATAACTAGGAAAGACTATGGACAATAAATCTTCATCATTTTCTTCTTCTTAAGCCATCATCTCAATTTTCCCTCTCTTTTCTTCTTCCAAAACCGACACCCATCACACCCCTTATATAAAATGGTAGAACTTAAAAGAGAATGGTAGAATTCTCTAGAAATGGGTGTTAGTTTAACCATATGGCAACTATGGTCCCTTTGGTCCTATAACAATTCATCATTGGTACTAGAACAAGTTGGTTCTAGTGCTAGTTTGAGGTTTTGGCAAGAATAGTCCCTGTAGACTAGAACAAGTTGGTTCTAGTACTAGAACAAGTTGGTTCTAGTACCAGTTTGGGATTCTGTCAACTTAGGTCCCTCAAGTTCTTATCCCTCTTACATATGACACATAATACTTTCTAAACCACATTACACATTCTTAATACTTATAGTTTGATAACCGGTTTTGACTAGCCAATCACGTAAAGCCTTTAGTCCATTACATCTAGGGTGGGGTCCAAGTACCCGGGAAACGGGTCTAACAATTCTATCCCCTTTATTTAGATTTCGTCCCCGAAATCTCTCGTCTTTTGCTATCCAAAACTGAATCACAACATATACATGTCTCATAATTTCAAAATCCTTAATCATTACATTGCAACAATCTAAGTGATCTTGCAATTCCAAACTTCTATATCACAATCATAACTCATAATAGACTATAAGCAATACTACTCATCACAAGCTTATCTAAAATTTCCAACAATGACGATTTGTCATCCATAAACATCTACTATTTGACTTTCCATAAGTCAAACTTCAACACTATTCCACGTCATAAGCCCATGTACTAACACGACATATAGTCATACACCGGCCAATATCACACTATACATGATACCAACACGTATCTACTTCCAAAAACCGGTAACTTATCTCACAATGTATACATGGTACCATATAAATGGCACTTCCAAAAACCAACTCTATGCATTACTAAAGCAATCTTCTCGTTAGATCGTGGGGATTCCACCCACCATCTTATCAACTTAAAGCAAAAAAATCATTCTAGGCGTCTATCTTAAGGTTCATATAAGACCTTAACACCGCTACAAGATTTTATATCTAATCTCTTCTTATAACGTCTAACTTGTTTTAGTTTTCACTTTCTCATATCTCTACCGTATTAATGTCATATCGGCTACACATAAGCCCACTCATTTATAACTCTTTACTTACATAAAAAAGCGTCCTAATCTATGCAAGTAAGGAATTATAAACTTATGGTTCGGCGATTTACAATTTCTTTATTTAAATAAAGAGGCGTCCCAATCCATTTAAATAAGGAGATTATAAATCCTCCTACTCATGTACTTCCGACACAACAATTATACTTACTTTACTTTCCTTCTTTTCTAGCCTTGGATCCAATCTTATTAACTATTCATCCATGTCATAAAGACAAGCTAGCTATCCCGAAAGATACCATAATATCCATGCCCTTGCGGCAAGCTGGGCCACCCCGAAGGACGCCATAACTATCATCCATGCCATAAGGCAAGCTGTACAACCATGCCATGAAAGGCAAGCTAAGCTATTCCAAAGGATACTTTCATATATGCCAAGAATATAGGCAAACCATGCTGGCGAAGGCAAGCTAACAACCATGCCATGAAAGGCAAGCTAGCAACCATGCCATGAAGGTAGCCATCTCAAAGGATGCCAAAACACATGCCACGAAGGCAAACTAACAACCATGCCATGAAAGGCAAGCTAGGCCATCTCGAAGGATGCTGAAAACACATGCCATAAAGGTAAGCTGGGCTATCCCGAAGGATACCAAAACTAGAGAATTGGATCCAAGCTATATCTAACTTATCATCTTTACTAACTTTATCTTTCATGTACTTTTATCATTAAGTACACGCTATCACTTCAACACTTCTCATTGCCTTGAGCAATTTCAATTTGCTACCACGTTTACATTCATCTAGACAAGTTGCTGTATTACACTTGTTAAATTATGTTTGCATTCTCACAATGCTACTTATCATTTATCCGTCAACCCCAAGTTGACTCATACATTTACTACGTGGCATCTCTATTTTAGACAAGTTTTATATGATGCTTGTCCATTTACAGTTTACACATTCTCTATGTGTCCTTACCACACACTTTTACTATTATCCGTTAACCCTTGTTGACCATGTTCACAACTCATACTATCACTTCATTTAGTCTACTCAACTTTACTCATACAAGCCTTACACAGGCTTATTCTATAACATTTATGAGAGGATCACTTTATTTGATCACACACTATGGGTGTTGGACCTTTTAATGTGTAAATATGATACTTTGAGTGAATATGATTAAGTATGCGGAATCTACTTAACCACACTTAGAATGTTTATTGGAAATGGAACTGTGACGCTTGTGTTTATTGAACAAAGAACAATGAAAGTATTTCACCAAACGATTCAATATTATTCAGAATAATACGAGTGATCTTTACTATCACTAGGGTTACAAAGACCTTGAATCTTGTGTTTTGTTCTAATGTTTTTCTCTATGTATATGTCTATATCTATCACACTTTTATCACGCACATTTTATACACATATCTAAGATCTTCCTTTTATAGTCCAAGGAAAGATCTTTTACAATCTATATGACTCATCTAATTTACTAGCTTATGACTAAGCTTCATTCTAGCTAGTTGATGACTTATCATGTTAGTCATTAAGATATAACATGTATCTAGGATTACAACTTACTTGGAGTGTTCAATTTGATGACTACAACAAAGATATTATCTTGTATATGAGTCAGTAGAATAAGCTGTACTTATCTACACAGCTGTTGGTATGAGTCATAGTAGTATCAGCAGAATCCATCAGCAGAAACACCTTCAGTA
This sequence comes from Artemisia argyi, assembly GCA_030686995.1. Lineage (NCBI taxonomy): Eukaryota > Viridiplantae > Streptophyta > Magnoliopsida > Asterales > Asteraceae > Artemisia > Artemisia argyi. The sequence goes on along the minus strand of CM060697.1, from coordinate 141,655,454 downwards.
GAAACCTTCTTCAGCAGAATCCATCAGTGGAAACGTGCTTTGTGCTTTATCAGCAGAAACATACTTGATATATTTCCTTAAACCTTTATGCTGATTCTTCTGATTATTTAATTCCCAACAATCCTCCCCTAAACATGTGAATTACATTCAAACATGTTTTTCTGAATTAAATGAGGACTTTGTGAAGATCTTTCAAACACTTCATTGTCAGACTTTTGATCTGAACTTTCTTCTCTTTTGAGTGATTGAATGTCTTTCTCTGTAACTCATCTGCTATCTTTTCTTTGCTCCAATCTTGGACTAAAAGATTGTGCAATATTCAACTTGAAGAATTATAAGAGTCAATGATGCTGTGTATCTTGGATGCTTGTTCCAAGAAGTAGAAATCATCTTTCAGCATGTCTTTGGTAGTGATGAACAAACGTAGTGAACTGAACTTGAAACCTTTCATCTTTTGATCTAGATAGAACTTTCTCCTATCATCTCTGTTCTTGTTCTTTATCAGTAGAAACCATGTCATCATCTTGTTTGCTCTTATCTTTTCCTTCTTTTTCTTTGGTTAAACTTCTTTTAAAGGGCTTTTGAAACCTCCCCTGAGATTTATTTCTCTCCTGAGCAATTTCCTCCCCTGTTTGGAAGATCTCCCACAATCATATCATATCATCTGAATTAGCAATTTCCATGTTTTCAGACAATTTGTACATGAAGCCATCAATTCCTTAAGAGTTTAAGATTCTGCCCTCATCACTTCTAGGTGTGTTAACTCCTATGAGAGGTGATTCAATGGACGTTTTTGACTCATGGTCCATCTGTTGATGGTTTTTAAAGTCATATTTTGAAAATCCTTTTAAGAAACTTTTGCCTTAGCAGTATGTATATGATTTTATTATGAAAAAAAAAATCATGCTGCTTACAACTATTTTGAAAGGATTAAGTGTGGTAACTAACACTTAATCTAAATTTCGGTTTAAAGCAATCTCTGGTTGTGTGAGAACCAATGTTTTCAGTTATAAATAACTGCCTGTGTACAGATAAACCTATTCAAAAGGCTTTCTTTACAGGGTTTCCAGCTCGTGGCATTTGTTACCTCTAACACAAGTGTTAGATTCACTGTTGCTCGCTGTTCTTTCTATCAGATATCCGTAGATTAGTCACATTATACTTGAGAGTATAAAATGATAGAAAGTGAGTTGTATCAGTTATTAACTGATCAACTAATTTATCAATTCAATGTGAAATATCATAATCAGATTTCAAGAAAGAAGTTTTAAGGAGTTTTGAAGTCCCAAACTTTTTCTATCATGAACCTATTATATCAGCAGCAATGATCAACTTTCAGCAGCAATGATCAGCAACTTTGATCAGCAGATTTCACTTGAAATAGCCTTTCAGCTCAAACATTCATACCTGAAATTGTTAGTCTAAAACCAAAAGAACAAAGTACAAAGTACTTGTCTTGAATTAGAATAATGCATAGGACTAACTGTATGAATAACTTTTAATTGGTAATAGTAGTCTTAGATTACAAAGTTAGATGCATTAACAAAATCTATATACAAGAACACATTATTTTGAAAAATTTAAAGATTAAGCATTCCAATACCTGCTACCAAGTATTGAAATCTACCAACATCAAAAGCTTTTGTAAGAAGATCTGCAAAGTTTTGTTCTGAAGCAATTTTCATTACTTGAATTAACCTCTTTTCATTGCAATCTCTAATAAAATGATGTTTTATTTCAATGTGTTTTGTTTTAGAATGTTGCACTGGATTTTTAATAATGCAAATTGTACTACTATTATCAATATGAATAATGGTATGTAAGAAATTGTACCCATAATCAAGAAGTTGGTTTTGAAGCCATAGAACTTGACCACAACAATTTGCAGCAGCTACATATTCAGCTTCAGTTGTTGAAGTAGCCACCATTGTCTGCTTCTTACACTGCCATGAGATAAGTCTACACCCAAGGAATTGACATCCTCCTGTTGTTGACTTTCTGTCCAAGCTAGCACCAGCATAATCACTATCTGAGTATGCTACCAAGTCAAAAGAAGACTCCTTAGAATACCACAGACCCAACCTAGGTTGACCCTTGAGATATCTAAAAATTCTCTTGACTGCTGTTAAATGAGAAACCTTAGGAGTTACTTGATATCTTGCACAAGCACAAACAGAGAACATGATATCAGGTCTTGATGATGTAAGATACATCAAAGAACCTATCATAGATCTGTATGTGTGTACATCCACATTAGTTCCTTCTATATCTTTAAGAAGTGGCTTCTCAGGATCAATTGGTGTGCTTCCTGTTTTGGAATCAGCAAATTGAAACTTTCTAAGAATCTCTGCAACATATTTGTCTTGACTAATAAAAATTCCTTCTCTTGATTGTTTAACCTACAGACCCAAAAAGAATGTAAGTTCCCCCATGGAACTCATCTGAAACTTATTGTGCATAAGCTTCTCAAACTCCAAACACATCTCCTTCCTTGTAGATCCAAAGATGATATCATCCACATACACTTGAACTAGCAAAAGATCTTTCTTATGCTTCTTGGTGAAAAGTGTCTGATCTATCTTGCCTCTTTGAAATCCATTTGAAATTAAGTAGGAAGCCAGTGTTTCATACCAAGCTCTTGGTGCCTGATGTAGGCCATATAGAGCTTTCACAACCTTGTACACTTTATCTGGATGGTCAGGATCAACAAAACCAGGAGGTTGAGAGACATACACCTCCTCTTCAATAGTACCATATAAGAAAGCACTCTTGACATCCATTTGATAAACTGTGAATCCCATAAATGAAGCATAAGCAAAAAAGAGTCTAATGGCTTCAATCCTTGCTACTGGAGCAAAAACTTCTTCATAGTCTATCCCTTCTTCTTGTGTGTACCCTTGAGCTACTAATCTAGCTTTATTTCTTATCACTATGCCCCTTTCATCCCTTTTATTCCTAAAAACCCATCTAGTGCCAATTACCCTTACACCACTAGGTAAATCAACCAGCACCCATACCTTTTGAATCTTAAACTGAAGAAGCTCCTCTTGCATAGCCTCCAACCAGCTTGAATTCTCTAGGGCTTTATGAATATTCTTTGGTTCATCTTGTGAGAGAAAACATACAAACAAGCAAGAGTTTGAAAACTCATGTTGTTTTGAAGCATAAAGGGCATCAAGAAGCCCTTGTTGATCTGAAGACATCAATTGTTGTCTTGTCTTTACTCCTGATTGTACATCTCCAATTACATTGTCCAGGGAGTGGACTTTGTGAATCCTTGAGTGTGGAGTAGAAAGAACTTGATAATCAGGTGGAAGGTTGTTGAAATCCACCTCATCTTCTGAGAGATTTGCTTGTGTTTCTTCTGATGGTCCATCAGCAGAAACATTTTGCTCATCAGCGGGAACGATTTGCTTATCAGCAGAAACAGCAGTGTTACTTCTGACTTGAAACTCTTGTTCCTTAGCTCTTTCTTTCTTGTATTCATCTTCAACATCTTCTTTAGAATTTCCAGAAGAAGATTCACCATTAATTGAAGTTGAATCCACACTTGTATTTGTCCATATTGGCATTATCACATAATCTTGATCTGTCTCCTTCTCTAATCCTTCTCCATTTGTTGCATCAGCAGTTTGTGAACCTGAAAATTCATTAGTTTCTGCAACAAAAGGCACATAATTCATTGATTTGGATAGAGTCTCAAGATCAAATAGCCATTTGGGACCTTGACCTTCTACATTGGTTTTATTTTCCAAAAACTTCACATGTAGATTTTCTTCTACTCTTCTAGTTCTCATGTTGTATACTCTGAATGCTTTGCTATTTATAGAATATCCAACTAAGAATCCTTCATCTGCTTTTCCATCAAACTTTCCAAGATGGTCTAAGGTATTTAGAATTGTCACATGACATCCAAAAGGTCTGAGAAATCCTATTTCAGGAGTTCTACCTCTAAAAAGTTCATATGATGTCTTATTGTGAGGTTTTACAACTAAAACTCTATTTTGAACATAGCAAGCAGTGTTGACTGCTTCTGCCCAAAAAGTTATAGGTAACTTAGAGTCAGCTAACATAGTTCTAGCAGCTTCTATTAGTGTTCTATTTTTCCTTTCAGCAACTCCATTCTGTTGAGGAGTTCTTGCAACACTAAATTCTCTTTTAATACCTTTTTCTTTGCAGAAATCATCCATAACTCTATTTTTAAATTCTGTCCCATTATCACATCTAATGACTTTTACTCTTTTGCTTACTAGGTTTTCTATCTCTGTAATGAAGGTCTTAAGGATGCTAGAAGTCTCATCCTTAGTACCTAAAAAGAATACCCATGTAAATCTACTAAAGTCATCAGTAATAACTAGACAATATCTTTTATGCAACAAACTTCTAACATTTGTAGGACCAAATAAGTCCATATGCAGCATAAACAATGATTGATTGATAGAGTTAAAAATTTTGGGCTTACAAGTGGCTTTATGTTGTTTGCCTTTAAGACAAGCAATGCATGTTTGATCATTTTCAAATCGTTTTTGAGGTAAACCTCTTACCAAACCATCTTTGACAATCTTATTTATGGTTTTGAAGTTAATATGACCAAGCCTCTTATGCCATTTGATAGATTCATCTAATGTGGCCTTAGCAATAAGACAAGTAAGAGAATCTTTTGGAACAATCTTCTTCATATCAACACTGTACATGTTGCCTTTTCTTGGAATTCTAAGAAGTGCTTGACTTTCATCAGGCATCTTAAAATCAGAAGAAAATACAAGACATTCAGTGTCAGTAAAGAGAACTTTGTTCTTTTTGTCACACATTTGTGAGACACTAAAAAGATTATACTTAAGCTCTTACACATAGTACACATCTTCAAAATCTAGTTTACCGGTTTTAATAGTACCTTTACCAGTAATTTTTCCTCCAATTCCTCCTGCAAAGGTAACATAGCCTCCATCTACTGATTGAAAATTTGAGAGATAAGACTTGTTGCCTGTCATGTGCCTTGAACATCCACTATCTGAGAATCCTTGATCTTCATTATCTGCTGATGAATGTCCCTGCACATAAATAAAGGAATTAGTTTTGTTTTGGGATCCAAACCATTTCTGACTTGGATCCGCCTCTTGCATCAATGGGATGTAATCTTTTGAGAATTGTTGATGCAACATTGGATTTAAGAATCCAACATGCTGAGGCCTTAACAGCATTTGCCTTGTTTCCCTTAGCAGTGATATGAACTGTGTGGCTATCAGCAGAAACTGATGGCTTTGCAGTTATATCCTTTGGTTTCCAAACTTGTTTTTGGACCACTGCTTTTGTTTGAATGGGCCTTTGAACAATTTTAGATGCATGTTTGAAAGTTGTTTTTGCACCCTTAATTGTTGATTTTGGGTAAACAGTCATATATGGTTTTTCAGTAGAAACCATTTTCCTTTCAGCAGGAACAATTTTTGCTCTATTAGCAGGATCTGCTTTTGTGACTGTTTTGGGTTTTGATCTTTTAGAATTAGAGTGAAAATGAGATTTAGGTGTTTGCCTTTTGTAGTTCACTCTATTACTTTCATACCCATATACCCATTGGTTGCAGAAAGCTGCAAGATGGTCAAAACTACCACATGTGTAACAAACTTTGTTATCTCTTTGTTGGAGAGACTTGAGGCTATACCAATTCCTTTGGTTACCTCTAGGCTTGTTTATGGTTCTATATTGTTCACAATATCTTACTGGTTGCCTAACATGTTTTTCATTGATCTTAGGCCTATCAGTATTGTGTTTGACTATCTTAGGAACTTTTGTTCTTGCTTTCTTAACCACTTCAGGTTTAGACATAACCTGTTGAAACTTTTTATCATCAGATGTTGAGTCCTTAATGATTGGACCATCTGACTTTCTACAAGAACACACCTTGTCCTTAGGAAGTGAAGTTTTACTTAAACTTTCACTTTCTTTCAAAGGTTCATTATCAACTACATTAGATTTTCGTTGAATACCATATTTTAATTCAGGTAGTTGAAATTCAGGTAATCCTGTGTGTTCTAGGTCAATTCCTGGGGGTGAAGGAATACCTCTATATGGTGGAGGAACAGATTTGTATCCAACACCAGACTTAGCTTTATTAATTACTTGACATTCAATTAAGTTAGTCACACCCTTAGATGCATAATCTAGTGTTTCTACACTCATTTGAATATTTTCTTTAGCCTTACTAAGCTTATCTACTTCAGCTTTTAAGTTACAAATGTCATTATTTTTAAACATTATTTCTCTTTCAAGAAGAATTTTGACATCAGTAAAAGTAGATTCATTTTTTTGAAAGTGTATTGATTGTTCCTCTAGAGTAGCTATACCTCTTTTATGATTTGTTAAGCTATGAGCTGTATCAATTAATTCTTTCCTTTGATTCTCATAACGTTTGGTTAAGGTTTCTAAACTTTTAAGAGCAGAACAATTATTTGAACAAACTTTATCAGATTGTACCTCTGTAGAGAAAGCCATAAGAGCTGTCTGAGGAGAAGTTTCTTCTTCTTCATCAGCAGTAAAGCTCCAATCAAATCCTAATCCATCAATAGCTACCATAGCCTTTGGATTGGTTGATTCCCCTGTCTTGGATTTGCTTCCAAAACCTCTATTCTTGCTATCTTGCTGTCTTGGCCTTCTACATTCTCTTGAGAAGTGCCCCAACATATGACAGTTATAGCATTCTATCTTTGACTTGTCAAAACCAGCAGTATCATTGCTGCTGATGGTGAGTTTCTTCCCCGTCCTCTGATAGAATTTCTTAGCCCTCATGCTAAGAAGAGAAATTTGCCATTTTAGGTCCATCTCTTCTAAATCATCATCATTGATTTCTAAGAGATCTTCATGAGTAAGCATGGACCCATTATTCTGACTTGTGAAAAAGGCACAACAAGCCTTTTCATTCAATATACCAAAGGTACTGCTTGATGAACTAGCAGCACCAGCTCCACTATCAACCTTTTCATCTTTAACTGGGTTTGAGATACTAGGAGATGACATAAAAGCCATGTTCCCAGTATATGAACTAGAGACACCAGTTTTCTTTACTTCTTGATCCACAATTTTAAAGTTGCTATACAAATCCATAAGATCCATAGTGTCTATGTCTGGTTTATTCTTCCAAACAACAACATGCATAGCCCACTCTTATGGTAAGCTTCTCAGAAATTTTGAGTTTAAATCTTCTTGAGGTATATCAACCCCAAGAACAGCAAGTTGACTCACAATTTTCTGTAGCCTTGTAAACATGTGGTCAAGAGATTCATTCATGGTTGATGAGAAATTTTCAAACTGCTGCTTGAGAAGGGTTTTCTGGGTCTTCTTGGTGGCTTCATTCCCTCCATATCTTGCAACTATTGCTTCAAATAATGACTTGGCATCTTTGAATTTGCTGAAGTTTATAAGTTGATCATTTGGAATGGTCATCATCAGCATACTTCTGGCCTTGAGGTCATTCTTCTTCTTTATTCTTTCATCAGCAGTTGTAGGGATAGTTTGAACAACTGAAATTTCCCTACCTTCAACTGTTGATAAAGTGGTTGTAGGTTTGAAAGAGTTTCCATCTTCAATGATTTCCCAGAGAGTGTAATCCTGCACCTGGAAAAACTGTTCTATTCTTAACCTCCACAATTCAAACTCATTCTGTTTGAGAACTGGCAACTTTGCAGCAACATTTGTTTGAATAGATTCTGTATCCATTTCTTCTTCTTCTAAATCAAAAGTATCAACCTGGAAGCTCTGATACCAACTGAGAGGATCACTTTATTTGATCACACACTATGGGTGTTGGACCTTTTAATGTGTAAATATGATACTTTGAGTGAATATGATTAAGTATGCGGAATCTACTTAACCACACTTAGAATGTTTATTGGAAATGGAACTGTGACGCTTGTGTTTATTGAACAAAGAACAATGAAAGTATTTCACCAAACGATTCAATATTATTCAGAATAATACGAGTGATCTTTACTATCACTAGGGTTACAAAGACCTTGAATCTTGTGTTTTGTTCTAATGTTTTTCTCTATGTATATGTCTATATCTATCACACTTTTATCACACACATTTTATACACATATCTAAGATCTTCCTTTTATAGTCCAAGGAAAGATCTTTTACAATCTATATGACTCATCTAATTTACTAGCTTATGACTAAGCTTCATTCTAGCTAGTTGATGACTTATCATGTTAGTCATTAAGATATAACATGTATCTAGGATTACAACTCACTTGGAGTGTTCAATTTGATGACTACAACAAAGATATTATCTTGTATATGAGTCAGTAGAATAAGCTGTACTTATCTACACAGCTGTTGGTATGAGTCATAGTAGTATCAGCAGAATCCATCAGCAGAAACACCTTCAGTAGAAACCTTCTTCAGCAGAATCCATCAGTGGAAACGTGCTTTGTGCTTTATCAGCAGAAACATACTTGATATATTTCCTTAAACCTTTATGCTGATTCTTCTGATTATTTAATTCCCAACAACATTTCCATTAATCTCATCACATACTATCCAATATATAAACATGACTATACTCATGTTTTACGATTCTTCTAGCGCACTTCATATCACTGGCAACCTACTACTCTAGGGTCCTTTGGTCAATTCTCCTAGTGTAATACTTACAACCGGTCTTCAAAACTACCGAAACTAAAGGATCTGACGGATAACTAAGCATGCACACACTATAAACAATAATAAAAGCATGAAAACATAATCAACACAATATAGGAATCATAACAAGGCTAGCACAAAATGTGCTTAGCCGATCATATTAAAAAGTACAGCCGATTCAATGTTTTGCATGTATATGAAAGACATGGAATCGTAAATGTAAATTAAAAATGAATCGCTAAAACTTATGGATGTTATGTTGTGATCTCTCCTTTGGAAATGCTCTGTATGCTGCCGTAGATCGTCCTTCTAAAGCCTCCCTTCGTTCCCTGACTTTTTGTAGTGTGGAAGATGTTGTGAAATGTAGGAATTAGGGTTGGTATTTATAGGCCCGTCAAGGCTATGACGTAACCTTGAGTTGTGGTTACGCCGTAGCTAGTGTAATCCTTGGACGATCTTATCTATTAGTAATGGTTACGGCATAACTTAGATGATTAGTTACGCCGTAATCTTTGGCGAAAACAATTATGTCGTAACCTTCTTCGCCCATAAAATCTTCTAAGTCTTCAAATAGTTACAGCGTCACCTCATGTGGTAGTTACGCTGTAATCTTCAATAAGCGTTGACTTGATCTTCATGTATAAATCCTTAGCTACGGTATAAGTGAAGAGTATAATTACGTCGTAACTTCTTCAAGCATACTAAAGTGTATAATCTTGTAAGTGCTTTTCCAAACCAGCGTCTCTTTTGCTCCTATGCTCACTTATAACCTGGAAATGAAATATAACGAAATCAAAGTATATATTCACATAAAATGATACAATAATGAGCATATTAGAGAAAAATTGACACTTAAATATCATAACTATTTGATGTCATCAACTATTGAGCAACAAGAGTAAGTCTAATGGAGGGTAAAACATCATTTAAAAAAAAATTAAAGTTAGTAAAATGAATGTTGATGATAGTGAAGAAGAGAATGTTGATAATAACATAGTTGATTATTGATAAAGATAATGTTGTTCAAATGCTGTAGATATTGATAGTGAATAAGAGAAGGTTGATGATAACATAGTTGCTTTAAGTGTTATTGATAAAGATAATGTTGTTTCAAATGTTGTAAAGATTGATAGTGAAGAAGAAACTGTTGATGATTATATCCTTGCTTTAGGTGTTATTGATAATGATATCGTTATTTCAAATGTGGTGGAGAATGAATTTGTAGAGAATGAAATGGTTATTATTAATAATGTTGTTTCAAATGATAATGTACTTGTTGATAATGTAGTTGAGGAGGATTTAGATGTTGAGGAGAATACAGTTGATGAAAATGTGGTTGAGCTATATCCGAAAGAATGGATTAATTTTGGTTATAATATTGTGGTTGAGGAGTGTATTGTTGAGAAGAATGTTAAGGAGGATATTGTGGTGGTGGAGAATGTGGTTGAGAACGCTGTGGAAGAGAATGTGGTTACTAGAATTGCATACAATGGTAATAAAGGTAAAAAGGATTGTTAAAGGTAATCCTGGAACTCTAATGAAGGGTTCACCCAACTTTAATGAAAGTAAATTGTTTTTTTAATGATATTGGATTATATGTCAATTATTTTTTGTTTCATTACTAAAATTGTTGGAACTTGTACCATGGAAGGTAATCCGGCCTGGAAATCTGCAATTCATTGTTGAAACAAACGTGAGAGTCAGAAAACAAAACAAAAGGTAGATGTTTATTCCACCAAGACCCAAAATCCAAAGGATCTTGAACCAAAAGCTTGCTCAAGTGTACACACGGTGGGATCTTCACCAGATAATACATAAGAAATTCCATGCTGTCCCAATTTCAACTTGTAAACTGGAAAAAGTTTTGATTTGTATATTTTAAGAATTTGTATGTTTTGCACATAAACACTTAGATGCCACTTTGTAAAGTAATGCAAAGTGTGCAGCTAGATGCCACTTTGATATGCCCTATTTTGTTCATAGTTGGGCAATGTAGGTAGGACAGTAATAGTTTCATCCAGGTAGGTAGTGGAAAGTGTGCTATTATCTGCCACTTTTATATGCCTTATTTTGTTGACAGTTGGAGGTTGATGATTCTTAAATGCTTTATTAGTTGATATAGGAAATGATATAAACACTTCAATGTGCATTTGATTGCCACTTTTGTTTTGTTCATATTCGAGCAAATGAAATAAGTGTGAAATGAAGTTTTATGGTTTATTATGGGCTATTAAGTTTGCAGGTTAGTTGTATATGGGAGTGTGTTTTATTATGGTTTATTGATATTGATTTTGCAATGTACAACATTTTTTGCGGACCAGAAAACTGTTTTAGAAAATGAGGTAAAAGTGAGTGTGGTTTAAGTGAGATCAGAGTGTGGTTTACGTGAGCTAGAAATTGACTTGGACGACGTGACATTAACTAAGAGGGTGACCTTATACACATAGACATGATTGGTTTAGCGAACAAACTTTTGCATAAAATAAACAAAATTTAAAAAGACATGCACGAAATAATCGGATTTGAACAACTGTACATATAATTACACTAGATGGCAAGTATAATAGATTTTTGGACAATTAGCATGTTGAAAATTAGACAATAATTTTGTTGACGTGACACTCAACGTTACATCAACTTTCTTTCTCTTTCACCATCATCTTACTTTTCACTCTCAACCATCTCACACTAATTTACTTATCAACACATTTTTTTATTTATTAAAATATCCCACTATATATCTCCCATACACTAAAAAAAAAAAAAAAAAAAAAAAATCTAGCACAATGCCCAAAAAGTGAAGCGTCCACCTTTCAACTAAACGCACCAACCGTTTGATTTTTGAGATTTTGATCATAAATCGAACCCCATTGTTTTCTATCTAAAATTATGTTGGACTTTTAATGTAAGTTTGTAAGTTGTATTTAGAGCACAAGCTACGGGGTGCCACATCACCTTAACAAACCTTCTCTTATAACTCTTCCTCACTCATAACAAATCAATATCACTTACAACTATATTTTATTTTCCACTAAAAAAAAAAAAAAAAGTTCAAATGTCAGATGGTTTGCCTCGTTGTGCAGACGAGCACCCTTAAGTGAGGAGATGTGAGGAGGTGAGGCAGTGTGGTGAGTAACCATGAGGAGCAAGCCTACGTGGCTTGGCGAGGGATGAGCAAGTCCACACCTCCTGCTATTATAAAACAATGTTGTTCGACTATGTTTTGTCTTGTTTGATATTTATAAGCCATTTGGCTACACAAATTTTGTTAAGAGTCACATTCGAGAGAAGTAAGCCTGAGTTATAATTATTTTGGAAGCCACACTGAAGAGATGTAAACTTGTCATGAGTTGGAGAAAATTGCAAGTAAACTGTGTGGAAGGTTGGTTGAGAAGGTGGCATTCCTGTTTGAATTTGGGGAAGTTGAAATAGAAACTAGAAAGCTAAAAGTGCTTGTTGTTAGGCATATTTCCTTTTCAAAATTCTACGTCCAAATTCATAGGATAACATATATTGACACTATTCAATTACTATATAAGTCAAGAGATAAAGGTCAAACACGTTAAAAGAAGCAAATAAAGATTTCGATTTTCTTTTGATTTGAAATGGAAATGAAGATCAATGGTTAAGATTATTTCAAAATATCATGCTTCTGTCTAACAATTCAATATGGCTTGATTGAGTTGAATCTAGCTAGCAAAGACCGATCAACTTAGTTTACATGCAAATGTTATTCAGTTTCATGTCATTTTCAAATCTTCTCAACCAAGTCATTATCAACCGAGTGTTCGTAGGGTGGAGATTCATGTTGAGTTATCTGAGTTTAGGATGTCGTTTTCAATTAGGCAACATGAATGTGTCAACTAGTTACGGATCTCATTACACCTCGTTGGAGATTCAACTAGCGGTTGCTTTAAAAAACTAAAGTACTTTAAAGACTCGAGTAAAATATTTTTCAAAATTCTAAGAACATAAAACTCCATATCTCAACTATTTCAAATCAATTAACAAATACCATCATAAAGTGTTTTCTTATAACTAGACGGTTAGCTACACTGCCTGCACATAGTAACGACAATAAATAGTAGCGTCAATTTGTTTGTGTGTGTATTTTTTTTATTACTTTTTATATATGGGTATAAGTGAGATTGGAGAAATTTTGTAGATTAAATCGTAATTAAGCATTTAAATGATTAATAGATAGTATTGTTTTTCATAAATAATAATATTTTAATCAAACAACATTACTCATTTTGCAATCTTTTTTTAAGCAAGATCAAAGTTTGACCACGTTGTATTTATATATAGCAAAGATTAAGAAGTTTAGCATAGTTTGTTCTTATCAACCTGTAGCTAGAAACCTTGACCACAAAAGGGTATTATTATTTTTATTATTTTTTTTAACCATGGCCGATTTGACACATTTTGTTCGACTAACCCTTTGAGCCTACCATTTCACAAATTTAAATCGGGTAAAGCCCTCTCATTAGGGGAGGTTATCACGGTCATTTCAGGGTTATTTGTATTAAGTGGACATCTCATATTTAGTAATGATGGTTACACGGTTTTACCAACGTCGTTATCTATTTTCTTGGAGATTAATGAAATAAATGCGTATACACAAATCCAGTCGTTACATAATGATTAACGACAATGTGCTCCGAATGCATTAATATCCAAAATGCAATGTTTTAAATGAAAACGCAGGAAAAAAACACTCGACATGGTGGTGAAGCTGTCATTGCTTGCACTAGTAACAGACTTAAATGTAACTAAGGATATATTCGATAAACAAGCGAGCTACGGATTAGGGCACCCATATAATAACATTTTATTGACAAAACACTATACATATATTTATACATCTTTGTTATAATCCAACCATCTATATATAGTCTTATATCAGATACCACAAATAGAAACATGATATATGCAATAAGATCAAAATCAAGCTAATTATTGGTTTAATGTTTGTCATCTTCAATATGATTATGTCCTTCACCTGGAGACGGACCTCCGTGTGCAGCCTTGACTAGCCTTTTAACATGATATTTGATTCGTGGGGTTGGGTTCGACGTCCTCAAGGCTTCAACATTGAGATTGTTTGTTCCTTGGTGGGTGAGTAGACGAGCTTCCATTGTTGAAAATGTTGTATTCATAAGGAGGAAGAGAAGGAGTGAAAGAACATATTGTTGTATTTTTGACATAATTTCAATGAATCAAAATGGGAAATGAATGAAGTTATGATTAGGATTCGGCCTAATTAGTTGGGTATATATACATGTAGTTACCATGCATTTACCAATGGTTGGTCGTCGTGGGAGGGGAATTAAAACACCGGAATTTCATTTTAAAATATAGATAAAAATAGTTATGCATGTGTTTACATATGTTCTCCTTTAAATACTACGGACATATATGTCATTTATATTTTTTCTATGTGATATTTCGGTTTTTTTCCCTTGAAAACGGACACCATAAAAATTTTCTGTTTATAACAACCCTTCATATGCCATATCTAGAAATCAACTTGAGTATTACTCCGTAGTAATTATGGAATATGTCGTTAAGATGCTCATTGTTTATCACAATGCGCTATACAAATTACACGTACTCCGTAATATATATAAAGGCATAGTATATATATATATATAACTTCATTTAATTTATACATACCTACCTTTCTTATAATTTAACGGCTTATAGTTATATCATTTAGCACACGATAGAAAAATATAGTACTCATGATTCAAATAAATAACAACTATAAAAATTAAGCTAATTATTAGTTCCATGCACGTCATTGTCTTCTACATGCTTATGTCCTTCACCAGGGCTTGGTCCCGAGCGTTCAACCACGACTAGGCTTTTAACATGATCTTTGACTCTCGGCATTGGGCTTAAAATCCTTGAAACTTCACCATTGAGACTATGCGTCTTTCTTGTTTTTGGGTTGGTGAGTTGACGTGCTTGCATTGTTGAGAAGGTTGTGTTCATAAGGAGGATGAAAAAGAAAATGAAAACATATAGTTGTTGTCTTGACATGTTGTGTCACAAGGGCAAGAGGAAATTTAGAAACAATGTTGAATGTTTAAGACTTTAAGGAAGTTGATGGATGGTTTTTTGTAGGAGTTGATTACGTATTTATAGAGGTTCTTGAGAAATTTTGGGACTTTTATATGAAGTTATTACTAGTAATTTGTATTGGTTGTAGAAAAGATATGGTTTGACTAAAAGAATTTTCGAGGACATGTGAGGAAAAATAGAGGAGTGTGTGCCGCCACCTCTTTGGTCACGATGTTTGGTAAATCCCAACATTGTATGTACCTTATCATTTTAAAATTATTGTTCTTAACTATTTGATTACGGAGTATTAGTAATAAACGGCATTGATTAAGTAGCAACACGATTTTTGAAGAGAGATGACTATAAAAATGATACCAAAATTTACTTTTGAAATTAAGTATCATTTGAGTGAGTAACCTCAATACGAAGTGTTTGGGTTATAGGCTACTACTGTCATAAAATATCAAAAAAAAAGTTTAAAATTTACTGTTTAGAAGTTACTCAATACCACGGTTGAACTTATATACTCTTGCTCACAAAGAGAATCCACGTTACCACGGTTAGATTTACAATTTAGAAGTTACGAAAAAAGAAAATCTTTAATACTAAAACTTTTAATTAGTTATGGACCATCAGCCCAAAAGAGAACTATATTGTAAAACCAACTCACAGCCCAGTTAGTAGTTCACCAAATATCAAGTCGTATTTTTGGATTGGATAGTGATATCTACACATATATATTTACTTCATACACATAAAATTTGCTTGTATGAGCCTAATAGTCCCACACTCCTCTCGTTATATTTTATGTGTATGAAGTAAATATATATGTGTAGATATCACTAGCCTTTCGGATTTGTCGATACGTGTCTTGTTTAGTTGGCAACCAAGGCAATAATCATTCCCTCAAACTCATTGTAGGTATAAACGAGTCGAACTTTAACCAAGCTCGACTCGATAATAATTTAAAAACACATAAAAATACATCAAATAAATTCAAATATATTTCCCGTCTTTGTTTAATAATCAATTATCTATACTACATTATAATGCATTTGTCTATTCTATAATTAGAAAGGCTTAAAATTCAAAAAAAAATTCTTGCTTATTATAGAAAGATTTCAAAATTAATTTGTTAGGAAGCAGGTTGGTTAGGAAGTTTGGTAGGAAGCGGTTGGTTATTCAAACTAAAATTATTTGACTTAACTATTTCTAATATCTCTACTTATAAAGCATGAAGACAACTAAACGTGTAACCAAATAACACAAAATATAATTACGGGTTACCCGGCACCGCATTGTGCGGGTACCGTTCTAGTATTTTATAAAGTATTTAAATGTTTTGACTAACTATAAGCCCCTATAAGCCTGTTTGAATTGGCTTGGGCTTATGGAAGCTTATGGCTTATAAAAGCTTTCATAAGCTTGTGTACAAACAAAACTTATTTTAAAAGCTCAAGCCCTTATAAGCTCATATATACAGGAAGATGTGATTGAGGGTATGTTTGGCACTAGTAGGAGCTGGAGCGGGTTGCTGGAGCATGTTGATGCTCGTTCAACTAGCACATTTAGTAGCATATTTTTTTTACATGCTCCTTCAAGCTATGTCAGCCAAACGAAACTTATTTTTAATGATAGCTTATTTTTCTAAAAAAAAATAAGCTCATGCTATGATAAGTTCGTGCGCCAAACATATAGTGTGCAACAATCGTGTCCGGGGAAGACCCTGTATGAATTGCCAACCACTATACATCAGTTTTTTAGAATGATATTATTGAGATTGACAAGCTTATTTTATAACTACGAATCAATAGAGTTCAGCCAATATATACACCTATGGTGATACAATACAAAAAATTGTAGTTTTTTTTTCAACCATGCTTTCCGATCTTTTGGAGGATTAATCACGAGGTTTGATAGAGTTAGGCATGGAAACTTTTGCGAGTCTTGGCATCTGATGTTGGTTTGATATAGTTCATATACTTCATAGATCCTGAATTCCTGATCATACGTGTGATTTTTTTTTTTTTTTTTTTTTTGGTAATGGCTGATAATAGTGCCT
Organism: Artemisia argyi; assembly: GCA_030686995.1. NCBI lineage: Eukaryota > Viridiplantae > Streptophyta > Magnoliopsida > Asterales > Asteraceae > Artemisia > Artemisia argyi. The sequence goes on along the minus strand of CM060697.1, from coordinate 141,638,689 downwards.
TTCTTCCCTTTCATCTAATTTATATTCGAGGAAACTTTAGAGCTATTTGATCAATGGTTGTGTGGGAAGTGTATGACTTTACATGCTGTAAGTCGTGCTTGTCATCACCCGGATGGTCTTGTTCATCTTGCTGAAGGTTCTGACGACATGAGTGGATATATTGTTGGCATTTCTAATCCGTCTAATAAGGAGCCTTAGACAAAAGTAACTGAGGGGTTGGTTTTGGATACTGAGCTTTCGGATCGTGTTTTCAAAGTCCCTATCACTATTGTCAAATCTATCCCTCATGGTTGTCGGCTCGTTTTTTCTCAGGCTTTGATAACAGTCCTTTACAAGGTGGTTGCCCATCTTGACTCTGTTGATGCATGGGTCAGATTGTTACTTTTTCCACGGTGCACGCTTCAATTGTGTAGGTGGTGAGTGCTTATTCACTCACCTTTTTTGAGCCAAAATAGAGACTTAATTATCCAAAAACTATCCAAAACGCCAAAGAAAACATGTTTTTGTGATTGTGAATGTGTAGGTACGGATATTTCAATAATTGACGAAAAACAAACGGAAATCAACAAAAACGAGCACGAGAGTAGAACGTGTGTAGATCAGTCAATGAAAGTCAATTCTGAGCCTTAGAAGACCTCAGAGATTTGAGATTTATCAGATTTGATCTCTGGATGAAGTTTCATGAGATTGTCACTTTTGGCCCTCAAAGTTTCAGAATCAGTCAACTATGGTCCTTTGAAGTTATTTTGGTAGAAGTGACACGATTGGTCATCCATATTTTCATATGTGTCATAAAAAGCCCTTGGATCACTAAATTGGAAAATGACAAATTCAACTCTTATAGTTTCATGATATTCACAATTGGTCTTTGTAATTTCATATCACAAAATCTGAAAATGTTACAAGTCCAACAATAATAAATCCTGATCCAAAGTCCAAAACATTCAAGTAACAAACCATAAGCCCAATGCCCAATCCATCACCCAAATCCCTTTACCTGGTCAACAATCTACACCAGGGTCAATGGTCAAATAAGAGTCAAACACAAATAAACTAATAAATTACCCACTCCCGCCCCCCAAATTAACCCTCAAACCAGATTTACTATTCACACATGAACCCTAAATGACCGTTCATCAAATTAACTGAGATTAAGGGCTTAATGGTCAAATCAATAGCTTCTAGAAGTGAATGAGTGGTGTCAGAAGCATGTCAGAGCAAAGAAACACACAAGGGGACTACGTGGCAAGAGCTGATTGATTGGGGCTAAACCGTCAGATATTATTGACCAAGGTCAATAATTCAAAAACAGCTTAGACTAATGCTCCGTGAATAGTATAGTTTTGTCCCTGGGTCGTTATGTCCCAGCGAGATTGTAATAGTGCTTGAAAACGTTTTTGAGAATGAGTGACACTAAGGACAGTAACCAAAGATGATTGAGAATTGATTGTACTACTGATTGTTTGGTATTTGGAAAAATTGAAATAATATTAACAATAACAGATATACAGATATAAGCACACAAACACAAATTGGAAATCAGATTACAAACACAGAAAAATGAGATTTAACAATTTTACAACTACAGGGGGTGCAAGTGAAACTTTTACAAACTTAAAATAAAAAGAAAATTTAAAATGAAAAGGAAATTATTTACTTGATTATTTTAATATTTAAATACTAATTAATTAATAAAACTATTTTAAAAAGTAATTAAAATCTAATTTAAAACAAACTAAAAATGATTAAGGCTACAAAATTAAACTAAAAATTTGTAAAATTATTTTCTAAACTTCTAAATTAACTTAAAGAAAATGTAAAAATTAAAAAGAAATGTTTTTGTCTTTTTGTGGATTTTCTTTTAATTAAATACTAATTATATTAATTAAACTATTTAAACAATTTTAAATTACTAATAGTACTAAAAATCACTAGATAATTATACAAAAATTTGCAAATCTAATTAACCATCTCAGGAATCCTAAAAAATTATAAAAAGCTTCTAAAATTATATTTAGACTATTTTACTAATTATTTACTTATTAATTAATTAAGACCTAATTTAACTAAATTAATTAAGAAAATTAAAAAGTGAATAGTAGAGTTTAGGAAACTATTTTCTAAAAGTCCTAAATGATTTATGAAACCTAGGAAAAATATAAAAACCTACTGTTGTAAAATAAAAATTTAGAAAACTATTTAATTACTAATATTGCCTAATTAATTAGTTAAATTATTATTAATTCTAATAGTTATTAAATCAAAAGAGAAAAATCTAAGAAAATTACTGAAAATACTTTAAGGTGACAGGAGATTAAGAAAAATATAAAAATGATGAAATGCTTATTAATAAGCTGAAAAGAAAAATTAAAAAGATAAAATCTATTAAATAGAAGCTATCACTATTTTCAAATTTGGTTTTTTGTTGGATTTTCTTATTGACAGATGACAATAAGATAAAAATGAGAAACTTTTACAAAAACACTTTCGAAATAGCTTATTAATAAGCTAAGTGCACCCCCTTGTGCTTAACAGTGAATCAATTAGCTTATTAGGATTTATGTAATTTTGGAAAAAGCTGAGAAATGACAACCTAAGCATAAACAGATGATTACAAACTTGAAATAATCAAAGTGGAAAAAAATAAGCACTCTGGAAAAGCTACTAAGGAGCAAATAAGCACTTATCACAACTAAGGGCCAAAACAGGCCAAATACAAGAACTTTGGACCTCTGTGGGGTCCACAGAAGTCAAAGGGAGTCCAAAGCAAGGGTTGAACTATGAAGATGGACTGGTCAGATACAAAATAAGCCAATAAGCTGGGCTTATGGCTTATTAATAAGCACTGGGTGGTGGTTGGAAGTTGGGGTCGCACATTGAGTGACTCAGTGTACACTCAGGAAATGGTCAAACTTAAAGAGACTTGCAGCCCTATCAAATAAGCCAAAGACCTCAAAATAAGCCCTGAACCTTATCAATGAGCTTATTGGCTTTCCAAAAATCCAGGGTACAGGGTGTGGGGTCCACTAGGGTGATCACAAAAGGGCTTGGAAAATTGGTCAAAAACCTGTGCACATGACATATACTTGCCCTGCAGGTCAAATTAAGCACTTGCACAAGCTTGTATAAAAATCTTAAAAATAAGTTGATTGTGGAAACTTGTAGACTAGGTGACAAAGATTCACTTCTAAAAAGATCAGGGTCTCAAACTTAACACAAAAATCACAAAAAATCTCCCAAGTTTTGGATTTCTGAAACATGTCTAGTTTTGACTTTTTGAAATTTTGAACTTAGGTTGACTTTTATGAACTTTGATTGAATCCAAGTTACTGATTATGTAGTATTAAGCTAGTATTAGACCTATTTAACCTACAATAACAACTAATGAACTGATATGGATGGCTTAGATCACTAAAATCCTCACAGTGAACAGTTATAAGAGATTTAAATGAGTTTTGACTTTTTTCACAAATGAGCACTGAGTTTTATGGTTTCTATGACCTATATGAGTCTAAAGTAGCATATAGTAACCAACAACAACAGCACAAACAAGCTTGAACACAAAGGAACAAGCAAATCCAAACACTACTTAAAATCTGTGGTAATGAGATTTTCAAAGCAAAACAAGGATTTGGAACTTGAAACAGATTAATACCACTCTAATATGATCTAAAACACATAAATAAGCATAAATAAACAGACAATAAGCTAGGGAATATTAGAACAGAAGAATTAAGATATTTTCTTACTTCATGCCATCCAAGCTATACTTTTCATGAACCAAGGGCCACAGAACCAATCCTATAGGTCTTCCACAAGACCACTAACCCACAGCCATCCAAAATTCACTGTGCTCCAGCTTATATCACCATTAAACCTGCAACTTTGACTTTGGTTGACTTTTTTATATTTTTTTTTATTTTTGATTCTAAACTGTATTTTAGAGTTTCTAAAAGCTTAATTAAGCTTTCTGGGAGCTTAAGTGAGCCTAAAAGTCCATGTACTCTATTAATAACAACAATGCAGCTGATTAAGAAATTTGAAATAAAAATGAAAATAGCACAAACTGAGATATAAATTAAAACTTGAAATTGATTACTGAGAAAGTTGATATTACACTTAAATTAACTAACACAATGCTTAAAAGCTTAAGATTAAACTAAAATACCAAATTACAACTTATACGACTATAATTTTAACTAAAAATGGACTACTCTTCTTTCCTTGCATCTTCTGTCTTTTATAGCTGATCATTAGGGTTTGGGAAGGTCTTCTGGACATATCCCACCAATAATCCTAGCCATTGGATCACTACGATACTCCTACAGGTTGCCACGCGTTTTGGCGCCAAAAATTATTTTTGCAATTTGCTTTTGAATCAGACAAGGGGTGGTGCATTAAATGTGGAGGTGATGTTAGGTGTGTGGTGGGTTGGGCGGTGGAGAAGTGACGGGCAAGTGGAGGGGGAAGGGTGGTATTGCAGGAAAACCAGGGAGTGGTATTTGAGAGAGGGAAAGGGGTTTGACTTAGTTTGACCCTGTTTTGATTATTTAGAACAGTTAGGGGTGGATGGTGGGCTTAGGGTTGGGCTTGGGTAATATTTTGGGCCTGGTGGGTGTATGTATATGGATTGGATTAGGTATTGGGGTGGTTTGATATTAATAAGGTCCGTTTGGTTTGTAAATTAGTAACAAGGACCAATTTTGCAATTTCCTGAATTTTGAGGACCTGTTTTGCCATTCTCCCAAAGTTCTCATAAGGGTGTTTTCTGCCAATCCTCAATAGTACATGGACCTTTGTTGATTTTTTCCATTTTAAATTTCCCAATGACCAAATCTGCCAATTTTACAAACTTCAGGGACCAAACATGCAATTTCACCAAACTTTCCAACCAAGGACCAAATTTGCCATAGATGAGAAGTACAAGGACAAAATTTGTTTTTCTCAAAGTTTTAATATCCCAGGGACCATTTTTGTCAATTTTCAAAGTTGAGGGACTAAACTTGTAATTTTGTGAAACTTTGTACCAAAGGACTAATTATGTAATTTTGTGATTTAAAAGGACCTTTGGTGACTTTTTCAAGTTTTTACAATAGCCAGGGACTAGATTTGACAACTTTTGAAAGATGAGGGACTGAAACTGCCAATTATGCAAACTTTGTTCATTTTTCATCTGTTTTTTATTATTTTGCATCTGAAACATATAAAACACATTCCTGGGATATTTTCAGTATTATGATGCATTTTTGAGTGTTTTTAGATGTTTTGGCAGCTCAGAATACGTAAAAATGATGAGTATTTACACACTCATCAATCCCCCACACTAAAACATTGCTAATCCCTAGCAATCTTTTGAGAAAAACTTAATGGATTTGAAATCTCTTCACCAAAAGTCATTACTTCTGGAGTAGCCAAATGTTTCAGTTCAAGTAAGAACTATGGTCCACCTGATAACCATGTGATTTTGAGCAAACCACCAGGTGTCAACGGATTGGATTTGTCTTTACCAAATGCCGTTTGCTTCTGGACTAGCCAATTCTTCACGATTAAGGATATGGTGAGTTGATTCCCATACAATTTTTGGCAAATTGTTAGCCATCAACGGTTTTGAGATATCTTTACCAAGAGCCGTTTGTTCCTGGATTTGCCAGCCCTTGTGTGAATTAGACATGGTGGACTGATTACCATTTGTTGTGTTTAGTTCGAAGCACTTCCACTAAAAATTTTTTTTGGGCTTGATGAGTGTGTAAATACTCATCATTTTTACCTTTTCTGAGCTGCCAAAACATTTAAAAACACTCAATATTGAATCAAAATAGTGAAAATATCCCAGGAATGTATTTTATATGTTTTAAATGCAAAATAATCAAAAACAGATGAAAAACGTACAAAGTTTGCAAAATCGGCAGTTTCAGTCCCTCAACTTTCAAAAATTGTCAAATCTAGTCCCTGGTTGTTCTAAAAACTTGAAAAAGTCACCAAAGGTCCTTTTAAATCAAAAATTTACACATTTAGTCCTTTGGTGCAAACTTTCACAAAATGTCAAGTTTAGTCCCTGAAGTTTGGAAAATTGTCAAAAATGGTCCCTGGGAAATTAAAACTTTGAGAAAAACAAATTTTGTCCTTGTACTTCTCACATATGGCAGGATTGGTCCTTGATTGGCAAGTTTGGTGAAATTTCACATTTGGTCCCTGAAGTTTGAAAGTTTGGCAGTTTTAGTCCTTGGAAAAGTCAAAGGTGAAAAGTCAACATGAAAACCTTGGACTATGGAAACTTGGCATAAAATACCCTTGGAAAGACTTTGGAAAAATGCCAAATTACAACCCCAAACTTTTGGCTATTTACAAAATTAGTCCTTGTGATACATTAAACAAAAACCGGACCCTTAAATATTATTACCCAATCCAATACCAAGTCCAAACAAACCAAGCCCACCCTTTCTTTGGCCCAAGATAACACAAGCCCATCAACACACCCGTTTTAATAAACCAGGGTCAAATGTTTGACCCTTGGTCAAACCGTCAAACAAACACCACCCTTCCCTCTCCTTTCCCTCCCCCACACCACTTGCACTGTTCCCCCATCACATCACCACCACCCAATCTTATCCCACCGCCCAAACCACTCACCCCCACCACTTTCACCTAATAATCCAACCTCATTAAATGCTGCCCCCCCCCCCAAGTTGTTACAACAGTCCAATTTGGACTTCTCCATTTTGGCGCCAAAATCGGTTTTAAGGGCTAGGATGAAATCAAGTGATCCAATGGTCAGGATTTGATGGGAAATGATCAGAAGACTCTCCCAAACCCTAATCTTTGGCTATAAAAGGGAGGAGATTGCAAGGAAGAAGAGAAGTAGTCAATTTAGCTTAATTTTATGTCGAAATTAGTATAAAACTCAAATTAGTTGTAATCTTTGGTTTTTAAAGCTTGTACTCAGTTCCTTAAGTGTAATTTATCCTTTCTTCAATTATAATTCCAAGTTCTCTTTTCTAATTTAGTTTATGCTATTTTCCTTTAAAAATTTCAATTTAACTGTAGAGGTGTTTTTAGTTGTTGTTATGGACTGAAATAGGACACTTAAGCTCCTAGAAAGCTTTTAAAAGCTTTTAGAAACTTCAAAATTCTGTTTAGTATCAAAAAGGAAAAATACAAAAAAAAATCACATTAAATAGATAAAAATAAAAAAATCAGTTGAAGATGATCAAGATAGCTGGAGCATGGTAGATTGTGGATGGCCATGGGTTAGTGGTTCTGTGGAGAGCCTATAGGATTGTTCTTGGGTTCTTGGTTCATTGATTTAAGCAGGAAAGCACATTGTAAGCTCTAAATTCCATTTCTGTCTTCTTACTGTAGCTAAGCTTGTATCACTGCTTATTTGTTTTGTTTGTGCTTATTTAGTGTTGTTTAAGTATTTTATAGCTTAATTTAGATAACTTGTTCATTAGGATTTATAGTTACTATAAATCATAGTTTCACAGTCAAAATTGCATAAGTGGTATTCTTGTGTATTTGTGGTTACTCACTGTTTCTATGTACTCATTTAGGTCTAATACATCATAAAAAGTTGCCTTGGAAAAGTTTCATAAGCTCTCATAGCCTTTAGCTTCTTAAATCACAAAACAATATGATAAAAGGGGTGTTTGGTTTAGTGGATTGCTGTGGCATTTAGTGGCCATTTGGTCTTGACTTCTGTTCCCTTAGCTTGCACTAGGTATAATTATACTTGAGGAGCAATAAAATTGGAACTCATAACACAAAAAGTCAAAACTCAAGAGAAACCACTCCCACAGTTAACTGTGTGAGGATTCTAGATCCAAAAACCTAAGAATCATAGTATAAGTTGTAGGTAAACACTTATTTGGTCTCACTTTAGCTTATAACTTGTTTCTCAGCTTGTAGGATTGGATTAAAACTCAATATAGTCAACTTACCAAGTTTTTCACAAAAGTCAAATGGTTTAGTTTTCAGAAAAGTCAAAACTTGCAAGATTTAATTTGATTTTTGTATTGTGTTTGAGACCTTGAAATTTCTAGGATTAGTAGCCCCCCAGCTCTTCTTTAAGGTCTCACCTTTGTTTAATTTTTGTGAATTTTATTATGGACCCCACACCTAGCCAAAAACACTTGCAGGGGGACTGACCTCCCCTGCATCAACAAACACCACAACACCACCACCTTTGGTGGCTGTTGTAGGCCACTTCAGTGGGTCCCAGTGATCCACCTTGGGTTTTCCCAACCCCCTCCTACCAGGATTCAAAGTTTGACCATTATTTTGACCTAAGAACCAGTGGACCCCACCTGGAATCATTGCTTAAGTTTGTCCCATTTCTGAGTTTAGCTCAAATCATCAAGTGCTTATTTTGATTCTTTTTAGCTTAAAAGTGCTTATAGCTTGTTGTTTCTAGCTTATTTAAGTCCCTTGTGCTTAATTGAATCAACTTTTATCATTGTGGACCCCACATATAATCATTTGAGCTTATTTTCCTATTTGGTCAAAGAAAGTCAAACTGTATTGGTCAAGGGGGTGCACACAGCTTATTTTTAAGCTAAAATAAAAGTTGTTTCACAAAAGTTTCCTATTTTCATCTTATTATTAGCTGTCAAAAAGAAAAACACCAAAAAAGCAAACATAAAATTAGTGATAGCTTCTATTTAATAGATTCTATCTTTTTCAATTTTCATTTCAGCTTATTTATAAGCACTTTTCCATTTTTATAATTTTCTTAATTTTCTTGTACCTTTAGGTATTTAAAATAATTTTTTTAGCTTTTTCCTAATCAGTTTACTATTTATTTGATTTAAAAATAGTTTAATTAATTAAATAGGTAATATTAGTAATTAATTAGTTTTCTTAAATTTTTATTAACAACAGTAGGTTTTTATATTTTTCCTAGGTTTTATAAATTAGTTAAGACGTTTAGAAAATATATTTTTAATTTCTACTGTTCATTTTCCAATTTTCTTATTTTAATTATTTAAATTAGATTTAAAATAATTAAAAGGTAAATAATTAGTGAATTAGTCTAAAAATAATTTTTAGAAGTTTTTTATAATTTTGTAGGATTCTTGTGATGGTTAAATAGTTTCATAAATTTTTTCATAATTTTCTAAGATAATTTAGTATTATTTGTAATTTAAAATAATTTAATTAGTTTAATTAAGATAATTAGTTTTTAATTGATAAAAAACTCATGAAAAGATAAAAATATTTATTTTTATTTTTTATACTTTCTTCAAGTTCATTTTAAGGTTTAGAAATTGTTTTTGCAAGTTTTTAGTTTAATTTGTAATCCTTATAATTTTTAGTTAATTTAAATTAGGTTTAAATTACATTTTAAATAGTTTTAATTAATTAAATAATATTCAAATATTAAAATAATCAATTTTATAATTTCTTTTTCATTTTAAATTTTAAAGTTTTCAAAAGTTCACTTGCACCCCCTGTAGTTTGTAATCTGATAAATCCCACTTTTCTGTCTGTTACCTGATTCTAAAGTTGTGAATTTGTGCATATATCTGTATATCTGTTATTTGTGAATATTATATCATTGTGCAAATACCAAAATATCAGTAGCAAAATCAATTCCCTATCATCTTGGCTACTGACCTCAGTGCCGCTCATTCCCAAGAACGATTTCCAAAAACATCATTTCAATCTCGCTGGGACTTAACGACCCGGGGACACACTATACTATCACCGGAGAATTGGAACGGAGCTGTCTTTGACTTATTGACATTGGTCAATAATATCTGACCGTTTGGGGACCAATCAGGGCTAAAACGGGGGGTATTATGGCACTTATAAGGTAAAAATGTGATAAAATTTGCCAGAATTCCCCCCCCCCCCCCCCACACACACTAGAACTGAATATTGCCCTCAATATTCAAAGTACCGGCCATTATGCCGATATTTTGAAAAACTTTGATTTGAAATTTGAAATTTGGGCAAGTGTGGGAATAGCATTTTTTATTTCAAGATTTTCTTTATATACAATAGCATGGGGGACTCCCCCACACTAGTTTGGTAGATAGTAGAAGGAAGTCAGAGATATGGGTGAAAACCCATATTTTGCTAATTTTTGTTCACCGAGTCACTACCTTGACTCGATCCCCGAATGCATTTGTCCATGGGGAAAGTTTGGAGATCCGGGACAACCATGGATGGTATGTCCTCTCCAATAGTGTTTTAAACGATGACCATTCACTTTGAAGTTAGGACCTTCGGGTTGAGATAACTCAACAGTCCCGTATGGGTATACTTTTGCAACAGTGAATGGTCCAGTCCATCGGGTTTTTAATTTCCCCGAGAAGATCTTTAACCTTGAATTGAAAAGAAGGACTCTGTCACCAACGTTGAAAACGCGGTTCTTAATTTTTGAGTCATGAATCTTTTTTGCCTTTTCTTTGTAGATCAAAGAGTTCTCGTAGGCTTGATCATGAAGTTCCGTTAATTCATTGAGTTGAATTTTACGGTGATCACCCGCTTTATGAAGGTCGTAGTTTGCATGTTTCAAGGCCCAATAGGCTTTGTGCTCGAGCTCGATCGGTAGATGACACGCCTTCCCGTATACAAGCTTGTAGGGAGTACACCCGATGGGTGTTTTATAAGCTGTACGGAAGGCCCAGAGTGCATCATCTAGTTTGTCCGACCAGGAAGCACGGTTTTCACCTACGATCCTCTCAAGAATCCGTTTAATACCACGGTTTGAAACTTCCACTTGCCCACTTGTTTGTGGGTGATGCGCGGTAGAAAGACGGTGAGTAACACCGTACTTAAGCATGAATTTTGCGAATTGATCATTGCAAAAGTGTGTACCGCGATCACTAATGATGGCACGGGGAGTTCCAAAACGAGCTAAGAGGGATTTCAAGAATTTCACAACAACTCGGGCATCGTTGGTGGGTAAGGCTTTTACCTCAACCGATTTTGACAAATAGTCAACAGCCACGAGGATGTACTTATTTCCACGAGAAGATGGGAATGGCCCCATAAAATCAATGCCCCAGACGTCAAAGATTTCACAAACTTGAATGGCATTTTGTGGCATTTCGTTCTTTTGTGAAATATTCCCGTGACGTTGACAAGCATCACAAGCTTTGACTAATTCGTGGGCATCCTTATAAATTGTGGGCCAATAGAAACCGGAGTCAAACACCTTTTTGGCGGTGTAGTTAGGACTATGGTGGCCCCCGGTGGGTCCAGCATGGCAAGCCTTAAGAATATCAGTGGCTTCCTGTCCGTAAACACATCGCCTGATGACTTGATCAGCACAGATTTTGAAAAAATAGGGGTCGTCCCAGAAATAATGTTTAACGTCTTTAAAGAATTTGTTTTTCTGTTGGGACGACATCCCCTTCACGATGAAGTTACCCGCATGGTAGTTTGCAAAGTCGGCAAACCATGGGGTAGAAGAGTCACCACGAAAAGAAACCGCATTGAGTGTCTCGAGAGGAAATGTTTCATTTATTTCCTGTTTCTCGGACACATCCTGGTGAGGGTTTTCTAATCGTGAGAGATGATCAGAAGCAAGGTTCTCAGCTCCTTTTTTTTATCATGGATAATGATATCAAATTCTTGGAGGAGGAGGAGAACCTAAGGGAGTAGCCTCGGCTTTCCATCTTGTTTTGCAAATAGGTACTTCAAAGCCTAGTGATCCGTGTACACTACGCATTTGGTGAGTATCAAGTATGGCCGGAATTTTTCAAAGGCATACACCACAGCCAATAGTTCTTTTTCAGTGGTGGTGTAATGACTTTGAGCCTCGGTCATAGTTTTGCTTGCGTAGTGTATAGGCTGAAAGTATTTTGCTTTTCGTTGCCCCAAGACCGCACCTATGGCAAAATCACTAGCATCGCACATAAGCTCAAAAGGTAGGTCCCAATCGGGGGCAACAAGAATCGGTGTCTCAGTAAGCTTTTTCTTCAATGTTTCAAAAGCTTCGATGCACTCAGGAGAGAAGATAAAAGGAGCATCCTTCTCGAGGAGATGTGTAACACCCCCAATTCATGATGCAGCGGAATTCAACTTGGGTGTTACTCGACGGCACAACAGTCATAATAATAGAAAACGATCTCTAACCGAGTCGTATTAAAAAGATTTATCATTCAAATTATATAAATATCAGAGGTTACAAAATGAGGTCCCAAATGGTTCCATGTTTACAAATCATATTAAATGAGTTTTCGAATGATAATAAAATTTATAGCCTTCTTGAGTATCCGTGCCCTTCCGTGCCATCCTTGATCGTCATGAACCTGAAATACATGTTTGAACACAATATGTTGGTAGTGTTAGCTATAGACTCACACCAATGTTTGGAAAACAAAACAGTTATTATCATTACTAATCTTATGACACCAAAACGTTGACGTGTACCAATATCGATCGGCAGATTTATCCCGATAGGTACTTTGCTAACATACCTAAATCTCAAATATTAGTGCATTTGTTTGAACTTAGTCAATACAAATGGGATTCGTCAATCCCAATAGGCCTATTCACAATATTTGCGCTCACTATTGCAAGTGATTAAATGGTTCATAATAAGGGATCTCGATTAAGCAAGGCTGGTACTTAGTGATAATAAAACAATCAGGCAAGCATACAATTTAAAAACATTGTGCTCGGTTAAAAATAGCATGTATTCCCCCCAAGGGTTTGTAAAACAATTAAGTAATGGAAAGTGGGGCTATGAACTCACCTTAAGTAAGATAGCAAGTAATGAATGTAACGGTTGAATCGTGAAGGTTTCTACGAGCAATCTATAATAGAATGTTGCGACTTAGGATCGGAGTAAAGAATATGAAGTAGTGCCTATATATATATCTTGCATTTAGTCCATGATGTGGTATGATGTATATTGTAAGTCTTAGAAAGAAAAGATTCATGAAACATGTATGTTTTATATATCGTTTACTACCGTTCGGGCCGACATAATTCAGAAGTCATGTTAGTAAGCGTTCGAGGAGCCAGGACACTTTAATTCGTAAATCCACAACTCATCTCGATGGCTTACATAATGAACTCCTCACATGAGGCTCCCTACTATTGTAGTAGTTGATAAAGCATATATATATATATATATATATATATATATATATATATATATATATATATATATATATATATATATATATATATATATATATATATATATATATATATATATATAAGTTTTGATCCGAAAATTACATGTCCGATATTTGAATAAACTTAGGAAAGTTTATTTTTACATGAAGATTGTTATTAGGGGAAGTTTCATAAGTCTTGTATGACCATTTTTCTTTGTAATATCTCATGGTTCCTTTAAGTGAAGTAGATCCAAATTGTTTGTTCAAGTTATCGCCAATTCCTTGTTTCATGTTTACGCCTAAGTAAGCTTACATGGTCATTTAGTCATGGCCTTGCCATGACCTTTGGTCATTGTTCCATGGTCATGAGACTCAACCTTGGCTCTAGCCATGGTTGTGGCCTTGATTATAGGTCATAAGACCTCTTGTTCCTTTTAAAGTATAACCATAATATAGTGACTTATAAATATGTAAATAGCTGTTAAGAAACTGAGAAATATCTCATTCGTTATTGATTTTCTGGAGACATGCCCTAAGTTTTTGAAGAAAACGTGATTCCGGACAACTTTCGTGTTTTAACTTTTTCATGAAACGGACCAGAAATGCCTCTTTTTGCGTGTTTTAAGTTTCTGTAACAGAAAGTTTTGGCAGCTTTACCGCAAAGTTTTGGTAACTTCAAATGGTCATAACTTTTGACTCGTATACTAATTTTAGGTGGTTCAAGTTGCTACGGTTTCCTTGTTAGGTCCTCTACTACAATATTTAATGATCCAATATCATATTTTTACCATTTTGATCAGGTCTTACCAAGAAAGTCACTAGTTTACTTGTTTTAATAACTTATATTAACAATCAATTACAACAACTTGTTTTACTCATTTTTATACATCATGGACTTGCATACAAGACATAATATAGCAAGAATAATAGGTAAATAACATGAACATGATTATTTAACAAGAAGCATGTTAGGGTTTGGCTTACAACTTTTGGCTTTCAAATAAAGAAAGGAAGTAACTAGTAAGGATAGGACTTTGATAGACTTGCTTCAACCCACTTCACTTCATGCAATCTTTCTACTATTGTAATCTTGAAAGAGAGATGATGAAAGTTGAGGTGACTTGAGTAGATTCGAACTCAAGAGAAATCACCAAAGTTCTAAAGATTGGAAGTAGTTTTGATGAATCAAAACCAAACTAGTGTTTATGTGTTGTTATAGCACTTGAATCTTGCATGAAACTTGGAGTAAATTTTGCTAAGAAGATGGTGTTGGTGTGGTGGATATGGGGCGGCAACAAGAGAGGGGGGGGGTATTTATGTGAGCTTGAGGAGGTTACAATATGAGACTAGTCAACACTTGCTCTCCAAGTGTTAACACATGTACTAATCTTAAGGTCTTTTGCATAAGATTGAGCCACATAGTGTGAATCCCCCCTAGTGGCGGTTTTCCAAGATTGGGGAGGAAGGGTTGGAATTTGGAAGATATTATCCAAGATATCTAGTATGTTTTGGCTCCGTAAAATGCTAACCGTAAATGGTTAAGCCACGAAACGTAAAACCGGGTATCGTAAAAATACGAAACTTGGAAGAATGGTTAAACATGTCATAATACTCCATAATAAAATATAAAATGAGTGGTAGATTCCATTGGGGTGCTAAAACCCTGCTAAAACTGGAAACACGGGTCTAAAACGCGTAATACGTAAAACGTACGAATATTGCGTAAAATTGAGAAAAGTAAAATGTTACTTTTCTAATAGGATAAAAATGATTTAAAATGACTTATAATGTCTAGACTGGGCTCAGTCTAGTGTCGGTTGGTATTAAATGTCTTTTAGACATCAAACCGTAAGCCTAAAAATCAATGAATGACTTATAAAATCAAGGAATGATTTTTGGTCAAAGGAGGAGGGAAAAATATGTTGACTTTTTCTAATAAGTTGAAAACTCAAATCGTCTTAGAAATGCGGTGCAGGTATAGGCTAAGGTTACGGTTGAGTAAAAACGCTTAAAACTGAAAATTCCAGTTTTTCACGGCCGAGGTTTATTTTTGGTCATGTTTTTCTCAGTCATGATTTATTCTCAAATAAATTATGAGTGTGTAAAACATTTTTCCGATGCGGGGTCACTTAACGTGGTCGAGTTTCGTTGTGCGTAGAATTTCTGAATGACGTTTTACCCTAAAACGTGTAATTCCTTAATAACTTTCACGAAAATGATTTGACGAATGTCAAACATTTAATTTGCCATGGAAATGATTTATCACTCAAGAATATCAAATAAAAATCAACTTTCGGGAAAAATGAATAGTAAAAATAAATAGTAAAATGAATAGTAAATTTTCCTGGAATAGTAATTAACCTGAAATTGTGAATTGTTACAGTCTCCACCCCATATGAGAGCTCCGTCCCGGAGATCAATTTGCGTTGGGAGTAGAAACTTTGTTGCTAAAAAGATGTAGGTATTTCTTACGTATCTGGTCCTCTCGTTTCCATGTGTATTCAGGACCATGTCGTGAGTTCCAACGAACTTTGACAATTGGAATACGACTTTGCTTGAGTTGTTTGACCTCTCGGTCCATGATTTCTACGGGTTCCTCGATAAGTTGAAGATCGTCATTGAGTTGAATTTCATCGAGTGGAATCACGAGGGATTCATCTGACAAGCATTTCTTTAGGTTAGATACATGGAAAGTGGGGTGTACACTACTGAGTTCTGATGGAAGCTCAAGTCTGTACGCCACAGGGCCAACCCTGGCTAGGATTTTGAATGGTCCGATGTATCTTGGGTTTAGTTTTCCTCGTTTACCGAATCGTATCAAGCCTTTCCAAGGCGATACTTTTAGCATAACCCTATCTCCGACTTGGAATTCTAGGGGTCTGCGTCGTGTGTCGGCATAACTTTTCTATCGATCTCTTGCGGCTTGTAGTCGACTTCTGATTTGTACAATCTTATCCGTTGTTTCACGGATGAGTTCTGGACCAGTGAGTTGAACTTCTCCCACTTCAACTTCAACAAGCAGGTGAACGACACTTTCAACCGCAAAGTGCTTCAAATGGAGCTGCTTTAATACTTATATGATAGCTGTTATTGTAGGAAAATTCGACTAATGGTAGATGAGTATCCCATCCTTTTCCAAAGTCTATTATACAAGCTCGAAGCATGTCTTCAAGTGTTTGAATGTTTCGTTTACTCTGACCATCGGTATGAGAATGATACGCTGTACTTATGTCTAGATTTGTTCCAAAGGTGTTCTGGAGTGACTGCCAGAAATTGGAAGTAAATCTACCATCTCGGTCCGATATGATGGATATCGGTGCACCATGTCTTGAGACTATTTCTTTGACGTACAGTCGAGTAAGTTGTTCCATTTTGTAAGTCTCTTTGATTGGTATAAAGTGTGCGGATTTTGTGAGACGATCAACTATGACCCAGATGGAGTCATAACCGCTTGATGTCTTTGGGAGCTTGGTAATGAAGTCCATAGTAACTCTTTCCCATTTCCACATAGGAATCTCTGGTTGTTGCAATGGACCGGATGGTTTTTGATGTTCGGCTTTTACATTGGAGCATGTAAGACATTTGCTAACGTACGTTGCAATATCGGCTTTCATGTTTGGCCACCAATAGAGTAGTTTAAGATCATGATACATCTTATCAGATCTTGGATGTATGGAGTATTTGGACTTGTGAGGTTCATGCATGATCAAGTCTCGTAGGCCACCACAAAGTGGTAACCAACTTCGACTTTGGAAGCATAGAGTTCCATCTGAACGGGTTTCGAATTTCTTCTGTATCATGCCATCCCACTTTTCCTTTTGGATATCTTCTTGTTTCACCGCCTCAGCTTGAATGTGAAGGATTTGAGCAGGAAATTTTGAATTTATGGTTAAAACTAAGGCTCGAACTCGTAGTGGTTTAACCCGTTCCTTTCAGCTCAGGGTATGGCGTAGGATGAGGTTTACTTTTATGTAGGAAAGGTAGAGTAAGAGTGATTAATTGTCGTACTCTATCGGATGAATACTTCATGAATTTCACACGAAATTTGTCTTAAGATTATAAGTGAGAAGTTCGTTTCTAAGAAAACATACAGGTGACTGCTCCCAGCATAACATGATCCCTCCTGAATTAGACATAGGTGATCAGGCTATGTATAATTTAGGACCGATAATGTGATGTTCGGTTTAGTTACGTAGTATTGTGTTTCTTAAAAGTTTTAGATGGTATTCAATTTTGTAAAGCTGATGAAAGTGCTTGTGGTGTAACTAAGGATGATTTGAGCTTTAAAAGTGCATCAAGATCAGAAAGTAAGCTTGTGGGATTAAGGGTTGTGAAGATTATGATGGTGAGAAGGTTAAGAAGGTTTGTGTTCTTCATTTTGGTATGTTGAGATTTAGTGGTTTGTGATGAAAGTTGGAAATGAAGGCCTGATATTGATTTATAGGGTGGTATCAACGAAGTGATTTTCTAAGATGGTGGTAGAATATCTTGGAGTAACATGATGTGAAACAATAAAGTGATAACAAAATAGCTTGAAGTAAAATTTGTTGAATGGTTTATAAGATAACTGGGTAAATCTTATAGAATGGTAATAGTCTACTAAACAATCAAATTGGTTTGGAGATAGAAAGTACAATAGATGAGAATTATCACAAAGAGTTGTTTATTGAATAGTAAATATTCTTAAGTCATAAAACTCCCATTACTAGGGATGACATACACGTAGTACACATAGTGCATAAATAAATATGACTGCTAAGTTCTAAACTTCATTGTTCTGCAGTGTTGTTGAGATAAGCATGATTTTTGATGGGAAGTGATAGAATAATTATGTTTGAAGATTTAAAGGCATAACACATGATAGTATAAAACAAGAGTTTTATTCATACAACGTTGGTTGATTTACAAAATCGAAACTTATTACAAGCTTCTTCAAGATTTACTAACTGATACTTTTAGTTTAGTAATTACAACGTTTTTACTATCGCTAGTTATTACATGGATTTCATAACATTTACTAACTGAGTCTAATCAGTATAGTAGTACAAAAGATAACTAGTATCATCACACTAGTCTATGGCGGGTTAGAAGGTCCGAGCAGCTCTGATTGATCGGCAACTTCTTGGTTTAGTGTGTCATAGGGATACGAGTCAATGAAGTTTGAGAAGCTGTAGTTTCCATGCTGACTTTCTTGTTGGATCAATGGTGGTCGTGATACGATCCATAATGAGTGATCCAAATCATCACATGTAGGGATATCAAAGGGAAGTGGTGGTAATGGCTCTAGTACATATTCGTACTCATTATCCTCCTCGGAGTCTGCCTCAACCCAATTTTGTTCAAAATAATTAGAAATATTCAACGCAAAATTAGTTGGCATTGGTTCCTCATCTTCTTCATCGGTTGAATCTTCGAAGGGTTCTTCTTCGTCATCAGAAGCGAAGGCATTTACGAAGTCAAATCCGAACTCGGGTGAGGGTGGTAAGACTTGGAAGTTATTAGGTAGAGTGGGCACATAATCGGGAGAAGTGGGTACGCACATGATTTCTATGAAAAGAATTTCTATGTTAGAACAATTCAATGTTTATGGGAAGTGCTCAAAATGTGATAAGTGTGTATAAATCAATATACTAATATGTTCATGTAGTATATAATGCTTACGGGGAAATGCTCAATTATGTTTAGGGTACATATATTAATATGCAATTATGTTTGTGTATCATAACATGCTTACTAAGTCCATAATCGTCTGGAGGATGGAAGACACGGAGAGCGGAAGGCTATAAAATGTTTTTGCTTGTGATTGTAGTTATAGTTTAGGTCTCACTTAGACCCGTTTCTCTATAACCATGGCTCTGATACCAATCTGTAACACCCTCAATTCATGATGCAGCGGAATTCAACTTGGGTGTTACTCGACGGCACAACAGTCATAATAATAGAAAACGATCTCTAACCGAGTCGTATTAAAAAGATTTATCATTCAAATTATATAAATATCAGAGGTTACAAAATGAGGTCCCAAATGGTTCCATGTTTACAAATCATATTAAATGAGTTTTCGAATGATAATAAAATTTATAGCCCTCTTGAGTATCCGTGCCCTTCCGTGCCATCCTTGATCGTCATGAACCTGAAATACATGCTTGAGAGGTCAACACAAAAGTTGAGTGATATTCATAGAGTTTGTTTAATGTTTGAACACAATATGTTGGTAGTGTGAGCTATAGACTCACACCAATGTTTGGAAAACAAAACATTTATTATCATTACTAAGCTTATGACACCAAAACGTTGACGTGTACCAATATCGATTGGCAGATTTATCCCGGTAGGTACTTTGCTAACATACCTAAATCTCAAATATTAGTGCATTTGTTTGAACTTAGTCAATACAAATGGGATTCGTCAATCCCAATAGGCCTATTCACAATATTTGCGCTCACTATTGCTAGTGATTAAATGGTTCATTATAAGGGATCTCGGTTTAGCAAGGCTGGTACTTAGTGATAATAAAACAATCAGGCAAGCATACAATTTAAAAACATTGTGCTCGGTTAAAAATAGCATGTATTCCCCCCAAGGGTTTGTAAAACAATTAAGTAATGGAAAGTGGGGCTATGAACTCACCTTAAGTAAAATAGCAAGTAATGAATGTAACGGTTGAATCGTGAAGGT
Source organism: Artemisia argyi (assembly GCA_030686995.1). Taxonomy (NCBI): domain Eukaryota; kingdom Viridiplantae; phylum Streptophyta; class Magnoliopsida; order Asterales; family Asteraceae; genus Artemisia; species Artemisia argyi. Next base: position 141,618,935 of record CM060697.1, on the reverse strand, counting down.
TTCTACGAGCAACCTATAATAGAATGTTGCGACTTAGGATCGGAGTAAAGAATATGAAGTAGTGCCTATATATATGATGTATATTGTAAGTCTTAGAAAGAAAAGATTCATGAAACATGTATGTTTTATATATCGTTTACTACCGTTCGGGCCGACATAATTCAGAAGTCATGTTAGTAAGCGTTCGAGGAGCCAGGACACTTTAATTCGTAAATCCACAACTCATCTCGACGGCTTACATAATGAACTCCTCACATGAGGCTCCCTACTATTGTAGTAGTTGATAATATATATATATATATATATATATATATATATATATATATATATATATATATATATATATATATATATATATAAGTTTTGATCCGAAAATTACATGTCCGATATTTGAATAAACTTAGGAAAGTTTATTTTTACATGAAGATTGTTATTAGGGGAAGTTTCATAAGTCTTGTATGACCATTTTTCTTTGTAATATCTCATGGTTCCTTTAAGTGAAGTAGATCCAAATTGTTTGTTCAAGTTATCGCCAATTCCTTGTTTCATGTTTACGCCTAAGTAAGCTTACATGGTCATTTAGTCATGGCCTTGCCATGACCTTTGGTCATTGTTCCATGGTCATGAGACTCAACCTTGGCTCTAGCCATGGTTGTGGTCTTGATTATAGGTCATAAGACCTCTTGTTCCTTTTAAAGTATAACCATAATATAGTGACTTATAAATATGTAAATAGCTGTTAAGAAACTGAGAAATATCTCATTCGTTATTCATTTTCTGGAGACGTGCCCCTGAGTTTTTGAAGAAAACGTGATTCCGGACAACTTTCGCGCTTTAACTTTTTCATGAAACGGACCAGAAATGCCTCTTTTTGCGTGTTTTAAGTTTCTGTAACAGAAAGTTTTGGCCGCAAAGTTTTGGTAACTTCAAATGGTCATAACTTTTGACTCGTATACTCGTTTTAGGTGGTTCAAGTTGCTACGGTTTCCTTGTTAGGTCCTCTAATACAATATTTAATGATCCAATATCATATTTTTACCATTTTGATCAGGTCTTACCAAGAAAGTCACTAGTTTACTTGTTTTAATAACTTATATTAACAATCAATTACAACAACTTGTTTTACTCATTTTTATACATCATGGACTTGCATACAAGACATAATATAGCAAGAATAATAGGTAAATTACATGAACATGATTATTTAACAAGAAGCATGTTAGGGTTTGATTTACAACTTTTGGCTTTCAAATAAAGAAAGGAAGTAACTAGTAAGGATAGGACTTTGATAGTCTTGCTTCAACCCACTTCACTTCATGAAATCTTTCTACTCTTGTAATCTTGAAAGAGAGATGATGAAAGTTGAGGTGACTTGAGTAGATTCGAACTCAAGAGAAATCACCAAAGTTCTAAAGATTGGAAGTAGTTTTGATGAATCAAAACCAAACTAGTGTTTATGTGTTGTTATAGCACTTGAATCTTGCATGAAACTTGGAGTAAATTTTGCTAAGAAGATGGTGTTGGTGTGGTGGATATGGGGCGGCAACAAGAGAGGGGGAGGGTATTTATGTGAGCTTGAGGAGGTTACAATATGAGACTAGTCAACACTTGCTCACCAAGTGTTAACACATGTACTAATCTTAAGGTCTCTTGCATAAGATTGAGCCACATAGTGTGAATCCCCCCTAGTGGCGGTTTGCCAAGCTTGGGGAGGAAGGGTTGGACTTTGGAAGATATTATCCAAGATATCTAGTATGTTTTGGCTCCGTAAAATGCTAACCGTAAATGGTTAAGCCACGAAACGTAAAACCGGGTATCGTAAAAATACGAAACTTGGAAGAATGGTTAAACATGTCATAATACTCCATAATAAAATATAAAATGAGTGGTAGGTTCCTTTGGGGGTGCTAAAACCCTGCTAAAACTGGAAACACGGGTCTAAAACGCGTAATACGTAAAACGTACGAATATTGCGTAAAATTGAGAAAAGTAAAATGTTACTTTTCTAATAGGATAAAAATGATTTAAAATGACTTATAATGTCTAGACTGGGCTCAGTCTAGTGTCGGTTGGTATTAAATATCTTTTAGACATCAAACCGTAAGCCTAAAAATCAAGGAATGACTTATAAAATAAAGGAATGATTTTTGGTCAAAGGAGGAGGGAAAAATATGTTGACTTTTTCTAATAAGTTGAAAACTCAAATCTTCTTAGAAATGCGGTGCAGGTATAGGCTAAGGTTACGGTTGAGTAAAAACGCTTAAAACTGAAAATTCCAGTTTTTCACGGCCGAGGTTTATTTTTGGTCATGTTTTTCTCAGTCATGATTTATTCTCAAATAAATTATGAGTGTGTCAAACATTTTTCCGATGCGGGGTCACTTAACGTGGTCGAGTTTCGTTGTGCGTAGAATTTCTGAACGACGTTTTACCCTAAAACGTGTAATTCCTTAATAACTTTCACGAAAATGATCTGACGAATGTCAAACATTTAATTTGCCATGGAAATGATTTATCACTCGAGAATATCAAATAAAAATCAACTTTCGGGAAAATTTCGGGAAAAATGAATAGTAAAAATAAATAGTAAAATGAATAGTAAAAGTGAATAGTAAATTTTCCGGGAATAGTAATTAACCTGAAATTGTGAATTGTTACAAGATGGGTTATAGGCCGGGCGATTTTAGAGAAATCTTGGATAAACCTACGATAGAAGCCGGCATGACCCAAAAAGCTCCTAACATCTTTAATGGTAGTTGGATGAGGTAATTTAGCGATGACATCAATTTTGGCTTTGTCAACCTCAATCCCGTATTTTGAAATTTTATGGCCGAGGACAATGCCTTCTTTAACCATAAAATGGCTCTTCTCCCAGTTGAGACTCAAGTTCGTTTCTTTACAACGTTTTAGCATCTTTTCCAAGTGGGAGAGACAAGAATGGAATGAATCCCTGATGACTGAGAAGTCATCCATAAATACCTCCATGGTTTTCCCGATCATGTCGGAAAATATTGACATCATGCACCTTTGGAACGTGCCTGGTGCATTACATAAGCCGAAAGGCATACGTCTGTAAACAAAAGTTCCGTAGGGGCATGTGAAGGTAGTTTTCTCTTGATCCTGTGGATCAATGGGGATTTGGAAGTAACCCGAGAAACCATTGAGGAAACATTAGTATTCATTCCCCGCTAATCTTTCCAGCATTTGGTCCATAAAAGGCAGAGGAAAATGGTCTTTACGGGTGGCTTCATTCAACTTACGATAGTCAATGCATACTCGCCAACCCGTGACCAAACGAGTTGGAATCAACTCGTTTTCCTCATTGGTGACAACGGTTATGCCACCCTTTTTAGGAACGCAATGAATTGGGCTAACCCAAGGACTGCCAGATATAGGGTAAATCAATCCCGCATCAAGAAGTTTTAGAACTTCTTGTTTGATAACTTCGTGGATTTTTGGATTTACCATCCTCTGTTGTTGCACTGTTGGCTTAAAGTCATCCTCCATTAAGATTTTGTGTGTACAAAAGTCCGGGCTAACACCCTTAATGTCGGAGAGTTTCCAAGCAATTGCTTGCTTGTGTGACTTAAGAACCTTTAGGAGTGCATCCTTTTCCTCATCTTTCAAGTCTTAAGCAATAATGACGGGTAATTTATCATCACCCTCCAAAAATACATACTCAAGATGAGGAGGCAAGTCCTTGAGCTCGACCTCGGGAAATTCTTCAGATTTTTCAATAGACTTAATTTCCGCTTTATGAAGTTCTTTTGGAGACAGAAAGGGTGAAGGATCATCATTTAACAAACTTTCAAGAAGAAGAATATCCCCCTCCGGGTCAAGATAGTTTTCATCAATCTCATTTGAGATTGGGCTATCCTAAGCAAGAAAAGCCTCGACCTCTTCCAAAAGGAAGTCACTTCCCTCAAACGGAGTGAGAGAAGGGGAAGAGTCGGATATGATAGGCTCAGAAGAAAGAGTGGTACTACCACTTGATGAGAAACCGAGGACCTCTTGAGAATACTCCTCTGACGCAACATCGATGATGTCAATTCGGTTTACCGTTTCAGCGTAATAGTTGGAGGAGTATCTTGAAGTCTAATCAAGATTGAATGTGATGGCTTCACCACCAACACGCAAAGTGATTTCTTCTTCGAAAACATTGATTAGAGCACGGCCCGTTCTTAAGAATCCCCTCCCGAGAATGAGAGGAACTCTTGGGTCAGCATCGAAATCAACAATCACGAAATTTGCCGGAAAATGGAACTTTCCTACTTTCACGAAGATATCCTCGACAATGCCGAGGGGACGAGATATAGTACGGTCTGCAAGCTCGAGAGTCATGCAGGTAGGAGTGAGAGCAGGAAGAGAGAGTTTCTTCCAGACTGAGTGAGGCATAAGGTTAATGCTTGCACCAAGATCGGCCAAGGCAAAACATTCAACCATCCCCGAGAAAATGCAAGGAATGAGAAATTTCCCGGGATCTCCAAGCTTTTCGGGAAGCTTTTTCAAGAGCACTGCTGAGCAGTGCTCATTCAGTGGAGTTTTAGCCATCTCATAGAGTTTTTCCTTGTTGCTTATCAGATTTTTGATTGTTGAAGCAAATTTAGGCATTAGAAGAAGAGCATCCGCGAAGCTGATATCGAAATGTAACTCTTGGAAAATTTGGTAAAATTTTTCCATCGGATGATTAGCTTTTTCGCGGACCTTTTGATCATTTAAACGTGAAGGATATGGAATTGAAGGCTTGGGATTGTTCTTTGGAATTTCATCAAAACTTTCCGGAGGATCAAATACAACTTTTGACTTACGTGTCGGGACCGGGACAACTTGAGGGTTGACGTTGTTGGTACCTCCGTTATTAGTAGGAAGTACCGTGTCCGTGGTAACCTCAGGTTCATGTTCCGCTACCTTGGTAGGAAGAGAAGAAGAGGTAGAGAGAGTCGTGGGTCCATTGTATGATACTCCACTTCGGGTAGTGATCGCCTTAACATCGCCCCTCGGGTTAGCGATCGTGTTGCTCGGTAGTGTACCCGGGCCTGAGGGTCGATCATTTAAAGACTTCTGAAGTTCAGAGATCTTGCTGATCAATAACCGATTTGTTTCCTATTGTGCTTTCATGAATTGTTTTAACACTTCATCGGAGGACGAGGGTTGAACAACGTTTTGATTTTGGTTAGAAAAATTTTGAACACGATTGTTTTGAAAATTTCCTTGGTTTTGGTTGTTGTTACCCTGAAAATTACTTCTCTGATTGAAATTACCCTGATTGTAATTCCCTTGACCTTGGTTTCTTTGAAAATTTCCTTGAAAACATTGATTTTTATTGCCATTTTGAAAATTGTTTTGATTAAAATGACCTTGATTTTGGTTCGGGTTTTGGAAATTCGGGTTTTGAGCTTGGTTAAAATCTCCTCGATTTTGATTTTGATTCGAGTTACGGTTTTGATTTTGGTTAAAACCGGGAGGTCCGAGAAAATTGTTGGAACGATAGCTTAAGAGATTACGGTCCCCTTGTGGTTGGTAAGAATTACCCCCGTGTTGTTGGAACCTTGAGCAGCATAAACATTCTCTTGAGGATAACCAGCAGTAGCTGGACACTCAGAATACAGATGTCGGCCTCCACAAGTTTCACAACTTCGGGCTATGGCTTTCACTTCTTGATTTTGAACTTTTTGATTTTGCATAGTTTAGTTCATTCTCAACACAGCCGTAGAGATATCATCCATCTTTTTAGTGAGAGCCACTATTTCAGGAGATGATGATGAAGGAATGATTGATTTACATGACTCATCCCTCTCCGAAGAGGAATCCCAAAAGTTATGGTGGGCAGACATGTTCTCAATTAGATCATAACATTCTTCGGGACGCCTTTTCATGAAGGTCCCACCAGCAGCAGCATTGAGAATATCCCGGTGCCTCAATGTTAGACCATTATAGAAGGTATCTATGATGGTAACTTGTAACATATTATGGTTAGGGCACCGATCAATTGCGAGCTTATAACGTTCCCAAGCCTCAAATAGATACTCATCGGGACGTTGCCGGAAGTTGCTGATATCATTTCGTAACTTGGTAACCATGGAAGGCGGAAAGTATTTTGCTAAAAACTTGGTTACCATTTCATCAAAGGTACGAATAGAATTCTTGGGGAGTCGGTCAAACCATGCAGTGGCATGATGGGTGAGAGAATAGGGGAAGAGATACAGACGGAGGGCATCATCGATGACACCGTGCTGTTTCATGCTTTGGGTGACGGTAAGGTATTTGTCAAGATGCTTGTTAGTTAAAATATTATTAATTCTAATAATTATTAAATCATAAGAGAAAAATCTAAGAAAATTACTGAAAATACTTTAAGGTGACAGGAAATTAAGAAAAATATAAAAATGATGTAATGCTTATTAATAAGCTGAAAAGAAAAATTAAAAAGATAAAATCTATTAAATAGAAGCTATCACTATTTTCAAATTTGGTTTTTTTGTTGGATTTTCTTATTGACAGATGATAATAAGCTAAAAATGAGAAACTTTTACAAAAACACTTTTGAAATAGCTTATTAATAAGCTAAGTGCACCCCCTTATGCTTAACAGTGAATCAATTAGCTTATTAGGACTTATGTAATTTTGGAAAAAGCTGAGAAATGACAACCTAAGCATAAACAGATGATTACAAACTTGAAATAAGCAAAGTGGAAAAAAAATAAGCACTCTGGAAAAGCTACTAAGGAGCAAATAAGCACTTATCACAACTGAGGGCCAAAACAGGCCAAATACAAGAACTTTGGACCTCTGTGGGGTCCATAGAAGTCAAAGGGAGTCCAAAGCAAGGGTTGACCTATGAAGATGGACTGGTCAGCTACAAAATAAGCCAATAATCTAGGCTTATGGCTTATTAATAAGCACTGGGTGGTGCTTGGAAGTTGGGGTCACACACTGAGTGACTCAGTGTACACTCAGGAAATGGTCAAACTTAAAGAGACTTGCAGCCCTATCAAATAAGCCAAAGACCTCAAAATAAGCCCTGAACCTTATCAATGAGCTTACTGGCTTTGCAAAAAGCCAGGGTACAGGGTGTGGGGTCCACTAGGGTGATCACAAAAGGGCTTGGAAAATTGGTCAAAAACCAGTGCACAGGGCATATACTTGCCCTGCAGGTCAAATTAAGCACTTGCACAAGCTTGTATAAAAATCTTAAAAATAAGTTGATTGTGGAAACTTGTAGACAAGGTGACAAAGATTCACTTCTAAAAAGATCAGGGTCTCAAACTTAACACAAAAATCACAAAAAATCTCCCAAGTTTTGGATTTCTGAAATAGGTCTACTTTTGACTTTTTGAAAATTTGAACTTAGGTTGACTTTTATGAACTTTGATTGAATCCAAGTTACTGATTATGTAGTATTAAGCTAGTATTAGACCTATTTAACCTACAATAACAACTAATGAACTGATATGGATGGCTTAGATCACTAAAATCCTCATAGTGAACAGTTATAAGAGATTTAAATGAGTTTTGACTTTTTTCACAAATGAGCACTGAGTTTTATGGTTTCTATGACCTATATGAGTCTAAAGTAGCATGTAGTAACCAACAACAACAGCACAAACAAGCTTGAACACAAAGGAACAAGCAAATCCAAACACTACTTAAAATCTGTGGTAATGAGATTTTCAAAGCAAAACAAGGATTTGGAACTTGAAACAGATTAATACCACTCTAATATGATCTAAAACACATAAATAAGCATAAATAAACAGACAATAAGCTAGGGAATATTAGAACAGAAGAATTAAGATATTTTCTTACTTCATGCCATCCAAGCTATACTTTTCATGAACCAAGGGCCACAGAACCAATCCTATAGGTCTTCCACAAGACCACTAACCCACAGCCATCCAAAATTCACTGTGCTCCAGCTTATATCACCATTAAACCTGCAACTTTGACTTTGGTTGACTTTTTTATATTTTTTTTTATTTTTGATTCTAAACTGTATTTTAGAGTTTCTAAAAGCTTAATTAAGCTTTCTGGGAGCTTAAGTGAGCCTAAAAGTCCATGTACTCTATTAATAACAACAATGCAGCTGATTAAGAAATTTGAAATAAAAATGAAAATAGCACAAACTGAGATATAAATTAAAACTTGAAATTGATTACTGAGAAAGTTGATATTACACTTAAATTAACTAACACAATGCTTAAAAGCTTAAGATTAAACTAAAATACCAAATTACAACTTATACGACTATAATTTTAACTAAAAATGGACTACTCTTCTTTCCTTGCATCTTCTGTCTTTTATAGCTGATCATTAGGGTTTGGGAAGGTCTTCTGGACATATCCCACCAATAATCCTAGCCATTGGATCACTACGATACTCCTACAGGTTGCCACGCGTTTTGGCGCCAAAAATTATTTTTGCAATTTGCTTTTGAATCAGACAAGGGGTGGTGCATTAAATGTGGAGGTGATGTTAGGTGTGTGGTGGGTTGGGCGGTGGAGAAGTGACGGGCAAGTGGAGGGGGAAGGGTGGTATTGCAGGAAAACCAGGGAGTGGTATTTGAGAGAGGGAAAGGGGTTTGACTTAGTTTGACCCTGTTTTGATTATTTAGAACAGTTAGGGGTGGATGGTGGGCTTAGGGTTGGGCTTGGGTAATATTTTGGACCTGGTGGGTGTATGTATGTGGATTGGATTAGGTATTAGGGTGGTTTGATATTAATAAGGTCCGTTTGGTTTGTAAATTAGTAACAAGGACCAATTTTGCAATTTCCTGAATTTTGAGGACCTGTTTTGCCATTCTCCCAAAGTTCTCAAAAGGGTGTTTTCTGCCAATCCTCAATAGTACATGGACCTTTGTTGATTTTTTCCATTTTAAATTTCCCAAGGACCAAATCTGCCAATTTTACAAACTTTAGGGACCAAACATGCAATTTCACCAAACTTTCCAACCAAGGACCAAATCTGCCATAGATGAGAAGTACAAGGATAAAATTTGTTTTTCTCAAAGTTTTAATATCCCAGGGACCATTTTTGTCAATTTTTATAGTTGAGGGACTAAACTTGCAATTTTATGAAATTTTGTGATTTAAAAGGACCTTTGGTGACTTTTTCAAGTTTTTAGAATAGCCAGGGACTAGATTTGACAACTTTTGAAAGATGAGGGACTGAAACTGCCAATTATGCAAACTTTGTTCATTTTTCATCTATTTTTGATTATTTTGCATCTGAAACATATAAAACACATTTCTGGGATATTTTCAGTATTATGATGCATTTTTGAGTGTTTTTAGATGTTTTGGCAGCTCAGAATAGGTAAAAATGACGAGTATTTACACACTCATCACTGATTGGTTGAGACACGTCATTAGATTTGATCTTACGGCTATCATGATGAGGCAATGATTGATGAATGATCTTAGGGCTCATAATGGTGATGCGTGGGAATCGCACCTTGCTTTACCTCTCGAGGGATCTCGAGAAGCTTACAACCCCCACCAGGCAGTGTACCTGATCGTTGTAGTATAGTATAGTGACAAGTACCGGGGGATTGATCGTTCAGCTTAGGAATAGTGTCGCTAGGATTAGAAAACCTAATTTACTAGTTCTAAAGGTGAGGGATGATTATTTTTGTATTTTTATGTTTTTTAGAAAGCAAGTAAAATCTCGGTTTTTGAAGGAGTGGGCGGAATTAGTTGCTATTCAACTAACCCATAACTAATATATAATCAAAATAAAATACTGAAAATGAAATTAAACTAAATTATACTAATGTTGTGAGCAGTAATTGGAGAAATTGTGTTTACTTAGACTTCACTACTCCATAAATATCTTTTACATGTTAATTACTTGTTATAATTACATGGATGACGGATCGTATTCCTTAATACCATTCATGGGGTGGCATACATAACTCCCCAATTCTATGAGCTCTTATCTCCTCCTACACCATGACCCAACACAACTATAGGGATTGTAAACAGTGGCTCATGCATTAAATACAACCAATAAAGACCTAGTACGCCTCGGTTCATGTTTCTTAAGACATTCAAGCATGTTACCATTTGGAGATCTGCCAGTTTTCTTAAGCCTAACATATAAATCATTCATCCAAGAACAAGAATAAACAAGTAATCAACACATAATCAACATCTAGGTTTCATTAGATCTAAGCAAACACAAGAAAGATCTAGCCTAGCATAATTGAATTCAGACAAGAACAAGATATAGACAACCAACACATAGACATATTGATTGAATTAGAAGAACACTTATCTCAATTACAATGCAAGGTATCAAGGGTTTGAAACCCTTGAAAAACCTGTAAAAGAGGCACCAAATTCGTCTTTAGGGTTTCACCAAAACTTCTCTCTTTTTAATGTAAAAACTAGAAAACTATATATAGGAAAACTGGTCTGACGGCGTCAAGACAAGCTTGTGACGCCGTCACCTCGCCGCCAAATACTTCCTCGGACGGCCTTGATCTCCTTATGACGGCCTGTGTGACGCCGTCACCACCTACGGTATTTTATTCTTGGGACTTTTGACGCCGTCAGGATGGCTTTTGACGCCATCACCACCTACGGTATTTTATTCTCGCTATCTGACGCCGTCAGGTGTGACTCTTGACGCCGTCACCTAGTGCTTCCAGCATGGAAAATTGATACTTTGCCGTTTTCTTCACTTTTATGCTCCAAAAACGTCCAAAATGGCTTCTTTTCCAGAATTCACTCTCCAAACACCTAAAATCACAAAAGGAACGATTTAGGGCAATATTTGATCAAATAAAGTCGGATTCGGGCTTAAATGACCCCCTAAAAACGGATCATTTTTCGCCTCATCATATACCCTTACACTTGAGATTTGCTTGTCCTCAAGCAAATGAGCTTTTATTCTACTCAAAAGACAAGTTAGGGGTCATTTAACACTAATATAAAAGTAATTACAACAAATAATCGTTCCACTAAAGACCAATAGACAAGCACGGAGGTCATACACAAGCACCTCACAAATAGTGTTTAGATACTCACATCTCTCGGGTGTAATAAAGTATAAATTACAATATGGAAACAGAAGATATCTCTCACTACCTGTCATAGCAAAATAGATTACCATAGGCTTGGGAAAGGATCAAACCTCCACCACATGGCGTAAGCACCTAGGATAAACTATCAAAGAGGTCTTTTAAAGGGTTGTAACGTTAGGTATAGGGATATGAATTACACGGTTTTGTTGGATAAAGGAAGTTTTACTGGTGGCGAGTTAACAATCTTGGTTAATTACATGTACAATATGGCGTTGCTAAGCCAAGACTAGACTCGACTTAAGCTAATAAATGAAAAATAACAAAAACATAAAATGAACATAGAATAAAAACGGGATGGTAGTCCGTATGTTTTTTTTTCTCTTTTTCTTTTTCTATATTTTTTTTTTCTTTTTCTAGATTTTTTCGATTTTTTCGATTTTTTTTTTTTTTTTTTTTTTTTTTTTTTTTTTTTTTTTTTTCGATTTTTTTTTCATACACTCTTACCCTACCATCTTTACATTTAACTTTACACTTGAATCTTTACATACTTTACATTTAACTATTCTAATGACTCGAATTAAGAAAATCAAAACACTTGGAGCACTTTTAAGATTAACGTACATATGGGGGTAATAAATGATGTTCTTTCCCATTACTCCATAAAATAAGTACTTACCCATGAGTCCCAATCGTCCCAAAACAATATGTACAAGGATATGACTCGACTTAGCAACCATGTAATCAATTAGAAAGTTAACTTAGGGTTTAACAAATAACAATAATGCACTAAAGATGAGCGCATACACGAAAGGCTAAGGCGATTTGGTTGTACATTTAAGTGGGGTGTAACAAATTCTTCCTTTAAGTAAGATGATTAAAGTTAGAAACGAAAAGATAGGCTCGGAGGGGTGTACTAGGGGTTTCGTGTACTAAAAATGAGTACAACGCTAAGGGTGTGGGGAAAATTAGTTGACTTAACTAGCCAAGTAATATGACTTAAATGGTCAAGTAATTATAATACGGGTTCAACACAAGGGTGATCCTAATGCCTCTTATCATGTAGTAAATCCTACCGCACGAATGTAGTCTAACTAGCGGTCTCGGGATGCATCACTAATGTAAGTTCTAGAATCTAAATGCTACCGGTACACTCATAAGCACTAATAATGAATGCTTTTCCTATCAAATCTAAAGGCGAACCTCACAATTTTGGGTGGAAAATTTTTCTGAATATACGGTTATGTACTAGTCATACAATCTCCTATCCATGAGACGCTTGCTATGGCTAAAGTTTCACTCCTAAATGTTGTAAAAAATTTTAAATTTGGCGCTAAAATTACACTAACAAGTATTTCTCGTAGTTTTATTACACATCTACTATCAAACAAAACAAACTCAAGCGAAAGTGCATATGTAAGGTATCATCTCTTTACCCTCCCCTTACACTTAAGATGAACATTGTCCCCAATGTTCAAGTAAAGAATGTAAAAGTGAAAAAGTAAAGAGAATGAAATCAAATACTCCCCTGATTCGCTCGGTATAGATTTTAGGTTGACCAGGTTAAATCTTCTTCCAAGAAAACGAACAATCAAAGCTTCCCTTCCAGAATATAAATCATCTTCTTGTCATACATAACCTATAAATCCTGACAAAATAGACAAGACAACCTCGCGTAAAATCGGCGGCATCCTATATAAGTTACTAATCCTAGAAAACAAAGTAAGATATAATGCTTGTGGAATGAAGTTTGCAGATTTCCTGGAGATTATAAAACTTAATAATTCACAAAAACCATAAGACTCCATTAGAAAAACAAAACCGGTAAAATTTCCAGATTTTAACTCCTGACGCCGTCAAGAGTAAACTCTGACGCCGTCATAATAGACCTGCAGAAATTCTTATGTTAAGTTTCCGGAAAATTTCTGGAAAAACTTGGTCCTACTTCCTGGAAAATCCTGCAAAACTTCATTATGACTCAATACAAGCATTTGACTCTAACAAATACGAATATACATGTTCATTTAATATTGTGGAGAATCATGATCGGTTTGTTTCTTGAAAACATATTTGGGGTTTCCCCTTACACTTATCTTTTGCAAAAATACCTTTAGGTTGGAGTTAAGACTAGGCCAAACAACATAGTAAAGTATTTCCACATTTTAATTGAGAAACATGATCAACCAACAATAAAAATAAAACATGCATACGGAAGCAAATAACAATCAAACAAATAAAATCACACAAAACATGGGTTGCCTCCCAAGAAGCGCTTGTTTTTGTTCGAGTCACGAGCCTGACTCTACCCTTATTTAATGGAAATAGGGTAGGTTTTCCCTACACTTAGGATTAAGTGCGGGTGAAAGTAGCGATACACACCCTTAGGGTGGAAATATGCCATGTGAGGAAAGAGTGGCGAATGAATTATATGCTCAAATGGGTGTGCTCCTATCATCATAACATTACCTAGTTTACTTTGGTCAATGGGTGAGTTGAAGTTTTCTCCTAAGAAGGGATCATTTTCAATCAACTTCAAGAGACTCCTAGTTGGGGATCTATCTTGACCTAATAAACCCGGTTTAAACCCATAATGTTTCTTACGATCAATCATGAATGGGTGATGTAAGTATGTAAGGTCATGGTTCACTCCTATGTTGGCTTCTTCTCTACAAGGCTTGGGGTCTACTACCTTCAACGTAAAACTACCCGGACTACATGGTTTGATGGGTGGATCGGGACCTATTTCAATTCCTAAATCTTCATCCAAGGATGGAAGATTAGGTAATGGTTTTGGTTGAGGCTCCGGTTCATCAAAACTAGGAACTTCCCTAGAACTAGGAGTAAGGTTATCACTACAAGTGTTCAAACCTATATCCTCTAGTGGTGCTTGGTCCATTCTACCTTAATTGGGGTTCCTATAGTCTCTTCTACTTCTTCCGGGTAAGTCACGGGCGATGTATGTGCCTCAAATGATGGTAGGACTTGTGAGGTACTTTGTGGGCTTGAATTGTCCACCTCATCCTCCATTGTACCTAGATTACCTATGTGTTTGTTTTGTACTATGGCTTTAGGTGACATCCACACAGGTATCCTTGAGTAATCATCCCCAGACAAACTTCCTGTTTGCTCCTTCAAACTTGTTTTTGATTGATTTGTGATGTTGTTTGTTGGGTTGTCTACTCTATAATAGTATTGGGCACAGTATTCTAAGGTATCACATGCTTCTTCATCACTTAATTCCCTAGGGCCCCCATTGGTAAAATCATCAATGCACATTTGGTCACATCGGCTGAAACGATAGTAAAAGGTTTCGGTTAGGGATGCTAAAGAGAAACTATGATGAGGGAATTTTCGAAGTAAAATTTTAAAACGAGTCCATGCATCATATAAGGGTTCATCTCGATATTGTTTGAAATTCGAGATGTCAATAGGGTAGAATGGCCTTTGTGGTTGGTGGTATGGTGATTTCGCGTACTCCATAATGGTGAACGGAAGAGTCAATGGAAATTACGAACAAACACACAAAGAAAAAGATAGACTAAAGAAGACCTAAAAAATAAAAATAAAAATCTTACTAGAAAGGAATCTAGCAAGTAGACCTAATAAAAAGAAATTCTAACCTAGACAATAACTATTCCCCAGGCTGCGGTGCCAAAAACTTGATGCGTGGGAATCGCACCTTGCTTTACCTCTCGAGGGATCTCGAGAAGCTTACAACCCCCACCAGGCAGTGTACCTGATCGTTGTAGTATAGTATAGTGACAAGTACCGGGGGATTGATCGTTCAGCTTAGGAATAGTGTCGCTAGGATTAGAAAACCTAATTTACTAGTTCTAAAGGTGAGGGATGATTATTTTTGTATTTTTATGTTTTTTAGAAAGCAAGTAAAATCTCGGTTTTTGAAGGAGTGGGCGGAATTAGTTGCTATTCAACTAACCCAAAACTAATATATAATCAAAATAAAATACTGAAAATGAAATTAATCTAAATTATACTAATGTTGTGAGCAGTAATTGGAGAAATTGTGTTTACTTAGACTTCACTACTCCCTAGATATCTTTTACATGTTAATTACTTGTTATAATTGCATGGATGACGGATCGTATTCCTTAATACCATTCATGGGGTGGCATACATAACTCCCCAATTCTATGAGCTCTTATCTCCTCCTACACCATGACCCAGCAAAACTATAGGGATTGTAAACAGTGGCTCATGCATTAAATACAACCAATAAAGACCTAGTACGCCTCGGTTCATGTTTCTTAAGACGTTCAAGCATGTTACCATTTGGAGATCTGCCAGTTTTCTTAAGCCTAACATATAAATCATTCATCCAAGAATAAGAATAAACAAGTAATCAACACATAATCAACATCTAGGTTTCATTAGATCTAAGCAAACACAAGAAAGATCTAGCCTAGCATAATTGAATTCAGACAAGAACAAGATATAGACAACCAACACATAGACATATTGATTGAATTAGAAGAACACTTATCTCAATTACAATGCAAGGTATCAAGGGTTTGGAACCCTTGAAAAACCTGTAAAAGAGGCACCAAATTCGTCTTTAGGGTTTCACCAAAACTTCTCTCTTTTTAATGTAAAAACTAGAAAACTATATATAGGAAAACTGGTCTGACGGCGTCAAGACAAGCTTGTGACGCCGTCACCTCGCCGCCAAATACTTCCTCGGACGGCCTTGATCTCCTTATGACGGCCTGTGTGACGCCGTCACCACCTACGGTATTTTATTCTTGGGACTTTTGATGCCGTCAGGATGGCTTTTGACGCCGTCACCACCTACGGTATTTTATTCTTGCTATCTGACGCCGTCAGGTGTGACTCTTGACGCCGTCACCTAGTGCTTCCAGCATGGAAAATTGATACTTTGCCGTTTTCTTCACTTTTATGCTCCAAAAACGTCCAAAATGGCTTCTTTTCCAGAATTCACTCTCCAAACACCTAAAATCACAAAAGGAACGATTTAGGGCAATATTTGATCAAATAAAGTCGGATTCGGGCTTAAATGACCCCCTAAAAACGGATCATTTTTCGCCTCATCAAATGGATATCAGGAAGCACACCACACAGATTGCGAAGCTGGCAATCCGTGACCTCTCTCCTCTCTAATTCCTTCTACCTTGTGCTATAAATAGAGTGATAGGCCTCTTGTATTAGTGTGGAGTTTTAGGATAGCTAAACTCTGCCAAAATTTCATTTGGATGTATTAGTGTAGCTTTGTTGTAATTTTTATATTTTAATGAAATCATTTTTACTTTAAATCATTGCAATTAGTCTATAATTGTTTTACTATTAGTTGTTTACTTTTAATTACTATCATTTGATCTTATTTCAATTCAGTGCCATTTGCTTTCAAGTTAATCTCTTGTTTCATTCAAAGTATTTTTGGAAAATCAGAAAAATAAAAAAAATAGAAAGTGTTTTGTTGGAATCAGCTATCAATTAAGTTTGTTTGTAGTTATAAACATCTCATACCAGATTCATATAGTTTCTGTGAGAGTAGTTTTTCATTGTTTTTGTTCATAAACTTTCTGGTCAACTAAAGTCAATTGTGGCAGAATTGGTGGATTATTGGGTTGTAATTGATAGTTCAAGCTAGCTTTGGATGAGCTTGGCCTGTCTAAAGACAGGGATGCATAGTGAACTCCTCTATTTGAGCTGAAGAGAGAGCTTTTGTAAGTTTTGATTTCAACTTTTGCTTAATATTTAGCATAATCTGCTTTCTTGAGTTACTGTTGTTCATGAGTTGTTTTCATTGATCATTCTGCTTCAATTAGTGTTTATATAGCTTAGTTAATCTTTAGTTTGGTGATTTGTAGCTTTGATTGTAGTTCTAGAGTGGAACTGCTTGATTAAGGGAGTGTTTGGCATTATCAATTGTTGTGTATGATTGTGGTTAGATTGCTTAATTTCTGTCACATTTAGGTTGCATTAGTTTTGTAATAGATAATTGAAACATAAAATTGGTAGGGTAATTCACAAATAGTCAAAGTAAGTTTTCAATTTTCATTGACAGTTAGTTAATTGGATAACAGTTAATGAAATGAAGTTAGTAGTTTCATAATAGTGTAAAGTAGCTTAATCCAGTGATTAATTTAGCTTACATTAACTAGTTGTAGTAGATTTAGTGGATTGAAATTGCTGAAAGTCAAATTGGTGTAGGACTAATAATAGTCAACTGTTTCTTGTGTTTAGTTCATGATAAGCTGCTGAACTAGGAACTTTTAAGAGTAGCTTATGGTAGATTCTGAGTAGGTAATTTGTTGCTTTAAATTCTCAGTAGTATAGAGCTTATTTTGCCCCACTAATAGTGTAGCTTAGAGCTTTTTTGGGACAACTTATTGGTTCTGCAAAATAAGGGAGTGAAACTAGTTTTCTAAGTTGTGATTAGGGCTGCTAGTGCTCAATTGAGCTTGTGCTTGAGGTTTTCTGATTTATCTGAGTTCCTTAGAGTGGATAGAAGTGTTTTGCATTGTTACTTAGCTCATTGCTTATTCTGAGTAGTTACTGCTTATTGATTGGCTTACTTTTGATTGCTTAATGCTTGCTTCCATTGTTTTCTGTGTTTTCTATGTTCATTTATGAGGTTATTTGAGCTTATTGTAGCATATTACTTCTGTCGTTTCAGTTTCATATAGTTTTGTCACAAGTGCTTATTTATAAGCACTTTTGATAAGCTGTTTTAGCCTAAATATCCACTTCTGCTAATTGTTTTTAATTCAAAATTTTTCTCAAAGCTTTTCATATTATTTTAGATTTTCTGTAAATTTTTCACATTTTTCTGAGTTGAATTACTATTTTTCTTAGTTTTTAATCATTTTTAAATACTTTTTAATAAACAAAAATACTAAAAATTCAGAAAAAGCCTTTAAAAATACAAAAATATTATAGGAAATTCTTTTATAATATTTTAGATTTTTCAGATTTGATTTTATATTTTTCCCATTAATTTTTACATTTTCCTTAATTTTTAATTACTTTTTAATTCCAAAAATAGAAATAAATTCATAGAAAATAAATAAAAAGTCAAAAAAATATTTTTCTTTTTCTGTAAATTCTTTTTATTAGTTCAAGATTTTTAGAAAATTGTTTCACCTTTGTAGGATCATTTTTAGTTAAAAAGTTACATTTTATTTCGTACGATACGTTTAATTTTCGCGTTTGAATTTCCGTTTTTAGATTTTACACATTTGTGCATATATAACTTGTACTTTCTGCTTAATTCATTATTTCTTTTCAATATTTGATTTTCACCTTCACAATTTCCACTATTCACTTTTCACTACACGGTTCACGAATCGATATTTCAAGATTCCATTCAACTTTTGTTGGGAAACGACTCGGTAAATCCATATTTCTCGCGGAGTTTCTCGATACTTATAAATATATACTATTGATTTTGACACAATCAGTAGGCCCAAGAATAGACATGAACGTAGGTCTGGGAATAGAAAATCATTGCAACAAAGTTATATCCTGAAGTCACTGGCTACATGGGGGAAAGATGATGGTATTACAATGTTAGTTAATAGTATGTTAGATGGTTCTGGGCTGGAATCCTTTTGCCAAGGCGGGGGTGATTTTCTGAAGGAGAGAACAACGGGTAACACCAACATCAGGCAGTGTTTTCGCAAGGTTGCGGATGGGCACTTTACGACAGCAGTAAAAGTGTTATCCTCCTCCGGTGTAGCTCCATACTGTGAAGATACCATTAAAGCCTTGGAGGCTAAGTATCCTTACAAGCCACCCCCATCCATGTCGAATAACACATTTTTCGAGCCACCCCTTGTAGCAGATATTGATAGTGTCTTTGGTTGCATTAAATCGTTCCCTAAAGGTACTTCATGTGGGAGAGATGGTTTAAGGGCACAACATATTTTAGATTCTTTATGTGGAGAGGGGCCTGCTACTGCTGCAGATCTCTTAAAGGCCATCACCTCAGTCGTTAATTTCTATTTTAGCGGAGTTTGTTGCTTCTACTCCTCTGACGCCACTCCTTAAACCAGATAACGGGATTCGACTTATTGCAGTAGGTCAGCATTACTTCATGAGGTTAGGGTGAGGTGTCCCTCCATATCTTTGTAGGTCGATTTCTTATATGGGCAGGCAGCGAGATTGTATATAGGAGACACACATATATGGTCTGCCACTGGAGTGCAACAAGGCGACCCATTGAGACCTCTTCTTTTTGCTCTTGTATTGCACCGACTAGTACATAAGATCAAATACAGTTGCAAGCTTCTCCTTCATGCTTGGTATCTTGATGATGGGACCGTTATTGGAGACTCAGAAGAGGTGGCCAGGGCATTAGACATTATAAGAATAAGTGGTCCAGGTTTGGGTCTTGAACTTAATATCAAGAAAATAGAGATATTTTGGCCCTCGTGTAATGGTGTAAAGCTTCGTGAGGGTTTATTTCCTGTCGATATTCGAAGGCCTCATTGGGTGTAAAGCTTCTTGGGGGAGCTGTTAGTCGAGACGCTAATTTTATCAGTGGGTTGGCTATGAGGAGAGCCGCGAATGCTGTTGATTTGATAAGTCTTCTTCCACAGTTACATGACCCGCATAGTGAGCTCCTTTTGCTTCGATCATGTATGAGTATTGCTAAACTCTTTTTTGGTTTAAGGACTTGTCATCTTGTACACATGGAGGATGCAGCTTTGTTCTTTGACAAAGGATTGCGTGAGTCGATCGAGAACATAGTGGTTTGTGGAGGACCTTTCTTTGGAGACTTATAGTGGCGACTTTCTTCTTTGCCTATTCGATTGGGTGGTTTGGGTTTGTACTCGGCAAAAGTGGTTTCCTCTTATGATTTTGTGGCATCGAAGGCCCAATCTTGGGTGCTACAAGTGCACATCTTACGTGACAGTGGCATATGTGGTATGGATGTTGATTATATTTCTGCTCTGGATTGTCTCCGTGATACGATTCCAAGCTTTGGTTTTAGTGGTTTCACTAATAAGGACACCGTCCCCACTAAAGCCTAACAAACACTGGCGAGTGCCCTTTTTAGTGAAATGGTCAAGGATATGGAAGTTCATTTTGACATGACTGTGAGACAGAAAGCTGTTTTTGAGTGTCTACGCGCACCACATGCTCATGATTTTCTATTAGCTATCCCTATAGACGAGCTAGGTCAGCATATGTCACCGGTGGAATATCGTACTATCCTTAAGTATCGCCTTATGATTCCATTATTTCCGGTTGATGAGATATGCCTTGTTTGTCGCAAGGCATGTTTGGATTCCTTTGGGGAACATGCGGTTCATTGTAAAGAGCTCTTGGGCTTCAAGTACAGACATGATTTTGTTAGAGACGTCCTTTTTTATGTATGTAGGCGTGCCGGGATCTCCGCCAAGAAAGAAGCGCCCGTGAACTTTTTGACGGACCTGTGGGATGGAAGATCTACATTGAGACCAGCTGACATTTTGATTTTTGGATGGGTTGGAGGGAAACAAGCTTGTGTGGATCTGATCGGGGTTTCTCCTCTCGTGGGGTTGAGTAGTCGGGGTTTTACAGCCGGACATGCGGCTTTGAAAGACGCCTCGTGCAAAGTGACAAAACATGAGAAAACATGCATTGAAAATCAACACGTGTTTATACCTTTCGCATTTGATACATTTGGTTTCCTTGCACCTAAGGCGGTGGAACTACTCAACAGAGTCCAACGAGTTATGAACAGTAATGTTGTGACACATAGATCCACAAATGTAGGTTTCAAAAGAGTTGGCTTTGCAATCCAAAAAGTGCTAGTGGCGCAGCTTGTTGCTCGTTTGCCTTCAACCACCATGTAAATTCTATTTTGATGAAATAAATTTATATTCATCTGCTTACATATGCTGAATTCCCAATTAAAAGATAATTTAACACATGTTTTTTTAACCATGATGTTTGATCTTTTGATCGACTTAATTATATGCATTTAGAAGTCTTGAGCGCACTGCATCGAATTAGCTAGGCAACACTTTTGTTTTCAAGAAAGTAGGCACTAGGGGTGAGCATCGGGCCAAAACCGACCCGTCCTGACTCGAAAACGACCCATCCTGAAATCGACATTCTGGAAAACCCAAACCAAATCTTGACCCGAGATTACTCGGGTCGATTTGGGATGAGTCGGTTTCGGTCAGTTTTCTCGTTTTTGTTTGGGTTTTCCTCGTTAATTCTCTCCCAACCCGATTATCGGTTGATTTATGTCAGTTACGGTCAGTATCGGTCTGTTTGTATCAGTTTTCAGGATTTGATCGGTTTTGCTCAGCCCTATTTTGAACCTATAATTCTTTTAGTTTTACTCATCATAACTTCATATGCGTTAAACAATGAAAATCTTGTCGGAGATATTTTGTTATTGATATACATTTATAGTGTGTTACATATAAAATACTAGAAACCCTAATGCATCCGACCCGCATTGGGTTTGCGCCGTTATATCGTCTAATACTTCCTGGCAATCCGAGTATCGAAATCGGGAAAGCTAAGATTGGATTAAAAAACTAGATAAACATTAAATCAATAAAAGTTTTGTTGATGAGACGTTTGACATCAAGCGAAAACAAATCTTCATCTCCTGCAGCAAAAGCAAAATAAAGGGGCAGCAAAGGAATAGCATTAAAACAAATAATTAATTTTGATGACGACATCCCAAAGTAAGAGGAGATTAATCTTCATCATGCAGTTACAATAAAAGCAAAGAAACAAAAGCAAAGCATAAATTTTTTTTCGACGGTCAACTTCTGGCAGTGTGTCCGGCTGCTGTCAGAGGTGATTCAAGTTGGGTTTTTGCATAATTGAAAAACGAAGAGAATGACACTAACCGCGTTAGTTAACACCAAACAATTAAAAAGTTACGGCCAAAACAGTAAGCAATTAAGGTTTTGGCCAAAAATTGAACTTTATTTTATATATTTTTTTTATAAGGGACAAAGGGTGGTGACAAGGGTTTGATGGGGTGGCTTAGGGGATGCGGCTCAACGTAGCCACCTAGGGCGATGAAACTCGGTGCAATACCATGTTACACAATGAAAACCCCCATTGAATATATTGTATTATTGATATGCATTTATAGACTTATAGTGCATTACATAAAAAATAGTACTAAAAACCTTAATTGACCCGACCCACAGGCTTGGGCTATTATATCGTCTAATCTAATAAGATGTACTCGCATTTTCTTCACGACTATACATAAAACATCCAATTACGTGATGAACAGATAGCATATATATCGAATGACTTGTTTACTTCCTTATTATGTTGATGTCAACTATCACAAACTTGGTGATGGTAGGGAGTATTTTCTTTTTATAAAAAAATTGACTGATTGGTCTGCTCAGCAAACGCACAAAGTGGACCGCTGTTTGGGTGACCCCTTCCTCCCATTCGGGTTGGGTTGACCCATAAGTACAGTAAGAAGGAATGGAACCGCTTGAGAGTCGTCTGAAGTTCACACTTGGGTAAAGATGACTAACTTTGGAAACGGAACACGAACCAATTTTAGCTATTTCGGCTTCTTATTGAGCGTAGCATAAAACATCCAATTACGTGATGAACAAATAGCATGTATATCGAATGACTTGTTTACTTCCTTATTATGTGGATGTCAATTATCACAAACTTGGTGATGGTGATATCATAGGGACTACTTGAGGCAGTCAATCTCCAAGAAATAGATTAAAGAGACAGATTGATTGATAAGGCCTTTAGAACAGGCAAGACTCCAAGAAAACAAGAGAGAAACTAGACTTTACTTTTCTTCATTCATTCCTACTTGCTACTGATACAATTCATCACAATTTATAATACATGGGACATGCAAACTGTCGGTTCTAAATAACTACCCACTAGCCTACTAAATAGAAAACATGCATGGAACTAATCAACTAAATAAACGTGGGAACTGAAAATGTGAAAACATTAAATGGTTACTAAAAGTACTAGTTCCTAAATTAATGCACGATGGTATATGAAGATAATACATGGTTGAATTATTCCAACTAGACTTGGTCTTGAACTTCTTGCACGTATCAGATGGCATGCCAATAAATGCTCGCTTGGATCTACTTTTTAACGGATAATTGTGTTCTCGTTAACGATTTTTAAAAACTTAACCAATTGGTTACAAATTTTAAATTCGAAATGACCGCATGTTGCACAACTAATTATGGTGCTGTTTGTTTTTTAAGAGGTTTTATGTCTGAATCTGAATACCACTTTTGAATTTGAATGAGTGATCCAAAAGTCTGAATCTGAATTATTTTAGACTGTCTGTTTTTATATCTGAATCTGAATAAACAAAAAAACAATCGTTTCGCTATAAAACAAACCAAACGACCCTCCATTCGTGATTATTAATAAAAAATCAAGACCAAGATGAGGAGATAAGGATTGAAAAGAAGTATCACTAAAGTTTAGGCTTTTCAGATGTAATCAGACGTTATTCAATGTTTGAACGAATCAGACCCTATTTAGATGTATTCAGACTTCAGATCTGAAAAAAAAAAAAAAAAAAACAAACAGTCTGAATCTGATTACGTCTGACCGAATCAGACTTCAGACGCCATTCAGATCTGAAAGAAAAAAACGAACACCGCATAAGATGTCAATTGTACTTATTTAGCATTTTCGTTTCATAGTTCAAATGCGTCATATAATACACTCCAAGACAATGCTTATATCATAAACACAAGGCACGATGGCCTGTTATTCTAGTTTACAAGCTTATAGTTTAAATACAATATATATAAAGGTCCATTACCTCAAATAGAAGAAACATATAAGGGTTGTTTAACACTATTTGAAGAAGGACTAATTAATATTCTTAAGTATTAGCTTTGTATTCAGCCCACAGTTGATCAACTGTCTTTCCTAACAAGTCAACGAAAAAACCATCGTTATAACCACCCCTCATCTTCTTATTGAGTTCGGCCACGAAGCCATTCCTAAGCCCGTTACAATAGTCTAGGAAGCGAGCCGTAACATCATATCCTTGGTCCCATTTATTACCTGCACCTGGCTTAACCCAATGGCTAGGTGCATACCCAGCTTTTAGCCTCACATAATCCGCAATTCCTTCAATCAATCCTCCAGGTGCCTGACCATTACCATTCCATTGCCATACGTGTGTCATTTCGTGATACAAAACTCCAGTGAACTCGTTCTTGACATCACCACCATACCCTTGTATGTAGTTTGCACTAACATGGATCTCATCGTTGGAAGTGTACGCTACACCACCCATGTTATCAATAAACACACTTACTCGCGCCACGTTCTTTCTATCACTATCTGTGTTTTGTTGGAATGTGGACCATATAAAGCTAGTGGCGGAGGATAAAATTTGAGTTGTGTATTGGACTCCAATGTCATTGTTGAACCTGACGCCACCAGGCGTGCCTGCAGCCGTGTTTGTGATTGTATAGTCCACGGCTGCAGTTACATGTAGGGTTGCTAGGATTGCAAGGAATGAGAGTATGTAGGAAATATTGTGATCCATTTTTGTGGTTTGAGTTAAGCAGTATTTGATGCTTACTTTATATAGAAGGTGGCATGTGGTGAACCAAGAGCTAGGCTCTTTGTGGGGCATGGACCAAGTCCAATACGGTGCAAGTTCGCAGCCAACGTACATTTGAATAATTGATTGTGGCCGACTTGCTCATATCCTGGTCAATATATCTTTCATTTTCATGTTAAATTAATTATTGTTTTGAATATTAAAACAAAACTATTCAACTTTTTATATGGCGTTAATACTATATAGAGTTCAGTAGATTGAATCATACATTAATTACATCTATATTTCTGATCATTATACAGATTAATGTACATATTAATTTTTGTAGTCCATTTTAACTATACAGATGTTGACATATCATCGAAAAGATACATGAATTAGTACCACTACCGGGTATGTTTCAACATATGACTGGCATAGTAAGGGGTTGCACGACGTGTCGTCCCTCCTCTTTACGCATGAAGCCTTGAAACACCCCCACCACATTCATAAAATATTTTCCACAGAAAAAAAAAAGAAAGTTTTAGATGAAATTAGGCTCACCGACATTTGAAAAATTCTAAGTCGACTTTGTCAATGTCACTAATGACCAAAATATTTCAAGAATCAAGATTCAAAAAATCCCACAAGCCTTCGTAGACTTTGTTGGTTGTATTGCTGCAAAACAGTTCCCAGATCAGGGTTAAGATAATCAATGAAGGTACCGGATATTCACTTGAAATCGTGGTATCACTTTCCAATAGAAACTATTCGACCCTATGCCTGGGTTACACGAATATCTCTATGGGATAAGACCAAGTGATGTTCTTGCTTTAGGCACAAACCAAGAACCAGATGCGTATGGAAGTGTTTAGGGTTTTGTGTTTAGTATATCGTATGATATTGTATCTCCATGCAGAATGATGTGACCTCTATTTATAATAGAGAATGCTCAAAACCCTAGCCCATGGTATTATGTATAATTAACGGCCCATTAATTATATCATAATAATTTCCATAATTATAGGATCAGTGGTTATCAGTGGAAACATTATCACTAGCAGTGGTAATGTTAACACTATCAGTGGTAACTAAAACCCTTGCAGTGGAAACAATAACCCTTGCAGTGGTAATATTAACACATCAGTGGAAATACACTAGCAACTGAATCTACTATTAGTAGAATCATACATCAGTGGAATCACACTATCAGCAGCAGAATCAACTAGCAGCAGATTCACAACACTAGCAGCAGAGTCTACTAGCAGTACCTTGATCAAGCAGTACCTTGATCAATACATAACCACTTTGAGTCAGAGGATTCAGTGACCAAATGGGTGTATACTCCATACCTCCAAACCCATTACCAGGTGTGAATAGATCCCTCAAGAGCACTAAATTTACCAACAATCCTCCCCAAATTTAGTTCTCTTCCTTTGCATGAAAATTCAAACACAAACCAAAACAAGTGCATAAATGAAAATATCCTGAGGATTGAATTTCCACATTAGTACATATACTTTCAAATATTCGAGAATCAGGGTGTTCTAAGAATTGAACCCTTCAACCCATTTGAATACCTGATGATAAATACACACAAGTTTTCAAACACTAAAATACTCTTGACACTATAAAAGCCATGTGTCCATATCCAATTAATAAATGTTGTAAAAGCTAAAAGTCCAAAAGCTTCCTGAAGCGGCAAAACTTCAACATTTACATAGGTGGTTCATCTTTAATTCATGCTCCTGCTTAGCACTTTTTCAAAGAAAATTAACCATTAAGAAGTGAAGACTTCATCCTCCTTTCAGCAGGTAGCAAGCACAACCTTGGGATGTTTGTAATACATGTGCTTCAGTCCACTAAATGATCAGCTTTCCACATTGAACTCAGCTTCCAAGTTTCCTTAGAAGGGAGTTGGGTATCCTTGCATTCAGTGACTAAGTAGGACTTAAACCATCCCTTTAGCAGACTTCAAAACCAAGTCTCTACCCAAACCCTTCGTCAAGTGATCAGCTAAGTTTTGTTGAGATTTAACAAACACTATAGATACCACCCCATTCATGATAAGCTCACGAATCATGCTATGCCTAACACCTAAGTGTCTAGACTTCCCATTGTACATCTGGCTATAAGCCTTTGCCAATGTAGCAGCACTATCACAACGGATATAAATAGGTGCCATAGGTTTAGACCACAATGGAATCTCAAGAAGCAAGTTTTTCAACCATTCAGCTTCTTTACCAGCAGCAGCTAAAGCCACAAATTCAGATTCCATGGTTGAACTGGTAATGCAAGTTTGTTTCTTGGATGCCCAAGAAATTGCACCTCCACCAAGTAGGAATACCCAGCCACTAGTAGACGAATTGTCTTCAGTGTTACTGATCCAACTTGCATCATAACCAGTATATGAGAGACTATAATCCATAGTTCTCTTCAAATACTTAAAGACCCTCTGAATTGCTTGCCAATGATGAGCACTAGGATTACTAGTATACCTGCTCAGTTTACCCACAGCAAAAGCAATATCAGGCCTTGTACAAGTCATGGCATACATCAAGCAGCCAATCACCCTAGAATACTCAAGTTGAGATACAGCTTTGCCAGTATTAGGCATTAGCTTCTCACTTGTATCCATAGGAGTACTCACTGGAGTACAATCAAAGTAATTAAATTTCTTTAACACCTTCTCAATGTAATGAGACTGAGAAATAGAAATTTGGTTACTTTCATGTTTAATCCTAATGCCAAGGATAACATTTGCCTCCCCCATATCCTTCATGGAGAACTTTGATGACAAAAATTCTTTTGTAAGATCAACTTGATTTTGGTCAGTGCCAAAGATCAACATGTCATCAACATATAGACAAATGATGACTCCTTTACCAGATTCATCAAATTTGCTATATACACATTTGTCAGCTTGATTAAGTAAATAACCATTAGACAAAACCACTTTATCAAACTTTTGATGCCATTGCTTAGGTGCCTGTTTTAGTCCATAAAGAGACTTAATCAGTTTACACACCTTGTGCTCATTGCCAGGCATGATGAAGCCCTGAGGTTGGTTCATGTAAACTTCCTCATCTAAATCACCATTCAAGAAAGCTGTCTTCACATCCATCTGATGAATAATCAGATTGTGAATTGATGCCAAAGCAATTAGCAATCTTATGGTACTGATACGTGCCACTGGAGCATAAGTATCAAAGTAGTCTATTCCTGACTTTTGTTTAAAGCCTTGAATAACTAATCTTGCCTTGAACTTTTCAACAGTTCCATCTACCTTCATTTTCTTTTTGAAAATCCATTTGCTACCTAAAGGTTTGCAACCAGGTGGTAGATCAGTCAACACATAAGTGTTATTGCCCATGATAGAGTCCATCTCATCATTAATTGCTTCTTTCCATAAAGCAACATCCTGGGACTTCATTGCTTCTTCAAATGTTTTGGGATCATCCTCCACAATGAAGCAATAGGAGTATTGGTCAGAGACCTCACTCCTTGTACCTTCAATTAAGTATAATTGAAACTCAAGTCCAAATGACTTTGGATTCCTAACCCTATTGCTCCTTCTGAGCTCAGGTTCAGGTTGTTGTTCCACAACCTCATCAGCAGGAACCTCATCAGTAGGAACCTCATCAGCAGGAACCTCATCAGTAGGAACCTCATCAGTAGGAACCTCTGAAACACCATTGTCATTGGTTCCATTTGGAATCCTTTGACTTGGTCTAGGGATAGATGAGAATCTGTTCTCATCAAAGATTGCATCCCTTGATTCAATTATTGAATTAATTGAAACAGACTCATTAGGTTCTATAACATAAAACCTATATGCCTTGGAATGCTCAGCATATCCAACAAAGATGCATTCAATGCCTCTTTCACCCAAAGTTTTCTGCTTTGGATCAGGGAGTCTTACAACAGCCCTACAACCCCATATCCTAAGATAATTAAGGTTAGGTTTCTTTTTAGTCCAAAGTTCATAAGGGATAACTTTGTTCCTTTTGTTGGGAACCCTATTTAATAAATAGCAAGCTGTTAACATAGCTTCACCCCAGAACCCTTGACTCAGCCCTGAATAGGACAACATGGAATTAACCATCTCCTTCAGCACCCTGTTCTTCCTTTCAGAAATACCATTTTGCTGAGGAGTGTAAGGGGCAGTCGTTTCATGGATTATACCAACAGACTGAAAATACAGAGTATCCATGTACTCACCTCCCCTATCAGTCCTTAATCTTTTGATTAGAGACCCTTGTTGCAATTCAACTTCAGTTTTGAATACTTTAAATTTATCTAATGCTTCATTCTTAGTATGTAATAAATAAACATAACAAAACCTAGAAGCATCATCAATAAAAGTCACAAAGTATTTCTTGTTCCCTAAAGAGGGAGTAGCATGAATATCACATAGATCACTATGAATCAGCTCCAAAACTTCAGTTTCACGTTTTACACTTTGAAATGGTTTCTTAGTAATTTTAGTCCTCATGCAAGTTTTACACTTTTCAGTGTTCATATCAAAGGCTGGAATTAATCCATCCTTAGACATATCTTGCATCCTCTTAAAGTGTACATGGCCAAGTCTTGCATGCCATAGGTTTGAATCATTAAGTTTAGATGTTAAAATAAAAACAGAATCAATATTATCATGAACAATATTAAGTCTGAACATTTGATTACATAAATAACCAAAACCAATAAACACACCATTTTTAGATAAAACAAACTTATTAGATTCAATCACTTGTTTATAACCACAATTATTCAAAACACTACTAGAAACCAAGTTCTTCCTGATATCAGGAACATGTAAAACATTAAATAAAGAAACAATATTTCCAGAACTAAACTTCAAATCAACACATCCTTTTCCATGCACCAGGGCAGTTGACTCGTTTCCCATGTGAAGAATAGAACCATCATTCATTGACTTGTAGGTCTTGAACCAGCTTCTATCTTTACACACATGAATTGTTGCTCCAGAGTCAACCCACCACGCAACATCATCATCCTGCACAAAGTAAATGTCAGATATATATGTAACATAATAAATCTTAAAAGACTTATTAAACACATTCTGACCTTTCAGAGAATTGGAGTTACCATTCCCTCCACTTGTGCCTGATCCATTGGATTTGTTTCCAACTTTACCACCCTTGCAATCTTTCCTGAAGTGTCCAGGTTTCCCACACTTCCAACAAGTCACCTTAGGTTTCTTGTTAAGATCTGACTTGGTGTTATCTTGATGCTTACGTTTGCCCTTGTTGTCATTGTACTTGGTAGAGTTGTTATGCTCCACCATATTGACAACTGATGGACCAGTAGCTGTGCTACTCTTTGGCTTGTCAATGTCTTGAGCCTTGAGTGAATCCTCAATGCGCAAGTGACTGCCCAACTCAACAAGAGTTAACTCCTCCTTCTTATGCTTAAGCATATGCTTGAATTCTTTCCAAGAAGGAGGTAGTTTATCGATGATACAAGAGACTGAAATAGCCTCATCCATGTTCATCTTGTGTTGTGTGAATCGACCAAGTATACCAAGAAGTTCATTGTATTGTTCCATGACAGGTCTAGAATCAACCATTTTGTAATTGTTAAAATTACTTACAAGGAACTTCTTACTTGATGCATCATCAGCCATATACTTGGCTTCCAAGGAATCCCATAGTTCTTGTGATGTTTCAACATTCTGATAAATATCAAATAAAGTATCAGACATACCATTGAGAATTAAACCTCTGCAAACGTAGTCATCATTCTCCCATTTGCTCCTTGCTCTCATCTGATCCATGGTAGCAGCTTCTCCTAAATCTTCTGGAATCTCAGTAGTAAGAACAGACACCACGTTCATACTGGTCAGCAAGAATTGCATCTTCTTCTGCCATCTTCTGAAATCCACACCTTCAAACTTTTCCAACTTGGAAAAGTTAGCAGCTATTTGTCTCATAGCAGCAGCCATTGATTATCACTAAATAGTTTCTATTGATTGTTGGTTGTATTGCTGCAAAACAGTTCCCAGATCAGGGTTAAGATAATCAATGAAGGTACCGGATATTCACTTGAAATCGTGGTATCACTTTCCAATAGAAACTATTCGACCCTATGCCTGGGTTACACGAATATCTCTATGGGATAAGACCAAGTGATGTTCTTGCTTTAGGCACAAACCAAGAACCAGATGCGTATGGAAGTGTTTAGGGTTTTGTGTTTAGTATATCGTATGATATTGTATCTCCATGCAGAATGATGTGACCTCTATTTATAATAGAGAATGCTCAAAACCCTAGCCCATGGTATTATGTATAATTAACGGCCCATTAATTATATCATAATAATTTCCATAATTATAGGATCAGTGGTTATCAGTGAAAACATTATCACTAGCAGTGGTAATGTTAACACTATCAGTGGTAACTAAAACCCTTGCAGTGGAAACAATAACCCTTGCAGTGGTAATATTAACACATCAGTGGAAATACACTAGCAACTGAATCTACTATTAGTAGAATCATACATCAGTGGAATCACACTATCAGCAGCAGAATCAACTAGCAGCAGAATCAGCTAGCAGCAGATTCACAACACTAGCAGCAGAGTCTACTAGCAGTACCTTGATCAAGCAGTACCTTGATCAATACATAACCACTTTGAGTCAGAGGATTCAGTGACCAAATGGGTGTATACTCCATACCTCCAAACCCATTACCAGGTGTGAATAAATCCCTCAAGAGCACTAAATTTACCAACAGACTTTGAATTCTTTTGTTGTTTCCTAAATTAAGTAATGTTATACTGTGTCAATATTACGGCAATTATATAATATTGTTTCAGGGTTAGTGGAATATAGCGATGTTAGCATAACCGTATTACATTAATAGATGGAACATTTTGTATAGGCTCTGATCATGAGAAGTAAAAACCGAAAGGGTTCATTTGTTTTTCCTATTTCTGGGTTCCTCCAAGGATACATCTGTTGCAAGCCATATGTATTGCATCTCTTAAATGTTATAACAAATCATGTAAAATGAAATAGTTCTAGGAATTTTTTCATAAGATATGAGTTGGTTGAATATAATAATCCATTTTTATTATATTATGCTTACTTTAAACAGTTAAGATTAGGCAGTGCCAATCAATCTGGTCGATGAGGATCATTATTAAATAGCAATAAAGAAAAAAGAATATTTAGGTAAACTAATACAACACACAACAACAAAATAAGAAAAGCTATTGTAGTTACTATTAGAATTGGCATTCCCTCTTAGAGCATGAGGAATTATAACTTGAGTTATCACATAGCTCAGCGACACGTGAGCGTCACATTATTTTAACATCAAATAACATAACAGCAAAAAACACGAGGAAATCATAACACCAAATAACAACACATTTTGAGACCCACTTTCTTTAAAATTACAATTTACAAATTTTACCCATTAACTAATATTTCATTCAACAAAAACCTTAACTAATATTTTATTCATTAAATTAATATACAAATAACATTTTTATTTTAAGGTAAATTGCAAAAATGGTCCTTAACGTTTCACGAAATTGCAAAAACGGGACCGAGACAAAAAGTAGCGCAAAAAAGACACCAACGTTCCACATTTTTGCAAAATCGCCACCGAGAGGCCTTTTCCGTTAGTTTCATCGTTAAGTGCCATGTCACCGAGGGTATTATCGTCATTTCACTGCTTTAAGGTCCACGTGGCGTATCACTATTGATTCAGGGACTAAATTTGCAAAGTTATTTTTATCTTTTATTTCACATCTACCACCACCATCACTCTCTACCACCACACAACCAACACCACCACCCTTTACCCTTCATCTTCATTTTCTCCGGTGACCAAACCCAGATTCCGGTCACTTTTTTCCTTTTTCTTTTTCTTTTAACCCACAATGGACTAAAGCGCTCAAATACTTCAAGCTCAAATTTTACACATCAAGCTCAAATTTTACTAATATAACACAGTACCTCATTTACTAATATAACACAAATATTACAAGATCAAATCAACACAGTACCTGATTTACATCAAGTCCTTTATGAAATCGAGGTTTAGTGTGTCTCGAATAATAAGAAAAAGACCAAGACCAAAAACTAGTGTAATCCCAGATGACATTATCCCTTGCTCTACTTCTAAAGGTAATTTCTTCCCACCTCTTATTGCCTCAACAAGAATTAAAGCCAACGAACCGCCATCTAACGCAGGCAATGGAAGAAGATTAATAACCGCAAGATTAATATTCAAAATTGCTGCAAACTGATACAACCCATCTATATTTGATTTTGCAACTTCTGCACCTACGGCTATAATTGCAACAGGACCCGAAACCTTACTTGCAGTTTGTGAAAAGTTAAGAAAAGTTTGTTTCAAACTGTCGACAACATTAAATGTCAAACCCCAAAACTCATGACCTGTGAAACTAAAAGCTTCTACAACATCTTTTGGTTTCTCCTTTAAAACCTTCACATTTGGAGCTAACTGAACTCCAATCCGCCCACTACCATCTAAATTCTGATCCGGCGTCACATTAATGTAGAAATCCTTCCCTTGTCTATTCACCTTAAACGCAACACGTGATTTGGGACTTTTTTTAATAACTCTACAACTTGATCCATTATAAACCTTACCTTTATAAACTTTTCCAAAACCTCCATGCCCGATTACTACTGACTCATCAAAATTTTCGGTTGCTATCGTAATTTCAGAAAATTTAAAGCAACGACATGGTTGTGGTCCTTCTATAGAGGAGGTGCACGAGGGTAACTGAGACATGGTTATTATCGCCATTAGCAGCGAACATGATTTGTTAAATTTTGATGAAGTAAAAGCAGAATCCTAAATGCATGTTCCATAGTTTGTTAAATTTGGATGAACCTTCATAGTCAACATACAAATTAAAATGTGATGGAGCCCGGCATGACTCTTGACATTTGTATTTGACATTTTCTTCGCAGTCATTTTCAGTCACTATAAAAGCACACATTGAATGATTATATAATGCTATTATCACTAAAAATGAGACCTGATGGTAAAAAGTTAAGAAATAGTTCTTTCTATACTTAAAATAATCTTATTATAAAGAAGATAGTATCTATTTTGCTTTGGTCATAACTTTTCATCCAAAGTTACAAACTATTACTTTTGAAGACTTCGATTCTTCATAAGTTATACACTTACAAGTAGACAAAAGAAAAGCAACGAATTTACTGCGGAACAAATGATATATCCTCGGAACAAATGATATATCCGGGTATTTCAGTTAAAGCTTTAATTATTAAAAAAAATTGAAATAGATTTTAGAAAAAGAAAAGGAAAAAAGTGACCGGAATCTGGGTTTGGTCACCGGAATCTGGGTTTGGTCACCGAAAAAGATGAAGATGAAGGGTAAAAGGTGGTGGTGTTGGTTGTGTGGTGGTAGAGAGTGGTGGTGGTGGTAGATGTGAAATAAAAGATAAAAATAACTTTGCAAATTTAGTCCCTGAATCAATAGTGATATGCCACGTGGACCTTAAAGCTGTGAAATGATGATAATACCCTCGGTGAGGTGGCACTTAACGGGAAAATTAACGGAAAAGGCCTCTCGGTGGCGATTTTGCGAAAATATGAAACGTTGGTGTCTTTTTTGCGCTACTTTTTGTCTCGGTCCTGTTTTTGCAATTTTGTGAAATGTTAAGGACCATTTTTGCAATTTACCATTTATTTTAAAAAAAATACAAAACTAAAATATATAAACAAAAAAAAAGAAAAAAATGTTAAAATTGTTGTTTGGTCCAGTAGTCCAGCCCAACCCATACCACACTTAACTGTTAACCAAAAAAAAAAAAAACTCATATTTTTCATTTGCCACCTCCAAACACACAAACATACACAAACCCACATATGCAAACCAATAAACACACACAACCCACATACGCAAACCAATAAACACACACACAAACGCAAACCCAAAAATGCAACGCAAGTTTTGGGGGGTGTTTTGTATTTTTTTTTTAATTTTATTTGGCATTTTTGTGTTGCAACGCAAGTTGCTCCACCAACGCAAGTTGAAACGCCTGGCTAACGCAAGAAGTTGGGAAATGGTGATAACTTGATAACGCACGTTGATAAGCTGCCACATAAGAATAACGCTGGGGAGGCATTATGTTAATACAAATATCGCCTAAAAACGTTATTTATATTTTACGATCTTCGCTAAGTTTTGTTAATGACAAATGTAAACTTTAGTTTCTAAGTAAAACATAATCTTAGTTTTAAAGACTTGCAGAAACTAGACTTTTGCTACATTTTACATTTCATAAAACATAACACTTTTTATTTTCTAAAAATAGAATTGTCACATCACATTTATGACAAGTTTTGTCATTATACATTTATGGAAAGAAATGTGTTTGACTTACTTTGATGTTGCTTGCAAGTTTAGTGTTTGACTTGATATTATGTGATGTGACATTGTTTGGTTTGCAAGAGTAATGAGATGTGACTTTGTTTGGTTTACAAGATTTATTGCAAAACCAACTGCAAGCCCGGCGATACCCTGGAGGTACACGGGCGGAACCCTTTTGAGGGGTCCGCCTGATCCGCCAGACCTGCAGAAGGTTTGGCTATAAATATTGAGCCACAAGTTGAATTTTGGCTCATCACTTGACATTATATTTTACACACACATTCATTCTTTCATCTAACCTCTTAACATTTTATATGTGAAGTTTCTTTTTGTAGCAAAGAGATTCACGAGCTTACTAAAAGTAACAAGTATTCAACACAACGTTGCAAGACTTGTTAGCTTAGCATTGTGTAGACTTGAGTAGTTTACACTTCATTTGATTGTGTATTTTTCAGTAGTGATCGGTTAGTATTTTAGTCCTCAAAATACAAAGTGTGTAGGGAGTAGTTGTACCCTTGTAAAGAACTAACGGGAGTGGTTGTACCCTTGGTAAAGAACTCAACATCTAGCTTTGTGTCGGTAAAAGTATAAGCGGCGTGTAAGGTGTTCTCCGCCGGTGAAAGGAGCTTGTTGACTAGTGAAAGTAACTCTAGAGTTGGATACTCGGGGTGTGGACATAGGGCAAGAAAAAAGAGTCCTTGTAGCCGAACCACGATAAATACTCGTGTTGTGGTTTGATCGTTTCTTTCATTTACTTGCATGTTATTTATTGTGTTTGTGTATATATCTTTGATCAAACGGAAAGTTTCAAAGCTAACTTAACAAGTTAAAAAGATTTTAATCGGTAAACTATTCAACCCCCCTTCTAGTTTTCCACAATTGGTATAAGAGCTACGTTACTCAAGCTTTTAAAATATATTATGTTTTAAAACTTGAAACGATCCATGGATTTTGAAAATTACAAAGAAGGGCAATCTATGCAAAGACCACCACTCTTTGAAGCAAATGGTTTTATATATTGGAAAAACCGTTTTGAAACTTACGTGAAATCTAAAGATATAGATTTGTGGTATATAATTATTGATGGTGATAACGTAGTTACTAACATCAAAGATGATGATCAAAATAAATTAATTGGTAAAAATAATGAAGCTAAAATGATGCTTTACAACGCTTTGCCTAAGAAAGAATATGAAATAGTGTTTTTGTGCAAAACCGCCAAAATTATTTGGCAATTTTTAATTGTCACTATTAAGGAAACTCACAAGTTAAAGATAACAAAATTGATCTTCTTGTTCAACAATATGAACAATTTGTTATTTCCGAAGATGAGATTATTGATAATGCTTTTGCTAGGTTTAATACTATTATTACTTCACTTAAAGCACTTGACGAATCTTTTTGTAGTAAGAACTTTGTCAGGAAATTTCTTAGAGCACTCCATCCGAAGTGGAGAGCAAAAGTGACGGCAATTGAAGAATCCAAAGATCTTTCAAGCATGTCACTTGATGAGCTAATTGAAAACCTCAAAGTTCACGAAATGGTAATGGAAAAAGATTCGGAACTAGTTAGAGGCAAGAAAGAAAAAGTTAAGTCCATTGCCTTGAAAGCTAGAGTCCAATCAAGTGATGATGAAGAATCTACTTCGGATAGTGATGATGAGGAATATGCTATGGCCGTTAGAGACTTCAAGAAGTTCTTTCGTAGAAAAGGAAAGTTTGTAAGACAACCTAAAGATGACAAGAAAACTTTCCGAAAAGATCGTGATGATAGGAAAGGAAAGGTTGAAAGAAAATGTTATAGGTGTGGAGACACAAGTCATCTTGTAGGAGAATGTCCAAAACCACCCAAGAGCAAACCTCAACAAGTTTTGTGGGTGGTGCTTGGAGTGACTATGAAGGAGATGACGATGAGCCAAAGAATGATGATATTGCTCTCATGGCTCACAACTCAAATGAGGTATTATCCGACTCATCTTACTCCTCTATTGATGATGACACTTAACAAAAAGAATATAACAAACTTTGTGAATTGAGCTTAAAAATCATAAACAAAAATAAATTTTTAAAAACTAAAAAGGAGTTTTTAGAAAATGAAGTTTATGAGTTAAAAGAAAAGGCAAAGAGATTAGAAAAGAGTAAAGGTATTGACACATCTTGCAAATCATGTGAAGAGCTTAAACTAGAAGTTGAGAAACTCAAAATTACTCAAAATGATCTAATAAAACAAACCACAAAGTTTAAGAAGTTCGATAAGAGCATTTCTTGTGCGGATGAAATTATGAAACTTCAAAAGTCACCATTTGATAAAACAGGACTAGGATTACGAAAATAGAAACTTCAAAAGGTCAAATGAAACAAGAAAAGATTGCTCAAGAAACAAATAAAATTGCTAAAGCAGCCTGCGGATCAGGCGGAACCCAATTTAGGGTTCCACCCGTTGGTCCCGAAGGTTCCGCCAGGTCTGCTGCAGGGCAGCTAGGGGTGTAAACGAGCCGAGTCGAGCTCGAGTATTGATACTCGAGCTCGACTCGTTTAAAATCGAGTCGAGTCGAGTATTTTTCGAGTCGATCTCGAGTTGTTCACGAGTTGTCTCGGCTCGATTACACCCCTATATATATATATATATATATATATATATATATATATATATATATATATATATATATATATATATATATATATATATATATATATATATGTATATATATATATATGTATATATATATATATATATATATATATATATATATATATATATGTATGCATATATATGTATGTATATGTATGTATGTATGTATGTATATATATATATATATATATATATATATATATATATATATATATATATATATATATATATATATATATATATATATTGGGGTGTAAATGTGTAATCGAGTCGAGTTGAGTAGCTCGCGAGTTGTCTCGGCTCGTTTAAAATCGAGTCGAATCGAGTATTTTTCGAGTCGATCTCGAGTTGCTCGCGAGTTGTCTCGGCTCGTTTACACCCCTAGCTGCAGCAGTAACTCCATCCACTTCGGATCGTTCAAAATTTGTTAAAGTTACATACAAAAATGGAACAAAACCTGTGTTTAAAACTGGAGTAGGATTTAGTAAAAACGAATTTAGAGCTAAAACTACTCAACCAAGACCTAAGACTCCAATTCCCAAACGCCCCTTTTCAAAGAGCAACTTCAACGCTCGACCAAACTACCAACATGTTTGGAACCAAAACACTCCTAGACATTACCAAACTCCAAACCACATGCCATGGAACCCTTATGCTCTATTTTCATACTTGGAACAAATTAATGGCATGCTTAACCAAAATGGACCCATGAGAAATTGGGGACCAAATGTTTGAGTGTTTTTCATAAAATAGGTGTGCCTCAAAGTTTGTTTGGAACCGGATGAATGGATTAAAGATAGCGGTTGTTCAAGGCACATGACGGGTAACAAAAGCCTCTTCAGTTCTTATCACAAATGTGACGGAGGTAATGTTACGTTTGGTAGTAATGCTAAGAGCAAAATCATCGGAAAAGGTACAATCTCTCATGACTCCCTTTTTATTGATGATGTAGCTCATGTTGATAACTTAGGTTTTAATCTCCTTAGTATTAGTCAACTTTGTCGTAATAAGTATAATGTTCTTTTTAGTGAAAACGGAAGTAAAATACTTAAAAATGGTATAACCATAGCCAAAGGTGTCCTTAAGAGCAACGTATATGTCATGAAGATGGATCCAACATCTAGGGACAAACTTTGTCTTACCTCAGTAGATGAATCTTCAACTTTATGGCATAGTCGTTTAGGACATGCTAACATGAGACTAATCCAAAACCTCTCCTCCAAAGACTTAGTTCGAAACCTACCTAAGTTGAAATATGACCAACACTTTTGTGATGCTTGCAAAGTCGGTAAAGAAGTCCATAATAGCCATAAGGCTAAAAACTTGGTTTCTACATCTAGGTGTCTAGAACTTTTGCATATGGATTTATTTGGTCCATCCGCTATACAAAGTTATGGAGGCAACTTCTACACTTTGGTCATAGTTGATGATTACTCAAGATATACTTGGACAAAATTTTTGAAAAGTAAAAATGAAGCTTTTGATAAATTTGAGATTCTAAGTAAGAAAATTCAAAATCAAGTAGGGTCTAATATTGTGTCTATTAGAACGGATCACGGTCGTGAATTTGATAATGAATTTCAATTTGGAAACTTTTGTGATAATAATGGTATAACTCATAACTTTTCGGCACCACGTACTCCTCAATCTAATGGTGTAGTAGAACATAAAAACTGGACATTGCAAGAGATGAGTAGAACAATGCTTAATGAACAAAACATTCCACAAAAGTTTTGGTGTAATGCCGTTGACACATCAACATACATTTTAAATCGAGTCTTAATTAGACCATTTTTGAATAAAACTCCTTATGAACTATATAAAGGTAAAAAGCCTACATTAGGATACTTTAGAGTGTTTGGGAGTAAATGTTTCATTCTTAACACCAAGGATTATCTCACCAAATTTGACCCAAAGTCTTATGAAGGTGTATTTCTTGGATATTCACAAAATAGTAAAGCATACATTGTTTTGAACAAAGAAACCTTAAGAGTCGAGGAATCGTTGAACGTAACATTTGACGAGAGTCCACCTCCCTCTAAGACATCACCTTTGGTAGATGATGACTTAGTTGAAAGCCAAGCAATAGAAAATCAAGAAATTTTAAGTGATGACAAAGAAGATGAACTATTTAACAAAGAACTTGTCAATGTCAAAGAATCTAAAAGTCATCCATTAGATGGTGTCATTGGCAACATTAACGAAAGAACACTAAGGTCAAAAGTTCAAAATGAAAGCAACTACTTTTGTTTCGTGTCAACCATTGAACCTAAAAATATTAATGAAGCCATTAAAGATGAGTCTTGGGTAATTGCAATGCAAGAAGAGTTAAACCAATTTGTTAGGAATGATGTATGGACATTAGTTCCTCAACCAAAGAGTCAAACTATAATTGGAACAAAATGGATATTTCGTAATAAAATGGATGAAAATGGAATTGTGTCTAGAAACAAAGCTAGGCTAGTTGCACAAGGATATAACCAACAAGAAGACATTGACGACGATAAAAATTTAGCTCCGGTTGCTAGGCTCGAGTCAATTAGAATCTTACTTGCATATGCATGTGCACACAATTCTAAACTTTTTCAAATAGACGTCAAAAGTGCATTTCTAAACGGAG
The DNA here is from genome assembly GCA_030686995.1 of Artemisia argyi. Classification (NCBI taxonomy): domain Eukaryota; kingdom Viridiplantae; phylum Streptophyta; class Magnoliopsida; order Asterales; family Asteraceae; genus Artemisia; species Artemisia argyi. Next base: position 141,578,748 of record CM060697.1, on the reverse strand, counting down.
TCATTAATGAAGAAGTGTATGTTGCTCAACCACCGGGCTTCATCGATTTTGAAAAACCAAATCATGTTTACAAACTTAAAAAGGCTCTTTACGGACTTAAGCACGCTCCAAAAGCATGGTATGATCGACTTAAAACATTCCTAGTTGACCATAAGTATACCATAGGCTTAGTTGATAATACTCTCTTCACTAAGAAGAAAGATTCACATATTATCATAGTCCAAATCTATGTTGATGACATTATATTCGGATCAACTTGTCAAGAATTATGTGTGGATTTCTCAAAAATCATGCATGATGAGTTTGAAATGAGTATGATGGGAGAACTAAACTTTTTCTTAGGACTCCAAATCAAACAACTAGAAGATGGTATCTTCTTTAACCAATCTAAATATATTAAAGACATGCTTAAGAAATTTGGACTAGAAGATTTGAAACCTATCAAAACTCCCATGTCCACGGAAACTAAACTTACCAAGGATGAGGAAAGTGAATCCGTAGATAGCACTAAATATAGAGGTATGATTGGTAGTCTACTTTACCTAACGGCTAGTAGACCCGACGTTATGTTTAGTGTTTGTCTATGTGCTCGTTTTCAAGAAGATCCTAAAACTACCCATCTCGAAGCCATTAAAAGGATTTTTAGGTATATTAAGGGCACTACACATTTAGGTTTATGGTATCCCAAAGGAACAGGAATAGACACTATAGTGTATTCCGACTCGGATCATGCCGGTGACTATGTCGATAGAAAAAGCACAAGTGGTATTTGTACTTTTGTTGGACATTGTCTCACCTCATGGTTCTCTAAGAAGCAAACGGCTCTTGCTATCTCAACAACGGAAGCCGAGTACGTTTCGGCCGGAAAGGCATGTTAACAAGCTCTTTGGATGAAGCAAGCTCTTGTCGACTACGGAATTCAACTCAACGACATCACAATTCTTTGTGACAACAAAGGTGCCATTGATCTTAGCAAAAACCCGGTTCAACATGCTAGTACCAAACATATTGAAATCCGTCATCATTTCCTTCGTGACAACGTTCAAAAAGAAAATTTCTCAATTGAGAAAGTTTCTTCCGAAGACAACATAGCCGACATTCTCACAAAACCCCTTAAACGTGAACCTTTTAACCTTCTTAGGCTAGGATTAGGATTCATGGAACCTACATTGTAGTTCTGGACATTAGACAAAAATCACAATAATCAAAACAAATCCATAACTCTTTTTCTCAACAGGGTCGGCGGAACCCTCAGACACAACGGGCGGAACCCATTTCAGGGGTCCGCCGTATCCGTCGACCTGCAGAACCAAAATCTTTGTTTATATTAAACCAAACACCCATTATCTCATACCACCACTTCCAAACTGCTACTATTCACTTTACCATCCATCCACACCTACAAATTCTTGGTCCTCCAATCATTTACATTGCAAATCAATCATCATTGTAAGTATTCTAAACATGATTACAATCCTGATCTGAATCTAGGAATTCTATTTCTTGCACAAAAACAAAAACTTGGGGTTATGCATTAACTTGAAAAACTCATGCATAAGAATTAGGTGTTTAATAAAACTAATCATGTTTCCCATAGTTAGGAATTGCATCTTTAATTAGTATAAACATGTTTGCTAAAACACCCCATGTCAAATCCTTCTAAAAATTTCTCACAAGTAGGACAAATATTTTTTCGTCTCACATTGAGAATACAAAATCAAAACGTTATGTTTAAAACATCACTTGCATAATGTCTCTTGAATGCTAAAGGGAATACATAACCAATATGTATTTTCGGGTACATTCAAACGAAGCTACATTGAACTAGGAGCGTTTGGGTTATCTTTTGTTTTATAACAAAACTTGCATAAAACGATTTTGAAGCATCAAAATGAGTCAAGATAACCACACCTCTACATTGTTTTCATATAGGCACACACTAGAACATCCACATTATAATAGTGGTTTACATAAACTAAAATGTGAAATTTTGTTGTTCTAGGAATCATCATGCCTCCTCTAACCTACTACGACCACAAGGACACCATTAAGTACCTACCAAAACACAAGGGCCTTACCCCAAACCAAGTAAACGTTTTCAAAGCCCTAGAAAAACACTATGTCCATGAGGGTAGAACCATTGACCCGTTTTTCCTAGAAGGCACAAACCTTTACGCCGATTTTGCCACAATCAACTTTGAGTGTCTTTTGAATATCGACGAGCCTATTTGTCCTAGGTTCATTCTAGAGTTCTATGCATCCTACGTCCTCTCCACGGATGATTATGGTCATATGTCTATCAACTTTAGGGTTAGCGGTCATCAATACTCCTTCACTCTTGAGGAGTTTGCTCAAATCCTAGGTGTCCCAAACCGTGGTACTTGCCTCTATTCCGACTTGCACTCCCTCTCAACTCTTGACAACCTCCAAGACCGTATCCACCCTTATGACACACCCCTTGTCTCAAAAGACGTACTCCGTGACCACCTCTTTGTTAGGACCACCACCACTAGGAGAACCCGTTCGGGTAATGAGGTCGATAAGGACCCATATGGAATGGAAATGAACGAACTCAAGCCCCAATTCAAGAAATGGGAGGAAGTCCTTAGAACCAATGTCATTAGCACAATAGGGACCCGTGACCATATCAACCTTTGCCTTTGCTACATGCTCTACTCCTTGTCCGTTAGGCAACCCTTCAACCTTGCCTACTACATGGCCAAGAGAATGACCGACATTCTCGTGCATGGCACAACGGCTATGCCATATGGAATGCTCTTGACCCGTCTCTTTAGGTTCATCTCACCCATTCCACCAACTCCAAATGGTCTTCGTCTTGACTACACTCTCATTCCACACACCTTTGTTCCACTTAGTGATAAGAGAGTCTACAAGGCCCAAGGAAAACGTCCTCATCCTCCTACCTCATCATCATCTTCCTCAATGAGTGAAGATGACAATTTGCCAAACTCCAGGCTCACACCTCTCGAATACCTATCCTAACTTCCGGATATTCCAAATGAGTCGGCGGAGTTCAAGCAAACAAAGGGGATGTTCAAGAATCTTGGAAGATTCCTTGGAAAGCTCAAGAACAAGATTGACCGTCAATGAGTGCGGGTGTGTAGGAGTGTTTGGCATTAGGTGGTATTTGAACAAATTTGTTCGTTTAAACAATATTTGTGTGTTAGTACAATGTTTGATACAATTTGGAACATGTAGTATCTAACTTTGACGCAGGTAGACAACTCTTGGCAAGTTGTCAAATTTTCAAGTTTATGATATTTTCACTAAGTATAGTGAAATTCTCGACCTCAAGGTCAAAGCCCTATGAAATGTGTGTTTACGTGTCTATTTTTTGCATTGCCCAACCAGAAATGCCTTATCTTTTGAATTTTAGGAGTTTTCGAAAATTTTAAAAATCGTCTCGCGGGTCAAAAATGCGGACTGCCATTTTCTGAAGCTCTGGCGGATCTGGCGGTACCCAAAATTGGGTTCCGCCAGTGCAATTTCTGGGAATTCCAGAAATGGCCCAACGGACCAGGCGGCACCCTCAAATGGGTTCCGCCTGTGTATTCTGAGGGTGCCGCCAGCAACCTGCAGAATTTTTGTTTTCATTTTCACCAATTCAACATACAAACACCAAAAATCCAATCCTTTTAGGTAGAAACCCATTTCTTGCAATGTGTTTAGCATAATAGGGTACTCCTTCTTCCATAAACTTAACCCAAACCAATTCCCGCCAAAATTCAAAATTTGCCATAACAACCTCAAGGACCCCTCACACATAAAGGAAGGAACCCTTTTAAGGGATCCTTGAAATCCCTGAGATTTATACTACCACAAATCCACCAAAACCACTAAGCATTTAGTGCAAAACTTGTCTTCTCACTTCATCATTTTCATTGGATTGACTTCCATGATTTGACAACCCACAATTAGTTTTCCAAATCATTAAAAACCTCCATTTTTGTATGGACTAACATCAAATCCAAACACTCCTTTCCATAATCCTTCAACACTATAAATTAAGCCATCCTAAACACTATCAAATCACACCTTCTTCACCATAATTTCTGAAACTTCTAAACCATTTTTCACCATGACTAAGTCAACAATCACCTCTCAACCATCAAGACCCATCCGGAAAACCGCCCGGATAAGTGTTAAACCACTATGGTCTAATCAACCCATTAACCTAAGCTCCTCATCTTCGGATGAATTCACATCACCTATAAAAAATGAACACTTTTTGAACCTTGCATCTCCATCACCATCACCAAATGAACCCAATGAGCTCACTCCACCACCTACTAAATCACCCGTTGACCCAAGTCCACCAAGTGCTCCAACCCAACCATCCAAAACTTCATCACCATCACCATTACCCAAAATGGAACCTATGGAGTTATTTGGGTCTCCTCCCACATCACCACACCCTTTTGTCCAAGATCTTAATGATCTCCCACCAAGACTTTCACAACCACCACCTTTTTCACCAAAGTCAATTCTTGACCAAAATGAGCATTTTAACCACACCCAACCACCACAACAAGTATACCATCAACCCAAACCATTGTTGTTTCACCCCATCTATTATGACATCCATGGTCCTCTTTATGGAGAACCAAACTTTGAAAACCATGATCACCCAACTCCACCATACTCTCAAGCTCAAAACTTTGAGTCTTTCTTTCCCTCATATGAGGATATACAAAACATGGTTGAAAACCACCTCCATCAAGCAATGGAATTTCAAACCACCTTGCTTGATTCAATACCAAACCCATCATCCATCCAAGAACCAAAAACCAATCAACCCTCAAACCAAGATACCAAAACCAATACATTTCCACCCACTCATCCCCATGTTTGCTCAAATTGTGAGCAAATGGGTGCAATCATCAAAACGTTGCTTCACCAATTCCAAGATGAAACCCGGTTTGCATTCCAACACGTCATAGAACGTTTGGATGCTCTTTCCCACCCAAACAAATCCTAGACAACCGTTTGGAGGCCGTTTGCCCCAATTTAGGAAACTAGGTTTTTATTTTTCTTTCTTGGTTAATTTTTAAGTTTTTAGAAGTAGAAGAATATTACTCATTTCATGTCCTTTGACTTTTCTAAGTTAAAAATTTTACTTGGAATGCTATTTCTTTCTACTTACTTTCGTGCATTGTTGGTTGATCATTTGTATTGTGGTTGCAATGTGTGTGGTAACTACAAACTTGGCTATATATATATATATATATATATATATATATATATATATCACCAACTAATCATTTTTTTTGTAGGATCCAAATTCCATGTTTCCCACCTTGGCACTCCTTTTAAGGGGAGTAACAAGCAAGGGGAGTAACAAGCAAGGGGGAGCAAGTGCATTTTTCCGCTTCGCTACTCTACCTTTTGTTTCGACAAAAAGGGGGAGAAATATATCAAACTTTCAAAGCTTAATATGATTTTCATAACTTAAGTAAAACAAGTTTAATATTAATTTTTTTTAAGTCTTAAAAACCAAGATTTTGTGAGTTACTTAAAAACAATGTTTATGTTTTGTCATCAACAAAAAGGGGGAGATTGTTAATACAAATGTCGCCTAAAAACGTTATTTATATTTTACGATCTTCGCTAAGTTTTGTTAATGACAAATGTAAACTTTAGTTTCTAAGTAAAACATAATCTTAGTTTTAAAGACTTGCATAAACTAGACTTTTGCTACATTTTACATTTCATAAAACACAACACTTTTTATTTTCTAAAAATAGAATTGTCACATCACATTTATGACAAGTTTTGTCATTATACATTTATGGAAAGAAATGTGTTTGACTTACTTTGATGTTGCTTGCAAGTTTAGTGTTTGACTTGATATTATGTGATGTGACATTGTTTGGTTTGCAAGAGTAATGAGATGTGACTTTGTTTGGTTTGCAAGATTTATTGCAAAACCAACTGCAAGCCCGACGGTACCCTGGAGGTACACGGGCGGAACCCTTTTGAGGGGTCCGCCTGATCCGCCAGACCTGCAGAAGGTTTGGCTATAAATATTGAGCCACAAGTTGAATTTTGGCTCATCACTTGACATTATATTTTACACACACATTCATTCTTTCATCTAACCTCTTAACATTTCATATGTGAAGTTTCTTTTTGTAGCAAAGAGATTCACGAGCTTACTAAAAGTAACAAGTATTCAACACAACGTTGCAAGACTTGTTAGCTTAGCATTGTGTAGACTTGAGTAGTTTACACTTCATTTGATTGTGTATTTTCAGTAGTGATCGGTTAGTATTTTAGTCCTCAAAATACAAAGTGTGTAGGGAGTAGTTGTACCCTTGTAAAGAACTAACGGGAGTGGTTGTACCCTTGGTAAAGAACTCGACATCTAGCTTTGTGTCGGTAAAAGTATAAGCGCCGTGTAAGGTTTTCTCCGCCGGTGAAAGGAGCTTGTTGACTAGTGAAAGTAACTCTCGAGTTGGATAATCGGGGCGTGGACGTAGGGCAAGGAAAAAGAGTCCTTGTAGCCGAACCACGATAAATACTCGTGTTGTGGTTTGATCGTTTCTTTCATTTACTTGCATGTTATATATTGTGTTTGTGTATATATCTTTGATCAAACGAAAAGTTTCAAAGCTAACATAACAAGTTAAAAAGATTTTAATCGGTAAACTATTCAACCCCCCTTCTAGTTTTCCACACATTATTACTCCCCATGGTCTTAATCCGCTTATTAAACAAAGAATTTATATATATATATATATATATATATATATATATATATATATATATATATATATATATATATATATATATTATATTGTGCCGTGTAACATAAAAATTAAACCTTAATGGCCTAACTAAGTACAAAATACATAAAATGAATTGGGCTAATAGGAATGCATGCTTAATACTCCCTCGTGGTTTGAGCGGGAGGCTTTCGAACGTTCAAACTGGATATGAAATATAAAAACAAAGTAGCCGGAAGTCCCTTAGTAAAGATGTTAGCATACTGAAAACGAGATGGGACATGAAGCACATGAACTTGTCTTGAAGCAGCATAATCACGGACGAAATAAATGTCGATCTCAATGTGTTTCAAACGTTGATGTTGAATAGGATTCTTCGATAAATATACGGCACTGACATTATCAAAATAGACAATAATGGCTGTAGACAAAGGGCTATGAAGCTCACACATGCGCAGCAGATTGTGAATCCAGGCTGTCTCAACCACCACGTTAGCAACACCACAATACTCGGCCTCAGCACTGGACTAAGATAACGTCACATGTCGTTTAGCATACCAAGATAACAAATTGTCACCAAGAGAAACACAATAACTGGAAGTAGACCGACGAGTGACTGGGCAACCCGCCCAATCCGCATTCGTGTAAGCAATAAGCTGAGCAGTAGAAGAAACATGCAATTGAAGACCATGGTCAAAAGTACCATGAATATAGCGTAATATACGCTTGAAAGCATGAAAATGTGTATCACGAGGGTCATGCATATACAATGTTATAAATTAGTTAGGGAGATAAAAGGGTATTTTGTCATAGTCGTGTATTGTACCTTCCTTCACAATGTTATAAATTACTTATAAAGTGTATGTCACATACCTACATGCATAAGAATTAATACTAGGTAATACGGGTGACAATGCATGCATAATTTGGATACTTGACTGTTTGTTTTGGATTTATTTATTTATTTATTTATTTATATTGTTATTTATTTTTTTTCCTTCTTCTTCTTCCAATCCCTTTCGTTTTACCATCCTCGCAGTTTAAGTATTTTATGATTCGCGCAACGTATAGATTGAGTAAAAGTGCATATCAAAGTCAGCAAATTTCTTTAGGGCATGTTTGGTTGGGGAAATGAGCTCAAAGAAATGAAAATAAATTCATTTCCCATGTTTGGTAGCTAGTGAAATAAAAAAGTGGAGATTTTCAATTCTTAAAGGGTTAAGTTTATGTGCAAATTCAAGGAATTGAATTCCTTTAGTTTACGAGTGGAAACCAATTCTTTGCATTAGAAAACAATTTTTTAGAGGAAAATAATAATAATAATAATAATAATAATAATAATAATAATAATAATAATAATAAAATAATTAATAATAATAATAAATAATAAATAATAAATAATAAAATAATAATAATAATAATAAAATAATAATAATAATAGGATTGGTTTTGCTATTGCTAGAGGTGTGGGCGCCCAGTTGGTTTCTCGGCTCCCCACCAATTTCTTGTAAAATCCTATTTATTGTTAATAAAAGTTATGGTTTATAATAAAAAATAAAAAATAAAAATAATAATAATAATAATAATAATAATAATAATAATAATAATAATAATAATAATAAAATAATAATAATAATAATAATAATAATAATAATAATAATAATAATAATAATAATAATAATAATAATAATAATAATTTTTACTGATTTCTTAAGTCAATTCTCTGGTGTTACCAAACACAAGAATTTTTACTGAATTTATGTGGAATTCATTTATGTGAATTTGATTTCTGCGCTTCATTTCATTTATCTAAATTTCACCCTACCAAACATACCCTTAAGGTTTAGATCACTAAATAGCGACGTGCTTTCTTTAAGAATGTATATTCTCCAAGCTACGAGCGTATAAAATCTGATGTTGATTTGATAAAGTTCATACATCATGATCGATCAAACACCAAAATCTTTTTAAAAAGATATTAACATATGGTTTTTGGGGCAATTTCATATCTCCTTTATTTTTAGTTATAAATTTCATATATTTCCAAACATGAATTAAAATTTTTGTATATTATGCATTTAATACTTTGCACTTTGTATGAAATTAATCATTAAAGTAGATGATATATGAAATTAATCATTTCTTTACTATGATCTTTGATCTTTTGATAACTTACTAATTAGAAGTCTTGAGCACACGTATCAAAACCAGGTAAATCAGTAAATCCTTTCTTTTCGAGAAAGTCATTGTGAATACGTTAATTTGACTGTTTGCATGAAATTAAACTTGGTTCAAACTTGAAGACTCTCATAATTTAATAATGATAATCACAACCTTTTTGCCAACTTGATCATTCTAGTAATTTACGCAGGACCACGCAAGATACGTCGAGCTTAAGACAAAAAAAAAAAAAAAAAAAAAAAAAAAAAAAAAAAGTGATAGTTACTGTATTTCCAGTAAGAAAACCAATAAGTTCTATGTGATGATTTTTTTATAATTGTTTTATACATGTTGATTGTATTAAAAACTTATGCTTTCTGTTTTCATCAGGGTAAAAACTTATACTTTCTGTTTTCCAATTACGTGATAAACAGGTAACATGTTAATATATCGAATAACTTGTTTACTTCTTTATTATGTGGATGTCAACCATCACAAACTTGGTGATGGCATGCCAATATCTTGTCCTCATAAATGCTTATGGATCTAGCTATTTTTTCACGGATTAACTAATAATTTCTATAAATACATGATTTAAACACGTATGCTTAAGGTAAGTGAGTTTGAATATCACATAAGTTCATATTTTTAAATGTTTTTAATTAAAGAATGCTTATACAACACACATGAGTTGTTGTTAACAAAACCCTTTTTTATAAACCAATTGGTTACAAATGTTAAATTCGAAATGACCCCATGTTGCACAAATAATTAAGATGTCAATTGAACTTATTTAGCATTATCTTTCTTTTAACTTTCATTTCATAGTTCAAATGCGTCATATAATACACTCCAAGACAATACTTATACCACAAACACAAGGCATGATGGCCTGTTATTCTAGTTTACAATCTTATAGTTTATGTACATAATATATAAAGGTCCATTACCTCAATTAGAAAAACATATAAGAGTTGTTTAACACTATTTGAAGAAGGACTAATTAATATTCTTAAGCTTTAGCTTTGTATTCAGCCCACAGTTGATCAACTGTCTTTCCTAACAAGTCAACGAAAAAACGATCGTTATAACCACCCCTCATCTTCTTATTGAGTTCGGCCACGAAGCCATTCCTAAGCCCATTACAATAGTCTAGGAAGCGAGCCGTAACATCATACCCTTGGTCCCATTTATTACCTGCACCTGGCTTAACCCAATGGCTTGGTGCATACCCAGCCTTTAGCCTCACATAATCCGCAATTCCTTCAATCAATCCTCCAGGTGCCTGACCATTACCATTCCATTGCCATATATGCGTCATCTCGTGATACAAAACTCCAGCGATCTCCTTCTTGACATCACCACCATACCCTTGTATGTATTTTGCACTAACATGGATCTCATTGTTGGAAGCGTACGCTACACCATCCATGTTATCGATAAAGACACTTACTCGTGCCACGTTCTTTCTGTTACCACCTGTATTTTGTTGGAATGTGGACCATATAAATCTAGTGGCGGAGGATAAAACTTGAGTTGTGTATTGGACTCCAATGTCATTGTTGAACCTGGCGCCACCAGGCGTGGCTGCAGCCGTGTTTGTGACTGTATAGTCCACGGCTGCAGTTACATGTAGGGTTGCTAAGATTGCAAGGAATGAGAGTATGTAGGAAATGTTGTGATCCATTTTTGTGGTTTGAAAGTATTTGATGCTTACCCCGTTATATATATAGAAGGTGGCGCGCCAGAGGCTCATAGTGGGGCATGATCAACCAAGTCCAATACGGCGGCCAGTCTGAAGCCAACAATGGAAAAGTTCATTGTGACCAACTTAGCTTGCACATGTCCTTCTAGTCAATGTCTTCCATTTTCATATTTGTATATGTTTTAAAATCAATCATAAAATGTTTTAAAAGAATGAAATATTTAAATTGACATTAACAACGTTGAATTATTCCCGGTCTACTTCGTCAATATCACTAATCATGTCGGAGTTGGACCCAGTGGTCGTTACTCGTTCGTTTTGAATTCAAACCGAAAATACTATCAATTGGGTATTTCGGCATAACGGGCTCGGGCTGGGGCTGGAACTTATATTATAAGCCGAAAATTGAAACTTATATTTTTATAAAATTGTTTGACGAATTAATTGTAGCTGAAACTTATTAATGTAAAATCATATAAAATAAAATTCAAATATATTTTCAGCTTTTACGTGATAATTCATTATATTTTTAAGAGTAAATTACATGGTTCATCCATGTGGTTTAGCCAAAATCCCTAATTGAGTCCTTATCTTTTCAATTGAGCCAATTAAGTCCTTATTCTGAAACTATGTAACACTGTTAGTCCTTATCGCTAACTGTCGTTATCTCAAATTGGCAAAGTTAGTCCATTAATCAAACGGTCGTTTGCAATGTTTGCACCGTTAGTCCTTTCAGTTAAAAAATTGGAAAAAAAAAATTTCGATTTTTTTTTTCCAAAAAAAATAATTTGAAAAATTCAAAAAATTTCTAAAAATTTTTTTTTCAAAAAAAAATAATTTGAAAAAAAAAAATCTAATTAAATTATTTCTTAAAAATTCGAAATAATTTCAAAAAAAAAAAATTTGATGAAATTTTTTTTTCCAAAAAAAAATAATTTGAAAAAAAAATTTCTAATAAAATTTTTTCTTAAAAAATTCGAAAAAATTTCTAAAAAAAAAAATTGACGAAAAATTTTTGGAAAAAAAATTTTGGAAAAAAAAATTTGTCGAAAAAATTTCAAACTATTTTTTTTGGAAAAAAAAATTTTGTAAATTTTTTTTTTTCAAAAAAAAATAAATTGAAAAATTCGAAAAATTTCTAAAAATTTCTAAATTTTTTTTTTCCAAAAAAAATAATTTGAAAAAAAAATTTCTAATAAAAAAATTTCTTAAAAAATTCGAAAAAATTTCTAAAAAAAATTTGACAAAAATTTTTTTTTCCCAAAAAAAAATAATTTGAAAAAAAAATTCTAATAAAATTTTTTCTTAAAAAATTCGAAAAAATTTTCAAATTATTTTATTTGGAAAAAAAAATTTCGTCAAATTTCTTTTAGAAAATTTTTAAGAAATAATTTTATTAGAAATTTTTTTTTCAAATTATTTTTTTTTTGGAAAAAAAATTTTTTTTCGTCAAATTCTTTTTAGAAATTTTTTCGAATTTTTGAAGAAATAATTTTATTAGAATTTATTTTTTTCAAAATATTTTTTTTTCGAAAAAAAAAAATTTGAAATTTTTCGAATTTTTCAAATTATTTTTTTTGGAAAAAAAAATTTCCAAAATTTTTTTTTCCAATTTTTTAACTGAAAGGACTAACGGTGCAAACATTGCAAACGACCGTTTGGTTAGTGGACTAACTTTGCCAATTTGAGATAACGACAGTTAGCGATAAGGACTAACAGTGTTACATAGTTTTAAAATAAGGACTTAATTGGCGCAATTGAGAAGATAAGGACTCAATTAGGGATTTTGGCAAAACCACAGGGACGAACCATGTAATTTACTCTATGTTTAAAGGTATTTAAATAATTTAACTATTCATAAACCCCTATAAGACCCATTTTATTGGCTTGGGTTTATGGAGGCTTATGCTTATTTATAAGTCATCAGCCTCAATAAGTATATGTGACAAACGACACTTATTTTATAAGCCGACTTACTTTAAAAGCTCAAGCCCTAATAAGCCTCTTGCCAAACATAGCCAATGATTTGTTTTGTAATTAAAGGTAATAAACTAGTAATAAATTGGACATGGATCACAAAAGGAAAATGGTTAATGATATACTCTATAGAACGAGTTTCATCTATTTGTGTATTATGTCGGGATTAACAATAAGAAAAGTGAGATGGGATTAAAGTTCTAATTTAGATGGGATTTTAATACAGACCGATTTGAGATTGTCAATTTCTCAAAAAACTAGAAAAGGAAACGAGATGATAAAGTACTTTGAGGGGGCAACACTCCAAACAATAGAGGAACTAAAACCGCCTAAGAGCATCCTCATCAATAACGTGAGTTATAACTTAACTTATCGCCACGTCAGCGCCACATCAGCTTTAACACTTTAACTTTAACTCACAAAAAAACACCGACAACAATAACTCTACTTAACTCAGCTTTAACTCAACTATTTTCAAATTCAACCCTCAACTAAAACTAATATTTCATTTAAATAAATAATAAAACACAACTTATATTAATACTTAAACTTTAAACATACATTAAACAAACTATAAGAAACTACAGCAAACATGAAAATAAAATACGATAATTAAACATAAACCTACGATAATTAAACATAAAGCTACGATAATTAAACAGAAAACTACGAATCAATAAAACGAATCATCCGACACATAGCCCTCGTGACTCGAAGCACTCGAATCGTCCTCACTCGTTGGCACACGGTCTAGCCCATTTTCTATTCGCCATTCACAACGACGGTCTCTCCGAGCCTGTTTAGCTCTTAAGTACTCCTCACGCTCCCTTGCTTCACGTGCTTCCTCTGCTTCAATACGTAACAGTTCTTGCATATCTTGCAAGAACAGTTCTTCATCAGTCAATGCGCGTGGAAGGTTTGCCGGTGGATTGTAGTGGGGTGGATTGTTTGCTGGTAGATTGTTAACCGGTGGGAAAAGAAACTCCGGTGGAGTGTTCTGTGGTGGATTGTCATATTGGAAGACGGGAAACAAATCTTGTGGTTGATTGTTTTGTGGTTCATTGTCGTATGGGAAAACCGGGAAAAGATCTTCGGGTGGGGTGTTGTAAACTGAGTCGTTATCTGGAGTATTGTTATGAGACATTGTTTCGAGAGAATTGTTTGTGAATTATGTATGATCTGTGTGAGAATTATGTGTAAATGGGTGTGACCAATAATTAGTTGTGAATGGGTGTTAAATAAGCTCATAAATCCCGCCCATAGATTTAAACTTGAAATTCAAAAAAATCCCGCCCACCCACTTTTGAATTTTAAACGGTTTAAACAATCTCGCCCATGTATTTGAATTTGAAATTTAAAAGTTTAACTGCCTTTTTATTTGAATTTGAAATTTCAATTTATCCCGCTCAGGTTTTTGAAATTTGAATTTTAAACGTTTATACACTCCAATATATAGCATACATTATCATACAATTTTGCACACACTTCACTTTCTAAAGAAATTCACAATGGCAAATCGTTGGTCTATTGAAGAAGAAAGCTGGCTAGCCGAGATGTGGCAAAACGTTCACGAATTCCATGCCAGTGAAGGACCTTTTTGGCAAGTCGTAACACAAAAGTTCAATGAACAATCAGACGGTCCTTTTCGTAGCAAAAATCAGCTAACGAGTAAGTGGGCAAGAATGAACTGTGATTGCCAAAAATTTCATGAAATTTACTTGAATTTGCAGCCTACACGTGAGCCAGATGTTCGTCTTGAAGATGCAATGAACGTTTACAAAGAACGCAATGGTGGGAAAGATTTCAAATATTTTCAAGCGTGGTTGATTTTGAAGGACAACGTCAACTGGAACAGATATATGAATTAATGGTCTTTGTATTCCTGTATCGTGTATTGGTTTATGTTAAGTATTTCCGTATGGGAGGTTAACGGCTAGTTTATGGTGTTGTATGATGTAGTACGATGTTATGTCTGTTTAAGTTTAAGTTTGAATAAAAGACTTAACGGCTAGTTTATTCAATAAAATTATCTAACGGCTAGTTTCAGAAATAAGAGGGTCTTTTGTAATTTCCAATATCTTTAGTTCAAAATATATAAAAGTTCATAGGGGTGAAAAGTGTCAAATCTTTTTTTTTTTTTTTTTTTTTTTTTTTTAGCAAAATAAGCCTTAACGTGGCGTTAAGGGGTTAACGCCTCGCATTAACGCACCCTTAACGCCGATAGATGCATCAACTAACGCACGTTAACGTGCGTTATTCAACCCCTAACGCTGCCTTGCTAGTTACCACTGCACATGCTCTAACAATTTTCTTCTTCTTTCATATCTTTCCATCAAATGCAAAGTACAATATACTTTATAAAGTAAGGAAACATTAAACTACTTGCTAATTCTTAGGAGAACATGGGGCATCAATATTGTAACTACTCTTAAGATAACTAAGAAGGAACATTGGAACATGATTTAATGGACTACATGCATGCAAATAATAAAGTACAAAATGGTCTTCACGTCAGATGCTTTAGACGACACATACCCCATTTTGCAATATGGGTTTAATCTTATCAGATTTGATACATTACATGAGTTTAGATCAAATGAGAAATATAATCAAGATGAGAAGAATGAGAAGGAAACACAACCATCAATCTTAGATGCATCCATAAAAATAGATGTATCTCTCAATTATTTCTCTTTTCTTATTTGAATTTTGTGGCTAGAATTTTTAATTTCTCACTTTTCTCATTTTAATAACTCTTTTCACTAGATCCAATCCCTATATTATAGAGCATTTTTCCTTGTTGGTAACTGACTTTTTATATTCAAGAACAATAATGTGACATTGAATTTGTTTGTTCAGGCGTATGATCGATTCCTTTAAAATATGTAACCAAAATGATTCTGCATGTAAACCTCAAAACATAGTGATCAATTCCTTTAAAATATGTAACTGAAAATGTATTCTGCATGTAATCCTCAAAACATAGTGAAAGGTTGTTCCAAAACAAATTTGGTTTTCAGATATACAAACTAGCTGTAGCTGATTAGTTGTGGCCTGTGGGGATGTTAATATTTAGGGTTTAGGTCGCGAAATAACAACAAATTTTTTTCAAAGTTTTGTCATCGTATGTGAATTACAAAAAATATTACTCCATATTAAATGCAACGGACTTTTTTATAAAGTGTTCTGATATGCATATTGTGATATGTTGTTATATCAGAAAAGTTGACACGTGTTATATCAGATTTTCTTTTTTCAGTCTCTTTTATCTACTACTTAATCATTTTCAACTAACCATAACATCAACTACCATATTTAATATTCAACCATCTTCTTCAAAACCCACTTAGCGGGGTGGCATCGTAGTCGGTATGGGGCTCGGCAAGCCTCGGCGTGGATCGGCAAAACAAAACCACTAGCTCAGCATGATCTAATCGGCAAAGCAATCGGTATACATTACCGATTCGGGGAAGACAATGGGCATTTAATTTTTGTACCGTTGCAATGAATAGGGAGTTACCGTTTGAATTTTTTTTACATTTTCCAAAAAAAAAAAAAAAAAAAAAAAAAAAAAAAAAAAAAAATTACCCGCTTTAAAAATCACAATTCACTTATCCACAATCACATTTTACCATCTTTTCTTCAAATCACATATTCACAATCACCAATTCACTTTAAAAATCAAGATCATGGATCCTAGTAAATCCCAACAAGGTTCAACATCAAAAGGTCGAAGTCGTGGTCGTGTTCGAGGTTCTCGACAACATCCCGTCCGGCCTCCACCACATGGTCAAGAAGCATACTATCCCCGACCTCCACCACAACCTTACTATCCTCAACCTCCACCACAAGTCTACTATCCGGCACCTCCACCATTGAATCCAAGTCACTATAATATAGCAATGACAAGCGAGTTCAACCCTTTTAATGACTTTCGAGACGGTCCACCAAGACGTGAACAAAGAGTCGAAAGAGAATTACCGTTATACGATTATGAAGATGATGAAGATGAAGTTATTCCCGAAACCCAATTCCCAAATCCAATCGGTATATATTTTTTTAAATCGTTATTTACAAATTATTTAAATCGTTATATATTTTTTTAAAATTCGTTATAGTTTTTTTTTTTTTTTTTTTTTTTTTTTTTTTTTTTTTTTTTTTTTTTTTCCTTAAATCGTTGTGTATAAATTTTTTAAATCGTGATATATATATTTTTAAATCGTTATATATATTTTTTCAAATCGTTCTAGTATTTTTTTTTCAAATCGTTATATATATATTTTTTTGTTTTAGGTGAAGAACAAAATGATGATGACGTTCAAGAAATAAAAAATCCGGGTATAGTGGGAAAAAAGAATTGGACGACCGACGAAGAAGTATTTTTGGCAAAAGCTTGGGTTCATGTCTCAACATGCCCAAAGGTCGGGAATCAACAAAAGTCCGATAGCTTTTGGAGAAGAATTCTAGAGCACTTCAAGCAAAATGTGCCGGATACTTTACGAACTTTCCATGGGTTGAACACAAAATGGAAAAATATGAATACCGAATTGAATACATTTAACGGCCTATACATCCAACAAGTAAGTTTTAAATTATATTCTTTGTATAATTTTTTTTATTTATATTTATTATCTGTTTACATTTATACTTGTTTATTTTAATTATTAGTGTAAATTTAAATTATATTTCTTATTATTGTAGAACTGATCTTAACGTGATGAGAAATGCGTTGGCCGATTATAAAAAGAAAACTAAAGGCAAGAATTTTAGTCATATTGAGGCGTAGGAGGTAGTTAGGAAATCAGACAAATGGTTGGAACAACCAACCGTTAGTCAAACATCTTCGTCTAATACGGAGAAACGAAGAAAATCGTCGGAATCTAGCAATGACAATGTTGAGACTATTATTCCGGATCTAAATGACGACACAACTCCTACACGGAAGAAAAAAGGGAAAAAGGCCGAAAACAAGTCGACAAAGAAGAGTATTGAATCGTTAGCAGATTATGCGGCAAAGAAGTCACAAATAATGGATGAGAATGTTGAGAAGAAACGTGCGAAGGAAGAGTTGACAGAAAAGTTAATGGCGGCACAACTAGAAGGGGTTCAAGAAAAGAATTTTTTTCGAGCAATGAAGTTCTTCAACGACCCCCATGATACAATACTAGACCCAACAATGCGCGACATTATGATTGCAAAAAAACGTGAAGTCGCGGCCAAATATGGATAGCCTTGCAATTTTTAGAATTTTTTTTTGTTTTTTTTCCTATCTATCATGTAACTTTTTTTTTTTTTTTTAATTATTAATGAAATTTGAAGTTTTTAATTTAATTGTTAAATATAATTATGAGTAAAAAAAAAAAATGTTTAGGCATCGATCAGCATAACATTGCCACTAAACATATGGAATTAAGCATCCAAAGGCATGAAATGAGTTGGTTGAAGATTAGTGGCTAATTACAATTATTTTCTAGATATCATTAGGCATAGTTGCCACCCCCTTACAACTTCAAAAATTCATCTTATTTATCCAAAACCACCAACAACATTAAAGAACCATCATTAACTTCAAAACCCACTTTACAACTTTCTAAAAAATCATACTCTTTCATCTAAATTTATAATCTTCAACTTCTTCTCACTTCTCACCACTACTACCACAATTTAACAAAATCAGCTAACAAAAGATATACTCCATGATAGCTAGATAAAGAAAATGTTTGATTATGGCTTTACAAATAAATAAAGCTTATTATGCAATTTGGATGTTTGGGCCAAAAAATTAGTACTCCCTCCATCCCATTTTATAAGTCCATATTTGAAAAGTCAAAGTCTTTTTATTCAGAGTTTGACCGCAATTATTTTTTTCGTGTTATATAATATTTAATACAAAATATATAAATTTATTTGTGTTTTAAATGTATTTTCATTTGTATACTTTTCATCACTTATTATATAACACGAAAAAAAAATAATTACGGTCAAACTCTAAAGAAAAAAAACTTTGACTTTTCAAACATGAACTTATAAAATGGGACGGAAGTAGTATTAAATAAAAGTTAGGTTTTTAACTTAGAAAGTTAAAACACAACCATCCTTTTCATCCGTCGCTCCAAACTCGAATAATGTTGTCGTTCTTTTTCTCTACTTATTTTCTTCTTCATTTATCAGCGATTCTTGTGGTTTCTTTGTTATTTATAATATAGATTTGCATCTCATTTCTCCCTTTATCTTCAATACGATTCTGATTCATACTATAATATTAAGGTAGTTCTTATATATCATTTATGGCTTCAACAAATTCCTGTCAAATGTGGTTTCTTAGACCAACCGACTCAAGGTTATAAATAGCGTGAGGCGTTGCGTGACGACATGACAAAGCCTCACGGCTTAGGAGTCATGGTGAAACTATAGTGCTTTTTTAAGGCGTGATTTAAAGCGGTACAAAATACGAAAATATTTATAGATTTTTATATTATATCAATTTCATATACGAGTTTACAAAATTGTTATACATAAGTAATTAAACGAAAATATTTATAGATTTTTATATTATATCAATTTCATATACGAGTTTACAAAATTGTTATACATAAGCAATTAAGTCAAGAAAACTATCCATGCATGTTATCTTCATTTTTTTCAAAATAAAATCTTTTTCAACGAGTTGAATTTAAAAAAGGTGTTACACCTCGCGCTTTAACGCGTCTTATCACTTCTTTCCGCGTCTCATCTCACGTCATGCCTAAAGCCGACACCGTAGTCTATTTTGTAACATGAAGGTCACGCCTCACTCCTTGGCACCGCCATGAGGGGCCTTTTAGGACACTACACCTACCGATGCCTTGGGTCCACCGGCCAAATCTCATCGTATACGTGATAGATTCAATGCTTGTGCGTAGGTTTTTGTATGCGATTAGCGTGTGTGTTAGATAGTCAGATAAACCAAAAATCGATGATTTTTATTTTGTATTAATTTTATATTTGTCGTGTTATATTATTTTTGGTTATATGTGTTTGGTAACCTTTTATTAATATTATTGTGGACTTGTGGTTATAGTGATTTTGAGAAAAGACTACGAATCATCCCTCTTGACAAAATCTGTCTTGATTGTGTTTTTAGAGGTACAGTTTATCGATTTTATATAATATATATCTTGGAGGTGTTTAAAGAATAAGATTAATCGTAGGTGTTGACCAAGTCAATAGATATACAGTATGTGTTTGTGCATTAGAGTAAATAATTGTATACATCGTATTATTGTTTGTATTCCTTAAATTTCATGTTTTAATGCATGTAATGGAGGGAATGTTGTTAACCCTTCATTATATTTAGGATATATATAGAATAACGGTTGTTTAACATAATTTGAAGAAGGACTAATTAATATTGTTGAGCTTTGTATTCAGCCCACAACTGATCAACTGTCTTTCCTAACATATCAACGAAAAAACTATCGTTATAACCACCCCTCATCTTCTTATTGAGTTCGGCCACGAAGCAATTCCTAAGCTCATTACAATAGTCTAGGAAGCGAGCCGTAACATCATACTCTTGGTCCCATTTATCACATTCACCTGGCTTAACCCAATGACTAGGTGCATACCCAGCCTTTAGCCTCACATAATCCGCAATTCCTTTAATCAGTCCTCCTGGTGTCTAACCATTACCATTCCATTTCCATATATGCGTCATCTCGTGATACAAAACTCCAGTGATCTCCTTCCTGACATCACCACCATACCCTTGTATGTATTTTGCACAAACATGGATCTCATTATTGGAAGCGTACGATACACCATCCATGTTATCAATAAACACAATTACTCGTGTCACGTTCTTTCTATCACTATCTGTGTTTTGTTGGAATGTGGACCATATGAAGCTAGTTGCGGAGGATAAAATTTTAGTTACGTATATGACCCCCAATGTCATTGTTGAACCTGACACCACCCTGGGTGCCTGCAGCCGTGTTTGTGAATGTATAGTCCACGACTGCTACAGTTACTTGCAGGGTTGTTAGGATTGCAAGGAATGAGAGTATGTAGGAAATATTGTGACCCATTTATGTGGTTTGAATTAAGTAGCATCTGATGCTTACCCCATGATATATAGAAGGTAGCAAGTTGTCACGAGCCAAATTCTGAAGGTCGGGTTCTGCTTGGAAGCGTTGCTTAATGTGTGGGTTCCTGGTTAATCCTGTTGGAGTACCCCAACGTTGTAGGTGTAGTACGTGCCACGAGTAGAGACTCGATATGGCACCACACTGGTCGGGAGTTGGGGTCGCTACCCTGATGTGTCCAATGTAAGACAAAACCAGTGAACCTCTATTATACGCGGGACGGATGCTTGGTCCTTATCGGTCTAAGGGCGCCATGCGGGCTCAAAGGAATGAGTCCGTGACAAGTGGTATCAGAGCCAAGTTGGACCGAGGCGGACCGAAATAAGAATCGCTCAAGTCGATCTCCCAAAAGTTCTTAAAAGTGTTGGCTAAACAAATGTGGCGGGAGTGAGTTCCCGGGATATTGAAGAGTCAATATAATGTTGTGTGGAGTTTACAATGTCGCTTTCGATGGAAGCCAGAAGGGGTAATGGACTAATCCAAATAGGGATGATAGTAGCTGCACGCTGGATCTTAAGGCGCCAGAATGAGTAATGGACTATGGAGTTTAGTCGTTGCACGTTGGGACATAAAAGAGTTCGAAGTCGAATGTCCCTTTAGCCATGAAGCCGGAGTAAATCCAAATCATTCGTGGGAAGTCGTTCGTCGAGACGGATGACCATGTACGAGGACGTGCATGAATTGGTGATAGAAGAATGTCACGAGCCAAATTCTGAAGGTCGGGTTCTGCTTGGAAGCGTTGATTAATGCGTGGGTTCCTGGTTAATCTTGTTGGTCTTGTTGGAGTACCCCAACGTTATGGGTGTAGTACGTGCAATGAGTAGAGACTCGATATGGCACCACATTGGTTGGGAGTTGGGACCGCTCCCCTGATGAGTCCAAAGCAGGACGAAACCAGTGAACCTCTATTATACACGGGACGGATGGCTGGTCCTTATCGGTGTAAGGGCGCCACGCGTGCTCAAAAGAATGAGTCCGTGACAAAGTGGTGCATGACCAAACTCTAGGAGGCTCATAGTGGGGCATGGACCAAGTCCAATACGGCGTCAGTTCCCACTTCCCAGCCAACAATGAAAAAATCATTGTGACCGGCCGGCAAATATGTATCTAGTCAATATCTTCCATTTTCATATTGAATTTAGTTATACTAAAATAAATCTATTCAACGTTTATACGGTGTTAATTGTAGAAAGTTCAGTTGATTGGATCATACATTATATTACATCTATATTTCTCTTATATAGATTAACGTACATATTAATTTTTGTAGTCCATTTAACTATGTATACACGTGTGACTAAAAATGATACATGAATTAATACCACTACTGGATCTGGTTCAATATAAGACTAGGCGTAGTACGGGTTTGGACAACACGTGACACGTCCTTCCCCTCTTTATGCGTGAAGCCTTGAAACATCACCACCACCTTCACGCGTGGTGGTGGTCTTTGAGCATGAATCCGTGTCTCCACGACCAACTTGTTTTTGTTTTTTTTTTAGGCTGTGACTATATTTTGAGGTATATTTGTGTTTAAGTGAAATATTTTTAGGTGATGATTTTGGTAGTCTAGCGTGTTACATTTGTTTAATGTTGATAGTGAGTGAAATGTTGTGACATTGAGTTGATGGTGCCGATATTGGTGGTCACCGTACCCGGTCTAAGTTCATACTTCATACCCTACTATTTCGGTTTGTTTAAAAGAAAATGTTAATTAACTTTCAAATGTAAATCAAGCATTGAATATTTTTAACAGATAAAAACTAAAGTTGTAGATGAAATTAGACGCAACGACATTTGAAATATTCTAAGTCAGACTTTGTCAATGTCACGAATAATATTTTATGTTGGACACACAGTCGCTACTCGTTCGTACTTTCCAAAAGCAAATATAATATCTATGAATTGTTTGGTAAAAGGCATTAATAAAAGTGGATCATGATTAGAAGGAAAAGAACGGTTAATAATATACCGGAACGAGTTTCAATTCATCTACTTGTGCAATACGTCGCCGGGATTAAAAAATACTACCTCTGTCTCAAAATTATTATCCGTGTTTAACTTTTTAAGTATTTCTTTTATAACTTTAATCTTAAATATTTTCGTTTGTGTTGTATAATATTTGATGAAAATTATATCAATGAAAATACATTTAAAACACAATCCATTCATATATTTTATATCAAGTATTATATAACACGAGAAAAAATAATTAAGGTTAAAGTTGTAAAAAGAAGACTTAAAAAGTCAAACATGGATAAAAATTTTGGGACGGATGTAGTACAAAAAATTTGTGCTTGGTTTAAAAATCTAATATAGATAGGATTTGATTCATTATATAAGTAACAGTTTTCCTGATGGCATTGTATAATAGAATGATAAAGATAAAAGAATGATACTGTGACATTGAATTTGTTTCTTCGGACGTATGATTCCTAAACGGAGTAGACGAGTAGTAACTAAAAGTGTATTTTCTGCATGCAATCTCAAAACAGAGTAAAAGGTGTTCCAAAACAAATTTGGTTTTATGATATATAGACTGTAGGTCATCAGTTGTGGCCTATCACCTATGGGGATGTTAATATGTTATACACTTATACTCAATACAAATCGATTTATACGGTGTGCAGTGAATGAAAAATCTTGTATACTGTACATGATAACGTAGGCAAAAGTCATAAAACTTTGGTCAGCTAGCTATCTACACAAGACTTACAAATGTAACAACTAGTGAATTAAACCATCAGATTACATATATTATATTTTGGGTAAAGGGGAGTAATCCTGCACCCTGGTAAATGTATTAAAACCAAAACGTTAAAGTACAAATAGAATGTGGCTGAAGTACCACATTAACCTCAAGCTAAAACAGCTTGATAAACAAACTACCTAGAGCTTATGACATGCCAAAAGCTCTTGACAACTCTAGAATCAAGAAGAACCTAGAACAAGAAACAGAAACTAATCAAAGCTAACCAGTAGCATCCGTGAAAGATGAACTTCCACCTTTTGCAAAGTTAGGGAGTAAATTAGCTGATTCATCATACACGTTATCCACACAATCATTATCACCATCTTCTTCAGTAGCTAGAGCATCATAAGGATTGGATGTAGACACTTCACCTCCCTTAGAGGAGGGACCTTTAGACTTCAACTTAGATGACGAAGTAGGCACATTATAAGTAGCTCCCTTCTTGGGTTCACTAGGAGCCTTCTTAGGCTCATACCTGACAGTCTGCTTAATAGACGTACCAACCTGACTCCCTAAACCAGACTGGCCTTTACCTTTTTTCTTCTTACGACTCACCTTTTGGAAACCATCATTAGCCAGCATAGCAGCAGGAGGAACCACATTAAGAGTAGTAACAACCGGAGGAGTAATTTCTTTTTTAGGACAATTCTCATGGATGTGCCCAAAAATCTTACATGAAATGCACCTAGGAGGCCTCCATTCATATTCAACTCGGATAGATTCATTAGAAAACCCATCCCCTGTAAGAGAGGGGACACCAATAGTGATAACATCCACGAGCTCATCAGCTGAACCCACTTCAATCAAACACCGAGCAAAACTGCTTCTACCCCAAGAATCATTACACATAGAGCTTGTGTACGAATCCATCATAATTGGTTTGCCAATAAATGAAGCAATCAAGTTAATACCCTCATCTTCAAAAACTTGGATAGGCACATCATGCAGTTTAACCCATATCAGAATGCGAGTCAGCTCTTCCTTACATACGCTAATACCAATAGACCATTTCTTAAGGATGATTGGAGAGTTACGAATCATCCAAGGACCATCTTCCAGAACAGATTCTAAACTAGCTTGAGTATCAAATTTAAAAAAGAAAAAACCTTTAGCATTCATTATTATCTTTTTCAAACCATACTTAGCCCAATTGTTTCTAACAAAGTAATCAACCACCGGAAACGCAATTCTCTTCCCAATAAAGTAGCCATATAAAGTGTGCTCAAGGCGTGCACTAACCTTTTCTACTACTCTACGTGGAATAGACACGTTAACTCCTTCACAAACATCCTCATCAACCAAAGGACCAGACGGAGAGGCTTTAAAAGCCTTCCACAAACCATCGACCGCAACCTGAACCCTTTGAACAACATCCTCATCCAAAGTATCCCACACCGTATAGTTACCAGCTTCCACAGCTTTAACAAAAGCATCGATATCCTCTAGAGTTTTAAGAGATACGCCAAACAAAGTTTCAATAAAATCATGCTTACTCTTAGGAGAGGACTCCACATCTGAATCATGTGAACAACCAGAACCATGTGGAATCGGCTCCACAGGTTGCTCATCAATAACATTCCTATTAGATTTCTTATGCTTCCTCATAGTCACATACGACACCGAGTTCGTCGCTTCAACCGATCTTAAAAGTTCAGAAGCACTAAGTTCATCCGCATTACCAACACCCACCTTCTCCATATCAAAGAACAACAACCAAACGAAACCCTAAACAGGAAAAAAGAATCGCAACTAATAAAACAAGAAGCACAACGTCACACTTCTAATCGATTGCCTTAAACGAGTTAAGACATGAATATATACGCACTTGTAACACTCTAACCGACTTCCATCATGAATGACCAGACGAATAGGAAAGTAGTTAGAGATCGGAACCCTAAAATCAAAAACAGCGATTAAAAAACCCTAAGAAAATCGAAACCCTAACCGACTCACGTCTTAACCCCAATAAAAATAGTGTTAGCGATCAATAAAGATTAATCAAGAACACAATCGTTATTAGGGTAATGATCAAGAGCAGGAATTAAGCAACGATTTGGGATAAGTTAGGGTTTTTGGAGATCGCCATTTGTCACCAGATTACATATATTATATTGATCTGTATCAAATGTTATTAAAATTAATCCAGTTCTATATATAGGTAACCTAATCCACATATTTAGTAAATGATATATTCGCATACATGTAACATAATCCAGATAATAAATACATATGAATGTATATATTCTCGATCTACACCAGGACAGTAGATGATCAATGGCTCTGCATTGCTTATTCTCGTATACCCTCTTAACCTTCTCATTATCTATCCACGGAATCACGACTGTGGAGTACCAAGTAGCAAACGACGCCGCTAACACCCCTGGCGGCATCCGTTTCACAAATGAAATCGGAATTCCATACAAACAACAAATAATGGGCGCTATCAATGACTTTATATGGTCCAGAGTTTTGATTGAAAATGATCCCTCCGACCGAAAACCTGTAGAATTGGTGAATGTTTATATTGTAGAGTATGATGGAGCTGAGGCATTCACATCACGAGAGAATATTCATGTTAGCTCTCTTTATCTAAAAGGCTATCAAGGGGACTTGAAATGGGAATTTACATCAGTTTTGTACCATGAAATGACCCATGTCTTTCAATGGTACGGCGAGGGTTAAGCGCCTAGTGGTTTTGTTGAAGGCGTTGTTGATTATACGATTTTCATAGCTAATTATTACCCACGGGGATTTGCAAATCCGGGGGACGGGGATAGATGAGACCAAGGGTATGATATAACACAGCTTGTTTTCTCGAGTATTGTGATGGGATCATCTCACAGTTTGTTGCTAAGCTTAATAAGAAGATGAGATATTAAGCTTAATAAGAAGATGAGATATTCTTTCTGTTAGAGTTTGACAATCAAAGTACACAAATATGCGGAAGCTAGGATCAAGTATAACACGTATAAAGATTAACTAAAACATAAATAGTAACGTACCCGATGCACTTCAATAAATCTTGAATCTTGTGTAAACTAGATCAATGATAAACCCCTTACCGTTTTTATTTATCGATCTCTTGATAATTACTATAGTGAGTAATTACCTCGTTCTTGTACACACAAAAAACTAATACCGAATTAAAGTGATTGCAAGACTAAACACAAGTAATAATTTTGTTATCAAAATTTTCGATCCAAACCCTAAGGGTTTAGGGATTCGGTCGACCAAGGAAGAAACAAGGAGAAGAGAAAACTTTAGGGTATTGTGTGTGCACAAAAGGTGAGAAACAATTGACCCTTGGGTTTATATATATACTAGAAGAATTCTTGGAGAGCAAGCAAGCATGGGTCGACCCCCTTGGCCCTATGATCGACCGGCCATACACCCACAAGGGTGTTCCGGATCCTTCTTGTTTTCCAAATTACATTCTAGTCCCTTTCCTTATTATTTAATGATAATTAGTCCATACGTTTAATCACTAACGATCATTAGTCCTTATACTTGTGTTATTAATAAATATACATAACAATTAATATTTATTAATCTTTAATTCTCGTTTGTAATGTGTGCAATCCTAAGGTCTCGGGTTCGATACTAGTCATTTACTTATTAATATTTATACGTAACTTTTAACAGCTCCCACTCGTATATATATTAATAGTGAAATGACATTGGTTGGCGTCTTGCAACACTCCAATGCCCCCAGTTCGACCCGAGCTAGGTTTCCTGGAAAACCTTTAATGATTCATCATTATAATTATCATTTTGTTTCTAATACTACATTTAATAAAGGTGTGAGATTCTTTATTAATATTCTGTTTCTCATTTCTTTATGATTGAACAAAATTACCAAAACATCTGAACGTATTTCAGATAGACTTTGGGCGTGGCCACGCAAACATTTTGTCAACCCTACAAGGGGCCCAACAGTATTATACTTCTGAACAAATCAGAAGGAACAAATTCTCTCTTGACTACAAGAATAACCCATGAACTTTGAAACACTTCTGAAAACAACCCTTATAACTTCCAATTACGGTAAGCGGTAGATTGTTCCACAAAAATGAACTACATCCATTACACTTATCTGGTATCTCAAGTCTGAGGATAACTTTAAATATGATTCTCGCATTAAATATTAAATCATATTGTTGGGATAAGTTCAATACTCAATTCATTGAATATCATGTAAAATTGGTATGACTACGCATCAATATACTTTCAAGTATATCCTGAACCAATACTCAAAATTGTCTTAGTTTAATGATATTCCCATGCCATTAATCGACAACGGACAATTTAGAATAATAATTTATTCATGGATCTTAAACATGCAAATATAGGATATATTATTAAGACAATGAATAAATAAACATAAACAATACTTTATTTCATTAAAATAATAATTGTACATTACATCCTTTATCCAAATACTAATTACAAATGGGCATGAAACTTTCAGCTAATTTAAGTCCTATTCCTTCAGCATGCTTGTAAAGCTTGGTGCCAGGTAAAGGCTTCGTAAACTGATCAGCTAAGTTTTCATCTGTGTGAACTTTGAGCATTTCGATTTCACCTATTTCGACTTGTTCTCGAACATAGTGATGCTTAATCGGGAAATGTTTAGTGCCTTTCATGATTCCAGGTTCATTGGCAAATGTAATTGCAGCTGAATTGTCGCAATACATTTTTATAGGTCGTTGAATCGAAGGCATAACCCCAAGCCCTGAAACAAACTTCCTAATCCAAACAGCTTCCATTGCAGCTTCTGAAGCAGCTATATACTCACTTTCTATAGCAGACATCGCTAGTACACTCTGCTTTCTGCTCCTCCAATCCACAGCTCCTCCATTAATGACAAAGACATATCCCGTCTAAGACTTTGTATCATCTTTATCACCTTTCCAAGAAGCATCGCATTAACCTGTAACATCAAGTTCTGCAGATGGAGTACCCCCATAAACTAAGAACATCTCTTTAGTAGCCCTAAGGTACTTAAGAATATTCTTAACAGCAGTCTAGTGTTTTTCACCTGGATTCTGCTGATATCGACTGGTTAAGTTCTGAGCAAACGTCATACCAGGCCTTGTGCTTTTCACCGCATACATAATAGATCCCACAGCCGAAGCATAAGGGACTCTTTTCATTCGCTGCACCTCTTCAGGTGTTGAAGCACAAACTTTCTCGCTCAAGCCATGTTGCTCTTGCATCGGCAAATATCCCTTCTTGGAATTTTGCATATTGAATCTCTTCAATATTTTATCAATGTAAGCACTTTGGCTTAATCCAATTAATCGCTGAGATCTATCTCTATATATCTTGATTCCCAGAATAAATGCAGCTTCCCCTAAATCTTTCATAGAAAAGCAACTTCCAAGATATGCCTTAACCTTTTGCAAACTTGGAATATCGTTTCCCATGATTAATATGTCATCAACATATAATATAAGGAAAATTACATTACTCCCACTAGCTTTGTGATATACACATGGCTCATTGAGATTTTGAGTGAATCCATACTTTTTAATCTCACTGTCAAATCTCTTATTCCATTGCCGTGATGCTTGCTTCAATCCATAAATGGATCTTTTAAGCTTGCATACACGATTTGGGAATTCTGGATTCACAAACCCCTCAGGCTGCGCCATATAGATGTCTTCATCTAGGCGACCATTTAAGAAGGCGGTTTTGACATCCATTTGCCAAATCTCATAGTCATAGTAAGCGGCTATGGCTATAAGAATCCTAATAGCCCTTATGTCAGCTACAGGAGAAAAGGTCTCCTCATAGTCAACACCAAAAGTTTGAGTATAGCCTTTAGCTACCAAATGGGCCTTATAGGTGTGTACAATGCCATACATATCAGTCTTTTTCTTGTAGAGCCATTTACTCCCAACTAAATTGGCACCCGGAGGTAGGTCTACTTCTTCCCATACTTCATTGTCTTTCATGGATTGCATTTCCTTATTCATAGCTCCCTGCCATTTTTCCTTTTCAGGACCATTCATGGCAGCTTTATAACTTGTAGGTTCATCAAGATATCCTATCAAGTTATCATCACACTCCATGTTAAGACATAGACGTGTTGGAGCCTTCACAGGTCTAGATGACCTACGAACGGGAACCACTTCAACTTCAGGTGGAGGACCTAAACTTTCAGGTTCCACAGGAAGTTGGCTAGTGTTTTCAGAAGATGCTACATCTTCATGATCGTCTTCCAGATCATATACTCTCCCACTGAATTCTTGAGATATGAGCTCCTTTTCCAAGAAGTCTCCATACCTTGCTACAAAAACTTTGTTTTCAGTTGGGTAATAAAAGCAGTAACCCATAGTTTCCTTAGGGTATCCTACGAAGATGCACTTCACAGATCTTTGTTGGAGTTTGTCTGCTGAGTCACGTTTAACATACGCCTCACAACCCCAGACCTTTAGATAAGACAAGTTAGAAGCTTTTCCAGTCCATAACTCATATGGAGTCTTATCAACCTTCTTTGTTGGAACCATATTAAGAATGCGAACTGCAGATTCTAAGGCATAATCCCAAAACGAGTAAGGAAGAGTTGTTAGATTAAACATAGTTCGTATCATATATTGCAATGTACGATTCCTTCTCTCAGATACACCATTTTGTTGTGGAGTATATGGAGAAGTAAGGTGTTGGACAATTCCCTCCTTTGCTAAGTAATCTATGAACTCTTGACTCAGGTATTCACCACCTCTATCGGATCGAAGAGCTTTAATCTTCTTTCCAAGTTGCAACTCTACTTCTGCTTTAAACACTTTGAATGTTTCAAACACCTCATGTTTATGTTTAAGTAAATAAACATAACCATAACGGCCGTAATCATCCGTAAATGTTAAGAAGTAGCTAGCACCTCTCCTTGACACATGTCTAAGTGGTCCACACACATCTGTGTGAATAAGACCAAGTAGATCATTAGCCCTTTCAATCTTATTTTTAAAGGGTTTCTTTGTCATCTTCCCAGCAATGCAAGATTCGCACTTATCAAATGATTCATCATTGATCTTTTCTAAAAACCAATCATATTGCAGCTTTTTCATGCGATCCTTGCCAATGTGAGCAAGTCGACAATGCCAAAGATAAGACGAATCCAGACCTTTCTTGATTATCTTATTATTGATGCTATACATTGA
Source organism: Artemisia argyi (assembly GCA_030686995.1). NCBI lineage: Eukaryota > Viridiplantae > Streptophyta > Magnoliopsida > Asterales > Asteraceae > Artemisia > Artemisia argyi. The sequence continues at coordinate 141,548,122 of CM060697.1, read as the reverse complement.
ATTATTTTTAACAAAAGCATTATCATTATCATTCATATCAATTTCAAATACACCATTCACAGCAATAGCATTAAAATAAAAAACACCATTTAAAGAAACTGAAATTCCATTGCTAGAAATAGTATGATGAAAACTAAGGTTCAACAAACATGAAAATGAAATTACACCTCTAACAATTGACGGTGCATAATGACAATTATTTAAAGATAGTACTAAGCCCGAAGGCAACACTAAATTAAAAACTCCTATAGCTTCAACTGCTGCATGTGCTCTGTTACTCACGTGCAGGAATTGTTGTCAATAGGCCAGCTTTCTCTCAACTCTAAACCCCTGCAAGGTATTGCAAATATGAATGCCACATCCCGTATCATATACCCATGAATTCAATTTAGGAGTAAGAGTGAATAATTCAATCATAAAGAACGCACCTGATGAACTGGGGTTACCAGTTTCATTCCCCTGCTTCTTGAGTCGCAAGTCATGAATGTAGAGAGGAAAATTGCGCTTCCAATGGCCCTTTTCATGACAATGGTGACAAGCCTGATCCTTCTTGTTTGGCGGATTCACCTTGTTCTGTTTAGGCTGATGTTGCTTCATCTTGGGTTGTGGTTGATAGGCCATGACATACTTGCCTTTATCAACTTTCCCCTTGCCTTTGTTCACATGCGATTTCTTATGGATTCTCCCCCATGAATTGCCAACACTTGCGGGGTAGGAGCCTTGACCTTGGCTGGTAGACTTTTCTCATAATCAACAAGCAATGCGAGTAATTCTGAGACTGTCTTCCCCGAGCAGTGCATGTTGAAATTCTGCACAAAACCAGCAAAGTCCTTGTTAAGGGCCCTGTTGATCAAGTGCACTTGCACATTTTCGGGGTAACCAAATCCAATTCTGTGAAGCTGATCAAAAGATTCCTTCATCTCAGTCACATAATCTTCAACTGGTTTACCATCACCATGCTTGCAGTTGTGTAGCTTTTCAAGTTCATCATACAATTCAACTGTGAGAGGTTTCTCATAAGACTGCTGAAGTACTTCAAGCATATCTTTTGGGAAAAAGTACTCAAACTTCTTTTGTAACTGAGCACTCATGCTAGTGAGCATTAAACAAGCAACCTCATTAAACTTAGCATGTTTCTCCCTCCACTCCGCCTTAACTGCTTCTGTTGCATCAGCAGCAGGCTCAGCTGGACATTCTTCGGTCAAGAAATTGAGCTTACCGGCCGCCCTCAAGACAATTCTGAGCGAACGGTGCCAATCATTGAAATTCTTTCCAGTCAATTTTTCTCTCTCAAGATGACTCTTGAAAGCAGAAATCACAGTTGGGTTATCGGGTTGAGCCATATCTACAGATAAAAGTTCAAACATTAGTATTTTCGATAATAAATATCTTCAAGAAAATAAAATACCCATAGGCTATATTCATATAACCACCAAAATTTTCTTGGAAATCTAGGATCCAACTTTACATAGTTCCACCATATCAGTTGATCTGCTAGTGGTGAAAGTACAAAATATGGTAATCTGTCGAACAATAATTGGCAAACAAGATTTCCAATTCCTAGATCATTATGGGATTTACATCAAATTGATTCATCAATTTGCCTTGTAAGCATGTTTCATCCCATCTCATGTCTTAAGTTCTAGGTCTCACGCACAACTTAATTAAGTCGTCTACCTTAGAAACTGTAAAATTACAATTATGGTCTCACGCGCTAAAAGAATTTTACCTTGTTATAATAATTTAGCCTAGGTCTCACGTTTACTAAATTAAAATTCCAAGTGTTCCTTATAGATAGATGGCATGTAACTTAAATTTTAAGGGTATTCAATTTTGATATGTAAATCAAAATATGTATAAAGATGCATGCACTCATCTTTATAGCATAAATTTTCAAAACCTTTTTATTACCAATTCGTGAAATTAATACACAAAGTTTTACTTGAGGTTTAAAAAAAACCCTAAGATGACTTTCTACAATCATGATTTTAAAAGCAATTCGTTTAAGACATATTCAAGATTGTGATAACCAAGGCAGACTCTAAGGCTCTTTTCTAAGCCTTCATATCACGGTTATGAATCAAGTCTTAAAAGATTTAATTTTAAAAGTATGTTTGTACAAAACATCAATCAAGCAAAAGTTTATGGATTTAATCTCAAAACATGTAATAAAGTATGAATCTTGCTAGTCTCGCCTTGGAGCGAATTACCGTGCGAAGCGAACCGTTGTTGGCATATAAGACTCCGCAAGATTCAATAATTATCACTTAGGGTTTCACCATTATTAGTCTGTATTATTTTCTTTATTAAAAATTACCCTTTTATTGTTTACAACATGTCAAACAATTAACAATAAAACAAGTAATCAAAGAAAAACTAACAACTAATAATAATAAAGTGAAACAATTAGCCACATGCAAACCTTGTGAAAAAAATCCTAATAAAATCAATTCTAGGTATAATTATGCATGTAATTAACTAGGACCTTCTCCTCTTAATGGAAGAGAGTCACATACATTGACGAATCAATTGCGTAGGCCAAAGCTAATATACACATCACATAGCATATAAATTGATTTTAATATATATATATATTGGAGTCTTCCTCAATTTTAGATCTATCTAAAACATGTGACAAAAAAATAAAACAACAAGATCCATGACTAACATGCATTTTTTGTCATGAATTAACCTAACAATTAGCACATAGGTCACAAGTACGTTCACATAACCGGTTAAGGACCTAGGGTTTCTAGTGATTACAAATTAATCAAGTTGAACCACAAACCCTAATTAGGGTTTTATGTGGAAAATCGACCCCCCCCCCCCCCCAAATTAGGGTTAGGGTTTAAATTTTATTAAAAAAATTTAAAGAAAAACCCTAGATCAAAAACATGTATCTAAAACAATTAAAGATCCGATTTTTATTACGTTATACATGGCTCGTGATGCCACTGTTAGAGTTTGACAATCAAAGTACACAAATATGAGGAGGCTAGGATCAAGTATAACACGTATAAAGATTAACTAAAACATAAATAGTAACGTACCCGATGCACTTCAATAAATCTTGAATCTTGTGTAAACTAGATCAATGATAAACCCCTTACCGTTTTTGTTTATCGATCTCTTGATAATTATTATAGTGAGTAATTACCTCGTTCTTGTACACACAAACTAATACCGAATTAAAGTGATTGCAAGATTAAACACAAGTAATAATTTTGTTATCAAAATTTTCGATCCAAACCCTAAGGGTTTAGGGATTCGGTCGACCAAGGAAGAAACAAGGAGAAGAGAAAACTTTAGGGTATTGTGTGTGCACAAAAGGTGAGAAACAATTGACCCTTGGGTTTGTATATATACTAGAAAAATTCTTGGAGAGCAAGCAAGCATGGGTCGACCCCCTTGGCCTAGGATTGACCGGCCATACACCCACAAGGGTGTTCCGGATCCTTCTTGTCTTCCAAATTATATTCTAGTCCCTTTCCTTATTATTTAATGATAATTAGTCCATACGTTTAATCACTAACGATCATTAGTCCTTATACTTGTGTTATTAATAAATATACATAACAATTAATATTTATTAATCTTTAATTCTCGTTTATAATGTGTGCAATCCCGATGTCTCGGGTTCGATACTAGTCATTTACTTATTAATATTTATACGTAACTTTTAACACTTTCGACATCAACTATTGTGAAGATTTCAAGAGAAAATCAGTTGATCAACTGTGGGGGGAATATAAAGCGAGGTATGGACATTGACTCATTAGATTCAACCCAATGTTAAGTTTTAAGATATCAGAACTACCAATTGGAATTCTGATATTATTATAAAAATTTGATGTGCTAAAGTTATGAGTTGATGCCCTTTTTTAGCATATATTGTTAGTATCTATTAGATTCAAAGTCTTTCGTGTTTAAATTAGCATTTTTTTTTTAATTTTGTTTCAAACGGCCAATGACATTTATGGATAATAAGGGGTTCTTAACAAGCGGTTAGCAATCCACCATAAACAAGTACTAGTAGGGTATATGCGCGTATAATTAAACTTTTTGTTAAGCAATGTATTTTTTTTATTATACGTGTTATGTGACCATACCTTAAAGGATGACTATAATTTTAGGTCTAAATTTACAAAATTAGCAAGCTATTCATATGAAAAATAGTATTATACTCACCCTGAGATGTTGTGACAATATGTAAGTGGTAGTCGATTATATTATGAAAGTAGGAGAATAAAGTGATTTAAAATGGCTTGGTATTCATTGTTATTTTTAGCCTTAGACTTATGGTAATAACATAATCGTTAGACATTAATTGTAAAATTAAGCATTCGCAATAACCATAAACTGCTTGTGACATAAAACACACATACTTAAGTGCTATTTTGTTCTTACGAAGTTCAAATTTTATTTCCAAACAGATAAGGGCATAAGGCTACATTTAAAGTGACTATGTTCATTTGATTTAGCTATTGAGTTGGCAAAACGAATGGGTCTGGTGGGCATGGGCACGGGCTTGAATAGGCACGGGCTAAACGAGCATGGGCCAAACGGGTACATGTTATACAAATAGCTTTTGTTAGTGCAAATATTACGATATTTAAACTAAACAGTTTCTTCGATTTTAATAATGACAAACATGTGACTTGTAATGTATAACATAAAATGCGCAAGTTATTTGTAAACACAAATCATCAATGCATACTTATATCAACATCTCTCGACGTCTCAAGTATGTTTCAACAGAGTCGTAGATTTCCATCCCGACGTCAATCACTCAAGGTATAAACAAACAAATTTAAAATTTGACGGATGATCAAAGAAATAATTTTTTTGTTTAAAACTTCACATTTTTATGAATGTGACAAAACATTTTTCAAAAATACATTTTACAAATTATTTTTGAATTAAAAATAAATGTTTCATTTTGAAAAATTAGTTTAAAAATCCCAACAACTATTCCCCCTCCCCCCCCCAAAAAAAACAGCTCTAAACTTCCCCAAATAAACCTTCACCACTGAAAACAAAAAATGGAGTGTTTCTGGCACGGACGATACCACTAAATTTAACGGTAGCGTCTGAATTAGTTGTAGCGTCTGAACTTTAGTGGTACCGTCTGTCTGTAACGGCTAGTTTTTTGTTCCTCTATAAATAGTGCATCATTTTATACATTTTAGCAAGGTTTTCACACAGAACTTTTTGTTGTTTATCTACCCACTCCAATCTACTTTCTTTGATCATGTAGTTAGTTTATTTTTGTTTAAGAGTGATCCAATCATCCATTCAAGTGATCACCTTCTTTCCTTTACTAGTGCAAGAGAAGAACACACCGCATCATGAAGATGCAAAGTCTTGTAAGGTTAGTCTAGTGCACTCATAACATTTCTTATGCACTTGTTGTATCTTGATATACATCAAGTTGTCCATCATCTTGTTTAGTTAGTTTGTGTGGATCATTGTGATCTTGTAGAGATCGGGGAGATCTTGTGTCTCTTGTGTTGCTAGTGTGTAGTTCGGATAGATGTGAAGATCGGGTAGATCGTGTAGATTGTATTGATCGGGTAGATCGTGAGTACATCGGGTAGATTGAGTGTAGATCATGTGGATCTTGTAGCTTGTGTGATTTGTGAGGAAAGGGTAGATCGTGAGTGAGATTGGTACTAGCTAGATTAGTACTCGATATCTAGCTTAATGTCAGAAAATAAAGTAAGCGACGCGGTTTATGTGTTTAGGCCTCAAAACACAAGGTTTGTTATGTTAGGCCATAAAACATAACGGATTTGTTTGTACCCGAAGAAGAACTTGACATCTAGCTTAGTGTCGAAAAATAATGTAAGCGACATTGTATGGTTTTCTCCGCCAAGAAGGAGCTTGTTGATTAGTGAAGTAACTCTCGAGTTGGGTACTCGGGGGGTGGAGTAGGCTGAAGAGGAGCTTCGTGACCGAACCACTATAAATTACCGTTTTTGGTTTGCGCTTTCTACTCATCTTTTTATATTTATTTTTGCATTTACCGCTTTATATTTATATTTTGCATTGCACTAATATTTGTGTAGTTTGTTGCTTATATTGTGTTAGTTGTGTTTATGTCATGGCATATTATTTATAATATGTCTAGGCTTGTGTTATTGAGACATGCCTTATTTGTTGCTCTATAATATCTCTAGTCCTTGTAATAGTAGAGTTGACACTTTCATATTAAGTCACACTTGATCGCTTGTTTTGATACTAAAAGATTTAAGTTTTTAAATGGGAACGTAATCAAAAGAAATTCAATTACATTCAATTAAATTCTATTTATGTCATTGTGTTTAATGTGAACGTATATCATACCCTTATTAGATGTACACAATTAGAATTAGATTAAATACTATGTAATATTGTTGATATATTTAAATTTATTTATTTATATAAATTTTGTGTATATAAGGGCATATATGATGCTTCTTTTAAATGCACCTTTGAGTACCATGACTTACAAATACTTTATTCTATGTACCCATCTAGCCTTCTCAATATCCTTTCACGGAATCTTCGCCGTGGATTATTTTATGACGAATGAGGCCACAAACACCCTTGGCGGAATCCATTTTAATAAGGAAATTGGTATTCCATACGCAAAACAAATAATGGGTACGATTAACGACTTCATTTGGTACAATGTCTTCCAACAAAACAACCCTTCCGATAAAAAACCCTTAGATTGTGTAGATGTTTACATCGTAGAGTTATTACCTGGGTACGAAGGAATGAGTTGGGGAAATAACAAAATTAACATTAGTTCGATTTGTTTACAAGGGTACGAAGGAGACCTTAAATGGAAATTCACATCGCTAATGTACCATGAAATGACACATGTGTTTCAATGGGATGGTGAAGGTAGTACACCATATATGTTGGTTGAAGGAATCGCGGATTTTACAATGTTAAAAGCAGGTTATGCGCCTCAAGAGGGGTTTGCAAAACCGGGACAAGGGGATTCGTGGGATCAAGGGTATGCTGTTACAGCCCGTTTTCTTGAGTATTGTGATGAGCTTGTCCCTGGATTTGTCGCAAACCTTAATAAGATGATGAGGTTTGATTTTGATGTCAAGTATTTTGAGGACTTAACCGGGAAGCCTGTGGATCAACTGTGGATGGAGTATAAGTCTAAGTATGGGCAATGATAATTTGATATTAGTTGCTTTAGCTATATTTCTGTTATTTGCATTGCAATATGCTTTAAATTAATAACGGTCAAACAAAGTTATTATTTTTCAGCATATTAGCATATTATTGAAAGATAAAATTAGTTATTGCACATAAAACTTTTTTTTAATTAAAGTTCCATCGATTAAAACCTCAAACAAAATAAGTACGAAATTGAGATGATAGAGTTGATATTGTTTTTAGATTTATTACAAGGGCGAAAGATGGATATTAAAATAAATATTAAACACTATTCTGAAGGTAGTAATGAAGTATTGTTTATATAATAAGAGAAAAAGGTTTTATGTAAATCAATTTTTAATTTACCAGTAAGAGAACTCAATTGAAAAATTAAGTTATCTGACATCTAATAAAAGTAAAAATTGAGAAACAATTTGGTCAAAACTTTATAATTTCATTCGTTAAAGAAAAACCTACAAAAGTATGTTTGTCAAAAATATAAAAAATAAAACCATATACATGAGGGCATGTTCTCATAAACTTTTGGGATTCATTATAAAATTATCAAAAAAATACTACTATATGTCATTATTTGTTTTCACTCCACATAGTTACTAACGCATGCCAAAAAACAAATGGCATCTAAAATAACAGAATGCCTAACAAGAAACACTAAATCAACATCTCTCGGTTTGTTTAATCAAATATATGTTTTTCAATTAATCAAAGTTGAAGTATTATCAATAGTTGTAGTCAAACGTAATTTGCGTTTTTGTAACCCGTGTGTATACGGGCTAAAAAGTTAAAATGCGGCTAAACTTAAATTATATTAATTATGATAGAAAAATTACCGATGCATGAGATTGTAAATATTAAAATGAAAACACAACTTATAAGTATCGAACAAATATAGCTTAAATATAATTATTAAATTTACTTATTGTCTGAACTCTGTGCGTGAAACCTCGCAATTACAAGACATTATACACGGCCAAATTTTTATATGTGTGTAAATTAAACTACCACTTTAAAATAAAGTTGATTCATGTATGAATTTCATACATGCACAGGACTTGTAGATATAAAAACATAAAACATGAATCCACTTTTATGGTTATGTTAGAGGGCACGGCATGGTGCCAAATAACACGCCATCCGTCCATTTTGCATCGTGCCAAATGAATTGAGCCAATGCAATAGCTCACGCCATTTGCATTCTTGTAGGGGTCTCATTTTTTATTTTATTTTTTTAGTGAGTTGGTATATTTAATGGGGTATTTTGTGAGACCTACATGTGATGTTATTAGTGTTTTATGAAGGAGTGTTGTTTTAATTATTGATGTGTTATTGGAAGGGGATGAGGTGACGCTGATGCAGCACACCAATAACGTGTTATGATACCTTCTAATCTTATGAACAAAACAACAATCATTGCCCACTCACAGGGTGAACGAGAAATTGTATGATCGTAAGAAATTAGTAAATAAAGAATAAGAACAGAAAACACGGATCTACTTTTCATCTATTACTAAGAGGGAAAGGTGTCGTGACAAGCAAAAATTACTCATTTTGGGCCTATGATGAGGCGAAAAATGACCCGTTTTTAGGGGGTCATTTAAGCCGGAATTGGAATTTAATTGATCAAATATTGCCCTAAATTGTTCCTTTTGTGATTTTAGGTACTTTGGGAGTGAATTCTGGAAAAGGAAGCATTTTTTGACGTTTTTAGAGCATAAAAGTGAAGAAAACGGCAAAGTCTTAATTTTCCTTGCTGGGAACAGTACCTGACGGCGTAAAGAAGGATTTTATGACGGCGTCAGGAGCAAAATGGATCACGGCCCAGAGAAAACGTGACGGCGTCAGAACAAGGGCGTCAAGAGTAAATGTGGTGACTGCCTAGAACAAGATTACACATGATGGCGTCAGATATGGATCTAGGCAATCCGAGAAGATTTTTGGCGGCGAGATGACGGCGTCAGAATTTTACTCTTGACGCCGTCACCTCATGAAATCTATAAATACTTTTCTAATTTTCATTCATTAAGAGAGGAACTTGTGTGGAGAATTTTAGGGCCGAACTTTATAAACCCTAGCTCGTTTCTAACAATATTTTCAAGGGTTTTCACCCCTTGAAACCCTTCATGTTCAATTGAGATAAGTTTTCTTTCAATTCATTCAATATGTCTATGTGTTGTTTGAATATATCTTACGCTTGTCTTGATTTTAACATGCTAGGCTAGATCTTTTGTGTGTTTGCTTAGATGTAATAAAATCTAGATGTTGATTATAGGTTGATTGCTTGTTTATAGTTGTAATGGATGAATGATTTCAATGTTAGGCTTAAGAAAACTGGCAGATCTCCATTGTGTAACTTTCTTGAACGTCTTAAGAAACATGAACCGATGTGTACTAGGTTTTTATGGTTGTATTTAATGCATGAGCGAATTCTAGTGATCCCATGTTAGGAGCTTCTTGCAGGCTCGACATAGGAGTGAAGTAGGAGCTTATAGAATTGGGGAAGTAAGTACGCCACCCCATGATTGGTATTAAGGAATATAACCCGTCATCCACGCAACTGTAACAAGTAATTAACCTGTAAAAGATATCTAGGGAGTAGTGAAATCTAAGTAAACACAATTCTCCCATATATTGCTCACACTACTAGTTTAATTTAGTTTATTTACATTTTTGTCATTTTACTTTGATTGCATCTTTAGTTATTGGGTTAGTTGACTAGCCACTAATTCCGCCCATTCTTCTAAAACCCGAGATTTTTAGTTGCTATTCATAAAATATAAAAATACATAAAGAATCATCCCTCACCTCTAGACTTAGTTTTTAGGCTTTCTAATCCTAGCCACACTATTCCTGAGTTGAACGATTAATCCCCCGGTACTTGTCACTATACTATACTACAACGATCAGGTACACTGCCTGGTGGGGGTTGTAAGCTTCTCGAGATCCCTCGAGAGGTAAAGCCTGGTGCAATTCCCACGCATCAACCTACAAGTGTCACATCACCTTAATACCTCTTCACAACTAACCTCTTCCTCACTCATAACTAACCTCAACTTACTCATTTGAGGCCCACCTCTTACAACTTTATTTTTTTATTCATTTCATTAAATAAACTAAATTCATTTCATTAATAATAATAATAACAACAACAACAACAACAACAACAACAACAACAACAACAACAACAACAACAACAACAATAATAATAATAATAATAATAATAATAATAATAAAGCACAAACTCATTATTACAAAGTGGCACTTTCCCAGTCAAATTATTACCTCAAGTCCAAACTAACCATCACCGGAAATGATGAGACGAAAAATGTACCACTTTAGGGGGGTCATTTAGGCCAAAGTCGAGATTATTTGATCAAATATTGCCCTAAATAGTTCTGTTAATACAAATATCGCCTAAAAACGTTATTTATATTTTACGATCTTCGCTAAGTTTTGTTAATGACAAAGTATGAACTTTAGCTAATAGTAAATCATCACTTTAGTGTTTAAGTCTTGTTTAACTAAGGTTTACATTTCCTTTTAAACAAAACATTGTTTTTATTTCTTTAATTAGAAAGTGTCTTGTCACATCATACATTTATGGCAAGCTTGTGTATTTGACTTGCCATAACATCTTACACATTTTTGGAAGCTTTCCAAATTGGATTCAATGTGTTTGACTAGTTGTTGTTGATGTGACTTTGGTTGATTTGAATGATTTATTGCAAAACCTACTGCAAGCCTGGCGGAACCCATCTGAGGGTTCCGCCGTATCCGCCAGACCTGTTGTTTGTTTTGCTATAAATACCAAGCCACTTGTTTGTTTTGAGTCATCACTTTAGGACATATATTTTCATATACTCTCTCAACTAACTCAGTAACATTTGACTTGTGTGATCCTCTTATGTAGCAAGGGACTTCACAAGCTCATCCAAGAAGTTACAAGTTTCAACTCTAAAGTTGCAAGACTTGTTAGCTTTGTTATGTATAAGCTTTGGTAGTTTATACTTCATTTGTATCATGAGTATAGAAGTGATCGGTTAGTATTTTAGGCCTCAAAATACATAGTGTGTCGGGAGTTGTTGTACCCTTGTAAAAGAACTAACGGGAGTGGTTGTACCCTTGGTAAAGAACGCGACATCTAGCTTAGTGTCGGTAAAAGTGTAAGCGACGATGGGAGTGGTTGTACCCTTGTAAAAGAACTCGACATCTAGCTTAGTGTCGGTAAAAGTGTAAGCGACGTTGTAAAGGTTTCTCCACCGGGAAAGGAGCTTGTTGATTAGTGCTTATAACTATCGAGTTGGAAACTCGGGGCGTGGATGTAGGGCAAGGAAAAAGAGTCCTTGTAGCCGAACCATGATAAACAATCGTGTTGTGGTTTGATCGTTTCTTTCTTTGTCTTTGCTTATTACATATTGTCTTTAGTTAGAATTGTTAATCACACGTAAAGCTTTTCAAAGAATTAAACAAGTAAAGTTGTGCTTATATCTTTAAACAAACGTAAAGTTTTAAAAGATAATCAAGTTAAAAAGCGGTAAACTATTCAACCGCCCTTCTAGTTTTCCACAATTGGCATCAGGAGCTGCGTTACTCAAGATCTTTAAAATATAGTGTATTTTAAAACTTGGATCGATCCATGGATTTTGAAAATCACAAAGAAGGGCAACCTATTCAAAACCCACCGCTATTTGAATAAGAAAACTTCCTTGAATGGAAAAGTAAATTTGAAAACTATGTGAAATCAATTGATCAAGATCTTTGGCATATTATTTCTATTGGTGATTTCAAACTAATGAAAACAAGTTTTGAAAACCAATATGACTATCCTAAACTTGATAAAAATACTAAAGCTAAGATAATGATTTATAAAGCTTTATCAAGTACCGAAAAGAGTGTATTTTTGTCAAACGGCTAACGATATTTGGAAAAATATGTTAAACTTTCATCAAGAAATATGTCAAGTCAAAGATGATCAACTTGATCTCACATATGAATTAGAAGTCTTTGAAAAATTAATAGATAGACATTTAGTTGAGATAAATACATGTGCTACTAGTTTAAATGTTTTAAATGAAGGTGTAAGTGAAGATGATTACTCATGTCGTGCTCTTAGTGGACTTGCTTACGATTCATGGAATAACACGGATGAAGATGAAGTCAACCATCCGGCTTGTGATTCTCAACTAGATAAAATATCAAGCAAGGTACATTTTGAAACCAAACACTTTTGCTTTGACACATTTATCCTAGAGTTTTCTAAACTAGAAAATAAGTCTAAACTTTTATGCAACATGGACCTAAAAACTATCTTTAACAATGAACCTTCAAAATCTTGTGTGAATAATTTTGAAAATGAAATAATGTTAGAAGATAAGATGTCTAGACTTGAGAGTCATGTTGAAATTAATTTAGAATGCAAATTATGTCTAGATTACAAACATGAAATTCAAAGACAAAATGAAAAAGGAAAAATGCTTGCTAAATTTAAAGAAAGTTCAAAAGCTCTTGAATGTTGTTTGAAGAGTCAAAAGTCATTTAGAGATAGAACTGATGAGGTGAAAAATGAACCATTTTTAGGGGGTCATTTAAGCCGGAATTGGAATTTATTTGATCAAATATTGCCCTAAATCGTTCCTTTTGTGATTTTAGGTACTTTGGGAGTGAATTCTGGAAAAGGAAGCATTTTGGACGTTTTTGGAGCATAAAAGTGAAGAAAACGGCAAAGACTTAATTTTTCATGCTGGGAACAGTACTTGACGGCGTCAAGAAGGAAAATATGACGGCGTCAAGAGCGAAATCCATGACGACCCAGAGAAAACCTGAAGGCGTCAGAAGAAGGGCGTCAAGAGTTATTTTGGTGACGGCCTGAAGAAGGATTACACGTGACGGCGTCAAACCCAGATCTAGGCAGTCCGAGAACTTTATTGGCGGCGAGATGACGGCGTCAGAAATTTACTCTTGACGCCGTCACCTCACAAAACCTATATATACTTTTCTATTTTTCATTAATTAAGGGAGGAACTTGTGTGGAGAATACTAGGGTCGAACCTAATAAACCCTAGGTCGTTTGTAACAGTATTTTCAAGGGTTTTCACCCCTTGAAACCTTTCATGTTCAATTAAGATAAGTCCTCTTTCAATTCATTCAATATGTCTATGTGTTGTTTGAATATATCTTATGCTTGTCTTGATTATAACATGCTATGCTAGATCTTTTGTGTGTTTGCTTGGATGTAATGAAACCTAGATGTTGATTATAGGTTGATTTCTTGTTTATAGTTGTAATGGATGAATGATTTCAATGTTAGGCTTAAGAAAACTGGCAGATCTCCATTGTGTAACTTTCTTGAACGTCTTAAGAAACATGAACCGATGTGTACTAGGTTTTTATGATTGTATTTAATGCATGAGCGAATTCTAGTGATCCCATGTTAGGAGCTTCTTAGCCGGCTCGACATAGGAGTGAAGTATGAGCTTATAGGATTGGGGAAGTAAGTACGCCACCCCATGAATGGTATTAAGGAATACAATCCGTCATCCACGCAACTGAACAAGTAATTAACCTGTAAAAGATATCGAGGGAGTAGTGAAATCTAAGTAAACACAATTCTCCCATATATTCACACCACTATCTTAATTTAGTTTATTTTCATTTTTATTATTTTATTTTCATTGCATCTTAGTTATTGGGTTAGTTGACTAGCAACTAATTTGTAATACCTCGTAATTTACGCATTTATTAAATAATGTTGAACTCGAAATAAATTTAATTTCAAGTTTAAATGACCATTTCCATGAGTATATATATTTTTTTTTCGTACAAACAATATCTATGTGACGCGATTCACATTTCTCTTGGAACGGGCTCATACGCATGCCACAATAACTCATCAACTCAAATAATTAAATTGTGAATATATTGAGTCTCGTTACTTAACCCAACACACTCCTAATTAATTTAGCCCTTGGCCGCTCACTAACAACCCAAACGGACACTTTATTAATTTAAGCTTGACCACCTAATAGAACCGTAAAAACAAGACTATTATATTTATTTTGAAGTATTACCAACATACAAATATTATTAAGTCACAAGCTATACAAAATGAAAAATACCAAATGTTTCTATTACATTCTTGAGCCAATAATAGATAGTGCTTGAATAGTATGGTAACATAATTGAAGATATCCGTCACCTTGCTAATTCACCTATCACCTTTTCAAATTCCCCCAAAAAATTTGCTGAGCTTTGCTACACCCTTGACCAAAACAGGCGGTAACCTTTAATGCTACTATTGTACAAACTTTGGCAATATTCAACTTCTTTTAACTATAAATACCATGCAAGGCCATCACTTTGTCATGAACTAAAAACAACATCAAGTAAACATATTTTTAAGAACTGATACAAAGAGAGCATCAAGGGACCAGATTTCAGTTGAGTCCTTGAGTCCTAAAGCCTCCCTAGTTCCAGTACGGGACGAGTTCGAAACTTTGAAAGCGTTGGAGCTGTTTTGGCCTTGTTTCTTGTTCACTCACTTCCGATTGTCCCTCACCACCAAGTTTTGGTGTGGTAAGTCTCCTTCCTCAAGTTTCATAATACGATGACCGCCATGACCATTTCATTTACCTTCATTACAACGATATAACTAAGTAATATGTATCACTATTATTATACGTATCATTGAGGTCACTTGAAACCACCTTAACGTATCGCGATCTTGTGTGGCAAATTTAAAGAACGAACAAATGACCAAGTATAAACCATTCGACAAACTCTTGAAGCTTGGCAAAATGTAAACATGCATACAATTAAAATCCTTTCGTGCCACTTTTCCTGTTATATATACATATATATTGCATGAGAAAATGAAAAGACCAAATGCTATATACATACCCACGTACAGGTGATAAAACACTATTAAAAACATGAGATTAGAACTCAAAACGTAAACGGTGAACATGCATACATCTCGAAACCCATTTCATCTTGCTTCTGTTGCTGTGGTATCATGCACACGAGAAGACAACAAGTTTCAGATACATGCACACGTACAAGCATGCAAGGAGGGTATTTCTTTTGGGAGGGGTAAACTTTTGTGTTGTAAATGTTGTTTAAAAACCTCACGATACTAATGACTTTTCCTACTACACTACCATGCCCAACTGTTACAATACAACGACACTTACTAACAGGTTAATGTTACTAATGAAATAAGTTTAGTTACTAAAACATGCTCACACCTAGGTCACTCCAATAATAGTCTTGTTGGTAAGAGTCTTGTTACCAGTAAGTGACCATGCTGGGTACTCAAACTCGAGCCACGTATGACCTGCCTGCAAACAGGAAATAGATAGTTCTGTATATCATAGGAGCTTGAGTGGCCCTTTGCCACGATAACAAGCTCAACAGAAAAGAACAAATACTATGATTCATAAGCCAACCCACTTACCACGCATGTCACACTTTCAAGTCTTAAGCAATGTATAGAAACAAAAACGAGGGAGGGACTGAGTTTTGAGCCTCGAATGAGAACCTGATTCGTGAGACCAACCAAGTCGTGAGTAACCGTGGGTCTCCTTCAACACCCTCCCGATAACTAAGAACACGTTATAGGACGTACATGAAAAATTGACAAAACTTGGTTGAAGAAGAAAGTCACTCACCATTTCATACAAGTTTAATAACTGAATAGCAAACCTATATATATAATACTACAACTTGATTCCCATGTGTACAGAGATATACGAGTACTATAGTCAGGTTGTCAACGCACATGCCCTACATGTCACCCCTCATAAATTAAGTAGCTGTTTCTGGTCTCACGAATGGCTGTGAAGAATAAATGAACCAAGTTGAGGGCCACCTTATGTCCCCTCGACTCCTTCCTGACAGCCACAGTAGTTGCGTTGGAGTATTTGAAGTAATAAATGGTGTAGGTAGGAGTAGCAATACATATATATACATGCAAGAACAGTTGGGAGTGGGGGAAAGTAATATATGTATATGGACTTGCATGCATGACGAATCGGTTTGTAGAAAGGCACCACAAGTTGGTTCGTTATATAAGTAGATTGATGCATGATATGAAACAACAAATGGCTAGCGCGGATGGTTGGGACGTCTGCCATTAAGACTGAGGTCGGGGGTTCGAGCCCTGTCTTAGTCTTGGCCATTTTCCCTTTTTATTTATTTCTTTCTTTCTTTTCTTTTCGGTTTGTCATTTTTAAATTAAGTTGTTAAACAAATTATTATTATTTTTAGTAAATATTAATAAAACGTAAGTATTTCCTTAGATAACTTTATAAAAATCTCGATATTTTCATTTCAAACTCCTTTCATAAATGTTTATAAAAACTTAGATACGATATATAAGTCCCACATTTTCGTAATATAAATAACGACATAACTGGAAATATTTTAATATCCTATCTAAATTAAACGGTTAGTAATTGTCATTAATTTTGGAAATTTATAATTAGCGACTCTAGTATAAACTACGTAATATTAAGAAACTATTACACACATATGAGTTAAATAAATATATAACTATTTACCTTGATTAATTGCCACACAAGTTACGTCGATACGAATATTTTAAAACATCGTCCTTTGGAACATAAAAGTCTTAATTCATGAACCATCTAAATTAAAGGTTGTCATATTAATTCAGGTCGCGTATCCTGAGCCGTTCCTTTTTCCACACTTGCTATTTCTATATCTAAATCACTGTACTACCAAGGTGAGTTCATAGTCCCACTTTTTAAACGCTTTGCAAACCCCGTGGGGAGATACATGCTCTAAACATGAACACAAGTATTTTCTGTATGCTATCCTGATTGTTATTGCTTAAGTTACCTACTATTGCCATCAAAAGTCCCTTACATCATGAACCATTAATCACTTGCGAGTGAACGCGAATTTAGTGAATAGATCTATTGGCAGTTGACGCCCCATTTGAGTTGTTGGATAAGTAGCCAAATGCACTATATTTGAATTAAACAGGAGGACAGAAACCTCCTGGACAAGGGCATTCGTACTAACGTTATCCTTATAATGTAGTACTTAACGTCATTATTAAATGATGTCACCAGTTAAGGTTTGCGTATCATGAGGCTTAAGGCAATATACATTTACAATACTGCGGTATTGATGTTTTTACTTTAATTGTACCTCTATACAGTTAATTACTTGAAACTTGTGTTCAACTCTTATAACTTAAACACTGTGGATTCACTCAACCTTTGAGTTGACTTTTAGCATGTTTATCTCAGGTAATTAATGGAGGCATATCGGGCACGGAGTTGGCAAGGGACCCCTCTTTATGAACCATGTTTAATAAGATTATCATTCACGTTTAATCGTAAACTGTTTTATGTGGGTAACTTTAAATTTGTCGTGGAACTTCTTTTGGAACTTATTATGTTGAGTATTGAATGATAATCAAACTGTTTTAAAAACGTCTCTTTTGGGTCGTTTTCTATCTTTACGTCTGTGATCCGAGAAATAATACCCCAATTAAGTCTTCCGCTGCTTGTTGAATTTTTGGGGGTGTTACAGATTGGTATCAGAGCTGTAATTATAGAGAACCAAGTGTATTTTCAAAACATTGGACTATAATTCTGCTCTAAAAACGGACCATTTTAAACCTTGATACCTAGTGCCCTTCGTGCCCACTTTTCACTAACATTTTGCGTGCAAATTGTTAGCAGTTTATGAACCATTATATGATATTGTGGTTTATTGAATAGTATAATACTAATAATTTATACTTATGGTAATAATTCCTGGGTTATTACAGTACCATGTCTTCAGATTCCTACCCTATTGTTCCACTATTTGACTCACAAATCGAGGAGGCCACATCCCTCACTACTGTACCAGCATCACCGGTGGACCCGAACCCCGCATCACCAATGGCTACATCTGGAGAAACTGAACCCTTCGAGGAGGGTGAAGTCGTTTTCACTCCAGTGGTTGCACCAGGCACTCTGACTCCTCATCATTTTCCCGATTCAGACTCGGAATCTGTTAACCTAACCTTGTCATTGCAACCACCTCCCCAACCTACATCAATTCGCCAACGTAGAGAAGTTCGACCCCTTCAACTCTATGAACCAGAATCAAATGAATCACCCAACCAAGGGGGCTCTACTTTGATCCACTATGTCCGAAGGCGGGTACGAGCACCAACAGCTCCCATACACCCACCACCAACGTCACTGGTATCTCCTGTATCACCCTTGCTAACGATGATGCCATCACCACCTTTATCTCCTGTACGTCCCGTACTACCAACTTTCCTACCACCACCTACTATCTTTTACCATCAAACTACTACGGTTCTGTTATCACCCCCCACCCGACCACAACGTGCCCACAGTGCCCCGTTACCACCCCGCGATGGAGCACATTCCTCAATCCCCTCAGACTCTCATGTTGAGAATGCGGCCGAGGTTGCTCGGGCCAGACCCCGTAGAAGGTTCCATGATCGACTGTGGTCATTCCTTCCATCATACGTCAGTCACCGGAGAACAGAAGAAGGCACTCCGAGTACCAGCGAACTGGGAGAAAGCTCTTCCACTACCGCTCCAAGGGTCCTTCCTGTCACTGGAGAACCTATCCACCACACTGTTCCGTTGTTAGCAGCTAGACTTGTTCGACATGAAAATCGTATCGACGCGGTCCAGAACTTCGTTGATGATGTCCTTCTAGGACGTTTCGAGAGCATTGAAGAGGCGGTGGAAAAACTTATGATTGGTCGAGTAACTATGGAAGAGGTTCTTAATTTGATGAGTGCTCAGCTACAGGAAACTTTAGAGTTTATTACTGGGTTAGAAGTAAGAATCGAGGACAGGAGTCAGGAGACACGGGAACTGAGGGATATTGCTTCGATAATGCAAGACGTGAACGAGCGACAGGCTGATGAGCTCGTTACGGCCAACACCCGTATTCTGACACTTGAGCGTATGGTAGAAGAATCCCAAGCCAGAGAGAGAGGCAGAGACCAGAGGATGGAGGAGTTGACCGAGATAGTCCAAAACCTTCAGCACAAGTTGGAAGACGCACCAGGCAAATCATAGATTATTTATGTACCATTTATAGCTTGGACATTTTAACTTGCCGCCTGTGGCAATAATAAAAGACCTTGTATTAAGTTGTTTTGTAAACAATGGAACAAGTTATTAAGACACTGTCGTTGGTTATGATTGCTATAAATTGATGTAACTTATGATGCTTTGGTTCATTTTTCATATACTCATATGTGTTGTGACACCCCTATACATCACTATATTATGATGTCGAGTTGGTCATTATTAACTTCATGTGTATTAGGATGGTTTTCGGACACATCAAGATTTATAAATCCAGTTGTTGTGATTCCATATAGTGGCAGCATCATTACGATTTTTACAAATTTACCTTGTTATTGAATTATTCTAACATGACTTGGTCATTATGTAAATTCTAAACATGTGCTTCTCTTGTGGTATAAATAGAAATATGCCTCGTAGAAGAGCAACAACTGCAACACCAACACCAACAGCAGCCATGACCCCAGCCGAAATCCAGAAATTGGTTGCTGACAGTGTTGCTGCAGCGCTGGAAACTCAAGCAGCTGCCATGGCTCGTGTAAGCAGCACCAATAGGCCGAATGGAGAAAGCGAGGTGGCTGTAACTCGCAAATGCACTTATAAAGACTTCAAGGGTTGCAAACCCACTTACTTTAAAGGAACGGAAGGGGTAACTGAGCTCGCTCGCTGGTTTGAGCGTTCTGAGACAGTCTTCATGAGGAGCGGTTGTACTGATGACTGCAAAGTCTCGTTTGCCACGGGAACTCTTTTAGAAGATGCTTTGTCCTAGTGGAACTCTACTGCTCAGAATATGGGTATAGAAGAAGCTTATCAAATCTCATGGACTGACTTCAAACAGAAGATGTTGAAAAAGTATTGTCCTCGCACCGAGATAAGGAAGCTGGAGGATGAATTCGATCGTCTTGTGGTGAAAGGAAATGACCTTAAGACTTATGATCGAAGGTTCCAAGAACTTGCTTTACTATGTCCAACCAAGGTACCAGACCTTGAGAAGCTGCTGGAAAGGTATGTGGAAGGGTTGCCTAGAAGCATTGAGGGCAATGTCACTGCATCCAAGCCTCAGACGTTAGAAGAGGCCATATCAATTGCCCAGAAGTTATTGGAACGAGAGATAAAACGTGGTCAGGCCCAAGGAAACAATGATCATAAACGGAAGTTCGATGACAAAAGGACCACTCTCAACAACAACCACCACTCCAACAACAATAGACACAACAACAATTTCAACAACAACCACAACAACAACCAAAACTATCAGCAAAACCGAAACAATCACCACCACCAACAAAACCGCAGGCAGGAAGCTGCCAGAGCCTATGTTGCCACCCCCACTGGAGGAGGTGGGTATGCGGGAAGACAACCTCTGTGCAACCGATGCAAGATGCACCATACCGGGCCATGCACCGTTAGGTGCATGAAGTGTCAAAGGATAGGCCATATGACCAAAGACTGCAAGGCTTCTGGAGCCAATCTACAGCCAGTGGCCGTGGTGTGCCACGGATGTGGTGAAAAAGGGCACTACAAGAATCGGTGCCCAGAACAGGAAGCAAACCAGAACAACAATGCTCATGGGAGAGCTTATGTGCTAGGAGAAAGAAACGCTCAGCAAGACCCTGATGTAGTCACGGGTACGTTCTCACTTAACAATCATCTTGCTAAGGTTTTATTTGATTCCGGAGCCGACAAAAGCTTTATATCTACTTCCTTTGCTTCCCTACTAAACATTACCCCAACCAAACTAAACACCACTTATGAAATTGAACTAGCTGATGGTAAACTAGTTAGCACTAACACCGTCATCCGAGGTTGCACCTTACTCTTACTTGACCAACCTTTTAACATAGACCTCATGCCTATTAAGCTGGGTAGTTTTGACGTTGTCATCGGTATGGATTGGCTCTCTAGGAACCATGCTAGAATCATCTGTGATGAGAAGGTCATTCACATCCCTTTTCAAGGTGAAACCCTAATCGTTCGTGGTGAACAAAGTAAAACACGCCTAAGTATCATATCCCATATGAAAACCATGAAGTATATAGTTAAGGGATGTCACGCCTTCTTAGCTCAAGTGACAGAAAAGAAGTTAGAGGAAAGGCGACTGGAAGATGTACCGATAGTTAAAGATTTTCCTGAAGTATTTCCGGAGGATCTGCCTGGTCTCCCACCCGTTTGCCAAGTGGAATTCCAGATTGAATTGGTGCCAGGAGCGGCACCAGTGGCGCGAGCACCTTATAGGTTGGCGCCATCCGAGATGAAAGAATTAGCTGATCAATTGCAAGAATTATTAGATAAAGGATTCATTCGGCCTAGTTCTTCGCCTTGGGGAGCACCGGTGTTATTTGTCAAGAAAAAGGACGGATCTCTTAGAATGTGTATTGATTATCGTGAGTTGAACAAACTTACGATAAAGAATCGATACCCATTACCCAGAATCGATGATCTCTTCGATCAACTTCAAGGATCGAGTGTTTACTCGAAGATTGATCTGAGGTCAGGCTATCACCAACTAAGAGTCAGGGAAGAAGATATCCCTAAGACGGCCTTCAGGACACGATACGGCCACTACGAATTTCAAGTAATGCCATTTGGTTTGACCAACGCACCAGCAGTATTCATGGACTTGATGAATCGAGTGTGCAAGCCTTATTTGGACAAATTCGTAATCGTATTCATCGATGATATTCTCATTTATTCCAGCAACGAAGAGGAGCACTCAGAGCACTTGAAGACCATCTTGGAGTTGCTCAAGAAAGAGGAATTGTATGCCAAATTCTCCAAGTGTGATTTCTGGATCCGAACCGTGCAGTTCCTTGGACACGTGATCGATAGCCAAGGTCTTCATGTTGACCCTGCAAAGATCGAAGCTATTAGGGATTGGGCACCTTCTAAAACCCCTAAGGAGATACGCCAATTCCTAGGTCTTGCTGGGTACTATCGCAGATTTATTGATGGTTTCTCCAAAATTGCTAAACCTTTAACAGAATTAACACAGAAGAAGAAGAAGTTTGACTGGGGGGAAAAGCAAGAGGCAGCTTTTCAGCTCTTGAAACAGAAGCTTTGTGAAGCTCCAATTTTGGCATTACCAGAAGGAAGTGAAGATTTTGTTGTGTATTGCGATGCATCACACCAAGGTTTTGGTGCTGTGTTGATGCAAAGAAGCAAAGTTATTGCATATGCGTCCCGGCAACTCAAAACTCACGAAGAGAACTACACCACCCATGATCTGGAATTAGGAGCAGTGGTTTTTGCTCTTAAGTTATGGAGACACTACCTATATGGCACCAAGTGCATAGTATTCACAGATCATAAGAGTCTTCAGCACATTCTTGATCAGAAAGAGTTAAACATGAGGCAACGACGATGGTTGGAGCTGCTCAGTGACTATGATTACGAGATTCGCTATCATCCTGGAAAGGCAAATGTTGTGGCAGATGCCTTGAGTAGAAAGGAGCGAATTCCACCTCTCAGAGTTAGATCTCTGGGGATGATAATCAATTCACCACTCCCATCAAAAATCCTTGAGGCTCAGGCCGAAGCCCTCAAGGAACAGAATAGACCAAGCGAGAAAATCTATGGTATGCCAGAGAGTGATAACGGTTTCGTAAAGAGATCGGATGGAATGTTGTGTTTCCAAAACAGAAGTTGGGTCCCACTCTATGGAGGGATACGTGATCTCATCATGCATGAGTCTCACAAATCCAAGTATTCCATTCATCCAGGTTCAGATAAGATGTACCAGGACCTCAAGAAACACTACTGGTGGCCGAACATGAAGGCAGATATAGCCGAGTATGTCGGAAAGTGTTTGACATGTTCTAGGGTCAAAGCTGAATACCAAAAGCCATCCGGTTTACTAACAGAACCAGAGATCCCAGAGTGGAAATGGGAGAGGATAACCATGGACTTCATTACAAAGCTACCTAGGACATCAAGTGGGTTTGACACCATCTGGGTCATCGTTGATCGTCTTACCAAATCCGCGCATTTCTTGCCAATAAAGGAAACCGATGAGATGAGTACTCTTGCGCGATTATATATGAAAGAAATAGTCTCGCGGCATGGAGTACCGATTTCCATTATCTCAGACCGGGATAGCCTTTTCACATCAAACTTTTGGCAGTCATTGCAGAAGGCTTTGGGTACCCAATTAGACATGAGTACTGCGTATCATCCGCAGACTGATGGTCAAAGTGAGAGAACTATTCAAACCTTGGAGGACATGCTTCAGGCATGCGTGATCGACTTTGGTAAAGGTTGGGATAGACACTTGCCTTTAGCAGAGTTCTCATACAATAACAGTTATCACGCTAGCATTCAAGCGGCACCGTTTGAAGCACTTTATGGTCGGGAGTGCCGGTCACCTATCTGTTGGGCAGAAGTTGGAGATGCACAAATCACAGGACCCGAAATTATTCTAGAAACCACCGACAAAATTGTACAAATCAAGCAACGTCTTCAAGCAGCCCGAGACCGACAAAAGAGTTATGCTGATGTGAGACGAAAACCCATGGAGTTCCAAGTTGGAGATAGAGTCATGTTGAAAGTATCTCCTTGGAAAGGAATGGTTCGATTCGGAAAACGAGGGAAGCTAAACCCCAGGTACATTGGGCCATTCAAAACCGTAGAAAGGATTGGCCCAGTGGCGTATAAACTGGAACTTCCCGAAGAACTCAATAAAGTACACAATACCTTTCACGTATCAAATTTGAAGAAGTGCTTATCAGACGAATCTCTTGTTATCCCACTAAAAGAAATCCAGCTTGATGAGAAGCTCAATTTCGTAGAAGAGCCGGTAGAAATCATGGATAGGAACGTCAAACAGTTGAGGCAAAGCCGTATTCCGATCGTCAAAGTTAGATGGAACTATAAAAGAGGACCGGAGTACACCTGGGAGCATGAAGATCAGATGCGTACTAAATACCCACACCTATTTCCCGAGACAACCCAACCAACTACCACAAATTAGAATTCCAGGAGGAATTCTGTTTAAGGGGTAGGTACTGTAATACCTCGTAATTTCCCCATTTATTAAATAATGTTGAACTCGAAATAAATTTAATTTCAAGTTTAAATGACCATTTCCATGAGTATATATTTTTTTTTCGTACAAACTATATCTATGTGACGCGATTCACATTTCTCTTGGAACGGGCTCATACGCATGCCACAATAACTCATCAACTCAAATAATTAAATTGTGAATATATTGAGTCTCGTTACTTAACCCAACACACTCCTAATTAATTTTGCCCTTGGCCACTCACTAACAACCCAAACGGACACTTTATTAATTTAAGCTTGACCACCTAATAGAACCGTAAAAACAAGACTATTATATTTATTTTGAAGTATTACCAACATACAAATATTATTAAGTCACAAGCTATACAAAATGAAAAATACCAAATGTTTCTATTACATTCTTGAGCCAATAATAGATAGTGCTTGAATAGTATGGTAACATAATTGAAGATATCCGTCACCTTGCTAATTCACCTATCACCTTTTCAAATTCCCCCGAAAAATTTGCTGAGCTTTGCTGCACCCTTGACCAAAACAGGTGGTAACCTTTAATGCTACTATTGTACAAACTTTGGCAATATTCAACTTCTTTTAACTATAAATACAATGCAAGGCCATCACTTTGTCATGAACTAAAAACAACATCAAGTAAACATATTTTTAAGAACTGATACAAAGAGAGCATCAAGGGACCAGATTTCAGTTGAGTCCTTGAGTCCTAAAGCCTCCCTAGTTCCAGTACGGGACGAGTTCGAAACTTTGACAGCGTTGGAGCTGTTTTGGCCTTGTTTCTTGTTCACTCACTTCCGATTGTCCCTCACCACCAAGTTTTGGTGTGGTAAGTCTCCTTCCTCAAGTTTCATAATACGATGACCGCCATGACCATTTCATTTACCTTTATTACAACGATATAACTAAGTAATATGTATCACTATTATTATACGTATCATTGAGGTCACTTGAAACCACCTTAACGTATCGCGATCTTGTGTGGCAAATTTAAAGAACTAGCAAATGACCAAGTATAAACCATTCGACAAACTCTTGAAGCTAGGCAAAATGTAAACATGCATACGATTAAAATCCTTTCGTGCCACATTTCCTGTTATATATACATATATATTGCATGAGAAAATGAAAAGACCAAATGCAATATACATACCCACGTACAGGTGATAAACCACTATTAAAAACATGAGATTAGAACTCAAAACGTAAACGGTGAACATGCATACATCTCGAAACCCATTTCATCTTGCTTCTGTTGCTGTGGTATCATGCACACGAGAAGACAACAAGTTTCACATACATGCACATGTACAAGCATGCAAGGAGGGTATTTCTTTTGGGAGGGGTAAACTTTTGTGTTGTAAATGTTGTTTAAAAACCTCACGATACTAATGACTTTTCCTACTACACTACCATGCCCAACTGTTACAATACAACGACACTTACTAACAGGTTAATGTTACTAATGAAATAAGTTAAGTTACTAAAACATGCTCACACCTAGGTCACTCCAATAATAGTCTCGTTGGTAAGAGTCTTGTTACCAGTAAGTGACCATGCTGGGTACTCAAACTCGAGCCACGTATGACCTGCCTGCAAACAGGAAATAGATAGTTCTGTATATCATAGGAGCTTGAGTGGCCCTTTGCCACGATAAAAAGCTCAATAGAAAAGAACAAATACTATGATTCATAAGCCAACCCACTTACCACGCATGTCACACTTTCGAGTCTTAAGCAATGTATAGAAACAAAAACGAGGTAGGGACTGAGTTTTGAGCCTCGAATGAGAACCTGATTCGTGAGACCAACCAAGTCGTGAGTAACCATGGGTCTCCTTCAACACCCTCCCGATAACTAAGAACACGTTATAGGACGTACATGAAAAATTGACAAAACTTGGTTGAAGAAGAAAGTCACTCACCATTTCATACAAGTTTAATAACTGAATAGCAAACCTATATATATAATACTACAACTTGATTCCCATGTGTACAGAGATATACGAGTACTATAGTCAGGTTGTCAACGCACATGCCCTACATGTCACCCCTCATAAATTAAGTAGCTGTTTCTGGTCTCACGAATGGCTGTGAAGAATAAATGAACCAAGTTGAGGGCCACCTTATGTCCCCTCGACTCCTTCCTGACAGCCACAGTAGTTGCGTTGGAGTATTTGAAGTAATAAATGGTGTAGGTAGGAGTAGCAATACATATATATATATACATGCAAGAACAGTTGGGAGTGGGGGAAAGTAATATATGTATATGGACTTGCATGCATGGCGAATCGGTTTGTAGAAAGGCACCACAAGTTGGTTCGTTATATAAGTAGATTGATGCATGATATGAAACAACAAATGGCTAGCGCGGATGGTTGGGACGTCTGCCATTAAGACTGAGGTCGGGGGTTCGAGCCCTGTCTTAGTCTTGGCCATTTTCCCTTTTTATTTATTTCTTTCTTTCTTTTCTTTTCGGTTTGTCATTTTTAAATTAAGTTGTTAAACAAATTATTATTATTTTTAGTAAATATTAATAAAACGTAAGTATTTCCTTAGATAACTTTATAAAAATCTCGATATTTTCATTTCAAACTCCTTTCATAAATGTTTATAAAAACTTAGATACGATATATAAGTCCCACATTTTCGTAATATAAATAACGACATAACTGGAAATATTTTAATATCCTATCTAAATTAAACGATTAGTAATTGTCATTAATTTTGGAAATTTATAATTAACGACTCTAGTATAAACAACGTAATATTAAGAAACTATTACACACATATGAGTTAAATAAATATATAACTATTTACCTTGATTAATTGCCACACAAGTTACGTCGATACGAATATTTTAAAACATCGTCCTTTGGAACATAAAAGTCTTAATTCATGAACCATCTAAATTAAAGGTTGCCATATTAATTCAGGTCGCGTATCCTGAGCCGTTCCTTTTTCCACACTTGCTATTTCTATATCTGAATCACTGTACTACCAAGGTGAGTTCATAGTCCCACTTTTTAAACGCTTTGCAAACCCCGTGGGGAGATACATGCTCTAAACATGAACACAAGTATTTTCTGTATGCTATCCTGATTGTTATTGCTTAAGTTACCTACTATTGCCATCAAAAGTCCCTTACATCATGAACCATTAATCACTTGCGAGTGAACGCGAATTTAGTGAATAGATCTATTGGCAGTTGACGCCCCATTTGAGTTGCTGGATAAGTAGCCAAATGCACTATATTTGAATTAATCAGGAGGACGGCAACCTCCTGCACAAAGGAATTCGTACTAACGTTATCCTTATAATGTAGTACTTAACGTCATTATTAAATGATGTCACCATTTAAGGTTTGCGTGTCATGAGGCTTAAGGCAATATACATTTACAATACTGCGGTATTGATGTTTTTACTTTAATTGTATCTCTATACAGTTAATTACTTGAAACTTGTGTTCAACTCTTATAACTTAAACACTGTGGATTCACTCAACCTTTGAGTTGACTTTTAGCATGTTTATCTCAGGTAATTAATGGAGGCATATCGGGCACGGAGTTGGCAAGGGACCCCTCTTTATGAACCATGTTTAATAAGATTATCATTCACGTTTAATCGTAAACTGTTTTATGTGTGTAACTTTAAATTTGCCGTGGAACTTCTTTTGGAACTTATTATGTTGAGTATTGAATGATAATCAAACTGTTTTAAAAACGTCTCTTTTGGGTCGTTTTCTATCTTTACGTCTGTGATCCGAGAAGTAATACCCCAATTAAGTCTTCCGCTGCTTGTTGAATTTTTGGGGGTGTTACATAATTCCGCCCACTCCTCTTACTTGCTTTCATAAAAACATTAAAATACAAAAAGAATCATCCCTCACCTCTAGACCTAGTCTTTAGGCTTTCTAATCCTAGCGACACTATTCCTAAGTTGAACGATCAATCCCCCGGTACTTGTCACTATACTATACTACAACGATCAGGTACACTGCCTTGTGGGGCTTGTAAGCTTCTCGAGATCCCTTGAGAGGTAAAGCCTGGTGCAATTCCCACGCATCAAGAACCGGATTAGGATTTAACTCTAATGAACCATCAACAAGTAAAACAAAGCAAGTTGTGTTTGTGAAACCTAGGAGAGAATTGTAGGAGTAATTCTATCTCTAGTAGGAGCTCATGATAAAAGGACAAAGATATCATGTTCAAATATTTTTATGTGTTTGTCTAACCTCCTTGGATTCAAAAGTATTTGAGTTTAGCTTTTCTACGAGTCAAGATTATTTGCTTAATGATTATCTTCTCGATGGCTAATCTATGGAGTTTAAAAGGTACACGTCTCTTCAACTTACCTTTCAGTGTTTCATGTTGATTAGTATTAAGTTCTGTCATGGGTGATACTAGTAGTTTTTACTCTAAGATGGTTATGTTGTGTAAGCAACAATAAGGATTAGATCCTTTGTGATTAAAGGATTTAGACACTACTTTTAGTAGGAGATATAAGGTGTTTTACTTCTTTTAACCTTCGGGAAAAGACACGAGTAACTCTTGAGTGAGTCTTACTTAATACTTGTCTACAAGTGAGCTAACTAAGAATCTCCTAAGTGATGAGACAACCAACACTTTTGTGATACTTGCAAATCTAGCAAAACCACAACATTTCATAGATACTTGTAGTACAACGTCTTTTGACATTATACCTTACATTTTCAATTGTGTCTTAAATTCAACCATTCTTTTGTTAAAAAGTTTCATATAAGACACGCAAAGATAAATAAATCATTTGAATTCATTAGGATGAGTGAAAGAAAATGATTTATAAACATCTAGGACTTGCAAATCAAATTCGACCCATAGTCTTATGATGTTGCATCTCTTAGACACTTACACTCATAGTGTTTTAAGTAAATAAACCCAAAGAGTCGAGGGATAATTGAATTTAACATTCAATGAAAGATCACCTCCTTCTAAGATATCATCTTTGGTAGATGATGACTTAGTCGAAAGTCCAACATTGATAAGACAAGTAAGTCAAGATCAATAACAAGGAAGATGAACTATTAAAATTGAAAAACAACATCCTTTTGTCTTGTGTCAAACATTGAGTCAAGCAATATTGACAAGGTCATAAAAATTTGATTCATAAGTCATAGTTGTGATTAAAACAAATTTGATAAAAAGTGTTTTTGGACATTAGAGTAAAGCAACCATTAAAATAAAATGGATCTTTCAAAATAGAAATTAATGTAAATCTATGAAAGATTTTTTTTTTCCTAAGCAAGCTCCAAAAGCAAGGGATAATCACTCAAAGACATTCCTAGTATTCACATGTTCACAATGATTAAGTCCTTTATGACTTATCAAGAATGAGATTAGTAAATCCGTAGGTAAAACTAAACATATAGAAAAGTTTGGAAGTATACTTGTTCTCACAACAAATAAATCCAACGTTATGTTTAGTGCTTGTCTATGTGCTCGTTTTTTTTAGAGAAGATCCTAAAACAACTCTTTCAAAAGAGCTTGTTTGGATTCATCATAAGGTACTACAAAACTAGGATTATGGTATCCCAAAAGAATGGGAATAGAAACCATAGTGTATGCCAAATGAAATTATGTCGGTAATAAGTTGATAAGAAAAGCCCAAGTGGTACTTGCACTTTTATATCTACTTACCCATTGATTCTCCAAAACACGTAAGGTTCTCATTTTAGTATCGAATGGAGAAGCACGTCAACAAGCTCCACTTGAACAAGCTAACTCGCGTCGACAACGGAATTCATTTTTATCATCATTGTTATCCCTTTAACAAAGGAAGCATCGACTTCAGCGACAATTCAATCCATTATGTTCTTAATTGACATATTGTGATCCATCATTATCGCCTTGGTAAAAATGTTCATTGAGGAACATCTTAGCTAAGAAAGTCTTATACGTTAACCATTCTGTCAATGTTTTCACGAAACCTCTTGAATGAGAAGCATTCATCATCCCTAGGCTTAGTTAAAGACTCAAAAGACCTAAAACCTTAGTTTTGAACATTAGGATAAAACCACAAAAATCAAGACAATTCCTTTTGAATTTTTCCCTGCAGTACCCACGGAACCCTGAGACCAAACTGGCGGAACCCTCCCTTTGGTTCCACCTGGTCCGCCGAATCTGCAGCCTGTTTTATTTTAATTTCAAAACCAAACACTTCATTACTCACAACTTCAACTTACCAACAGCCATCCCTCACTCACAAACACCTTACCACATGAAAATTGGGGCTCTCACTTGCATCTCATCCAATCCAATCAACCTTGTAAGTATTCTTATCATAATTGCATTTTCAATCAAAATCTATCACTCTCATCTACATACATTAACTAGAATCTTAGGGTTTATGCATAAAATTGTTGATTCATGAAAAACCTTGGGTGTGAACTAATCAAAATTTTCATTAGTTAGGAATTGTATCCTTTTTGTTATTATCTTGATTTACCAAACACACCAAGTTCATTGTCTTTTAAAAGTCACTAGAACACCATCTTTCACCACATTGTTAAAACAAATGAAAAACGTCATTGAAACATCACTTGCATAATGTCTCTTGAATGCTAAAGGAAATACATAACTAATATGTGTTTTCGGGTACATTCAAACGAAGCTACATTGAATTAGGAGTGTTTGGGTTATCTTTTGTTATGTAACAAAACTTGCATTACAAAACGTTTTAAGCATGAAAATGAGTCAAGATAACCGCACCTCTACAGTGTTTTCATATAGGCACACATTAGAACATTCACATTATAAAAGTCATTAATTTGAACTTAAACTTTGTGTTTTCTAGGAATCAACATGCCTCCCACAACATTCTCCGATCACAAAGTAACTCGTAATTACTTACCCAAACACCATAGGACCAAAGGTCTTACTAAAGATCAAGTTGAAACCTTTAAGAGTCTAGAAAAACGCTATGTTCATGAAGGAAGAACCATTGATCCATCCTTCCTGGAGGGAACATCCATTCGCCAAAACTTTGCCGCAATCAACTTTGATTGCCTCCTAGACATCGATGAGCAAATTTTCCTTAGGTTCATCTTAGAATTCTATGTAACCTTAAGCCTTTTCTTCGATGACAATGGTGAATTCTCACTAACCTTTACAATCAATCAAATACCAAACACCATACCCTTGAAAGATTTTGCAACAATTCTTGGTGTCCCTAATGTTGGTACATGTCTCTACACGGATAAGTGGCCTCTTTCTAGTCTTGACTCCATTGAGCGTTTTCATCCATACGATACTCCTCTTGCGAATAAGGAAGCAATTTGTGAGCATCTATTTGTTAGAACCTCAACAACTAGGAAGAATCGTTCGGGTAACGAGGTAGATAAGGACCCTTTTGGTATGGAAATCAATGAGCTCAAACCACAATTTAAGAAATGGGAAGAAACTCTTAGAGCCAACGTTATAAGTTCCATAGGAAATAGAGATCATGTCAACACATGTCTTAGCTACATGCTCTATAGCATTTCCACCGGCCAACCTTTTAACTTAGCCTATTTCCTCGCCAAGAGAATGGCCGACATACCCTTGGTAGGAACAACCGCTCTTCCTTATGGAATGCTTCTCACCCGCCTCTTTAGAGCAATCTCACCCATTCATCCTAAAAATAAGGGAATGTGCCTTGACTATTCTCTCGTTCCTCACATTTTCGTCCCTCTAAGTGATAAACGAGTCTTCAAAGCTAAGGGCAAACATACTCGCTCACCTTCACCATTATCATCATCATCCGACATGAGCGAGGACGATAAACTTCCTAACTCGAAGTTACCCCCTTTAGACTACCTTCAAGAACTCCCCATCATTGGCAATGCATTCAAAGAATTCAAGCAAACCAAAGGAATTTTCAAGTGCTTTGGAAAATACCTAAGTAAGCTCAATAAGAAGATAGACCGGTTGTGAGATGCGTGATTAAGGAGTGTTTGGCTTATGAAGGTTTTAGAACTTTGTATGTGTTAAACTATGTGATTTGTATTGTTTTTCACGTTCGTGCTTTATTACGTTTGTCGGATTATGTTTTGTATGCGCTTTTATGCATAATGACAATATTTGAGGTGTTTGTCAATTTTAATGCTTATGGTAAATTTCACTAAGTTTAGTGAAAATCGCTAGCCCCCGGTCAAAGTCCTATGATGTGAATGCCTACATGCCCAATTTTTACATTTCCTAATCAGACATATAATAAATTTTCATTTTTAAGAGTTTTCGAAAAATTTGAAAATCGTCTCACGGGTCAAAATAGTGGACTGCCTTGTTTTTCAGACCTGGCGGATCTGGCGGCACCCTCAAATGGGTTCCGCCAGTGAAATTTCTGGGCAACCCAGAAATGGCCCAACGGACCAGACAGAACCCAAAGCAGGGTTACGCCTGTGTTTCGCGAGGGTTCCGCCAGTCACCTGCAGAAAATATTTGTCATTTTTCTTAAGTTCAAAACTTGTAAAGTGTCAAACCATTATCTTTAGTGAGAAACATCTTCCCTTACCTCCAATAACCATATTAGGACAACTCTCACTCACTAAAACAATTAGGAAGTTACTTCCCGCCAAAAAATTCAAATTCAAAAGTAACTAACCCAAGGAACCCTTTTAAAGGATCCTTCAAACCATTAGAACATTTTCAACCAAACCACTTCCCATGATCACAAAGCATTGAGTGCATATGTTGGTCTTTCACTCCACCCAATTCCATTGGATTGACATCCAATTATTTGACATGTTCATAAAAATTTTCTAAATCATTAGAAACCTCAATCTTTGTATGGTAGAACATCAAATCCAAACACCCCTTCCAACATCTCTTCCACCCTATAAATGTGAAAATTTTGCAACACTTCAAATCACACCATCACCATTAAAATTTCTTCTCTCAAAACTTCAAAATCACCTTTGAAATGACTAAATCCAACACCTCATGCGAGTCATCAAAATCCTTTGCAAAAACCGCCAGGATTAGTGTTAAACCTTGTTGCTTTAACAAAACCGTCAAGTCAAGCTCATCATCATCAAGTGATGCTTCACTTAACATCTCTTCACCTATCCAAGATTTCCTTAACCTTACTACCTCAACACCTTCCAATACCAATGTGATTACTATTCAAGATTTGCTTAATCTTGCTACTCCAACACCCTCTTCACCACATTGCAACACCAACATAGCCACTATTCCACCACCAACTAGACCTTCAAGTGAGTCAACATCACCTTCTCAACAAGCTCAAACATC
Organism: Artemisia argyi; assembly: GCA_030686995.1. NCBI lineage: Eukaryota > Viridiplantae > Streptophyta > Magnoliopsida > Asterales > Asteraceae > Artemisia > Artemisia argyi. The sequence continues at coordinate 141,514,550 of CM060697.1, read as the reverse complement.
AAAAACTCCATCACCTCAATCACCAACACTTACACCAATGGAACTTTTCCATACACCACCAACATCACCACTACCCTATTTGGAAACATTAGAAGACCTATCACCTAAATCATCAAGTCCTCCATCCTTGTCACTTTTTGACACCATTGCTCAAATGGAAACCCAAAAACAACCTAGTGAGAAATTAGATGATGAACTCCATCAACCATCACTAGTAGAATGGATGGCTTACCATTATGCTAGACCATCAATTTTTCCAAATGATCAAGGTCATACACACCTACAATCATTTGTATTTCACCCCATTTACAAAGACCTTCATGGTAATCCTTCCGAAGAACCAAGCTTCCGCCACTTTGTTTAACAAAGAGAACAACCACAACAATAACAACCACCACAACAACAACCACCACCACCACAAGAACATTCCCAACACCTTGAATCTATACTTTCTTCTTATAAGAAATAGAAGCATCCATATGGGAAAAACCTCCAAACCTTAATGAGGAAATGAACACTCATTTAAACCACCTACATGCCTTCAAACGTATGGTTGACTCTCAAATCAACCATTTTATGGATTTCCATACAGCATTACACTCAACTAGTGAAGGAAGCAAAAACACCTCTCAACCATCCAAATTTGCTCCTTCAAGTTCAAACCATCCACCACCAACAAATCAAACCTCTCTTCCACCATCATTTCCCCGCCATGATTGCGGACATTGCGAAAGAACCGCTCACATTAGTGAAAGGTGTCGAACGGAAATTCGCGAGTTATCCGAAGAAATGAGGTTTATACTAAACCACATTTTGGACCGTCTACAATCCTTGTCTCACCCACCTCAACTTTAGAGTCTCCAAAATGAAACAAACCCGTTTCTTTTGGAAAATGTTTCCCCTTTAAACCAACAAACCAAAACCGTGTCACCTTCTCAACCTTCAAAATAAAGCCCGCTACAACCTCCAACACACATTTTCATCCTTAAACAACCTTAGCCTTGTTTTTGGAAAATGTTTCTCATTAAAGAAAATGATGATTTCCTTGTAGCATTTTATGTTCTTAGTTTATTTTTAGTTTTTCTTTATTTTTAAGAAGTAGGATGTTGTCGTCCTAATTTTTTGTCTTTGACTTTCTAAGAGTCAAAATTTTACATGAGATGAATTTCATTCTACTACAAGGTTTGCATTGTTTGTTGACCATTTAGGTATAATGAGTAAACTATACCTCGCTATGGTAGCATACATATATCTTGTGTTTTAGAAACTAACCTTTCTTTTTTGTAGGATCATCCTCCATGTTTTCTTTCCTTGATACTCCATTTAGGGGAGTAATATTCAAGGGGGAGCATGAGTATTGCATTATTCCGCTTCGCAACTATTAGTTGTGTTTTAGACATGAAATGCTTTCATGCCTTGTCTTGTGCGGCAACTAACATTTTTTCTTGTAGGTTCAAAATCCATGTCTCCTCTCTTGGCACTCCATTTAGGGGGCGTATCGTCCAAGGGGGAGCAAGTGCATACTTCCGCTTCGCTACTCTTCTTTTTGTTTCGACAAAAAGGGGGAGAATTTATATATAAACTTGTTCTCATTTTTTTCCTAACTCTTGCATGTCACATCATCTTAGCAAAAACAAGTTTTAATACTAACTTTATAAGACTTAACACTAAAACTAGTGGCTTACTTATAAATAAAGTTTATGTTTTGTCATCAACAAAAAGGGGGAGATTGTTAAAACAAATATCGCCTAAAAACGTTATTTATATTTTACGATCTTTGCTAAGTTTTGTTAATGACAAAGTATGAACTTTAGCTAATAGTAAATCATCACTTTAGTGTTTAAGTCTTGTTTAACTAAGGTTTACATTTCCTTTTAAACAAAACATTGTTTTTATTTCTTTAATTAAAAAGTGTCTTGTCACATCATACATTTATGGCAAGCTTGTGTATTTGACTTGCCATAACATCTTACACATTTTTGGAAGCTTTCCAAATTGGATTCAATGTGTTTGACTAGTTGTTGTTGATGTGACTTTGGTTGGTTTGAATGATTTATTGCAAAACCTACTGCAAGCCTGGCGGAACCCTGGGAGTACACGGGCGGAACCCATCTGAGGGTTCCGCCGTATCCGCCAGACCTGCTGTTTGTTTTGCTATAAATACCAAGCCACTTGTTTGTTTTTAGTCATCACTTTAGGACATATATTTTCATATACTCTCTCAACTAACTCAGTAACATTTGACTTGTGTGATCCTCTTATGTAGCAAGGGACTTCACAAGCTCATCCAAGAAGTTACAAGTTTCAACTCTAAAGTTGCAAGACTTGTTAGCTTTGTTATGTATAAGCTTTGGTAGTTTATACTTAATTTGTATCGTGTGTGTAGAAGTGATCGGTTAGTATTTTAGGCCTCAAAATACATAGTGTGTCGGGAGTTGTTGTACCCTTGTAAAAGAACTAACAGGAGTGGTTGTACCTTTGGTAAAGAACTCGACATCTAGCTTAGTGTCGGTAAAAGTGTAAGCGACGATGGCAGTGGTTGTACCCTTATAAAAGAACTCGACATCCAGCTTAGTGTCGGTAAAAGTGTAAGTGACGATGGGAGTGGTTGTACCCTTGTAAAAGAACTCGACATCTAGCTTAGTGTCGGTAAAAGTGTAAGCGACGTTGTAAAGGTTTCTCCACCGGGAAAGGAGCTTGTTGATTAGTGCTTATAACTCTCGAGTTGGAAACTCGGGGCGTGGATAAAGGGCAAGGAAAAAGATTCCTTGTAGCCGAACCACGATATACAATCGTGTTGTGGTTTTGATTGTTTCTTTCTTTGTCTTTGTTTATTACATATTGTCTTTCGTTAGAATTGTTAATCACACGTAAAGCTTTTCAAAGAATTAAACAAGTAAAGTTGTGCTTATATCTTTAAACAAACGTAAAGTTTTAAAAGATAATCAAGTTAAAAAGCGGTAAACTATTCAACCCCCCTTCTAGTTTTCCACACGTTCCTTTTGTTATTTTAGGTACTTTTGAGAGGAAATTTACAAAAGAAAGCATTTTGGACGTTTTTGGAGCAAAAAAGTGAAGAAAATGACAAAGTCTCAAAATTAAGCTGAAAATTGTACCTGACGGCATCACAGGTTGCTAGTGACGGCGTCAAGACTTGACAAAGAGGTGGATAAATCAAATACAAGTGACGCACCAGAGAAGTTTTTGGAGATTTATACATGACGGCGTTACCAAGGCCATCAAGAGGAAATTGCACATAACGGCCAAGACCAAGTTTATACGTGACGACGTCAGAAGTGGATCTAGGCAATACGAGTATTATTTTAGCGGCGAGTTAACGACGTCAGACCCTACTCTTGACGCCGTCAGATTGTAAAATCTATATATAGTTCCTAGCTTTCATTCATTGTGTGCAACTTTGAAGGGAGAAAACCCTAGACGAATTTTACTGCTATTTTGAGGGTTTCAAACCCTTGTTTCATCCATGCTTAATTGAAGATAAGTCTTTCACCAAATCATTCAATATGTCTATGTGTTGTTTGATTATATCTTATGTTTGTCTTCTCTTTAACATGCTAGGCTAGGTTTTCTTTGTGTTTGCTTAGATGTAATGAAACTTAGATATTGATTATTGGTTGGTTGTTTGTTTATAATTGTTGTGGATGAATGAATTCGATGTTAGGCTTAAGAAAACTGGCAGACTTCCATTTGGTAACTTGCTTGAACGTCTTAAGAAACATGATCGGAGGTGTACTACGATATATTGGTTATATTTAATGCATAGGTAACTACTAATGAGGCCATGTTAGGAGCTAGTAGTCAGCTCGAAATAGGAAGAGGTAGAAGCTTATAGAGTTAGGGAAGATCATACACGGCCCTACGAATGGTATTAAGGAATATAACTCGTCATCCATGCAATTATAACAAACTAATCAACCGGTAAAAGATAGCTAGGGAGTAGTGAAATCTAAGTAAATACATTTTCTCTCATTATTGTTTTCGCCATAATTAGTTTAAGTTTATTTTATTTTATTTTGATTGCATCTTTAGTTATTTGGGTTAGTTGATTAGCAACTAATTCCGCCCACTCCTTCAAAACCGAGATTTTTACTTGCTTTCCATAAAATACAAAAATACAAAAAGAATCATCTCTCATCTCTAGACCTAGTTTAAGTGAGTTTTAGCCCTAGCGAACACTATTCTTTGAGTTGAATGATCAATCCCCCGGTACTTGTCACTATACTATACTACAACGGTCAGGTACACTGCCTGGTGGGGATTGCAAGCTTCTCAAGATCCCTTGAGAGGTAAAACCTTTTGCGAGGGTGCAATTCCACACATCAAGTTTTTGGCACTGCAGTCCGGGGAATAGTTATTGTCTAGGTTGAAATTTCTTTTTATTAAGTCTACTTGCTAGATTCCTTTCTAGTAAGATTTTTATTTTTATTTTTATAGGTTTCTTTAGTCTATCTTTTTCTTCATTCCTTTGTTCGTAACCTTTGCCATCCGCCATCATGGAAGGTGGTAATCTCTTTGATCCCATCAACCCACCACAACAAAACTACCACAAAATCCACCACAACCAAATCAACTCATAAACCCCGAACTTTAGGAGAGTACTCCCGTCCTAGCCACCAAGGCTATCGAAACACCATTGAGCTCACTCAAGGAGCCAATGTGTCTCCCTTGCGATCCGACACCATCCGGTTGGTGCAAAGCAGATTTGCATTCCATGGACTTCGTTCCGAAGATCCTAATCAACATCTCAAGGATTTCCTTAAAATCGTAGATTCAATAGACCTTGATGTTGGAACTCGAGAGACGACCCGATTGCGTCTCTTCCTACGTGACCAAGCTAGTCAATTGCTTGAGCGTTTACCCACGAGATCAATCACCTCTTGGGATGATCTCACCACTCATTTCCTTGCTCAATTTTTCCCACCGGGGAGAACCACTAAGCTTAGAAATGACATTTTGATGTTCCAACAACGTCAAGGTGAAACTCCTTATGAAGCATGGACTCGTTTCAAGGACTTACTCCAAAAAGTCCCTCATCATGGCATAGATCTTTGGCTCCAAGTCCAAATTTTCTATGACCATATCGATCTCTCCACAAGGCGAACCATTGACCAATCGGCCGTGGCAAGCTACGTGATCTAAGTGCGGAAGAATCATGGGAACTCATAGAAGATCTTGCTCTATATGACAATGAAAGTAGGAATGATACCCGTGATTTGAACAAAACGGTCAAGGCAATATCTTTGCCTTCGAACAATTCAAGCACTCCCGACCGTAGGATCATGGAACTTGAAGACCAAGTCAAGTTTCTCATAAAATCCTATGAAGCTCCTAAACCTCCAAGCCAAGTGAACAAGATCGCTTCTTCATGCGAATTATGTAGTGGTCCCCACGACACTCGTGATTGCATGGAACTCCCCAAACAAGCTTTTGCAGATTACGCATCCTCGCATACCGACGGAGCGAGAGACTAGTGGTACACTTTCAAACGCGAGCAAAACCCTTACGGTGATTCATACAACCCCTCTTGAAAAAATCACCCGAACCTTAGGTGGAAACAAAACCAAAACATGCCCCAAACCAATTCTTCCACTCCACCTAATCGTTATCAACCAAACGGTCCACTTCTTAACCGTACTTTCAACAACAATCCTTCCAACAACTATGGTAGTACCAATAATTTTGAAGGATTGATGTCCAAATTTATGGCATCTCAAGAAACTCGTTTAGCAAAGTTTGAAGCCGATTTCAAACAAAAGCAAAGTGAGATGACCAATAAGATTGACACTTTGTTGAAATTTCTCAATGACCGAGAAATGGGAACACTCCCAAGTAACACGATCAAGAATCTGAAACTAAACGTTAATGCTATATCCTTTGTTTCGTCTCCTACTTCTTGTCCACAATACTATTCAGTCAATGCCGTGGGGATGTGTGTCAAGCAAACCCAAATTTTTCAAAAGAACCAATTGAATAAAACACCCAACATCAAACCGGTCAATAGCATAGTTAAAACACCTCCTACACAAGACCTTGGCGATAAATTCAAGGAACTTCACCTTGAGCGCCCCGTCATTGATGTCTTAGCCCGTGCTCGCTATTACAATGCCCTTTTAGAGAAATATGATGAGAAACTTAAGTTGGGTAAGAATGGGACCGCCTTCGTTCAAAACAAGTTGCCTAAAAAATTAGATGATCCAGGCATATTCGTTTTACCCTGTAAGATCGGAAATTCTGAGGCTTTCGACACATTAGTCGATCTTGGGTCTAGCCTAAATTTGGTTCCATTATCTCTATACACCACTCTTAAGCCAGGAAAATTAGATGAAACAAAGGTAATTATAGGGCTTGCGGATGGAAGTGTAGCATATCCGGTTGGGGTAGTGAAGGATGTGTTAGTACATATAGGAAGGTTGACAATGTTAGCCGATTTCCACGTTCTTGATATGGTTAGTGACACTACATGCCCTTTATTGATAGGAAGAGGATTCTTAGCTACCGCAAGTGCGATGATTGATTGTAAGGAATCTAGAATAGCGGTAGGAGAAGGAGAAACTTGGTCGGTCTATGATGTTAAGAAACATGCCTATGATACTAGTGAGGAACCAACGCCTCATTGGGTAGATGTGAATAGGAGACCATCTAGATACGGACCTTGGGTTAATAGAGACTTCATAGGACCTTAAAGCCCATTTTATTTAGAGGAGGAGTTTATAAACAAAACGCATTCGATAGAGCAACTCATAGCTAGGGATGAAGAACTAAACCCCTTTGAGGATCCCTTAGTCTTTAGGAAAATGATTGAATTCCTAGTAGTGATGCCTATCAACTTAGGAATGAACAAGTTGAAAAGGGAAGGTAATAAATGTAAATGGAATTGGGACAAGCCACCTAAGGAAGGTGACGGATCATGGCATATGAAGATGATTCTATATGATCCGGATGGAGAAAAATTTGAGAAGTCATACCGAACTAAGAGAACCGATAGGAAATTGAAACTTAAGTTTGATCCCAAAGATGTCCTCGATGAGGAGCTCACTCATATAGGATAGCCCGTGACCTTGAGTCTAGCTACAAGACTCGTAAATAAAGAAAAGCGCTTCTTGGGAGGCAACCCAAGTTTTTTTTTTTTTTTTTTTATTGTTTGTGGATCATGTTTCATAATAAATTGTGAAAATGGTTTACCTTGTTGTTTGTCTTAACTTCATAAAAAGGTATTTCGCAAAAGCTAAGTGTAAGGGAAACCTAAATTTGTTTTTAAGAACGGAATTGGACATGAGCCACAACAATATTAAATGAACATGTATATTAGTATTTGTTTGAGTCGAATGCTTATATCGAGTCATAATGACGTTTTGCAGGAATTCCAGGAATTAAGGCGTGAGTTTTTCTAGAAATTTTCCGGAAACTTAACATGAGATTTCTGTCAGAGCACTCTGACATCGTCAGGATCATAACCTGACGGCGTCAGGTGTAAAAATTCTGAAAAATTTTGCGAGTTTTGTTTTTCTAACGGAGCCTTAAATTTTTTGTTAATTCTTTAGTTTTATAAACTCCAGAAAATCTGCAAACATTCATTCCACAAGCATTATATCCTTAGATATATAGTGATGCGTGGGAATTGCACCAGGCTTTACCTCTCGAGGGATCTCGAGAAACTTACAACCCCCACCAGGCAGTGTACCTGATCGTTGTAGTATAGTATAGTGACAAGTACCGGGGGATTGATCGTTCAACTCAGGAATAGTGTCGTTAGGATTGAAATTAATCTAACTAGGTCTAAAGGTGAACTATGATTCTTTTTGTATTTTTATATTTTATGAAAATCAAGTAAAAATCTCGGGTTTTGGAAAGCGGGGCGGAATTAGTTGTTAATCAACTAACCCAAAAGCTACTAATTAAACTAATGTGCAAGAAAAATAAACTAATGTTCTACAAGATAAGTGAAGCATGTCTACCTATGATATGTTACTCCTTGCTAGGTATCCAATTCTACCTATTGAATTGTCACACCTTGTTTTAATTGACGGGTTGTATTCCTTAATACCATTCGTGGGGTGGTGTACGTACTTCCCCAACTCTATAAGCTCCTACTTCACTCCTATGTCGAGCCTGCAAGAAGCTCCTAACATGGGATCAATAGAATTCGCTCATGCATTAAATACAACCATAATAACCTAGTACGCATTGGTTCATGTTTCTTAAGACGTTCAAGCATGTCACCATTGGAAGTCTGCCAGTTTTCTTAAGCCTAACATCGAATACAATCAACCAAACAAGAGACAATAGGAATCAAGAATTATAAGCTAAATCAACTAGACCTATCGAAGTGTCACACCCTAATTGATGAAGATAGACACAAACATCAACAAGGAATCAATAAGATCTAATCAATTATATACAAGTTTCACATAAACATAAGTAGACACAAGGTGAATTAGCAAAACATCATCAAAGAAGAGCAAGCAACAATGATAATGGAAAACATGATTAAGATAGAATCAACAAACCAATACATGATGTTTATAGAGTGATTGAAACCCTCTAAGTTTATGGAAAAACACCTACCTAAACCCAGGAATCGACCTTAGGGTTTAGGGCTTACAAAAAGTGAAGTTATGATGTTATATTTATAGGTTGATTTTCTGTCGGCCCGATCATGACGGCGTCCGACCAATCATGACGGCGTCACGACCAACTTTTCTTCACCAAATTGTAGATCTCTTCGTCCTCTTCGCGTGGGCTTTTGAATGACCTAAATCCGAGTTCGTATGCAAAAGTTATGACCAAAACAATATCAGGTACTTCGCGCGCAAGTTTTGACAAGTTAACACGTGACGGCCTACGTGACGCCTTCAGGAAATTTTCTAGGCCATCACCCTTTAATTTTACACGTTACGGCCTTGGGTGACGCCGTCATCTCCAATGCACAAAACTTTCTGGACCGTCACGGACTTTATCCACTTCCACCTCTTGTATTACTCTTGACGCCGTCATGAAAAACCTTGTGACGCCGTCAGGTACTGTTCTCAGCAAGGAAAATTAAGACTTTTCCGTTTTCTTCACTTTTATGCTCCAAAAACGTCCAAAATGCTTCCTTTTCTGAATTTCACTCCAAAAGTACCTAAAATGACAAAAGGAACGATTTAGGGCAATATTTGATCAAATAAATTCAATTCCGGGCTTAAATGACCCCCTAAAAACGGATCATTTTTCGCCTCATCGTATACCCTTACACTTGAGATTTGCTTGTCCTCAAGCAAATGCGCTTTTATTCTAATCAAAATATAAGTTAGTGGTCATTTAACACTAATATAAAAGTAATTACAACAAATAATCGTTCCACTAAAGACTAAAGACAAGCACGGAGGTCATACACTAGCACCTCACAAATAGTGTTTAGATACTCACATCTCTCGGTTGTAATAAAGTATATATCACAATATGGAAATGGAAAACATCTCTCACTACCTGTCATAGCTAGCAAAATAGATTACCATAGGCTTGAGAAATGATCAAACCTCCACCACATGGCATAAGCACCTAGGATAAACTATCAAAGAGGTCTTTTAAAGGGTTATAACGTTAGGTGTAGGGATATGGAAAACACGGTTTTGTTGGATAAAGGCAATATTTACTGGTGGCGAGTTAATCATCTTGGTTAATTACATGTACAATATGGCGTTGCTAAGCCAAGACTAGACTCTACTTAAGCTAATAAATCAAAAATAACAAAAACATAAAACAAACGTAGAATGAAACGGGATGGTAGTCCGTATGTTTTTTTTTTTTCTCTTTTTTTCTACTTTTTTTTTCTTATTCTTAATTTTTTTGATTTTTTTATTTTTTTATTTTATTTTATTTATTTATTTATTTATTTTTATTTTTTTGCATACACTCTTACCCTACCATCCAAAATAATACATCATAGGGAATGAACATTCCCCTTACACTTGAATTTTTACATACTTTACAATAAACTAATCTAATGACTCGAATCAAGATAATCAAAACACTTGGAGTACTTTTAAGATTAACGCACATATGGGGGTAATAATATGATGTTCTTCCCCATTACTCCATAACATAAGTACTTTACCCATGAGTCCCAATCGTCCCAAAACAATATGTACAAGGATATGACTCGACTTAGCAACCATGTAATCAATTAGATAATTAACTAAGGGTTTAAACATGTAACAATAATGCACTAAAGATGAGTGCATACACGGAAGGCTAAGGCGATTTGGGTGTACATTTAAGTGGGTTGTAACAAATTCTTCCTTTAAGTAAGATGCTTAAAGTTAGAAACGAAAAGATAGGCTCGGAGGGGTGTACTAGGGGTTTCGTGTACTAAAAATGAGTACAACGCTAAGGTGTGGGAAAAATTAATTGACTTAACTAGCCAAGTAATATGACTTAAATGGTCAAGTAATTACGATACGGGTTTAACACAAGGGTGATCCTAATGCCTCTTATCATGTAGTAAATCCTACTACACGAATGTAGTCTCACTAGCGGTCTTGGGATGCATCACTAACGCAAGTTCTAGAATCTAAATGTTACTGGTACACTCATAAGCACCAATAATGAATGCTTTTCCTATCAAATCTAAAGGCGAACCTCACATATTTGGGTGGAAAATCTAGTGAGACTACATTCATGTAGTATGATTTACTACATGATAAGAGGCATTAGGATCACCCTTGTGTTTAAACTCGTATCGTAATTACTTGACCAATAAAGTCATAATTACTTGACTAGTACAGTCAATTAATTCTCTCACACCTTTGCGTTGTACTCATTTTTAGTACACGATACCCCTAGTACACCCCTCCGAGCCTATCTTTTCGTTTCTAACTTTAAGCATTTTACCTAAAGGAAGAATTTGTTTACAATCCACCCTAAATGTACACCCAAATTGCCTTAGCCTTCTGTGTATGCACTCATCTTTAGTGCATTATTGTTACATGTTTAAACCCTTAGTTAATTATCTAATTGATTACATGGTTGCTAAGTCGAGTCATATCTTATACATATTGTTTTGGGACGATTGCGACTCATGGTTAAAGTACTAGGGTTATAGAGTATTGGGGAAGAACATCATATATTACCCCCATATGTGCGTTAATCTTAAAAAGTACTCCAAGTGTTTTGATTATCTTAATTCGATTCATTAGAATAGTTGATTGTAAAGTATGTAAAAGTTCAAGTGTAAGGGGAATGCAAATTCCCTATGATGTATTATTTTTGATGTTCATTTTATGTTTTTATTAGTTTTTGATTAGCTTAAGTCGAGTCGAGTCATGGCTTAGCAACGCCACATTGTACATGTAATTAACCAAGATGATTAACTCGCCACCAGTAAATATTGCCTTTATCCAACAAAACCGTGTTTATCATATCCCTACACCTCACGTTATAACCCTTTAAAAGACCTCTTTGATAGTTTATCCTAGGTGCTGACGCCAAGTGGTGGAGGTTTGATGCTTTCCCAAGCCTATGGTAATCTATTTGCTATGACAGGTAGTGAGAGATGTTTTCCATTTCCATATTGTGATATATACTTTATTACACCCGAGTGATGTGAGTATCTAAACACTATTTGTGAGGTGCTAGTGTATAATTTCCGCGCTTGTTTTTGGTTGAAGTGGAACGATTAATTGTTGCAATTACTTTTATATTAGTGTTAAATGACCCGTAACTTGTATTTTGATTAGAATAAAAGCGTATTTGCTTGAGGACGAGCAAATCTCAAGTGTAAGGGTATTTGATGAGACGAAAAGTGTACCGCTTTTGGGGGGTCATTTAAGGCCAAATTTGAGATTATTTGATCAAATATTGCCCTAAATCGTTCCTTTTGTCATTTTAGGTACTTTTGAGAGGAAATTTACAAAAGGAAGCATTTTGGACGTCTTTGGAGCGAAAAAGTGAAGAAAACAACAAAGTCTCAAAATTATGCTGAAAATTGTACCTGATGGCGTCACAGGTTGCAAGTGATGGCGTCAAGACTTGACAAAGAGGTGGATAAATCAAATACACATGACGCGCCAGAGAAGTTTTTGGAGATTTGTACATGACGGAGTCACCAAGGCCATCAAGAGGAAATTGCACATGACAGCCAAGACCAAGTTTATACGTGACGACGTCATAAGTGGATCTAGGCAATACGAGTATTATTTTGGCGAGGAGTTGACGGCGTCAGACCCTACTCTTGACGCCGTCAGATTGTAAAATCTATATATAGTTTCCTAGTTTTCATTCATTGTGTGCAACTTTGAAGGGAGAAAACCCTAGACGAATTTTACTGCTATTTTGAGGGTTTCAAACCCTTGTTTCATCCATGCTTAATTGAAGATAAGTCTTTCACCAAATCATTCAATATGTCTATGTGTTGTTTGATTATATCTTATGTTTGTCTTCTCTTTAACATGCTAGGCTAGGTTTTCTTTGTGTTTGCTTAGATGTAATGAAACTTAGATATTGATTATTGGTTGGTTGTTTGTTTATAATTGTTGTGCATGAATGAATTCGATGTTAGGCTTAAGAAAACTGGCAGACTTCAATTTGGTAACTTGCTTGAACGTCCTAAGAAACATGATCGAAGGTGTACTACGATATATTGGTTATATTTAATGCATAGGTAACTACTAATGAGGCCATGTTAGGAGCTAGTAGTTAGCTCGACATAGGAAGAGGTAGAAGCTTATAGAGTTAGGGAAGATCATACACGGCCCTACGAATGGTATTAAGGAATATAACCCGTCATCCATGCAATTATAACAAACTAATCAACCGATAAAAGATAGCTAGGGAGTAGTGAAATCTAAGTAAATACATTTTCTCTCATTATTGTTTTCGCCATAATTAGTTTAAGTTTATTTTATTTTGATTGCATCTTTAGTTATTTGAGTTAGTTGATTAGCAACTAATTCCGCCCACTCCTTCAAAACCGAGATTTTTACTTGCTTTCCATAAAATATAAAAATAAAAAAAGAATCATCTCTCATCTCTAGACCTAGTTTAAGTGAGTTTTAACCATAGCGAACACTATTCTTTGAGTTAAACGATCAATCCCCCGGTACTTGTCACTATACTATACTACAACGGTCAGGTACACTGCCTGGTGGGGATTGCAAGCTTCTCAAGATTCCTTGAAAGGTAAAACCTTTTGCGAATGTGCAATTCCACGCATTAGGAAACAACCCATAACTCACCAGAATCTCGCCAGAAAACATATTCCAAGACAAATTAACCGTCCCACTAAGCCCACTTAACTCCTCTAAACTCACCGGCAAAGACCCATCTTCTTCATCTTCTTCAAGTTTCTGGAAAAAAACACACACACACACTTTTATGTTGACAGTTAAATCTTTAAAACGTTATACAACGTTTATAAAATAAAAAAATCTGACACACAAGCACAATTCAATTGCTCGTCATGCAGACGAGTTGGTATCAACCGGCGAGGTTGGGGTGGTGTCGCAACAAGCAGTGGCGGGCGCCATATCTGACTGGCGAAGGTGAGTGGCGAGCGGTACTTTCCCATCTAACCACTCACGGGGTGAATTAGTAATACTAAGAGTGCCAATCTTCCTAATAAACGACAACAAAATAAACACTACTTTAAAACTAATAAAATATAAACTTGATCAATTCCAATACTAATTTATGCATAGCCTTTGAAAAGACCGCAAAACCAACTACAATCAAATGAGCTAATGGCAATAATAATTTGGAAATGCACCATATACGCTATTTAGTACATCAAAAGCTAGTTTTTGACTTTTCGTATAGCTAGCTAAGGTGTAAAAATGGTAAAGAACACAAGATAACACTCTGCTACACCCAACCAACCACCCTTTGGTGTATATATTTTCTTATTAACTATTCAAGAAGATAAGTCCTCAAACGAGTGCTTACCAGTACAATACAAAAGACAATATGTGATCTCTTCTAGGAAGACACCACAGAACAACCTCACATACAAAATCACTCAACACTCAGTAACAACAAGATCAATAGACTGATCTTGATGATGACTTGAATCAATACTAACAGAAGATATCAAAGTGATATCAATGAGAATACAAAGATAATGTGTGACGACTGTGAGAGAGTAAAACAGAGATGAATAACCAATACTCAAACCCTAGAAGTATGAGATGATTATATAGCCTCATAAGTTGCACTTTAGTCCTTGTACTTCACCACATCTTTCACTAACAGATAGACACAAGCTCCAGCTTAATAAGACTTTGAACAATGACAATAATAGTCCTCCAACTTATATCATCAGCTTGTATACTCTTCAACACCCCTCCTCAAGCTGAACTTCTTTCTTAACTCCAACTTCAGTACTTAAATCACCTGCAAACATATCTAACAAACCAAGATTTTTGCACGAAATTTTATGTTGAATTTGACCAAGACACTTAGTAAAAATGTCAGCTACTTGATTGTTAGTACGAATCTTAACAGTTTTAATAACACCTGCAGTTACTTTTTCTCTAACCAAATGAACATCAAGTTCAAAATGTTTTGTTCTTTCATGGAACACAGGATTAGCAGCAATTTGAATAGCTGCATTGTTATCACAAATAATATTAACAGGAAACAAGCCTTTTAATCCAAGACTATGTAACATATTTCCCAACCATATAACTTCACAAGTAGTAGAAGCAAGACTTCTATACTCTGCCTCAGAAGAACTTCTAGACAAAGTAGCATGTTTCTTACTTCTCCAAGAAATAAGAGAATCACCCAGAAAAACACAAAAACCTGTAACAGATTTTCTAGTGACAGGAAACTTAGCCCAATCAGCATCAGCATAGGCTCTCAATTTTAAATCAGAAATCTTATTAAATTGTAAACCAGTACCAGGAGAACCTTTCAAATACTTCAAAACTCTTAATGCAGCTTTAAGATGTGACTTTAAAGGTTTATGCATATGTTGACTTAAACAGTGAACAGCATAACTAATATCAGGTCTGGTATTAGTCAAGTAAATCAACTTTCCTACCAATTTCTGGTAATTAGTTATATTGTTCAAAACTTTATCATTTTCATTTTCAATACAGTTTAAAATAGTATTCTCAGGAAGAGGAGAATCAACATGTTTAGCTGCTAATAAACCATATTCACATAATAATTCTAAACAAGATTTCCTTTGAGACATACATATACCATCATTATTCCTCAAAACTTCAATACCAAGAAAATAATTCAACTTACCCAAGTTCTTAATCATAAACTTGGATCTCAAAAACTGTTTAAACTTTTTAATCTCAACCTCATTATTACCAGTGATCACAATATCATCAACATAAAAAAGAAGAGCAACAAACACAGAACCCTTTTGTTTAATATATAAAGAATAGTCAAATTTACTTTGAACAAATCCATGTTCAAGCCAGGCAGTAGTGAGTTTTGCATTCCACTGCCTTGGAGCTTGCTTAAGCCCATAAAGAGATTTATTAAGTTTGCACACTTTAGTATCATCACCACCATTAAACCCTTTAGGAAGAATCATATAAACATCTTCATTCAAATCACCATACAAGAAAGCATTATTGACATCAAGTTGATATAAAGGCCAATTCATATTAACAGCTATACTGACTAGACACCTGACAGTGACCATTTTAACCACTGGACTAAAGGTTTCATCATAATCAAAGCCTTCTCTTTGATTAAAACCTTTAGCTACAAGCCTAGCCTTATATCTGTCAATCTCACCAGTAGACTTATATTTTATTTTCCATATCCATTTATAACCAATAGCATGTCTACCAAAAGGCAAAACACATTCAGTCCAAGTGTTATTTCTATTTAAAGCTTCAACTTCATCATTCATAGCTTCTAACCAATTAGGATTTTTGACAGCTTTATCCTAACTAGTAGGCTCACTAGACTTATTCAAAGTAGAAGCAAAACACTTATTAGACACATTCAATCTACCATAGTTCACATACTTTTCAATCCATACTTGACTTTAGCACTCAAAACATAATCATTGAATCTAACAGGTAATTTAGACTCTCTATCAGATCTTCTTAATACAGGTGTCTGCACATTATCATTAATATTAACAGTTTGAGTTGACTCATTTTCATTTTGAAACATATTGCCCTCAGACCAGTTTTGGTCACCAAAATGGGTTGCAGATCCCCAATCTTCCTGATGTTGTTGTGTAGTATCTGTATGAATACTAGCTACTTCACTAGAAGATGGTTCACTACCATCCTCAACTGGTGAATCTCTCCCTTCATCATTGGGACTTTGAGACCACTGATTATCAAAAAAATTCAAGTGTTCTATTTCATTTGCTTTTTGAGCATCTATAGATTCACAGGTTTTCATTTTTAAAGGAATAATATTTTCATAAAACCTTACATCTCTTGCAAAGAAAACATTTCTGGTGTCAAGACTTAAAAGTTTATAAGCTTTTTTAACAGTAGAATATCCAAGAAGAATACATTTTTCAGACCTAAAAGATATTTTATCATGATTATTTAAAACAGTTGCAAAACAAAGACAACCAAAAGACCTCAAATGGGAAAGATTAGGTTTTCTATTATGAATCAACTCAAAAGGACACTTTCCATTTAACACAGATGATGGCAGCCTGTTTATAAGATAAATAGCAGTTAGAACACAATCATACCAGAACTTAAGAGGAATCCCCCCTTGAAACATAAGACTCCTTGCTACATTAAGCAAGTGTCTATGTTTCCTCTCAGCAATCCCATTTTGCTGAGGGGTATGAGCACAAGAAGTTTGGTGTATTATACCAAGTTCAGAAAACATATTACTCACTTTATTGTTCACAAACTCAGTACCATTGTTAGACCTGACAGTTTTGATTTTAACATTAAACTGATTATGTATCATGTTAATAAAAGAAGCAAATACACCAAAAACTTCATCCTTCGTTTTAACCAAGTAAACCCAAACTGCTCTAGAAAAATCATCTACAACAGTTAGGAAATACTTATAACCCTCTCTACTTGTTACTCTGTATGGACCCCATAAGTCAAGATGAACAAGTTCACCTAAAGTCTTAGACTTATGATCAGACAAGGGAAAAGGTTCCCTTGTTTGTTTAGCCCTATGACAGATCTCACAAACATGTACAGAAGTATTCTTGGTAAAACCAAGATCATTTTGAAGCACAGACAAAACTTGATCAGCAGGATGACCAAGTCTATTGTGCCAAACAATCTTAGAAACATTATAAGACATAACAAAATTACTTTTACTCACAGTATTCACAGAATGCATGTCAAACAAATAAAGACTATCACACTGCTACCAGTCCCCAAGTCAGTCTCCCTTTTCAAGTCCTGGATATAACATTTATCCTCATCAAAACCCACAAACATCTTACTATCTCTTATTAACTTGTTAACAGACAAAAGACTCACACAATAACCAGGCACAACTAAAACATCATATAACACAACATTACTAGTAAGTTTTAAATTGCCAACATGACTTATAGTAGCTAAAGTACCATTAGGATGTCCAACAGTAATATTAAGACTAGAGATATCAGCAACATTAAACATACCATCAGTAGACACATTAAGATGTTGATTAGCACCAGAATCAATAATCCAACCCAAAGTAATAGAATTAACAACCAAACCAGAGTTGACACAAAAATATCTAGAAATATTCATATTAAACCAAACATTATGATTATAGAAAGAAGCTCTACCAGACATATTGGCATGAATGCTTCCAGCAGAGTTATCATTGATCAAAGATAGGAGTTTCTTTATCTGTTCAGAAGTAAAACCAGAAGAAATACTAACAGATGATGATTTATCATCTTTAGAATCAACATTAGCATTATAGTTTTGCCTAGTTCCATTATTTTGCCTTCCAGAGTTATTATTTTTAACATAACCAGGTGGAAAACCTATAAGCTCATAACATCTATCAATAGTATGTCCAATTTTACCACAATTTTTGCAATTCAAATTAGGATTAGGACCTCTATTAATATTGTTATTACCAGAATTAGAACTAGAACTTCTAGTGTTATTGTTATTATTATTAAACACTCTCCTATTGTTGTTAAAAGATTTAGCAACAAAAGAAGTAGCATTAGCTTTAGACTCAGAACCACTAGAAGTCTCAGGAATCCCTCTATGAGATTCCTCTCTAGAAACAGTAGCATAAGCATCTTTGACCTCAGGGAGTGGATCCCTAGTCAACAAAGCAGTCCTTACAGGCTGATAACAATCATCAAGGCCCATAAGAAACTGCATCAACTTCATCAATTGCTGATGCAAACCTAACTCCTTACTAGCATCACAAGAACATTTGACTTCACAAGTACATTTAGGAATTTTAGTTAAAGCATCAAATTCTCTCCATAAAGAATTAAGTCTATGATAACAATCTGCAACAGAAGTACCACCTTGTTTCACATTATTAATTTTTTGAAGCAAATTATATATCACAGACCCATCTACTTTATCATAAGTTTCCTTTAATTCATTCCACACAGAAGCAGCATTTTCAGAGTAAACTAATCCCATATAAACATCTTGAGAGACAGAATTCATAATCCAGGTTAAAACAATGGCATTACACCTATCCCATTGAGCAGACAATACTTCACTAGCAACAAAGGATTCCTTAATAAAAGAACCATCAACAAAGCTATATTTATTCCTAGCTTGTAAAGCTAATTTCATAGCACCATACCATATTCTATAATTTTCTGTTCCAAGATGTTTAAAAGGAATTAAAGCAGTACCACTATTATCATTAGTCTGAATATGCAATGGATTACCTGCATCTAAATTACTAATCAAAACCTGAGAACTACTAGCATCACCAGGAGCCATAATAACCAAAAAACAACCAAGAAGCAAACAGAAAACAGACAAACAAAAGAAACAGACAAATAAGCAAACAAGAACAGATAAACAGATAACAAATCCAACAAACAAAACAAAAAAGAGAGCACACACCCAAGATTCAACAAAGAATCAGCCAATTGGACTGGGATTGGCCAGAGCAGGTTTCCACACCATTCAAGATGGATGGTCAAGGTGTTAACCAATCCGTTTGCACCCAATTAACTAAACTCTTGTTATCTTAAAGGAGAAAAGTCAACTTACAGAGCTATATGAACCACAGCGGAAGAAAGACTACAAAAACACTAGATTCACTTAGTCTAATGTTTTTGCAATCAAATACAGGCCCAAGAACCACCAACAGTCACCACTGATCAAGATCCCCAAAAAACCAATTAGGGTTTCACAAACCTTAACCAAGAATATCACCAAATACCACAAGATCTAGTCTAAATCGACTAAATCAACCACGGCCGTAAAGAAAACGGCCTCAATTAACCAATAAAACCACCAATTCAAGAAACCCCCAAAAATAATTGAAACCCTAGAAACCCAAGAATCTCGAATCACCACCAAATCAGAACCTATAGCTCTGATACCATGTAAAAATGGTAAAGAACACAAGATAACACTCCGCTACACCCAACCAACCACCCCTTGGTGTATATATTTTCTTATTAACTATTCAAGAAGATAAGTCCTCAAACGAGTGCTTACCAGTACAATACAAAAGACAATATGTGATCTCTTCTAGGAAGACACCACAGAACAACCTCACATACAAAATCACTCAACACTCAGTAACTACAAGATCAATGGACTGATCTTGATGATGACTTGAATCAATACTAACAGAAGATATCAAAGTGATATCAATGAGAATAAAAAGATAATGTGTGACGACTGTGAGAGAGTAAAACAGAGATGAATAACCAATACTCAAACCCTAGAAGTATGAGATGATTATATAGCCTCATAAGTTGCACTTTAGTCCTTGTACTTCACCACATCTTTCACTAACAGATAGACACAAGCTCCAGCTTAATAAGAATTTGAACAATGACAATAATAGTCCTCCAACTTATATCATCAGCTTGTATACTCTTCAACATAAGGAGTTTATTATAATATTTTGTAAGCTCTTTTTGTGGCTAGACTATGGACAACATAATCTATCACACTGTTATACTGATTGTCGGTTAACCATTGTGAACAGTGTTGGAAACATAGCTGGTCGTGATCATAGACGAAACTTGACAAGGTTAATCGGAGAGGCCAAACTGTAAAGTATTTATTTTAGTGGGGCCAATTTACATTTTCATTTAACATCCGTACTAATAATGCCTACCGCCATAAAATGTAAGGGTTAAAAATGTACTTGAGGCTAAAAGTTTTGGAAGATCATAATTCCTCCTGGTCATCATTAAATTTCGTCCCTAATCGTGACACTCTGCATCATCTACTAAAGATGACAAGAAGTAACATGGATCCAAAAGTTAAGGTCCAAACATAGATTTTCTTCTCTAAAACTTTCAATCGCAATGAAAATACCGTAAGAAAGTGTCTTCTTCTTTTTTCTTTTTTCTTTTTTCTTCTTCTTCTTCTTCTTCTTCTTCTTCTTCTTCTTAAAAGGTTACCCCGTGACAGAGATTTTAACGACACAAAAAAATGACACTAATTTAACCTTTTAGTAATACTAATTTGATACTTAATGACACTTTTTATAAACAAAATGCAAAAACTATGTATTCTCACTTTCTTCTCTCACAATAAAGTGATGTAAAAATATATAGATTAGATGGGGAACATGAAGAGAATGGGGATAATTGGTTGTCAAATTACTTAAAATAAATGGTCACGGACACAATGGTTGAAAGAATTGAGTGAATTTCAAAAGCGAAGACATGAGTACCACATTCTCAAAAAATGATCGAAAATAAACTTTTCAAAAGGATAATCAACATAATCTTTTATTGATAATTTTGTTTAAAAAAATAGATTAATACCTTATTTAGTGATAATTTTATTTAAAAAAAAGATTATTTTCAGGTTACATTTTATATTTATCCATAACACAAGTAGAAGATAAATACAAAAAATATAGATAAGATGCAATTAATAATAAGATTAAATTTTTTAAATAATTATCTTTAATAATAAAAAACTATAATTAAATATCATAAATCAAACAAAATAAAGATTAAATTATTTGTTTTTTAATAAATAAAAATATATGATTCAAAAAATTTTAAAAAACCCGCGAGTGCGCGGGAATTATAACTATTAGTCATTTAAAGAAAAATGTAACTAACAAACATAAAAAGGATTGTTCAAGAAAACATAAAAAGGAATTGAAGGAGTTTTCCAATAGAATTGTTATCTATACCTTTATCCGACCAACACACATACAGGTAAGAGAGACATGAATACAGATTAACCAACAAGTCACAGTAACGCCATAGAAAGTGTAAGCTTTTTTTTCTTCTAGTTAATCTATACGACAAAGCGATGTTTTAACGACATATCTTTCTTTTTTATATAATTTGTTCACATTTAATGTAATGATCTTATCAGCTTGGCTGCGTTAGACGCTCAAAAGTAGTAACAATATGAAACATGATTGCATCTGAAATAGTAGTTAACAAAAATTTCCATTGGGTAAAACAAGAAATGAAAAATGTATTGCATTAAAATTTAAATTGCCCTATTTTAAAATGTTAGGATCTACGGTTACCATAACCGAGTGGCCTGGAAAAAACTACACTCCAAACGTATAGTACATAAGTGTTGGTAATAGATGTTGATATTTCACAATAATCTCATATCCACCAATATGTTAAAATATAACAAATTCTGGATTTTGAAAACACGTTGTCACAATTAGATATGTCCAATCCACATATTTAGCAAGCCCTTGTAAAGAATGCAACAGAATATACAAAAATAAAGTCATTGCAAGACGTGTCTGCGATTGTTTGTATATAATTGTCGTTTATATATAAGTGAATGCCGGGTATTCATAGTTCATGCACCGTAAGTTACTAGCTAGTCGATCAAGCTAGCCATGGCGCCGTATACCATTTTCATGTGTACCCTCTTAACCTTCTTGTTATCTTTTCATGGCATCGATGCCAACGACGTAAAGTATAATGTGTATCACATTGCCGAAAAACATCCTGGTGGAATCAAATTCACAAACATAATTGGAATTCCATACACAAAACAAATAATGGCCAAGATCAACCACTACATTTGGTCAACCATTTTCCAACAAAATACGGACGCTGACCGAAAGATTGTCGATTCTGTTGATCTTTACCTCAAGGACTTCGATGGAGCCGAAGGTATCACTTGGGGTAGCAACAGGATTAATGTTAGTGTGATTTATTTAAATGGGTACCAAGGGGACTTGAAATGGGAATTCAAGTCCCTCTTGTACCATGAAATGACACACGTTTTCGCATGGAATGGAGAGGGTAAAGCCCCGTCGGGTTTAAGAGAAGGGCTCGCAGATTATACTATTCTGAAAGCTAATTACTTCCCTCCAGCTTTTGCAAAGCCTGGGTCTGGGGACAGGTGGGATCAAGGTTATGATTACACGGCCCGTTTTCTTGAGTATTGTGACAGTCTCGTCCCAAACTTTGTTGCAAAGCTTAACAAAAAAATAAGGAAAACTTTCGATATCTCGTTTTTTAAGGAGTTAACAGGGAAGCCTGTGGAACAACTATGGAAGGATTACAAAGCTAAATATGCTGGGAAGAACTAAATAAAATGTGTGGTTTAGTGAAATTGAATTTGATAATTAATTATAAAATAAGCTTTCTTCTATAAATGTTGTAATCCGATATTTGTTAAGGACAAATATCTGCTGTATAAAGCATATATCTGCTGTATACTATATCAGCTGGTTCAAAGCTAAAATAAAACCTTAATTACACCTCCATTGGGTTTGATTCAACCCACTCGACTACATGTAGCTCTGCCCTGGTTATACCGAAACCCAAAAAATTCAGCACAATGTCAGTTCATAAATTCATGGGTAATGATTAAATGAATGTAAACTGTAAAACTAACCTTTTGAAGAACCCATAAAGAGTGTTTGTAAGCACGATGAAAAACCTCCTCGAGAGCAGCGGGATCGTTGGTGTCGAGTTCTTGATAATTGACGAAGTTTTCACGGGCGTGTTAGCGTAGTAATTAAGGACGAGAGTGTCTGCCGGGAGATGACGGACTAGCCGTGCATATATGTCGAAAACATGCATAAAAACCGTTATAACATGTGCATCAAAAGCTTGTAAGGATATGTATATGCAATTATTCACTTGAAGGATACCTTTCAATTTTTGTTGTAAGTTGTGTCGGATGAAATTTGGATTTATTTGAAGCACATATTAATGCTGGAGCGAATAATTGTATTGATTGAATAATAGTCATAATACAAATATAAATAAGTATTAACATGAGCTAGGGTTCCTGATAACTAACAACGGGCCTACATATAATAATACTCAATAACAGCCCTTCGCAGTTTGAGGGGGAGTCAAACAATTCATAGTCGTTAATTTTATCATCAATTTTTTTTATTAATAATAATAATAATAATAATAATAATAACCACTTTTATCATTTTTTTAGAAATAGATAATTTCCTAAATGTCTCCGTTGACTTTGTGCTATTTACATCCGAGATCGAAACTTTTCCGCTTTCGAAACTAGACCGGGCAAATGGAGCAACTTGAACTACCCAACCATGTGTCGCCATGTGTCCGACATTATTTTATCAAAGTAGAACAATTGCCCAATTGTTATACCGATGTAGACCAGTTGTCCTATAACTCATCACCTCAAGTCACTTGTAAATTAGTGGTTTTAGTTGCCCAATTGTACTCGGTTGCCTGGTCTAGTTTCGAAAGCATAAAATTTTTGGTCCCGGATGTAAATAGCACAAAGGCAATTGGGGTATTTAGGGAATTATCCATTTTAAAAATTATATATCTCGCAAACCGTTAATCGTTATGCGAAATGAATCATGCCATCGCGACGATAATTAAATAATCTTTCCATATAGGGGTACTTCTATATATTTCCGACGGATTTTTTTGTCGAGTTTTTTTTAGTGCTGAATTTTACTCCCTGAAAACTCACGCGTAATTTGTGAAATCTGAGTTGTTTCGTTATTTTATAAATCACATGTGATTAAATCAAAATCATACGTGATTTTTAAAAGAATAAATCACATGTGATTTTTCTAAGAGCAAATTTCAAAAAAAAAAAAAAAAAGGCCGAAAGTATATCGAATTGCCAGTCTACTGAAAGATAAAAGAATTCTTGTTGCGATAGTATATTTTTTGTCGATTAATAATTTATCATTTGCAAAATATTTTATTTAAAAAATTGAAATTGGGATTATTTTTACGGAAAAATGAATGATTAAGATTTGTTTATTAGATCTTAGAAACTTTGTGATTTACGTTGATATGATCTCTTGTTCACATCTACGTAGTGTTTGGTACGTTGTAATCAAAGGAGGAATGGAAATGATGATTACCTTGAAATGATAAAATGTTGTTTGGTTACATATATGGAATGTAATGGTTTATTACAAGGAATGACCCATTACAGCAAAATCATTCCCTATGCCCCATTGCTTTCCATTACATCCATAATGAAATCAAAATTACATAAAATCCCATCAATAACTAACCATATTAAATAAAC
Organism: Artemisia argyi; assembly: GCA_030686995.1. Classification (NCBI taxonomy): domain Eukaryota; kingdom Viridiplantae; phylum Streptophyta; class Magnoliopsida; order Asterales; family Asteraceae; genus Artemisia; species Artemisia argyi. The sequence goes on along the minus strand of CM060697.1, from coordinate 141,489,939 downwards.
TTTCTATCATTAATGAGGGGCATTTTAGTCTTTCTATTATGATTCCATTACGTCTTATCAAACAAACCAAACATGATTAAAAATTGTAATGAATAATTACATTACACTATTTATTCTAGTATGTCGTTTATTCTATTCATTTGACATTTCATCACGTCCTACTAAACGTACCTCTAATGTAATGATGTTATCAGCCTGGCTTAGGCTATGTTTGGCGACACGTAGCAGTAAGCAATAAGCAGTAAGCAGTAGTAGTAGCAGTAGCAGTAAGAACGTGTTTGGTAACGTAACTCTAACTGTAATTATAAAGTGTAAAACAAGTAAATGCTTACCGCTTGTCGCTTGCTGCTTCATCATGAAGCATTTAAGATTGGAGCGGTTAGTCATGTTTCAGATGCTTGTTGAGATGTTGCCAAACAAGCAAATACTTACCGCTTGTCGCTTGTCGCTCTTAAACAGTTGAAAAATGTTGTTGCCAAACATAACCTTAGACGCTAAAAAGTAACAATTGTTAACAAAAAATTCCATTGGGTAAAATAAGAAACGTAAAATGTATTGCATTAAAATTGTAATTGTCCTATTTTAAAATGCTAGGATCTATGGTTACCATAACCCAGTGGCCTGGAAAGAACTACACCTCATTTTCAAAACTTACATAAGTGTTGGTAATAGATGTTGATATTTCACAATAATCTCATATCCACAAATATGTTAAAATATAACAAATTCTGGATTTTGAAAACACGTTGTCACAATTAGATATGTCCAATCCACATATTTAGCAAGCCCTTGTAAAGAATGCAACAGAATATACAAAAATAAAGTCATTGCAAGACGTGTCTGCAATTGTTTGTATATAATTGTCTATATATAAGTGAATGCCGGGTATTCATAGTTCATGCACCTTAAGTTACTAGCTAGTCGATCAAGCTAGCCATGGCGCCGTATACCATTTTCATGTGTACCCTCTTAACCTTCTTGTTATCCTTTCATGGCATCGATGCCAACGACGTAAAGTATAATGTGTATCACATTGCCGAAAAACATCCTGGTGGAATCAAATTCACAAACATAATTGGAATTCCATACACAAAACAAATAATGGCCAAGATCAACAACTACATTTGGTCAACCATTTTCCAACAAAATACGGATGCTGACCGAAAGATTGTCGATTCTGTTGATCTTTACCTCAAGGACTTCGATGGAGCCGAAGGTGTCACTTGGGGTAGCAACAGGATTAATGTTAGTGTGATTTATTTAAATGGGTACCAAGGGGACTTGAAATGGGAATTCACGTCCCTCTTGTACCATGAAATGACACACGTTTTCCAATGGAATGGAGAGGGTAAAGCCCCTAAGGGTTTAACAGAAGGGATCGCGGATTATACTATTCTGAAAGCTAATTACTTCCCTCCAGCTTTTGCAAAGCCTGGGTCTGGGGACAAGTGGGATCAAGGTTATGATTTCACAGCCCGATTTCTTGAGTATTGTGACAGTCTCGTCCCAAACTTTACTGCAAAGCTTAACAAAAGAATAAGGAAAACTTACGATGTCTCGTTTTTTAAGGAGTTAACAGGGAAGCCTGTGGAACAGCTATGGAAGGATTACAAAGCTAAATATGCTAAGAAGAACTAAATAAAGTGTGATGTTTAGTGAAATAATGAATATCTTAATTATTAAATAAGCTTTCTTCTATAACTGGTGTAATCGGATATTTGTTAAGGTAATCAAGGTTTTCCAAGTTATGAAAACTATAAATGCATCCGAGCTTTAGTTTAACCAGATATGTTGGTTTAATTTCATTGACACATACATTTTAACTGAGCAGGACTGTTCCAAGATTGACATAAGCCACGTTAGATATTGATTACCCAATCACCAAAACATCATATAGTTAATAGTTTATGACCCAAACAATAAAATGATGAATAACCTATTAACCTTGTGACCAGTGACTATCGCCACCACTACATAATTAATGACTTACCGCAAGTTAACGATAAAGCATGTATCTGATATATAGCATATCAGCTGGTTCAAAGCTAAAATAAAACCTTAATTACACCTCCATTGGGTTCAATTGAACCAGCTCGACTAAATGTAGCTCCGCTCTGGTTGTACCCAAAAAAAAAAAAAAAAAAAAAAAAAAAAAAAAAAAAAAAAAACGAGATAAACAGTTTTTATACGCAAACCAAACAACAAACATACACCACAATAAACAAAGGGTGTATCTTATCATCTACAACTGATCATCATTGTAGTATTATTTGTTATTGTATTTCAAAGAAACTCCAAATGAAATTATCTTAATAACATGGTTAGCTTCATAGCTTTTGCTTGCATATATGTGAGTCAAATACTCGCCCAATCTGGGTAACCGGTATAGAGAAAAAGAAAACCATGCCCGTGTACATGTTTATTAAACAAACCATAAAATATCCAACAACATTAGAACACTTTGAAACCAGACTCTTTGCGGCATTTCATCAAACACCTTACACGCAATTAAATAAAAACATCAAACCGCGCCACATATCTCCTTCAACTTACTTGCCGCGCCATGATCAACCTTATACTGCCACAAAACAAAACAGATTTAGCACAATTTCAGCTCATAAATACATGGGTAGTGATTAAATGAATGTAAACTGTAAAAAAAACTGACCTTCTGAAGAACCCATAAAGAGTGGTTGTAAGCACGATGAAAAACCTCCTCGAGTGCTGCGGGATCGTTCGCGTCGAGTTCTCGATAGTTCACGAAGTTTTCCCGGGCGTATTTGGCGTAGTATGGGCGGGAGTCTGCTGGGAGATGACGGACTAGCCGTAGGACTTCACCGTATATGCGCAAGGCTCTCAGCATTTTTAATTTTGGTTGCAAGTTGTTTACGTTTTAGGCTGATATGTTTTTTGGGCTATAAATGAAGTGTTTGGGTTGGGCCTAGTTTAGTCATACTAGTATACATACTACTCTTATAAATTGATTAGCATTTAACTTTTGGAATTTTTGGAAAAGGATAAATATCATAAAATTGTAAAGATGTGTCTAATGAGTAATGGTCCACTTCACATCACTTTCATTTTGAGCCTTACATTAGTTTTTAAACACATCGCTTAAAAGCAACTCTAATGGTAAAAAGTGGTTAGAAATTTTTATTCATTGTTAACCTTATTATCACTCCAATGTTAAAAATCCTATTCAATTAAATCTCAACTTATCTTTACCTCTCACATAATAAATTAATAATAGTGTAATCAATAGGTCGAGCAATATCAACCTATTCCTATTGCCCCATTAAGTCATTCTCAACCTTTAACTCCAATGTAATAATCTATTCTCAACCCATTTTAAACACTTTCCTAACTTCTCCATTAGAGATGCTCTAACCCACCACATAACAGCCGTAATTGTGACCGCCTAACCAAACACATAAAAATATCTCATACAAATACACCTCACAGTATAACCCACACGGGATGTTAAAAGGGTTCAGTTTAGTTCTATTTGGCCAAAACCGAACCATAATTGCATATGTTCGGTTACTGAAAATCAAAACCGTTCGGTTTCGTTTAATAACGGTTTGGCTAATCGATTAAGAAGGTTAAAGCGGTTCAAGTAATCAGGTAATCAGATAATTCGGTTAACCAACATCCTTTGGGATCATGTAAATTTTGCCAAATAAATTCGACGCAACTATAAAAATATTAAGAAGACGCATAATTACTAAGCAAAACACAAATCTTTTATTAAATCGTCGCTTTAGATATTTCTCATACAAAATAATTTGAACAGACAATCTAAATGAAAAAATATGATAAAATTTAATGTTGGACTTCTGTTGATTCCTAATGAAAGATAAGAGTAAGGGTGGGTTTGGTATCTCATTATGGGAATGAATCTATAACTATGAAAATGATTAAAGATGTTTGTTTAAAATGAGATGGCTCACTACTATGGTAATGAATGATAGATATAATCTATACTCCATATACATCAAGAGAGGTAGGAATGGATCTTTCATAGGTGAGGGACCCACCACTACTATCAAACTCATACCCATTGTCATTCATGCCAACATACCAAACGCACCCTAAATAGATACCAAAAAAAACACGTGACCGGTATTGTCTTAAGTCTTAACACATTAATATGAATAAAAAAATATGTATATGCACAATGATTTGGATCGGTTATTATCGGTTTGATTTTTTATTCCGTTTGATTTTGGTTTTTCCGGTTAATTTGCTCAACCCTACGGCCTACACACACTCAATTTGGTTGATATTAACGGCTAGTTGTTTTTATTTCTTTTTGAACGACAACATGCTATCTCACAATATATATGCATTACAAAATTGTCTCACATGTTTTAGGTTGTACTTGTATCCACAAGAATTTAGTTGAAAATCTTTTTATACAACAAGTATTTAAACACTAATAATAATTAACATGCGTCTAAATGCCATAACTGCATTTTGTGTGGGTTAAACTTAGGTTTCTTCCTGCCCAAACACCCTAAACTTTTGTAACTAATTCTATTTTCACAAAAGAGCAATTCCATATTTATCCAACTAAAACATCATAATGTCATATTTACCCAAAAACATGCTTTAACTACATTGTATATTATACATTCATAACTTGATTTTGGGTATATACGGCATTTTGATATTTAGGTTGGATATATATGCATGGCGAAACTATGTAGGGCAGTGGAAGCCCCCCCCCCCCCCCCCCACCCAAAAAAAAAAAAAAAAATTGCGGCACCTAGATTTTATAGGTTTTTGAGGTAATTTAGTTGAGCTTACAAACAAATCTCTGATTCGGCTCCCCAAACTAAATTTGCCCCCGCCCCCTCCCCCACCACAAAAAAAATGCTCAAGTTCCGCCATTGTATTGTATATATATGGAATTATCTCTTTCACATATATCATTGCCTAACATATACTTGTGTGTTACTTAGGTGTTGTTTTGGATATGAATTTGCCTATCATATCTTACTATTAAAAGCTTATTAAAAAGTTTGAATCTGAATCATATAACGTTGTTTATTTTTGTGATCTGGTAAAATATTTGATTGGTGTCAAATATTGCAATTTAAATATGAAAAACGTTACATTTATTTTTTTTTTAACTTGCTAGATGTTTCAACAAGTCGTATATTTATGTCAAATCAATAAATGTATGTAAATTTTTATTATACGCATATGTGTTGAAGTCGAAAATTTGTAACACATTTTTAATTACATTTTTGTAAAACAAGAAAGAAAAAATAAGAAAAAGTCTATGTATATATATAACTAAAAAAAAGTATGAATATAATTAATGCAAAAAACAAAATTAAAAAACAAAAACATAAATAGAAACAAAATTGTAAATCATTAAGAGGCAATAAGATATTTCGTTCATCTCTTAACGAGTAAAACAACAGATCTTATCAGCTCTTACTGAAAGTGAAAAAACAAACGCCTTAACTTTTTACCGCCTCTTACCAAGTCAAAAATAAAAGACAATAAAAAGTATTTTTTGAAAAACAAACACCCCGAATACTCCTTTACGCTCTATTCTCAAGTCAAATTTTAAAGAATGGAAGGGGATGGGATAGGAAGGGAAAGTAGAAAATGACACTGCGAAGAAAGTAGTTATTTTTATTTATATTCTTGAGTTTTTATTTTAAATTGCAAGGAAAGAAAAGGAAAATACCCAAATTACCAAGATACCCTCAAAGTCCTATATATTTTGACATTCATTGATAATACATCATTACGAGAGACAAAGGCAAATTTCATATACAATACTAACATATAAGAGTTGTGTTACATTAGCAACAAACAGGTTTTTATATAGAAAACAATTAAACACTTGTCTCTTAACAGCAGCAAATAATATATATGAATAAAAGAATATTAAATACCAGGGGTAAGTAATCAGAAGAATAGTAAACTTGTAGACCATAATAGTTGTTTACTAAGATCATAAAGCGAAGCTAGTAAACCAAACCAAACAAAGTAGTAAACATTATACGCATAACAAGTAAACCAAACAAAGCAAAGCCACTCACGAAACTCAAGTTACAGATCATAAAGTGTTACCCTCGCTATTTTATAAAGATAACGTCACACATGTGAAATAGACTAAATATGTAGCATGTTGTGTCCTTAGAGACTACTTATGTAGATTAAGCAAACATGTAGTGTGATGAGCCTATAAATACCCCTCATGACTCTCCATTAGAGGTGTGAGAAAGTGTGTGTAAGCTTTACTTCATTTCATATTAATAAAACACATAGTTTTCCACCTTTCTCTCTCTACTTTCTCTCTCTAGAATAATGATATATTTCGATCAACCTCGACAAGTGATGGACTAGAACTGAATTCGTGGAATGAAACTAAAAATTGTTATCTGAAATTTTTTAACAACAAGTTTGGATACAATTTTTATTTGGCAACATGGTGGTATTTTTTGTATACAAATTTCACGGGGATACATTGTTCACGACTGAATTGTTTCGTTTAACAAAATGACTACGGGGTTTTTGTAAGGTATTATTGATTTGATTGTGAAGTGGCATTTCAAAAAGTGTACTTATTTATCTTAAAGTCTAAGGGTGGTTGGATGCACGACTTTTGAAGATAACTTGTCTGCGCAAATTAAAAAATTCAGTCTTGACAATCTAGTTATTAGTGATGTAAGGAGTTATGTTTTAGTGCTCACAATATAGCTATCACTTAAAGGAGTTACGTTGTAGTACTCAGTATCACATGAAGTAGTGGATTGTTCAAGAAACGAATATTTCGTGCAACCTCATACTTAAAGGAGTTACGTTGTAGTGCTCAGTATAGGTATTAAGTCACATCTATCGTACAAGCATTAAGTCACAAGATGAGATGATTACTTCTTTTTCAAGCTGATCATATCGGGTTGTCTCCATATGTGGTCATTACTAGTAGCCGGTGAACAAAAAGGAAGTTCGATTACAGGTTGATTTGAGAGAAAAGTATTGAGAGTATTTTTTTTTTTTTTTTTTTTTTTTTTTTGACATATTCTCACGGAATTGTGCTTACACGGCTTCTAAATTGCATCAAGTACAAGGTGATTATACGGCATGTACAATACATTATGATAATTCCGATACCTCGCAACAATCAGGAGGGAGAAGAACATGCCAAAAGAAGTAGTGTTTCGTCTTCAGTGATTGGATTGACCGAGAGAATTGTGCTTAACATCGTGAATGGAAAAGTAGTGTGTGTACATAAGGGCTTATCACCAACTTGGATGCAATGTTATGTAAGTTATATTGTTGTGTTGCTCCCCGAACGACAACCATGTTCCTACACTTTTGAATCTACTTTATCTGCTGCGAGATGAAAGAAGAGTTGCCGGTTCAAGAGGGAGCAGGAAAAGAATAAAGGCTCACTAGTTAGGAGGGAGTAATAACCTAACTAGACCATTACAGTTGAAGTTCAGAGCTACATTGATTTGTGCCTTCAGTGCCAAAGATCAAATGCCGAGATCGTCGGAAGAGAAGAACATCATGTTTGCCTCAGTATCTAGACTACAGAGACTCTGCGCTTCAACAACGTCAACATAGTTTACTCACTACAAGGATAGGGAGAACAGGCGACAACCAGTTCCCGTCGACACAATGTCGACGGCATAAGGCAGAAAACGACAAAAAAAAATGCTTGACCGAGCCCCACTGCGTTGAATTTTTCATACACATATTTTCCCGTCGACATGTCGACGGGAAAATATCAACATACTTTTTTAGCCTCAATAATTCACTAAAGTTGGGCGCGAAATTTACCCCCTAATATTTTCCCGTCGACATGTCGACGGGAATATATTAATCATGATTTTTTCCACAATTAACGTGTGATTAACGGTAATAAATTTTTGTTTTGTGATTCCCGTCGACATGTCGACGGGAATTTATTACTGAATTATAAATATTTTTAATAAACGGATAAAATATTGGGCGGGATTCTTCCCGCGTTCTTTTTCCCGTCGACATGTCGACGGGAATATATCCCCCAAAAATCACCCTATATATATCCTCACAAATACATTCCCGTCCCATTTTTTACCTATATACATTCTCACAAAATCATTTCCGTCTCATTTTACACATCTCACAAATAAGTCAATCGTCAATTCTTACAAGGCACACATGACTTGGCGTGGTTGCACAGTTGAAGAGGATTACTCAAAAATCTTGTCACACGAACTCCTCTTTAATGAAGTTATGTTAACTTTTGGTCATGCAGTTTATGAGGAATATGGTTTATATAAGGACGTTGAACCATGGAAAAGAGACAAGATTATCGAATGGTGTAGGAAAAAGTTGTACTACAAAGAGTACATGGAAGAGCTAGATGCTGCTGAAGCTCAAGTTGTTGCTGTTGTAGGTGACGACGAAGCTGAAAGTACGTTGGAAACCAAACTTGATAATATGGGGAATAGGGTCACAAATCTTGAAGCTACATTTGCACATATCAAGGAAATGAGAGCAAGGAAGGGAAAAGATGGTGCGAGTTCGAGTAAAGCGGGAAGTAGCCGCAAAAAAAATTAACGGGTTGTTTCGTTTGATCTGTTCTTTTGGTTGTCGAGTTGTTTAGTTTGGTTGTCGAGTTGTTTAGTTTGAGTTGTTTCCTTTGGTTGTCGAGTTGTTTAGTTTGGTTGTCGAGTTGTTTAGTTTGAGTCTGTATGAAAATGCATGTGTTTGAGAACTCTTGCTTGTTTTAAGTAAACAGTTTGCCTTTGTGTTTGATAATTATTGTTCCTTCAGTTCTAGTATTTGTGCGTACGAATTTTATTAAACAACAACAATAACATCAACAACAACAGCAAACAACATCAACAACAACAACAACAACAACATTTTATTAAACAACAACAATAACATCAACAACAACAGCAAACAACATCAACAACAACAACAACAATAACAACGATAACAGCAACAACAACAACAACAACAACAACATTACTACATATGAAATTTATCCATGTCACCTAAAAGGTCACGGAGTATTGCATCCGACTGACATGCGTGGTCGTGGTTGGGATACGTTGCCATGTCAAGTTTTGCCTCCAGCATCCTTAATTTTGTCTCTAGCACCTGTTTTTGTGCCTCCAGCACCTGTTTTTGTGCCTCCAGCATGTTTATTCTAAGATCTTTTTCATGACAGTTTGAGCACCTTGTTGGAGCAAATCCAGAACCGCTTGATGTTGAAGCTCCCAGAGAACCGGTCATCATTTTGTCGAGTCGTTCCTCCTTCCATAAAAAAAAATCACATCCATGGTCTGTTGTCCCAGGCTGTTAAAGAGTAAAAAACTATTATTTTTAACAACTAACCAAATTATTTATATAATATACGAAAAAGTATGTAATTGTTTCATCTTATATATATGCATGTGTATATACAGTTTTTGAACAGCAAGGACAAGCAGTACCCGTCACTCATCCAGAGCTTTTACGATACACACTGCGACAATAATGGTATGTGGTTGCAGGATGAGGCTTGGGTTCAGTATGTAAGTATCTTTTTTTTTAATTTATTATTTATTTATTTATTTCCCCAAACACGCACTTTAATGATTCATTGAAACATAAATTTTCTCAATTAAATAGGAAGAGATGGTTCGGCTGAGAGATCTGGGAGCGAATACGCCGGAAGGGGTGGCGTACACGGAGGAGCAGATACTTGCTATGGTTTTGAAGGGCAAGCAGCGGGGCCACATCGCCGGACGGGGTAGGGTCGTACCCGGGCTGAACAGGCCACCGTTACCATATACCCCGCCTCCACCTCCAGGTATGTACAGTTTGATAATATATTAATTATAGATTACTTGATCATGACTCAAATTAAATATTGCAATAGATGTTTTTAAATTTTGATTATTTCGTTTTCAGAAATAGCCTATTTGGAGAAAAAGCTTGCTGAGGCCGAGAAGAAGATTGCTGAGACCGAGAAGCAGAGCCGGGAAGATGCTGAAGAGCGTAAGGCCATGAAGGCGAAGCTTGATTTGGTGACAGGTTTTATGTCGTCCAATCCACTATGGCACCAGTATCTTAGTCAGGCAGGTTCTCAGCACGTGGATGGCTCGGGCAGTGGCGCTAGAGGTAGTGGCTCAGCTGAAAGGAGCGGGAGTCGCAGAGGCGAGGAGGATGGTTCTGGTGATGATGAGGGTTCTGGTGATGATCATGAGTGATTTGGGATGTAGAGGTACAAACTTGGGTATTTTGTGTTGTACTTATGCTTGAAACAATATTTTGGCGACCCATATGTTAGTATTGTATAGTTTAACCTTTTGGTGACTTGAACGTCGCGGATATTGAAACATTTGTGGATATGACAGCTAGGTTTAGATATTACCACACCCCGTTTTGTAGACTTTATATGTTTTTATGCATTTTGAGGGTGTTTAGCGATAATTTGCAAGTGTTTTAGCTGATGGCGAGTTATATGTTTAGGACATGTTGATATTGAGTGGTTATAGGTGCTATTACAGGTTCTGGCTATTAAAGGTTTTGGTAGATTTTTTCCAGAAAATCCGGAAAAAATCAGGAAAATTGCTGGTTTTGCAGCCTGCTGTTAGCAGGATACCTTAATGATGCCGTCGACATGTCGATGGCAACATTAACCAAAAATATTGATTATTTAATGTTGCCGTCGACATGTCGACGACACCATTAAACAAAAAATATTTATTTTTTAATTATGTCGTCGACACGTCGACGGCAACATTAAATAATGAATATTTATAGTTTTAAAATGCCGTCGACATGTCGACGGCATTATATAAAACGTAATTGTTATTTGTTAATTAAAACATTAATTAGTTATACATTCCCGTCGACATGTCGACGGGAATAATTTGACGGACAACAAAATCGTTTGACTGGAAAACGATGTGGGACCCACAATGTCGACGGCGATTGTCGACGGGAACGCTGTTCCCGACGAAGCACAGCCGACGTTTTGTTCCCGTCGACATGTCAACGGGAAGCTATGGTGTCGTCGACTTGTCGACGGTACGGGCGTAAAAATGTCGCCGGAAAAGGCGTCGATTGTACTAGTGACGATTGTTGTAATTTACATTGTTTATGTATTTATAGGTCTCATTGTAACCATTCACGTGTGACGATATCTTGGAGGGAGACTGTTAGCCTCGCTATTTTATAAAGATAACGTCACACTTGTGAAACGGACTAGATATGTAGCATGTTGTGTCCTTAGGGACTACTTATGTAGATTAGGCAAACATGTAGTGTGATGAGCCTATAAATACCTCTCATGACTCTCCATGAGAGGTGTGGAAAGTGTGTGTATAAGCTTCACTTCATTTTATATTAATAAAACTCATAGTTCTCCACCTTTCTCTCTACTTTCTCTCTTTAGAATAATGATGTATTTCGATCAACCTCGACCTCCGAATCGTGTTTATCGATCATAACATAAAGTTTTATACTAAAAGACTACATCTCTACTTGACTAAATAGTTTAGACCTTCGAATCATTAAAAAGCCAACCCTGTATGATATGATATATATTATACTGTTCCATTTAGACTTTATATCAGCAACCAGAATCATAAAACCATGACTAATAAACAAAAAATGCAGCCGACTAATAAACAAAAAACATTAACTGTATCCAAACAAACACGATAAGGTTTCTTTGTTTTACATCCAAATAAGATTAGAACAGCATGACTTTATGTGGCAGCTTCTATTTAGTTACTTTGCATAAATTTTTTGCTCAAGGTTGGATATCATTAAACTAGTAATTTGATCAATGTTAAATTGTTAATTACTACCGATTTCATTCATCCTAAAACAAAAACTGCATTATGGTAAACTATCGAATATCATTAAAGTAAACTATTGAGAAACATTCGACAAAAAGTATAACAACAAAAAGTATAACATTATGGTAAATCATTCATTAATATAGTAAAGTAACAGTAGCATCATTAAATATTCCCTAGGCTGAAACTAGAATTCAAATAAATTCACAGTTGGTTTCTTGCTTGATGGTTATGTCTGCTCTTGTTAGCAGCCGTATGATGCAGATAGTTGTTGTGTTATGTGAGGATAAGATTGTAATTTTACAAAGGCGCGTGATGTTAATTACTGGTTTCCCTTCCTAATCCCTCAAATATTGGCGGATTACATTTACACACAAAAGCTCATCTCTTCCCTCGATCTCTCCCACCTTCCCGTCATCTACCTTTCCATCTTCAAAAAACTCAAGAACGCCCCTTTTTTTGATTTCCCTTCTCATCCCTTTTCATTACTTAAAGAAAGTAAATAAATAAATAAATAAAATAATAAAAAACCTCGAGAACATAGCGTTATGCATCTTTAAGTATAACGTTAGTTTAAGACAACCATCTACAAGTGTGAGCTTTGTGGTCCAAATTAAACCGAACTGGGTATCCATATAAACTAACATTTTTCTGCCCATTTATGCCAGTCATTAAGAAACGATGTCGTTGTTGATGTTAGTGTCGATGTTGATATATAGATACAGCTCGATAGAGTTACGATAGTCACCACGTGTATGCTTTTTTTACCTTACGTATTCCACGTCCCTACATGCATATACTTCCTTATAACCCATCTATTCAATACTTCGTCGTCTAACCAAATAAAATGTCATAAGACCATATAAAAATTGCAGTCCATTAAATAAACTATTCAAAATCTAGTTTATATGTACGTATTTGTATGTAAAGATCAATCAACGATTCAACTTCTTTCATTCAAATCAAATCTATTGAGACACTATACTACTAGCTAGCTAGCTAGATACGCTACCGAATTGTGCTTTTATTTTGATTTATTTTAATACCATGCATATCCCGCGTAACAGGATGGTAAAAATGCTCGTAAAAACTAAATATATCTTCCTATCGATATTCAAACATTGCACATCAATGCATTTTCATATATCGATCACCCAAAATGATTTTAGCCGGATAGAGGAGAGTAAATACTTGAAGCATAGTTTCAGAATATCGATTTTAACTTGGTGAAATTGTAGAATATTTGAGTGTGTGGTTTCAAGTTGTATTATCCTTACCAAATATATATATGCCAGTCAAAACATATAGTGATGCAAATTAAATTGTGTTAGAAAAATCTTAACAGGACGAATTTGATACAAAAGCTTGAGCGTCACGGAGGAAAAAATCAACATCGCGATATTAATACATATGAAACAAAAACCAACACGAAAACAAACGACTCGTAACCACCAATTCCATAACTCATTCTTCTACGGCCATAAGCACCTCCAAGTTATCCAAATTTCATTCACTCATCTAGTCATCTACTCGATCTATAAAATGACTATAATCTCACCACTCTTTACTAAAAACCCTACCTAAGCTACACTCACATAAACACAAAGATTTTAAAACAAAAATTTTATTGGTTTGCTTGAAAATGGACCTATGGTCATGGATCACTGAGTTACCAAACTCGGACGAGTGGCCAACCGATCCATCTTCTGAACTCGCTTTCCCTTTAGCGAGTTCAACTGACTCACTACAACTCAAAGCAAGAAGAAAGTTCACTTCAAACTCAGATCTTTTATCAATCACCTTCTACATTTCATATGAAGAAAAACCCTTGTGGGTCTCTGACACGTGTCAAGTAAACTCAAACAAACCCTTCTTACCACTTGTACTACAACTCTTGCGAGAAATCATCTCACGTTCACCTAATGCGCATGATAGCATCAATACAACATGCCCTCGTTCAAACCTCCAAAAACTTAAACTCGAGCCGGTTGCATGGGTTTTGGACTCTCATTCGCCCGAAACATTTGCATCGTTTTTTAAGCTAGTGTTTTTAGCTAGGTTATTTTGGTTATGTGCTTGTGACGCGCCTTCTGAAGTGGGATCGGTTTATTTTAATTCGATGTTGGCTCCAAACCTTGAAGCGTTCTCATCAGCCCATGCGCCCGTTTTACGGGCTTTTTGTGTTGCATCAGGTATAGACGTGGAGCTAAGTATTATGAGGACGTTTGGTTACATGTTAACAAAGTGTTTAATGTTAAAAGAAGTTGGTGTTGGCTTACAGTTGCTAACGCCTTCATGCAACGTTGGGTTCTCATACGCAGCGGAGACTCATGGGCTATGGGTTTTGAAAGGGTATGCACCGCTTATGGCTATGACGCGCTGCCGTTCGAAGGTGAATGATGCGCGTAGTTTATTTGAATCTAAGGAGTCTGTGCTAAAATATTCCTTGGCCCATCAACAAGTTGAGGTGGTCGTCCAATTGGAATATTCAGTTGAATTTAAGGAAAATTTTATTTTGGTTCATGCACGTGTCGATAATATACGTGTCCACGTGGCAAAACTTGGGTTTAATAAGGATGAGGAGAATGTTTATATGAATGAGAGGCACTTTCCTAGTCGGGTTCGGGTTTGGGTTGGGCCTGAAGCAGGATCGAGTTATGTGACCGGTTTAAGTTTGGGCCGGTCCACGGATATTAATGAAAAAGAGATTGAGACAGAAAAGGTAGCAAAGGCTAGTTTTGGAAAAATGAAAGTTCCTAAGATGAAAACAATGACTAGGACGACAACAAGGACAAAGGCGAAGACATGGAGGTGGGACCAAGACTCGGATGGGCATGTGGCAATCTTCGACGCGACGCTATGTGATAACATGACAGGTGTAGAGGTGTCGACTTGGCAACCACATGTTGGTGACGATGGTAGACCCAATGGTGATCAAGTAGATCAAAGTTTTCGAAAGCGATACACAGGGGTAAATAGGTCATTTACTAAATCTGGAAATTGGGTACTTGGTGAAGGCTTAGAAGGGGTAAAATGGAGACTAAACAAAGACATGGAAGGAAGTATGTTGAAATGGAGGATTGGGGGTCAAATTTGGGTAAGTTATTTCCCAAATGAGGTAAAGAGTTCATATTTTGAAACAAGGTGTGTGGAGTGGTGTGATGAGGTTGACTTGCCTTTGATTCAAGGAGCATACTAAGCTATATATATGATTATACGTATAAATATGTGTCTACAAATGTACGCGTATATGTGAATATTGTAAATTAAAACCATGGTGTTTAATAAAGAAAATAATCAAATAACATTTTTTATTTTGAAGCATATATATTAATAGTGATTTTGGTCTAGTGTCTTTTAAAGTTGATACAAGAACATATCTTATGAATACATGTTATTAGGAGAATGATAACATTTTCATAGATGTAACATGGATGATGATATATATGGTTCAGTAATATATACTAGAAATTGGGATTAAAATCGGCAACCTCGATTCAAATCTTTTCTAAGTCAGCCATTTTAGTAAGTTCATGTCGAACTCTTAGATGTAAATAGCTTGATTTTACCAACTTAAAGTTATCAATAATCTAGTTTAAAAAGACGGGGGTTTCCAAACTTTTTCTAACTCCAACCAAAGATGCGCATTATGAAAATATGTAAACTAACCGGAGTTAAACTAGCTAATTAACCCGGTCAATTGCCTTTGGTTTAATCTACATATACACATGAAATACATGACTATGATAGATCATGATTGTGATGATGAATAAATTTTGTGAGTGTGTCCATATTTGTGTTTTAATGGTGTGTGAGAGTTTTATGTTAACAAGGTTGCAAAAACCGTGAATCGATCTTCTTTAGCAAATACCAGCGACCAGAACTAAACAAAATCGCTTTCTCCCTATTCTTCAAATCAACTGTTGATTCTAACTTTCACTTTTGATTCGATTGTGTGATTATCAACCCTAGGGCTTATAACTGATTCGGTCATTTCTTTAAGAAAAGTTTTAGGGTTTCGTTGCTTATTTTAGGGTTAGGGTTTATTCGGTTTTTCTTTGTCGCTAAATATTCTTTTAAGAGTTGTTGCTTTATCATTCTGTGTAATGTGAGGTGTTCTGTGATCGTTGCTTCAAAACCCTAATCTTAGGGTTTTTTCTTCGTCGCGTTTGGATTTTGTTGTGCTAGGGTATTGGACGCATGTAATAATATGGAGTGGGGTTATTGAGTCCGTGAGGGAGGGGTGTCAAACAAAAAAGGGTGAGAATGATGTGACTGCAGCTGCGAGTAAAGGAGATAACGATGATGGGACTATTGCGAGCAAATGAGGTAGAGATGATTCGTCTAGAGGTCATGATCCTCAGGCAGATTTGAATGTGGAATTTCCTACCATGGAAGCTAGTGTGGGGAAACGTACTAAGGAGCCAGTTGGTGTTACTCAGGATTCAAATACTACTTCTTTTGGGAGTTAGAATGATTCGAATTTGGTTGTTAAGATCCTTGATATCGAAAGCCTAATGCTAGAGTGAAAACTAGGGTTAGTGGGTGATGATGGGAAATCATTAAAGCTGAGTGCCTCTGGTATTAACAATGCCACATGTAAAGCTTGTGAAAGATTTGATGTTGCTATGAAAGAGGTTGATGTGTCTCGCGACTACTAGTTTTAAATTTATAACACGAATTACCGGATAAAGCTAAGAACACATGGGCAAGTATGACCCTTTCGTATGTAGTTAGTTTTGGTTGGTAAGCCGAGGTCGTTCACTAGGATTTGGGTGTTTTCAATCGTGAAGAATCTATTTAATAGTAAGCAATAAAAAGATGGTAATAGGTTGTCACGATCTAAAATACCATATAAGCAATAAGTAACATGAAAATGATGATTATGTAAATTCAATAAGATTAAAAACTACACTTGCTTAGACTAGTTTACATCCTTGATAAGCATGATTGTGATAACTCTTCTTAACATGTTGGTTATGATGATTAGTTGGTGTTCTAATCAATTGTTCTTACAAATTAAACCTTGGCCAATATCTTAGTTTATAAAAACAAGCATTAAGTTTAACCAATCAATTCAAGATCAATTCAAGGTTCATAAGGTTGGGTCAACAATCTTAAACACAAAAATAATCTTTTGTTTTATCAAATACTCTTAAGAAATGATCAATAAAAAAGGTAACCGATCATAGACAAAAGGTTACAATTGATTGTAAACTACTACACTTTCGACCAATTAGGCGTTTTACAATCAATCCGATTTGATAGACAAAAGTTTCCTCATTACAATCACACTTTAGTTTCTTTGTTTAACCAAGAATAATTTTGGTGGAAAACAATCATTCATAGACAAATGATTATAACTAGTTGAATAACAATTAATCTTTCGACCTATAAAATCATTAGCAACTAGTTAAACTTGATTCAACAAATATCACTATGAAACTTAAGTACAATTGGGTTTTAGAATTAACTTGAAATTGAATTAAAACATGTTATCACAATCATAAGCAAACCATTAAATAATAAACATCATCTAAGCAAGTGCACAAAGGCACTAGCCACTCATAGTAAACATAAACTCAGAATTTTGAACATTAGAAATCATAATTAAAAGTCTTACAATGATTGAAATAAGATAACAAATGATGAAGTAATGATGCCTCAAGTATTGGTGATGACTTCTTGATGTTTTGACCTCCAAATGATGACTTCTTGGACCTCCAAAGTTTCCTGGGATTTTATGGACGAATTTTGGTATTGAGATAGTTGAGATAGAGAGAAATAGTAAGGGATGATTAGAAATGCATGTAAAGGTCTCTATTTATACTCCTCTCAAGGCCTAGGGGTCATCAATGCTCAACTTGGTGACCAAGTAGTTTAGAAGGAACTAGAATACCAAAAAGAAGAGCCTAGAATCGAGTAGAATGAGGTAGAATGAGTTTTGCAAAAGTTTAACGAGCTGACCAACCGATCGGTTTTGGGGCATTACCGATCAGTTGGGCAAAAGTCATAAACACGAAAGTTTTAGATCTTTCTCTTAGCTTTTCGTGGCCGCGAACGGGGGGTCAAACGTAGTCCGTATGCTCAAGATATGGCCAAAATGGTGAAGGTGTGTCGGGAACAACGAGTCTTCCATTAATTCTTCGTTCGAGCTTCTTTTCTTCATTTCTTTTCTCGTTTTCCTTCTTGTGCTTTATTCTTGAGACTTTGGAGCCACTACCTTCATGATTTTATCTTCTCGAACATACTCCAAGAGACTTTCATTTGTCGGGAATTCTTCGTACGTGCATAAATCTTCGTTTATTGATCATTTCTTCGTCTTTTTCATCATTTTCTTGTACTTTAGCTTCCATGAACCTAAAACACGAATTATGCTCAATTAAGTACCATAAGTTCATAAAAGTGACCATAAAATCCACAATAACGCTCCTAAAAACATGTACAATTTGAGCGTTATCAAATCCCCCACACTTGAACTTTGTTTGCCCTCAAGCAAATCTAGAAAAAGAAAAATCGAAACCATACCTAAATGAAGAAAAAAAAAACGAAAATAAAATTTTGAAAACTATAAAAATTTGAAAAATATTTTTGGTTTTTTTTTTTTTTTTTTTTTTTTTTTTTTTTTTTTTTACATAAACAAGCGAAAATGAGATAAATAAACGAAAATGAGCGCAAACTCTCCCACACTTAAGGGTTTGCTTGTCCTCAAGCAAAAATTAAGTAAAATAGATCCACATGGTGCACAAGTATGTTTAGAAAAATGTGATGCAAATCTACCAAGCACAAGTACAAGATACGATTCATCGTTTTTAAGCGTTAGTGGTGAAAAACCGAGATGTTTGACAATACCCATAGATTTTCTTGCTTGATTAACATTTCTAAATACCTCACGAAAAAGGAACAAAGTATAATTCACTGAATCACTCATTTATTTGTTGTGGTGGAGTATATAAAAGAGAAATCACACCCATAGCTCAGTCATGATCCGTTTATTACCATAGGCTTGTACAAGAAACAAAACTCCACCGACGTAGCGTAAGCACCAAGTGTAAACATCTAAAGAGGTCTTTTATTCGGGTTGTAATGTAAGGCTTCAGGGTTTTACCAGGCTTATGTTCAAACATCTCATACAAAAACATAATAGTTCGCTGGCGCGAATTCTTGATTTACTCGAATAACGGATGGTCACTAGAGTATATTTCGACTCGTTGGCGCGTTATTCGCATGACGGATGGTCACCAAAATACGCACTAGATCGCTGGCGCGTCATTCGATCACTCAAAAACCGGATGGTCACTATAATATTTATGCACTAGATATTTTCACAAAGCCATTACTAAATCCGGATAGATAAAGTAATTTAGTAAGGGTAACGATAAGGCATGGGAATATTTTATGAAATTGGTTTTAAAAGAAAAATAAAGTTAAGTCAAAGTCCCATTGTTGCTAGTCACCGAACAAACCACGAACCCGTTAATGATTATAGTTACAAACTTCTTCCTCTTCAGACTTTCACATATCGATACATCGATTCGCCATAACAATATTCTTCATATTTAGCACATTGGCTAACAATATATCACATAAATTTATTTCTTCATCTCCAAACATAATATAGCACATTGGCTATAATTGTCACCTTATAGTTGCGATGACTTATTCTTTTTTTTTTCTTTTTTTTTTCACACACATCACATCTCCCCCACACTTCGCATAAGCATACACCACAAAAATACAAATAAGAAGTATGCATCCTTCGTCTTTGTCGGAATGGCACACACTAACGACAAAGTGCGTCTAACTAAAAATCATCAAAAACAATCCAACATACCAAGCAACTAGCAACCCACCATTTAGACTTTGACAAGGGGTTAGGCTAAGGTTTAAAGTGTAAAATATTTTTGTATTTTTCTGGATGTAACAAAAATGAAAAAGGATGGCTCAGAGGGTGTAACTAGGGGTATCTAGCGCTAAAGATAAACGCTAACAAATGGGTTCCAAATACGAGGATAACTAACCGATGTGGTTAGCTAAAATTGTTTTGTAAACGGATGGCCATTTGGTTTTATTCCTAAGGTTGCCTCCTTATCACACGAATACACTTATATCACACGAATGTGATCTTGCTGCGGTCTAGTAATGATTTACAAGTACAAGTTCTAGAATAAATAAAATCACCGGCACACTGATAGCAAAAGATCCAAGCATAAAAGATGTATGCTATATATGAAATAGGCTCAAATCCTCACAATTTAGTGGAAAGGGCTATAATATGCGCTAGCAAATGTTATCGATCCCAGAATGGATTGCAATATTAATCGGGACACATCTCAAAATTTTCAAAATTACTGATTTCACTAATGGAATGATCCAGTTATTCTAATATATTATCCTAAAAGCGTGAAAACAACTAGATCATAAGGGCAAACAAGTATACAAAATTTTATTTTCAAATTGGCCCAAAAATTCGGAAAGTTAAAAATGAGTTTTGTTTTTCACTATTTACTTTCCCCCACACTTAAGTTAAGCATTATCTTAATGTGAAAAGTAAACTTCAAAGTATGTAAAGTAGGGAAAATAAATAAATAGATAGTCCAAGAGAAACGAAACTTCCCGAGCCAAGAAATCGCGATCGAATCTTCATATGATAAAGTGTTAAGCAAATCCTAGCATAAGCTTGTGAGATCAATCAATTTTTGATCAAGTATCCTCCTTCATCACCTGCTGCATTTATTCAAACAAAAACAAAACAAACAGATTGCACACAATAATAGATTAAACATTACGAGCATGTAACACCCTCACACTTAATATCTTCCAAGTTTTGAAAACAAATTTTGCAAAAAAGGTGTACATGTTTATTTAAAACAAAAATAAGAAAACAAACAACAAAAAAGGAGCTCGGGTTGCCTCCCGAGAAGCGCTTAATTTATTACTGAGTCATTAGCTAGACTCTTCCCCGGATTAGGATACTTTGACGATATGGTTCAAATGGGGAATTTCAGTTCTTAAACGTTGAGGGTATGGGATATTTGGTATGTACTTCACAAGTGATGGACATTCTTTGGATTTGACCACGTGATAATCCCTTTTCGTTATCTTGAACGCTTGATCGATTTTATTAAAAACAAAGACAGGTGGCGAATCTTTTTGATTTTTTGAAGGATCATTAGACTTTCCACTCCTAGTGAATACGTCATTCACGTTCTCAATATGAGGTAGAGGAGGTGGTTTAGTCATACTGTTTGAAGAAACTGAATTTTGTGGTTTAGACCACTCGTCTATCTTTCTTTCCAATTCTTCATTCCTCTTGGGTACCTTTGACACTTCTTTCTCCTGCTTCTTAATCTCTTTTTCTTTCAAGACTTCCTTTTCAACGTCTCTAATTGCATTGAGTTTCTTGTTACCAACATGATTTGATAATTCATCTTGTGTATACATATTTTCTTTCACTAAGCGTTCAGTGGACGGGATGTGCACGGTGCAATCCTCAAGAAAAGGTGAAACGGTTGGTGAACTAGTAATGATTGGGGTTGGCATGGTTGTAATGGGTTCCTCAATAACTTCAACATCACCCTTATCATGCTCGTTTCGGATTGAGCGTGATTTGTAGACAAATTCATGTTCTGGATTGGAATCTGTTGTTTGAGGAAGTGATTTGGTACGATGGAATTCTTGCTTCTTTTCCATGTCTTGGATTATGGCTTGGTGGTTTCTTTTTCCTTGATCGATTTGTCGAACTTCTACCACATGGTCTTTCATACTCTCATTTGCTTCCATATCATTTGCTTCCATCCATTCTCTCATCATCTCCTCCGGTGAGGTTTTGGTTTCTTTGTTTTGTCCAAAATATTGTGATGAAAGTGGTGTTTTATTTTGTTGCCAGAAATGAGGATGGTTATGGTTCGGGTTTTGGCTTGAGTAGGAGTATGTATTTTTCAGATTTTGGTTGTGATATCCATTGTGATATCTTGCTTCATTAGGTTCAATCATC
Source organism: Artemisia argyi (assembly GCA_030686995.1). Classification (NCBI taxonomy): domain Eukaryota; kingdom Viridiplantae; phylum Streptophyta; class Magnoliopsida; order Asterales; family Asteraceae; genus Artemisia; species Artemisia argyi. Next base: position 141,468,126 of record CM060697.1, on the reverse strand, counting down.
AACATGTTATCATCCGTGTGGTAATCTGAAGCATTGTCATCTTTATCATCTCTACGAGCATTCCATAACTTCTTTAGCTCTTGCCTTATCTTCTTGAATTCAACGTCAATATGTCTAGTGAGAGCTTCTAATTTCTCAATCAATATGGAATGATCGGCATTGATGTTGCTTCCACCGACGGAAACAACAGTTTTTGGTTTGGGCACGATTAGAGAATTTTTCGAGAAATCAAGCTTGAGTTGGACCTTGTCCTCAAGGGTTTTGAATGCTTCGTTGGGAGTATTGTAGTGGAATATTCCTCCGGCATCAAGAATTCCTTGAGTTGGATCGTCTAAACCATGATAGAATATTTGAATGATCGCTCCTTTGGTTAGACCGTGTCCGTGACAAGTGCGAAGCATATCTTTCATACGGAGCCAAACATCAATGAGAGTTTCGTGATCGAGTTGTTGAAAGTTGTGAATTCATTTAGGAGACGTTTAAACTTTGCGGGAGAAAAGTATCGGCTAACAAAAGCTTCTCTCATCTCTTCCCACGTAGTAATTGTTCCTTCATTTAATTCATTCAACCAAATCTTGGCTTCTTCGGACAATGAGAAAGGAAAAGTCCTCAATTTAACCGCTTCCTCTTGATTTTCACCATAATGGAATAGGTTACTAATCTCAAGAAAATCAGCTATGTCTCGGTGAGGATCGGACCGGATTCTCCCATCGAATTGATTCTGTCGAATCATTTGCATGTGGGTACCCTTGATATGGAAATTGTTTGGAAAAGGGTGTTGAATAATAGCGGAACTAGGTGTCAGTGCAACGGTCCTAGTGCTTGGCCACATGGGTTGGTCATCGGGATCAATGACGGTTACAGGTGGGGAATCGGGTTGAGTTTCGACTTTCTCTTCGAATATTTCGATTACCACAAAAAGTTCCTCGATGAATGATGATTTTGGATAAAGTTCGGTTGATTCGATCTTTAAGGGTAAGATTGGTGTCTTATCGGGTTTACGAGTCTTCTTTTTGATTTTACGTTTAAGCTCGCAAAGTGGACTAACAAGTTGTTTACCCCATGAGTGTGGGTTTATACAAACCCGGAGCGATTCGTAAAATATCACAAAAAGTAAAAATAAAAACATAATGAAAATGAACACTAAGAAAAATCTTTTTGTATTTTTTTAAGTTGAAGTAAACAAAATGAAGCTTAACTAAGATAAGAAAATCGTTACTATTATAACTACTAGAAGTTTAAGAAAAATAAACTAATTACGACAAAACTTTTTTTTTTTTTTTGAATAGATTTTTTTTTAACTTTTAATTAAAAGACGTTCAAAATTCTAAAAAGACAATTTTACCAAACAAAGAAAATAACAAGGAAAAAAATAAATCACTCCTAAGGGTGGGTTGGGTGGTGTTTGTTTCGAACTAAGGTGAAAAAGGTAAAAATGGGTTTTAAAAAAATGGGTTTTGTAAAAAGAAAAGGTTCAGCCGATCGGTTTAGTGGACAAGCCGATCGGTTGGATTGTGCTTTTGGTTGAAAATGGTCTAACCGAATCGGATACGGGCTCGTACCGATCGGTTGGATTGGACTTTTACTCTAACCGATTGGTTGGATATCTGTAGAACCCTGTAAAAATTTCTTGTAATTATATCGTTAATAAATATATAATCTTTCGTTATCGTTACTAATTCCCATTTTCTCGGAAAATTTTGAAATTTTCTTATTATATTATTTTGACGATTATCACAAAATAATATAATTCACGAAATGACGGAATTAATCCTCGACACGTTACTCGAAACCTAAACTTTTCATTTAATCCTAATTATAATTACTAAACCTAATTAAATTTTCTAATCACAATAATTAACCAAACGGGCCCTTAAATATTTCCAGCCCAACATCTCTTGTTTACTATTCATAAGCCCAAAACAAAAAGCCCAAAATTCAAATCCTTATCTTTTTTTCATTTGTTCGACTAGTACCAAGCCACAAAATGCCTCGTTTAATCTCGTTTCTTACACACGACCCCTCAATATTTTTACACCATCTCGTTAACCACCTAGCCAAATATTAGTGTGTCAAATCCCAAGTTCATTGGACGACGTTTGATACATTTTTAAGAGGCAAAGTGTTCGACATATATTCAACCCAATCGATTCATAAATTATTCAAAACTTAACCGTTTTGATTCCCGTTTGTTCCTACTTGTTCCTAATAATATTTCTAAGATGATTTTATGTTCAAATGTCAAAGATGATCAGTTATATTCAAGTGGTATACGATTTAGCAAATCGTATACATGATTATATGGTTGGTCGACATAAGCATGAATCACCCAAACATTTCTCACATTTTGTGCACTCACATTCCATAGTTTAACATTATAAATCACTCTAGAGCCTAGGTTTTACTGACATTGAATAGTGCATGAGGTTTCTTAGAAATATTTCTCACATACGTGTTATATTTTGAAACCATATATAGCATACATGCATGCACCCATTTCTCACCATTCTCATACTCTCTCAAATAATTATTTCTTTCTAAAAACTACTCCTACAAGCCAGAATCGTTTGCTATATTGTTTGGACTCAAGAAAAGGGATATCGAGTTTGATATATACGTATAACGTTTGGGTTATACTTTGAACGTGATATTTCTTATGTTCTATCCATCCTCTCTCGACTCTCTACCACCTAAAGGGTGTTGTAAGTTAATTCCTACTCGTTTCCATTCAAGTTCACACGTTAAACTCTTTTCATGCATCATATATATAGTGTACGATCGTATATACATTTTACGTATTAATTTCATATACATATTGTCATATATAACACTAAACGTGACTAGCCTCTATCTTGGAAGGCCTAGGAGTCACGTAGCACACGAAATTCACGCTAGTTTAAACGTTACATGCATTTCACGCATCTACTTTGAACCATGTCCATCGTATGAAAATTTAGTAAAACACTTAGTAATATTTTCAATGTTTTCAAATATATAACCGATTCAAACAAGCTACAAATCACACGTATAACTTTAAATTTCATGTAACAAGAGTACAATATTATTACACGACTCAATAGACCACCTAGAAAACTACTACTTTCATTTATACAACTTGTAAAAATACTCACGTTTTGACACCTAAATCGAGCCATTTTGAATCGACATAAACAAGGTTTTTAAATCCAAACTTTATATTAAAAACTTAATATTATCGTATGGGCTTACACTGAGCCCAATAAGAAATTAAGATCCGTAAGCCCACTGGGCCCATATGAAACGTTTTTAGAATCATAAAAATAGTCCAAGGCAAGGCCCAAAACATTTTCCATGCCCTCGCCTCCAAAAATATTAACGGGCCTTATATTGGTTCGTTAATGGCCGATAAGCTAAAAAAATAAGCTTTTCGTTAAATAAGCAGTTGAAATCAGCTTATTATTGACTTAATAAGCCACAGAAATTTTTAGAAATTTTTTATAATTATTTTTGTAATTTTGGACTAAAAATGTAACGCGACGACACCTAGAAGGGCTAAAAGTGTAAATATTGAAAAATAAGGACCAAACCTGTAAAAACAGAAACTTAAGGGTAAAAATTGATGAAAGTTCATATTCTAAGCCTAGTATTGATTATTGGACAATTAGAGGACTATAGTTGAATTTATTTATAAAAAAGACTAACGGTGTAACGCAAATATCGTTAGAGTAAAAATGGTAAAATTGGAAAAAGAGACAAAGACTAAACATAATCTATTTATCATTCTTATTTATTTTCTATTTTTGTAAATTTATTTCGTATTACATTTAAACTTTTATTTTTACTAATATATATTATTTAACGTAACGTTAATAATATATATAACGATATTTCAAAAGTTAATATTTTTACTTACGATTAAAAAGGTAAAACTTCGATGTATAATTTAAATATCATATTTTGTCATATCATGCATATCACAAAAATTACACTTCACATCACTTATTCGTCATAACGAATATTTATTATTCGTTATTCATTCGTATTTATCAAATAGTATTTGGTCAAATTCTCAGATAAATTTATTTATCGGGTTGTGTTTCGAAGCCGTTATCATAAATTCGTCCGACTTTATTTTCTTCATTTAAGTATCAATCAAGGTGAGTCATAGCCTCACATTTACTTATTTTCAAACTCCGTGAGGGGGATACATGTTATAAACAGATCGCAAGTAATTTTCTGTATGCTTCCTGACTTAATATATGCCTAAGTTAGTTATTGCCAAAAGACCCTTAATTATGAGCCATTAATCATTGTTATGTGAACGCGAATATAATGAATAGATCTATTTAAGGTTTGACAGCCTGTCCCATTAATACTTTACAGAATGCCATTATGCATGTGGTTAGTCGTATTAGTCGTGATAATTATATTTGAGTAAAATAGGAATTGACAAATCACCTATTACACGAGGGCAAAATTATCATTGATTTGATAAACACCTCCGTTTTTACGGTATTTGTTAACGTTTTGCGTGTCATGAGACTTAGAGCAATATATAAACTGCAATATCAATATTTTCAAACTGATTGTATTTTCAATACAATCTTACTTGTGTATCAAAATGATTATTAAATTCAAACTCTATGATATCACTCAACATTTTTGTTGACTTTTAAGCATGTATCTCAGGTATTTAGCAGGGGAAGCAAGCATGAAACGGGCAGCAAAACTTCAAAACTTATATACTTTATTTCAATAATGGCGTAAAATAAAGGATGTTTGATTTAGTTCAAAACATCAAGACTTTTATTATAATACTCTGATAAGGACCTCTTGTATTTGAATTTTTATAAATGAACTTATGTTTTAAAACGTCTCTTTCGAGCCGTTTTCTATCATTATGACTTTGATCCTCACCGTAACACCCTAATTACTATTCTGCTGCCGCATTTCAAATTAGGGGGTGTTACAGATTGGTATCAGAGCCATAGTTATAGAGAACCAAATGTTTTTAAACATTGAACTATAACCACACTTTCAAATAAATTAAATTTACACCATATTATTTTTCGTCCGCCGTGCCTGCTTGCTACCATACTCAGTAAGTTAATCATTAAGCTATGATACTTTAATCTTGATATGTTAGAATTTTGTATTCTTTGACGATAATAAATTCTTATTCAGCACTATTTATGAATTATTACAGTATTATTTCAATATGAGTATATCAGACTCCGACTCTGAAATTTCCGTCGCATCCGTTACGTCGCCTGTTTTTCGTTCTACCTTTGTACCTGACGCTGTTTCCCAAGAAACAGAACCATTCGAGCAAGACGAAATTGTTACAACGCCTGAAAATCCCGATGTTTTGATTTTACCAACACATACACCATTACCACGTCATGAATTTGATTCATATGCACCCGACCACCTATTCGATCTTTTTAGCCAAACTTATCCATATACTTTTCACCGTAGAGAACAAATTCCTGAGGAAAATATACCTACATTCAGCCGACTTCGTATTTCCGAATTCTACTCCTCCACTTTCACCATCATTACCATATCCTCCTGGTTTTTCTCCCCCAGCTTATATCAATGAAACTGGCGAGAGTGCTAGGATGGAAATTACCTCTACTCTTTCACCTTCTGTAGTAGTGACGCGTTTGGAGCATCACGAAGAACAGATAGACTCGTTTCTTCAGATGATTGATTATTCATCATTTGACCATTCGGATACTATCCACAACACCTTACATAACCTTATAGCCAATAGGATAGAGTTGCAGCAGGGGTTAGCTCAGATACATTCGGATATCTCCGAGACACGTTCTTTCGCGATATCATTGCGAAGGGAAGGACATAACCGTACTTGGGAAGCCCAGCTTGCACACCGAAGAGCAGATACATTGGAAAACCTTGTAGGAGATATGCAGATTCAACATCATACCGAGATGCAGGAGCTCCAAACTCAAATCTTAGAGATGGGAGGGCATGTGGACATACCTAATCATTAGAGGCAGTTAGTATTTGTATTAGTAATAAGGCATCTAAGCATGCCGCATGTGGCAATTAATAAAGAATCTTGTATCGTTTTGTTATGAAAACTCAACTGATCAAGTTATTAATGTTATGTTGTTGGTTGTGATATTACTATATATGTTAGCCTTAAAAGTAATGTTATATTCGGGAATAGCATCTCCTTCTATGTACAAGGACTAGTTTAGACAATAGTGCTAAGTTAGGCTTGTATTCTAGTATAAATACCCCTCCTAGTCTCAACTAGGAGGGTTGGATGTCTCATTGTATTTCAAGGTGTGTGTGGTTTCCTTCTTTCTCTCTCTAGAAAACACACACACCTTCCCCTTTCTTGAAGCTAATAATATACCATGTTTACTCTTTATTTCGAGCATCCCCGACCTCCTGAAGGTGTTTCTTGATCATTACAATATACAAATGTTAATTTATGCTTATGGTTGTTCATGTGTATTAATAATGCATCTAACATATCGGAATAATTATGATTGTTGTATCGAAATAAAAACTACATATGGTGCCCAATTATTGTTAGAACTCATAAATATTCATTTCCCTACTTCACAAGATCCTTTAAATAAAATTTTTGTTTAAAATTCTAAATGCTATATTTTTGTATTATTAATAGAAAAATGGAGCATGCAAGTAGCGAAAATTCCAACCCGAAAGTGATCATGACACCTACTGAGGTTCAAAGAATGATTGCTGAGGGAATATCTGCAGCTCGTGAAGCAGATCGTTTGAATAACATCAATGGTGCAAACCGTGAAGCTAATACGTCTACTCCTCGTAATTGTACTTACAAGGACTTCATGACTTGCAAGCCAACAAACTTCAAAGGAATAGAAGGAGTGACTGAAATGGCCCATTGGTTTGAGCATACTGAGACAGTCTTCAAGAGGAGTGGTTGTTATGAGAATAGCAAAGTTACCTTTTCTACAGGAACTCTTCAAGGAGAAGCACTATCGTGGTGGAATACTACTGCGAATGCTATGGGTCCGGATGAAGCTTTCAAACTTTCCTGGAATGAGTTGAAGAATAAAATGCTTAAGAAGTATTTTCCCAGAACAGAGATCAGAAAACTAGAGGATGAATTTCATCAGCTAGTAGTAAGGTACAATGATCTGAAGACATACGACAGAAAGTTTCTGGAGTTGTCGGTGATGTGCCCAACAATAGTACCTGATGTTGAACAAGCATTGGAGAAATATGTGGAAGGACTGGCACCATCTATTGAAGGGGATGTTACCGCATCGAACCCACAGACAGTAGAAGAAGCTATGGGTTGCTCAGAGATTGTTAACCCGGGTGATCAAAAGAGGTTCTACCTCCGTGATCAATGAGCATAAGAGAAGTGCTGACAACCGTGGGAACAACAATAGCAACAACCGCATCTACAACAACAACTACAGTGGTAACAGGAGCTACAACAACAACAATCAAAGCAGCAACCGCAACAGAGATCAACAGCAGAACCGTAGTAATCATCATCAGCAACAGAATCGTCAACAAGAACCTACCAGAGCTTATGCAGCAGTGCCTGCAGAAAGTAAAGGTTATGCCGGAACTCTACCTCCATGTAACAAGTGCAACATGCATCATACTGGATCATGTAAGGCTACTTGTGGCAACTGCAGAAGAATTGGTCATATGACAAAGGACTGTCGAGCAACTGGAGCCAACACACAACCGATAGCAGTAAAGTGCCATGGTTGTGGTGAAGTTGGACATTACAGAACTCAATGTCCGAAGAATGCCAATAATGTTGCCCGAGGAAGAGCATATGTACTTGGTGATGGAAACACAACGCAGAATTCTGATGTTGTTACGGGTACGTTCCTATTAAACCAACAAGATGCTAAGATATTATTTGATTCTGGAGCAGATAAAAGTTTTGTGTCTACTTCGTTTGCCGCAATTCTAAATATTACTCCTATAAAGTTAGATACTATCTATGAAATAGAATTGGTAGATGGAAATATCCTAAGTACCAATACCCTAATCGAAAATTGCACCTTAACTCTTCTAAATAAATCTTTCCCTATCGATCTTATGCCCATCCAATTGGGAAGTTTTGATGTCATCATTGGTATGGATTGGTTATCTACACACCGTGCCAGAATAATTTGTGACGAGAAAGTCATTCAAATTCCATTCAACGGTGAAACCTTAATCATCCAAGGTGATAAACCTAAAACTTCATTCAATATTATCTTGTACTCCAAGACGATGAAATACATAAGCAAAGGATGCCATGTATTCCAAATTCAAGTAACGGGAGGAGAAACAAAAGAAAAGAAGAAACAACTTGATGAAGTGCCAGTTGTAAAAGAATTTTCTGATGTATTTCCCGAAGACTTACCTGGAATTCCACCAACCCGTCAAGTAGAATTCCGCATCGATTTAGTGCCTGGAGCAGCACCAGTTGCAAAAGCACCATATCGATTAGCACCCTCCGAAATGAAAGAATTATCTGAACAGTTGAAAGAACTATCAGATAAAGGATTCATTCAACCAAGCTCATCCCCTTGGGGAGCACCAATCCTATTCGTCAAAAAGAAAGATGGAATGTTCCGAATGTGTATCGATTACTGGGAGTTGAACAAACTCACGGTAAAGAATCGATATCCATTACTAACGATCGACGATCTATTTGACCAATTACAAGGATCTAGTGTTTACTCAAAAATCGATCTAAGATCAGGATATCATCAATTAAGAGTCAGGGAAGAAGACATTCCCAAGACAGCTTTTCGAACACGATACGGACATTATGAATTTCAAGTGATGTCATTTGGTCTTACCAATCCACCAGCAGTATTCATGGATTTAATGAACCGAGTATGCAAGCCATACTTGGATAAATTCGTTATTGTGTTCATTGATGACATCTTAATCTATTCGCGCAACAAAGAAGAGCATGCCGAACACTTAAGGACTATTTTGGAGTTACTTAAGAGAGAAAAGTTGTATGCCAAGTTTTCCAAATGTGATTTTTGGATTTCTACCGTTCAATTTTTAGGCCATATCATCAACAACCAAGGTATCCATGTAGATCCCGCGAAGATAGAAGCAGTTAAAGGTTGGACGTCACCCACCACTCCAACCGAAATTCGTCAATTTTTAGGTCTCGCTGGTTATTACCAGAGATTTATATAAGGTTTCTCAAAGATTGCAAAACCTTTGACGGAACTCACCCAGAAGAACAAGAAGTATATCTGGGAAGAGAAACAAGAGTCAGCATTTCAACTGTTGAAACAGAAGCTTTGTGAAGCACCAATATTAGCATTACCGGAAGGAAATGATGACTTTGTAGTGTATTGTGACGCATCTCATCATGGTTTAGGTGCGGTACTAATGCAAAGAGACAAAGTCATAGCTTATGCTTCAAGACAGCTAAAGAAGAATGAAGAAAATTACACCACTCATGATCTAGAATTAGGAGCAGTAGTTTTTGCTCTTAAGATATGGAGACATTACCTATACGGTACAAAGTGTACGGTTTTCACCGATCACAAGAGTCTACAACATATACTGGATCAGAAGGAGCTGAACATGAGACAACGAAGATGGTTAGAATTACTCAACGACTATGACTGTGAAATTCGTTACCACCCTGGTAAAGCGAATGTAGTAGTCGATGCGTTGAGCAGAAAAGACAGAATTAAACCTCTTAGAGTTCGATCTCTAGGAATGACAATTCATTCGCCACTTCCAGCTCAAATCATCAAAGCTCAAACAGAAGCTCTACAAGAAGAAAACCGGCAATATGAGAAAATTGACAGAAGATCAAACCCTGAAGATCAGGTTGACAGAATGCCAAATAATGAAAAAGAATTTGTAAGAAGAAATGATGGAATGTTATGTTTTAAGGAAAGATATTGGATTCCTCTCTTTGGAGGTATTCGAGACCTTATCATGCATGAATCTCATAAATCCAAATATTCTATTCATCCCGGTTCCAATAAGATGTATCAAGATCTTAAGAAGAATTATTGGTGGCCAAATATGAAAGCTGATATCGCAGAGTATGTCGGTAAATGTTTAACATGTTCTAGAGTAAAGGCAGAGACTCAGAAACCATCAGGATTACTCGTGCAACCAGAAATTCCGGTCTGGAAATGGGAACGAATCACCATGGATTTTATTACCAAATTACCAAGGACTTCGACCGGATTAGATACAATCTGGGTTATCATCGATCGATTAACCAAGTCTGCACATTTTCTACCAATCAAGGAAATTGACGAGATGGAAACACTCGCTCAGTTGTATTTTAAGGAAATTGTGATTAGACATGGGGTTCCAATATCCATTATTTCTGATAGAGATAGCTGATTTACCTCAAGATTTTGGGAATCTCTACAGAAATCTCTTATTACTCGGTTAGATATGAGCACCGCTTATCATCCGCAAACTGATGGACAAAGTGAAAGAACAATCCAAACCTTGGAAGATATGCTCCGAGCATGTGTGATTGATTTCGGAAAAGGTTGGGATAAACACTTGCCATTAGTTGAATTCTCATACAATAACAGCTACCATGCCTGCATAAAGGCTGCACCTTTTGAGGCACTGTACGGAAGAAAGTGCAGATCACCAGTCTGTTGGACAGAAGTTGGTGATATGCAACTCACCGAACCAGAGCTAATACATGACACTACAGAGAAGATATTCCAAATCAAGCAACGCTTGCAAGCTGCTCGTGACAGACAGAAGAGTTATGCTTATGTCAGGAGAAAGCCTATGGAATTTCAAGTAGGAGACAGAGTCATGTTGAAAGTTTCTCCCTGGAAGGGAATGATCCATTTTGGAAGACGTGGAAAGTTAAATCCGAGGTACATTGGACCTTTCAAAATTCTGGAGAGAATTGGTCCAGTTGCTTATAAGTTAGAACTTCCGGAAGAACTCAGTAGGGTACATCCTACGTTTCACATATCACAACTCAAAAAATGTTTATCTGACGAAACTCTCGTCATTCCACTAAAGGAGATTAGATTGGATGACAAACTAGTGTTCACAGAAGAGCCTGTGGAAATAATGGATAGAGAAATAAAACAACTCAAACAGAATCGTATCCCCATTGTAAAGGTTAGATGGGACTCAAAGCGAGGACCAACTTACACATGGGAAAGAGAAGATAGATTCCGTGAGAAATATCCGCATTTACTTTCATAGAACACACTTGTTAGATTTCTTAAAATCGAATTTCAGGACGAAATTCAGAATGACAAGTGGGTACTGTAGAACCCTGTAAAAATTTCTTGTAATTATATCGTTAATAAATATATAATCTTTCGTTATCGTTACTAATTCCCATTTTCTCGGAAAAAATTAAAATTTTCTTATTATATTATTTTGACGATTATCACAAAATAATATAATTCACGAAATGACGGAATTAATCCTCGACACGTTACTCGAAACTTAAACTTTTCATTTAATCCTAATTATAATTACTAAACCTAATTAAATTTCTTAATCACAATAATTAACCAAACGGGCCCTTAAATATTTCCAGCCCAACATCTCTCGTTTACTATTCATAAGCCCAAAACCAAAAGCCCAAAATCCAAATCCTTATTTTTTTTTCATTTGTTCGACTAGTACCAAGCCACAAAACGCCTCGTTTAATCTCGTTTCTTACACACGACCCCTCAATATTTTTACACCATCTCGTTAACCACCTAGCCAAATATTAGTGTGTCAAATTCCAAGTTCATTGGACGACGTTTGATACATTTTTAAGAGGCAAAGTGTTCGACATATATTCAACCCAATCGATTCATAAATTATTCAAAACTTAACCGTTTTGATTCCCGTTTGTTCCTACATGTTCCTAATAATATTTCTAAGATGATTTTATGTTCAAATGTCAAAGATGATCAGTTATATTCAAGTGGTATACGATTTAGCAAATCGTATACATGATTATATGGTTGGTCGACATAAGCATGAATCACCCAAACATTTCTCACATTTTGTGCACTCACATTCCATAGTTTAACATTATAAAATCACTCTAGAGCCTAGGTTTTACTGACATTGAATAGTGCATGAGGTTTCTTAGAAATATTTCTCACATATGTGTTATATTTTGAAACCATATATAACATACATGCGTGCACCCGTTTCTCACCATTCTCATACTCTCTCAAATAATTATTTCTTTCTAAAAACTACTCCTACAAGCCAGAATCGTTAGCTATATTGTTTGGACTCAAGAAAAGGGATATCGGGTTTGATATATACGTATAATATTTGGGTTATACTTTGAACGTGATATTTCTTGTGTTCCATCCATCCTCTCTCGACTCTCTACCACCTAAAGGGTGTTGTAAGTTAATTCCTACTCGTTTCCATTCAAGTTCACACGTTAAACTCCTTTCATGCATCATATATATAGTGTACGATCGTATATACATTTTACGTATTAATTTCATATACATATTGTCATATATAACACTAAACGTGACTAGCCTCTATCTTGGAAGGCCTAGGAGTCACGTAGCACACGAAATTCACGCTAGTTTAAAGGTTACATGCATTTCACGCATCTATTTTGAACCATGTCCATCGTATGAAAATTTAGTAAAACACTTAGTAATATTTTCAATGTTTTCAAATATATAACCGATTCAAACAAGCTACAAATCACACGTATAACTTTAAATTTCACGTAACAAGAGTACAATATTATTACACGACTCAATAGACCACCTAGAAAACTACTACTTTCATTTATACAACTTGTAAAAATATTCACGTTTTGACACCTAAATCGAGCCATTTTGAATCGACATAAACAAGGTTTTTAAATCAAAACTTTATATTAAAAACTTAATATTATCGTATGGGCTTACACTGAGCCCAATAAGAAATTAAGATCCGTAAGCCCACTGGGCCCATATGAAACGTTTTTAGAATCATAAAAATAGTCCAAGGCCAGGCCCAAAACATTTTCCATGCCCTCGCCTCCACAAATCTTAACGGGCCTTATATTGGTTCGTTAATGGCCCATAAGCTAAAAAAAATAAGCTTTTCGTTAAATAAGCAGTTGAAATCAGCTTATTATTGACTTAATAAGCCACAGAAATTTTTAGAAATTTTTTATAATCATTTTTGTAATTTTGGACTAAAAATGTAACGCGACGAAACCTATAAAAACAGAAACTTAAGGGTAAAAATTGATGAAAATTAATATTCTAATCCTAGTATTGATTATTGGACAATTAGAGGACTATAGTTGAATTTATTTATAAAAAGGACTAACGGTGTAACGCAAATATCGTTGTAGTAAAAATGGTAAAATTGGAAAAAGAGACAAAGACTAAACATAATCTATTTATCATTCTTATTTATTTTCTATTTTCGTAAATTTATTTCGTATTACATTTAAACTTTTATTTTTACTAATATATATTATTTAACGTAACGTTAATAATATATATAACGATATTTCAAAAGTTAATATTTTTACTTACGATTAAAAAGGTAAAACTTCGATGGATAATTTAAATATCATATTTTGTCATATCATGCATATCACAAGAATTACACTGCACATCGCTTATTCGTCATAACGAATATGTAGAATATACATAATCATAAGCTCGTATGGTGTTGCATGTATGGATCAACTAGTGTAGTTTTAGAGAGAGAGAGATTAGAGAGAGAAAGAGATGGGAGCCTTGAGAGAAACTAGAAATGTATTAGCTTGTGAATGAAGGTCCAACCCTCTCCCTTGGGTGAGAGAGGGTATTTATACTACAATACTTGGTGCTCTATGAAACGAGCTGTAGAGTGAGCTGACAGAGGGTAAAGACCCGACCCACTCTACGAATACTATTTACATATATTAACTACTAATAAACTACGTACTAACTATAATAAGGATAATTCTATGAGCTACGTAATGCTTAGCAATACTTGGGGTGACCGAGTCTTTAACTGAATAATCGTATTCCTAACAATCTCCCCCTAAGGGAGGTCACCCCAGAAGATAAGTGCGGAATTCTTGCATCCATGAAATCTTGTAGCTCATAGACTTTGATTCTTCAAACATGTCTTTGTACATTCAACAGCAGACTCTAGATGGCTTGTTCAATGAGTTGGATGATCTTAGGCATTACTTTGAGTTCATCATCCAAATGAGTATCTGCAAGTCATCTTAGAGTAGTAATGTCTCCATGTGATTTGAACATCTTAGAGTTGACATGCTCACACTTTTCTGGATCATGATCTTCTGCATCAGAGTTGTGGAAGCATAGATGAGGCCTAATCAATGATCATGATTTCTAAGATTGTGATGTCGAAGTGTGAGCATGTGTTGATGGATCAGCATCTTTTCAGCAATCAACCGCAACCGTTTGAAATTCCTGCAAGCAAACAATTAGCAACAAATCATCCGGTACTTATAGGTTTGGAATTAGAGATCGTCAACAGCATAGTGTGAAGATTCCTTCTAACCCTTACCAAGACCGTTCCCAATCGGTAAACCCTGAGAGGATTTACGCGAACTACCTAAGTAGATCAACGAATGGGTGAGTCGCTGGAGATCACTCCACGACTGTTGACCGTTTGTAACCATCGCGACCACTAAGCGTAATCCTCAAGGAGTTACCTAAGTGACCTGCTTTCAGGGCTGCTTGATGTTGACCCTGGCAGGAATTTCCATTCAGTCACTGGGAGTTACAGTAGTAACTACCCTCATAAATGTTCTGGCAAATTACTAAGATCTGCGTAGGACTCATAAGTTTACCACTGGTGTCCTTAATGTTGAACAACCAGGGTAGAAGTAGCACGTGTTCCTATGAGATCTTTTTATGTATCTCGAGGCTCTAGACTCAATAAGTGCATTTGGTTTTCCTATGCGGAGATTAGGGAGAGGTCTCCTGCTTCAATATCAACCATCTCTAAGAGATATGTCGATAGATTACACATGTTCCCTGTGAGAATGAAACAAGTTCTTTTGAGAGAACTTGAGTGGCTAGAAGGTTTAGTGCATTGCGTCACTGGGTCCATGACGTCTTGTCTTCAATACCGATGTTGCCTTAGCAACCATCAGTAGATTATGAATTGAACCCGGTTTCTGCCCTAAGGTTGAATAATGGAGGGCTATTTCTTTTCACCCTTTCTCATTTCATTTCTTTTTAATTCTTCAACCCCTTCTTTCTCCATTCTCGCATTTCTCCTTTTTTTCATAATCATACCTACGGACTTTCTAATACTATCTATTTGGTATTGTCCATGGGTAGATCTCTCCGGCTCTGGCGGATCATAGGACGGTTTTCCTAACCTTAGCCACCTTATAACATCATGACTATCCTATGTTACCATACACCAAATCATTGAAAATTCTCTCAATGTGTTTATGATTGAGAAACACATTTTTGTTAACACATTGAGAGTTTTGTCATTTTCAAATGCTCCCCCTTAACATGTGCTCATATGTATTGATTTGAAAATTTGCACATGTCGGGTAGAGTTGCACTTTTTGAATTGATCTACCTTAAGTAAACATGACCGGGCATTCGAGACACGCTTACATCACTAGTTACACTAGCTTGAAGTTATTACCCGACCCGATCAGATCCACAAAAGGTTTCTCGAAACGGTACACTCTACTCAGACAAGTCCTCTTCGAGACACGCTTACATCACTGGTTAAACCAGCTTGAAATTATTACCCGGCCAGGACTAGTCCTTTCGATTCAAGACAATTCTGTTTCGTCAATTCATGAGTCAAATCTGAGTCTCGATCTCTTATAATGCAAGGATCCTTTTTCACAAATCATTTGCTTCCCCTCAATATGTGCATGGATATTCAAAAGAGTTTGGCACATATGGGAGAGCTTACATTTAAGTCCAAAACATTACATTTTAATCAGATTTCATATTTAAATCACATTTTCTCCCCCGATCAAAAATTTCAAACCATTTGAGATTTGTGATCCCAAGTGATTTAAATAAGTTCAAAGAATTTGGGAGAGAAATGTGGTCAGATTTAAGAATAACTGATTATGAGACGATACATTGCTCCCCCTCAATCCTTGAGGGAGCATATTATGTGTTAGAAATGATGAGTTTATAAATGATTTAGAGTTCAACGAGAAACTCATGAAAAATTCATATACTGACACATAACAATCACACGTAGCACATTGCATATATGCACAAAGTAACTGGTGGTGGTGGTGAAAGAGTTGTTGTCGTTGTTGCTGCTGATGTTGTTGTTGTGGTGAAATCAAAGCCAGTCAATGGAGTATGAACATCTGGTCAAATGGTTAGAGCAGGAGCAGGCATATTCACATCAGCCATGGAATCTGCATAATAGAATCAACAAAGATATGCATACATACAGATTCACTCTTAATTAATTGCTACCATGTAGCAACTAGCCTACTCATAATACCATATTCATATCATGATCAAAGAACATTCAAGCAACTCATCAAAATGCTATCTAGCATGAAGAGAAACTAGCAATCATGAACATTCATTGCAAGTTTCTATCAAACATAAACAACAATCACTAACATGGCAATTCACACATATTTCCAACATTCAAATCAGGAGCTTAGGAATAAGATTCTAACCCTGTAACTACATACCTAAGCAAATCATGAGAACACGAACACATAATCAACAACAATCAAACAATTATCAGCAAACAGCAAACGAAACACAATCAATCAGATTATATGAATGCCAGAGGAGAGAACAAGAGCATCAAACACAATGGTTTTCTAACATCATTAAGATTATAGATTTTAACGTATTTAGGGGATTAAGCGAGGATACCAACGTGAGACAAATGGACCTTCTAGTTACATAAAGATTCTAGTTACATAAAGCTAGGAAACTATACGCAAATAGCACATAATGCCCTAAACTTTCTAACAACTAACACATTTGTCCATTTAAGATAAAGCTTAGTAAGTTCCTCTTCAACTAATACCCCATTAACAACAAAACCTTTTCTAACAATTATGAGACAACCAAGAAATCCGTTTGATGATATAAAATTGGAAATCACTCTCCCCCTCAATTGATGACCCATTGTCATTAATTGAGTGACAAATTTTATGAAGTATCTAAGACTGATTGATTTACAAGCAACACGTTACCACCATGTATCACACAAATAATTTTCCGAAGAATCATAGAAAGAAAATTATTTGTTTAAATAAAAAGAAGACTTCTCTTCTTAAACAAGAAATAATGCACTGAAACGTACATTAGATCGGAAAGGCACGAATATAAAGTAATTCATGCCTTTGTTAGGAACAGTCATCTTTTTGGCGATGAACTTTCCCCAATATAAAGACCGGGTTGCTATCTGAAGTAATAGCAAACCATAGTTATGAAGTCCGGGTTGTAGCCTGAAATAACTACAAGCCATAATTTGAGAAACGACATGTTTTAGAAAAAAAAACTTTATTTGAAACCGAAAAACTCTTGCACAAGCATATGTATGTTTCCGTGTCATTATTGAATGACATTTCTAGAAACGTACATAATATTGATTACACAAGAGACATGTCGTGAGAAGAATATTTTTGGATTTTTATGATTTTTATGGTTTTTTATAGGTTTTATATTTTTCTATTTTCTTTATGGTATAAGATATATACAAGGATATGTGAAGCAAAACCATTTCTCCTCATTTACTTCCTGAAGACGTTTGAGAGATACTGGCGAAGGACTCTTCATTCCAAATCATGAGAGAATGAATTGAAACCGTTCTCTCAGAAGTACTTTTGTGAAGGAATCCGCCAGCTAAAATTCTATCCTCACAAAGTAAAAGTACCACTACCCTTTCTCAACTTAATCCACCATTCCTTTGAAGAATCCATTTAGAGCAATAATCATTGCACAGTCTGGAGATAGTACCAATTCCCATACTTCAAGTCGATCGAACATGCTAACTTCTTCATGCATCACACTAACCCAACAGTCTTTAGAGATAGCAGTCTTGACATCTTTGGGTTCGACTTTGGAAAGTACGGAATTATAAAAGCACCACAAGGCAAAGGTGGTAAGTTGTCTTCATGTGAACACCGGTCGAGAAAGATTTCCTATAATGTTATCAATCGGATGATCATCGGTCCATTTTCTGAGATTTTGATGTGGTTGAGGGTAGGAACCTGAAGAAGTCATGTTTGCATCCCTTGAAGAAGGTGTCTCAGAAGAAGATTCAGTAGAAAATAGGTTCTTGAACAGAGCATACTCAAGAGGAGTAAATGAATTTACTTCAAAAGAATTGTCGACTGCAGTGCCTTGATGTTCAGAAGGAGATTGAAGATTTAATGATGATGGTGAATAACTAGCAGATGGAGCATCTTGATCAATTCAAGTAGACACTGATGGACCATTTGAGTTGTACAGAACCGGAGCAGCGGCAGCTGGTGGTGTCGGTGTATCATCAGTAGGTGTCTCAAATTATTCATCAAACATCGGTTCAAATAAGATCTTCAAATGCTAACTTCTAGGAGGTACACAAAGTACTGCAGGCGTGGAATACTGTACAAGGCCTGAACTGATTGGTTCAGAGGACAAAAGTTAAGACGCGGGTCCTGCACTGATGTATACTGGAGCCGTTTGCTCAGTCGGCTCAAAGACTGTGACGTGAATGGTTAACAAGATTTTTCAGGTTCGATTGTTGTAGATTCTGTATTCATTACTATCATGAATCAGCTCATTTGGAGTTTTGTTGTGAAGAGTATGTATCAAGTATCGGTTTTGGGTGTAATAAGTTGTAGCAATCGCTTCCGCCAATAGAAACATCGGTGCGTTGGAGAATATTAGCATGGTTCGTGCAGCTTCTACAAGAGAACAGTTTTGTCTTTCAACAATTCCATTCTACTGAGGAGTGCATGGGATACTTTACTGATGGGTGATGCCAATACTTTCGTAAAATTGAACGAGTTGTTTGATGATAAACTCCGTTCCATCGTTTGACCGGATGATTCCGTCGGTTTTGTGAGTCTTACTAGCAGTTGTTTGATGAGTTTTACGATAACTTCTGGAGTCTCGTCCTTGGTTCTCAAAAACTTTACCCATGTGAACCGAGAGTATTCGTCGATAACAACAAGTACATATTACTTCCCCTTTTATACTCTTCACACTCATTGGTCTGCCTGGGTCCATGTGAAGGGTGTAAAGAACATCCATGTTGGTGTTGACAATTTTAGGTTTGTGAGTATGCTTCTTTCGTTTACCCAGTTGACAAGCCGAATGAAGAAGTTCTTTTTCGAACTTTAATCTGGGTAGACCTCATACAAGATCATTGTGAGCAAGATCATTGATGGTACCAAAGTTCAAGTGATTAAAACTTTGTTGCCATAGCCATGATTTGTTCTTTGAGGCCTTTGAGAGAAGGCAAATTAGAGAGGACCGCATCATGAATTAGATAGAAAAGATGTGTAGATTTGTGCCATGACAAAAGAGAACAGATCATGCCCAAGTCCTTCCATGTAGTATACTCACAAAATTAGCTGTCACCAGAAACATAATCTCCATAACCCTTAATTAACCCAAAATGATAGTTCCCGAATCTAACTGTCCCGATAAACTTATTCACGAAAGTCTCGAGCCCCCAATCATATGTTTAGAGCAGCCTGAGTCCAAATATCAAAGGACGAAAAGTACGACCTGCATTTGGAAATAGACGAGAGCATAAAATTTGGAGTGTCGGATCCCCAATTTGAGTTGGGTTCCAATTGGTTAGTGCAAACAAGTTCTGGAGCTACTAAGACCTTAGGTGCATTCGTTTCAATGGTGGAAATTTCACTAGTAGATGCAATGGGCCGAGTTAAAGGACATTGGGTCTCCAAAGGGAAGGTTCTACCAGTTGGCTTCCATTCCTTAATAGGCACTACTTTAGAATTAGTTATCCTAGTTAAAGGGCACTGTTCTCCTAAAGTGAATTTCCTTCCAGTGGGCTTCCATTGATAACCAACATTGGCAAACAGTTTACCTGTTGCTTTCCAAATTTGCTTACTTTGTTTAGCTCTCCAAACTTTCTTAACTAGGGTTTTGTTAAACGACTTCGGAAATTTCTCAACACATTTATCATGATTACTCGAAATTATGCATTCATTACATGTTTTGCAACGTGAATTAGGTTTTGAATTATGACTCATTTTTCTCAAGTTGGACTTAATGTTCCTCATGTGGTCGTCTACTTTCTTTTTAGGAACACTTTTAGCAGGTGAAGTCCTATAATTCCTTCTATTTCTCTTTGGTTTAGACTCTCTAGCTTTAGTGTTACTATTTACTCCTGTAGACGGACTAATGGGAATTTCAGTCTTTTTCACTTTCGGTTGCTGAACATGTTTTGATGTGTTGGGATCTGAAGTTTCCAAGGGTACCTCAAAGGTAACATGCTTGTTCTTAGTCATAGATGATGATGCAATAGACCTATCTCGTTTGCTATCAATTTTAGGACATGTACCAATTGCATATTCTAAGAGTTCCTGAGATCTATTAGTGAGAAAGCAGGCACCTACAATAGCATCATCAAGTGGTTTTGCTATCCTATCCTCTTCAATGGTTTCACGAAGCAAATCAAGGCACTCCTTAAGATGTTTAAGATAGTCACTATGAACCAACTTATTATTCCTAAGGGGAAGAGGAATATACACAGCATCACAAGCATACTTCTTACAAGCAGAAAACTTTTGAACAATATTATCACAATTGATGATTGGCATTTTCCCTTTTTCCAGAGTCTTTAGATTCTCAATCTCTTGAAGCAAAGAAGTTATCTTTTCATTGTTTATATCACGTGTGATCTTAATTGAATCGTATAACTCTTTGTAATGTTGTTTGACTTTTGAATTTTTAGCACGAAACCAATCATTTTCATGTTGCAATTTATTGATGGTATCTTGAAATTGAAAATTCTGAGAATCTATAGACTGTAGTTTTTGGGTGTCAATCACATCACACTTGTTTGACTTCAATTGGGCAATTTGGACCCTCAGGTTCCGAATCGTGTTAGTGTGAGCTTGAATCTTTTCATCACGTTTGGCTAATTCAAAATATGCATCAAATTCAGGAGCATCCGAAGATGTCTTGGCATTTGAGATTTTAGTACTTTCTTCTAAATGTTGACACTTTAATTGCAAATTAAGATTATCAACCTCTAGTTTTGACAAATGTCTGACCATGTTATCATGGTCATCGTTTTGAATTTTCTCATGCAATTTTAAATTCTCCCCCTCAAGCTCAATGATGAGGCGAAAAATGATCCGTTTTTAGGGGGTCATTTAAGCCCGAATCCGAATTTATTTGATCAAATATTGCCCTAAATCGTTCATTTTGTGATTTTAGGTACTTGGTGGGGGTTGTAAGCTTCTCGAGATCCCTCGAGAGGTAAAGCCTGTTGCGATTCCCACGCATCAAGTTTTTGGCGCCGCAGCCTGGGGAATAGTTATTGTCTAGGTTAGGATTTCTTTTTATTAGGTCTACTTGCTAGATTCCTTTCTAGTAAGATTTTATTTTTATTTTTAGGTCTTCTTTAGTCTATCTTATTTCTTCGTGCCTTTGTTCATAACTCTTTACCATCCGACATCATGGAAGGTGGTAACATCTTTGAACCCGTCATCCCACCACAACAAAACCCACCACTAGAACCCCTTAGGCCCCGAACCTTAGGAGAGTATTCCCGACCTAGCCATCAAGGCTACCGAAACACCATTGAGCTCACCGGAGCCAATGTGACCCCCTTGCGATCCGACACCATCCGGTTGGTGCAAAGCGGATGTGCATTCCATGGACTTCGTTCCGAAGATCCAAACCAACATCTTAAGGACTTTCTCAAAATCGTAGATTCCATAGACCTAGGTGTTGAAACTAGAGAGATTACACGTTTACGCCTATTCCAATTCTCTCTACGGGATCAAGCTAGTCAATGGCTTGAGCGTTTACCCGCGGGATCCATCACCACATGGGATGATCTCACCACTCGTTTCCTTGCTCAATTTTTCCCACCGGGGAGAACTACTAAGCTTAGAAATGACATCTTGATGTTCCAACAACGTCAAAATGAATCTCTTTATGAAGCATGGACTCGTTTCAAGGACTTACTCCAAAAAGTCCCTCATCATGGCATAGATCTTTGGCTCTAAGTCCAAATTTTTTATGACCATATCGACATCTCCACGAGGCGAACCATTGACCAATCGGCCGGTGGTAAGCTACGTGATCTTAGTGCGGAACAATCATGGGAACTCATAGAAGATCTTGCTCTATATGACAACGAAAGTTGGAATGATTCCCGTGACTTGAACAAAACGGTCAAGGCAATATCTTTGCCTTCGAACAATTCTAGCACTCCCGACCGTAGGATCATGGAACTTGAGGACCAAGTCAAGTTTCTCATGAAATCCTACGATGCTCCCAAGCCTTCAAGCCAAGTGAACAAAATCACTTCTTCATGCGAATTATGTAGTGGTCCCCATGACACTTGTGATTGTGTGGAACTCCCCGGAACAGCTTTTGCGGACAACGCATCCACGCGTACCGACGAAGCGGGAGATAAGTGGTACACTTTCAAGCCCGAGCCAAACACTTACGGTGATTCATACAACCCCTCATGGAAAAATCACCCAAACCTTAGGTGGAAACAAAATCAACCCAATTCATCCAATCCACCTAATCGTTACCAACCAAACGGTCCACCATCCAACCGTACTTTCAACAACAATCCTTCTAACAACTATGGTAGTACCAACAATCTTGAAGGATTGATGTCAAAGTTCATGGCATCTCAAGAAGCTCGCATATCCAAGTTTGAAGCCGATTTCAAACAAAAGCAAAGCGAGATGACCACTAGAATTGATGCATTGTTGAAAGTTCTCAATGACCGAGAAATGGGAGCACTCCCAAGCGACACAATCAAGAATCCGAAACTAAACGTTAATGCCATATCTTCAGTTTCGTCACCCACTTCGTGTCCACAATACTACTCGGTTAAATCAACGAGCACGTGTTTCAAACAAAACCAAGTTCCCCAAAAGGACCGATCAAATAAAACACCCACTATAGAACCGATCAAAAGCATAGTTGAAACACCTCTTACGCAAGACCTTGACGATGAATTCAAAGAACTTCACCTTGAACGCCCCGTCATTGATGTCTTAGCGCGTGCTCCTTACTATAGTGCCCTCCTAGAAAAATATGAGAAGTATAAGCTAGGTAAAAATGGGACCGCCTTCGTTCAAAACAAGTTGCCTAAAAAGCTTGATGATCCGGGTATATTTGTTTTGCCTTGTAAGATAGGAAGATCCGAAGCTTTCGACACACTAGCCGATTTAGGGTCAAGCCTCAACTTGATTCCCTTATCCTTATTCACCGCTCTTAAGCTAGGAAAGTTAGAGGAAACGGAGGTATTGATAGGGCTAGCGGATGGGAGTATTGCCCACCCGGTTGGAATGATTAAGGATGTAGTTGTTCACGTAGGAAGGTTAACTATATTAGCGGATTTTCACGTCCTAGACATGGTTAGTGACACTACATGCCCATTATTGGTAGGAAGAGGATTTTTAGCAGCCGCTAGTGCCATGATAGATTGCAAGGAATCCAAGATACCGGTAGGAGAAGGCGATACTTGGTCGGTGTATGATGTTAAGAAGCATAGTTATGATTGTGATGATGAACCAACACCGCATTGGGTAGAGATGAATAGGAGACCATCTAGATATGGACCTTGGATAGAAAGGAACTTTATAGGACCTCAATGCCCATTCTATCTAGAAAAAGACTTTGTTGAAAAGACACATTCGGTAGAACAACTCATAGATAGAGATGAAGAGTTAGATCCCTTTGAAGACCCCTTAGTCTTTAGGAAGATGATTGAGTTATTAAGCGTGATGCCCATTAACATAGAAAGGAATAAATGGAAAAGAGAGGGGGATAAGTGTAAATGGAGGTGGGACAAGCCACCTAAAGAAGGTGACGGGTCATGGCATATTAGAATGACCTTGTATGATCCGGATGGAGAAAAGTTTGAAAGGTCATACCATACTAAGGAAACCGATAGAAAGTTGAAACCTAAGTTTGATCCCAAGGATGTCCTCAACGAGGAACTCACCCGAATCACGTAGTAACCCATGACTTTGAGTCTAGCTACAAGACTCGTAAATAAAGAAAAGCGCTTCTTGGGAGGCAACCCATGTTTGTGTGATTTTATTTGTTTGATTGTTATTTGCTTCCGTATGCATGTTTTATTTTTATTGTTGGTTAATCATGTTTCTCAATTAAAATGTGGAAATACTTTACTATGTTGTTTGGCCTAGTCTTAACTCCAACCTAAAAGTATTTTTGCAAAAGATAAGTGTAAGGGGAAACCCCAAATATGTTTTTAAGAAACAAACCGATCATGGTTCTCCACAATAATAAATGAACATGTATATTCGTATTTGTTAGAGTCAAATGCTTGTATTGAGTCATAATGAAGTTTTGCAGGATTTTCCAGGAAGTAGGACCAAGTTTTTCCAGAAATTTTCCGGAAACTTAACATAAGAATTTCTGCAGATCCATTCTGACGGCGTCAGAGTATTACTCTTGACGGCGTCAGGAGTTAAAAATCTGGAAATTTTACCGGTTTTGTTTTTCTAACGGAGTCTTATGGTTTTTGTGAATTATTAAGTTTTATAATCTCCAGGAAATCTGCAAACTTCATTCCACAAGCATTATATCTTACTTTGTTTTCTAGGATTTAGTAACTTATATAGGATGCCGCCGATTTTACGCGAGGTTGTCTTGTCTATTTTGTCAGGATTTACAGGTTATGTTTGACAAGGAGATGATTTATATTCTGGAAGGGAAGCTTTGATTGTTCGTTTTCTTGGAAGAAGATTTAACCTGGCCAACCTAAAATCCATACCGAGCGAATCAGGGGAGTATTTGATTTCATTCTCTTTACTTTTTCACTTTTACATTCTTTACTTGAACATTGGGGACAATGTTCATTTTAAGTGTAAGGGGAGGGTAAAAAGATGATACCTTACATATGCACTTTCGCTTGAGTTTGTTTTGTTTAATGGTAGATGTGTAATAAAACTATGAGAAATACTTGTTAGTGTAATTTTAGCGCCAAATTTAAAATTTTTTACAACATTTAGGAGTGAAACTTTAGCCATAGCAAGCGTCTCATGGATAGGAGATTGTATGACTAGCACATAACCGTATATTCAGAAAAATTTTCCACCCAAAAATATGAGGTTCGTCTTTAGATTTGATAGGAAAAGCATTTACTATTAGTGCTTATGAGTGTACCGGTAGCATTTAGATTCTAGAACTTGCGTTAGTGATGCATCCCGAGACCGCTAGTGAGACTACATTCGTGTAGTAGGATTTACTACATGATAAGAGGCATTAGGATCACCCTTGTGTTAAACCCGTATCATAATTACTTGACCATTTAAGTCATATTACTTGGCTAGTTAAGTCAACTAATTTTTCCCACACCCTTAGCGTTGTACTCATTTTTAGTACACGAAACCCCTAGTACACCCCTCCGAGCCTATCTTTTTGTTTCTAACTTTAAGCATCTTACTTAAAGGAAGAATTTGTTACACCCCACTTAAATGTACAACCAAATCGCCTTAGCCTTCCGTGTATGCGCTCATTTTTAGTGCATTATTGTTATTTGTTAAACCCTAAGTTAACTTTCTAATTGATTACATGGTTGCTAAGTCGAGTCATATCCTTGTACATATTGTTTTGGGACGATTGGGACTCATGGGTAAGTACTTATTTTATGGAGTAATGGGGAAGAACATCAATTATTACCCCCATATATACGTTAATCTTAAAAGTGCTCCAAGTGTTTTGATTTTCTTAATTCGAGTCATTAGATTAGTTGATTGTAAAGTATGTAAAGATTCAAGTGTAAGGGAAATGTTCATTCCCTATGATGTATTATTTTGGATGGTAGGGTAAGAGTGTATGCAAAAAAAAAAAAAAAAAAAAAAAAAAAAAAAAAAAAAAAAAAAAAAAATCGAAAAATCAAGAAAAAGAAAAAAAAATAGAAAAAAAAGGAAAAAGAGAAAAAACATACAGACTACCATCCCGTTTCATTCTATGTTTATTTTGTGTTTTTGTTATTTTTCATTTGTTAGCTTAAGTCGAGTCTAGTCTTGGCTTAGCAACGCCATCTTGTACATGTAATTAACCAAGATTGTTAACTCGCCACCAGTAAAACTTCCTTTATCCAACAAAACCGTGTAATTCATATCCCTATACCTAACGTTACAACCCTTTAAAAGACCTCTTTGATAGTTTATCCTAGGTGCTTACGCCATGTGGCGGAGGTTTGATCCTTTCCCAAGCCTATGGTAATCTATTTTGCTATGACAGGTAGTGAGAGATATCTTCCATTTCCATAATGTTATATTACTTTATTACACCCGAGAGATGTGAGTATCTAAACACTATTTGTGAGGTGCTAGTGTATGACCTCCGAGCTTGTCTATTGGTCTTTAGTGGAACGATTATTTGTTGTAATTACTTTTATATTAGTGTTAAATGACCCATAACTTGTCTTTTGAGTAGAATAAAAGCGCATTTGCTTGAGGACAAGCAAATCTCAAGTGTAAGGGTATATGATGAGGCGAAAAATGATCCGTTTTTAGGGGGTCATTTAAGCCCGAATCCGAATTTATTTGATCAAATATTGCCCTAAATCGTTCCTTTTGTGATTTTAGGTACTTGGAGAGTGAATTCTGGAAAAGAAGCCATTTTGGACGTTTTTGGAGCATAAAAGTGAAGAAAACGGCAAAGTATCAATTTTCCATGCTGGAAACACTAGGTGACGGCGTCAAGAGTTACACCCTGACGGCGTCAGACATCAAGAATAAAATACCGTAGTTGATGACGGCGTCAAAAGTCATCCTGACGGCGTCAAAAGGCCAAGAATAAAATACCGTGGTTGGTGACGGCGTCACACAGGCCGTCATAAG
This sequence comes from Artemisia argyi, assembly GCA_030686995.1. Classification (NCBI taxonomy): domain Eukaryota; kingdom Viridiplantae; phylum Streptophyta; class Magnoliopsida; order Asterales; family Asteraceae; genus Artemisia; species Artemisia argyi. The sequence continues at coordinate 141,441,140 of CM060697.1, read as the reverse complement.
TAGATCAAGGCCGTCCGAGGAAGTATTTGGCGGTGAGGTGACGGTGTCACATGGTTGTCTTGACGCCGTCAGCCCAGTTTTCCTATATATAGTTTTCTAGTTTTTACATTAAAAAAAGAGAAGTTTTGGAGAAACCCTAAAGACGAATTTGGTGCAACTTTTACAGGTTTTTCAAGGGTTCCAAACCCTTGATACCTTGCATTGTAATTGAGATAAGTGTTCTTTTAATTCAATCAATATGTCTATGTGTTGGTTGTCTATATCTTATTCTTGTCTCAATTCAATTATGCTAGGCTAGATCTCCTTTGTGTTTGCTTAGATCTAATGAAACCTAGATATTAATTATGTGTTGATTACTTGTTTATTCTTGTTCTTTGATGAATGATTTTATATGTTAGGCTTAAGAAAACTGGCAGATCTCCAAATGGTAACATGCTTGAACGTCTTAAGAAACATGAACCGAGGCGTACTAGGTCTTTATTGGTTGTATTTAATGCATGAGCCACTGTTTACAATCCCTATAGTTGTGCTGGGTCATGGTGTAGGAGGAGATAAGAGCTCATAGAATTGGGGAGTTATGTATGCCACCCCATGAATGGTATTAAGGAATACAATCCGTCATCCATACAATTATAACAAGTAATTAACGTGTAAAAGATATCTAGGGAGTAGTGAAGTCTAAGTCAACACAATTTCTCCAATTACTGCTCACAACCTTTGTAATAATTAGTTTAATTTCATTTTCAGTATTTTATTTTGATTATATATTAGTTTTGGGTTAGTTGAATAGCAACTAATTCCGCCCACTCTTCCAAAACCCGAGATTTTACTTGCTTTTATAAAAACATAAAAATACAAAAATAATCATCCCTCACCTCTAGAACTAGTAATTAGGTTTTCTAATCCTAGCGACACTATTCCTAAGCTGAACGATCAATCCCCCTGTACTTGTCACTATACTATACTACAACGATCAGGTACACTGCCTGGTGGGGGTTGTAAGCTTCTCGAGATCCCTCGAGAGGTAAAGCCTGTTGCGATTCCCACGCATCACTCAACAACACGATTCTCGAGAGCGGTCAATGCAATAGACATCTCATGAAATTGGCAGGCAGATAACGTAGAATCAGTAGCAGTATAAAATACGTCCTGAGCAACACATTTAGTAATCAAGTTCTCATTCACGATGAGAATATTTTTCCTCGCAACTTCACTGCATTTAAGATCAATTGCCAATTGTTTACCCTCATTTTCCACATCTTTAAAAACCTTTTTCATTTGACTCACATCATCATTAATGGTATTTTTAAGGCCCTCAAAATGTTCTTTGAGAAGTTTGAAAAATGGCATGACTTCAGTAAGGTAACATTGTTTCGTTTGCTCAAAACCTCTTTCCCCTTCAGTAATACCCGTTGGTGTTATTCTCTTTTTACATGTTTTATCAAAATCAGCGAATAATTGACGAAGGACATATAAGGCAATTAGTGTATTATTTTGCGTGGGGAGGGTGAAAGGAACAAGATGTTGTGGTGTGTTAATGGGATATGTCGTTGGGTCAGCAATCCTAAAGATAGTGCGTGTGTTACCCACAATTCTTTCAGCTTTCATTTTTTCTATGTCTATGTTCCAGAAGACTTGCTCTGGAGTAAATTTCCTTTGTGGGACAAAGACAACTAATTGAGTATCTTCAGAGTAATCATAATTGTACAAGATTTTATTAGCTATGCACAGGGGATCCTTTAATTTCTCAGCTAGTTTTTCTCTGGTTCTATCTTCTATCTCATTGCCCTCATCATCGGATGTAGCATCAGGAGGGGCATGATTAGGCTCAAGCATAATGTTTGCATCATATAATGCCGGTTGTGCACCTATACCGCTTCTAAGGAAATTGGTTTTTGGCTTAGTAGAATCCTTCTCACTATGAACATCACTCAACTTCCTATGTTTATGCATCATTTGAGCAGTTTGAATGGTTTGGCCTTGCGTGTATAACTTGTCCTCAAGTTTGTTTTTCAGCATTTTAAGACTAGAGAAATCATTTAGGAGTTTTGTTTCCTTTTCTTTGAAATCATGTTTGAGTGTGTTTAAGCCATTCTGAATCTATTGTTTTTGTTTAACAGTTTGATCTAGTTGTTTTTGCAAAGATTGTAACTCCTTTTTCAATGTTTCTCGCTTAAGATTATTTTCAGATATGTATGCACGCATTTGCCATTCCATGTTCTGCTCACGTCCAGTGAGTTCAAATCTAGCACGTTGTTCGTACATAGCCACTTGATCCTTAAGGATATTAAATCTAATGGTCAAGGAGTCATCAGGGTTATAGGCAGTGTACTCATGCACGACACAATCATCTTTTAAAACAGAAGATGCACTACATTGTACAACAGACACTTCATTGTGTTTCATATGTTGTTCACATGGGTCAACATTGCTATTTCCCATATCAACGACATCTGAATCGCCATTGTTTGTCGGTTGTACTTTGTTAGGAATCTTTTGTTCATCAACAATGTTACACAGTTCGAGTACCTTAGCACATGACACATGTTCTTTTACCGGTTTGATATCTGCATCCACATCACGTGTAAGAGTCATTGAACTGTTCGTTGTGTCAAGCTTTTCAGTCTCTGATCCTCTGCCTTCGATGATAACTGACCCAGCATTCGATGCTTTGCCCGAATCCACACTACCATCACATGGTTGCACCCGACATGCCATCACTTTGTCTTCATACTTGTGCTCGTGCTTTGCTCTTTCCATAATGTTCTCCTTCACATTACCCATGAGTTGGAGTAGTGTGACTCTGAACACGTCAACTTCAATACACGTATGAGTGGCAAAGCTCTTTTTCATCATTTGACTCTCATGATCATACTCCTCAGTGAATCGTGAATCAATGAACGCTTGGAGTTGGTTGTTGATCACACAGAATGCAGCCATAGATCTATCTTCAGAAAATTCACCCTTTTCAAGTTGTTGTTGAAGTTGATCTAAGTGTAGAGTCATTTTGACTGTGAAAGTCTCAACATTTTGACCAAAGAGTGTTGCGAATGCACGATTGAAACCTCCCAAGTATCCAGGTTTTGCAAAGAGAACCTTGAGATGTGAATGGAGTGATCGAAATCATTCAATGCGACTATTCTTTGCATTATCGGGCAATTTAATTGACTGATGAAGCACATTATCATTAGAATTCGAGCACGAAGGTTCCATAGCAGTGATTGTATGTTATTAAGTCGTAATTTGGTTAGGTTGATGCAAGTAGTTACGGTGAAATTTTTGGTCAGAAAACTTAAAACCTCAATAACTTCACTCCGGAGGTGATTTGGGTCTCGAAAAATTCGTTTCACGACTTTGTCGTGAAACCTCACAATATTCAGCCTGTTCCGGACGTTTTGACAGCTAATTCGCTAAAAACGGAGTTACGGTTCAAAAGTTATGACCGTTTGAAGTTTCGACGTACAAAGTCAACTATGGTCAAACAGAGTTAACCGCAGGACCAGGCAAGGTAACCGCAGGAAAGGTAACCACAAGGTGAGTTAACCACAAGGTGAGATAACTGCAGGAAGTGACTAACCGCAGGGAGTAACTAACCGCAGGGAGCAACTAACCGCAGGTAGCAACTAACCGCAGGGAGTTAACCGCAGGAGAGATAACCACAAAAATTTAACCGCAAACCACTTAATCACAAAAAGCTAACCACAATGAGCTAACCGCAGACCACTTAACCGCAGAAAGCTAATCGCAGTATACAAAAATCCAAATCTGTCACTTTCCTTGCGATTTGTTTGTATTCCCAAAATAGTAATCGCAACAAACTAACCGCAGAAATCAGAAACTAAACGCAGATAAGCAATGCAACAGTAGACTTAACTGCAACTATGAAATACGCCCAAAATCAAGTCCAAACTTCAAATAGATTAAAGATATGGTCTAGCCAACTGAAACACAATGTTCAACTAACACCTATGATCATAAAAGTACATCACTAACATGTCAAATAACACAAGAAAGATGAAACCATGATGTTTTCAAAGAAAACTCTTCTAACTCACAAAAACTACACAAAACCACACCAAATCCGATTCTACAAGGCCCTAAGATGAAACCTTGGCTCTTGATACCAATTGTAGAATATACATAATCATAAGCTCGTATGGTGTTGCATGTATGGATCAACTAGTGTAGTTTTAGAGAGAGAGATTAGAGAGAGAAAGAGATGGGAGCCTTGAGAGAAACTAGAAATGTATTAGCTTGTGAATGAAGGTCCAACCCTCTCCCTTGGGTGGGAGAGGGTATTTATACTACAATACTTGGTGCTCCATGAAACGAGCTGTAGAGTGAGCTGACAGAGGGTAAAGACCCGACCCACTCTACGAATACTATTTACATATATTAACTACTAATAAACTACGTACTAACTATAATAAGGATAATTCAATGAGCTACGTAATGCTTAGCAATACTTGGGGTGACCGAGTCTTTAACTGAATAATCGTATTCCTAACAGAATATTTATTATTCGTTATTCATTCGTATTTACCAAATAGTATTTGGTCAAATTCTCAGATAAATTTATTTATCAGGTTGTGTTTCGAAGCCGTTATCATAAATTCGTCTGACTTTATTTTCTTCATTTCAGTATCAATCAAGGTGAGTCATAGCCTCACATTTACTTATTTTCAAACTCCGTGAGGGGGATACATGTTATAAACAGATCGCAAGTAATTTTCTGTATGCTTCCTGACTTGATATATGCCTAAGTTAGCTATTGCCAAAAGACCCTTAATTATGAGTCATTAATCACTGTTATGTGAACGCGAATATAATGAATAGATCTATTTAAGGTTTGACAGCCTGTCCCATTAATACTTGACGGAATGCCATTATGCATGTGGTTAGTCGTATTAGTCGTGATAATTATATTTGAGTAAAAATAGGAATTGGCAAATCACCTATTACACGAGGGCAAAATTATCATTGATTTATTAAACACCTCAGTTTTTACGGTATTTGTTAACGTTTTGCGTGTCATGAGACTTAGAGCAATATATAAAGTGCAATATCAATATTTTCAAACTGATTGTATTTTCAATACAATCTTACTTGTGTATCAAAGTGATTATTAAATTCAAACTCTATGATATCACTCAACATTTTTTGTTGACTTTTAAGCATGTATCTCAGGTATTTAGCAGGAGAAGCAAGCATGGAACGGGCGGGAAAACTTCAAAACTTATCTACTTTATTTCAATAATGGTGTAAAATAAATGATGTTTGATTTAGTTCAAAACATCAAGACTTATCTACTTTCGAGCCGTTTTCTATCATTATGACTTCGATCCTCACCGTAACACCCTAATTACTATTCCGCTGCCGCATTTCAAATTAGGGGGTGTTACAATATCAAACCGATCGGTTGGATGCCTCAGATTTTTTTTTCCGAAAGTAAAAGCGACACAACTAGGGAATGATTAAAGCACATACTCAAAGCAAACAAAAACACAAACAAATCCCCGGCAATGGCGCCAAAAACTTGATGTGTCTCGTGACTACTGGTTTTAAATTTATAACACGAATTACCGGATAAACCTAAGAACACACGGGCAAGTATGACCCTTTCGTATGTAGTTAGTTTTGGTTGGTAAGCCGAGGTCGTTCACTAGGATTTGGGTGTTTTCAATTGTGAAGAATCTATGTAATAGTAAGCAATAAAAAGATGGTAATAGGTTGTCACGATCCAAAATACCATATAAGCAATAAGTAACACGAAAATGATGATTATGTAAATTCAATAAGATTAAAAACAACACTTGCTTAGACTAGTTTACATCCTTGATAAGCATGATTGTGATAACTCTTCTTAACATGTTGGTTATGATGATTAGTCGATGTTCTAATCAATTGTTCTTACAAATTAAACCTTGGCCAAGATCTTAGTTTATAAAAACAAGCATTAAGTTTAACCAATCAATTCAAGGTTCATAAGGTTGGTTCAACAATCTTAAACACAAAAATAATCTTTTGTTTTATCAAATACTCTTAAGAAATGGTCAATACAAAAGGTAACCGATCATAGACAAAAGGTTACAATTGATTGTAAACTACTACACTTTCGACCAGTTAGGCATTTTACAATCAATCCGATTTGATAGAAAAAAGTTTTCTCATTACAATCACACTTTAGTTTCTTTATTTAACCAAGAATAATTTTGGTGGAAAACAATCATTCATAGACAAATGATTATAACTAGTTGAATAACAATTAATCTTTCGACCTATAAAATCATTAGCAACTAGTTAAACTTGATTCAACAAATGTCACTATGAAACTTAAGTACAATTGGGTTTTAGAATTAACTTGAAATTGAATTAAAACATATTATCATAATCATAAGCAAACCATTAAATAATAAACATCATCTAAGCAAGTGCACAAAGGCACTAGCCACTCATAGTAAACATAAACTCAGAATTTTGAACATTAGAAGTCATAATTAAAAGTCTTACACTGATTGAAATATGATAACAAATGATGAAGTAATGATGCCTCAAGTATTGGTGATGACTTCTTGATGTTTTGACCTTCAAATGATGACTTCTTGGACCTCCAAAGTTTCCTGGGATTTTATGGATGAATTTTGGTATTGAGATGGAGTAATGGTGGTAAGAGAAGTGTTCTCTCAAGTTGAGATAGAGAGAAATGGTAAGAGATGATTAGAAATGCATGTAAAGGTCTCTATTTATACTCCTCTCAAGGCCTAGGGGTCATCAATGCTCAACTTGGTGACCAAGTAGTTTAGAAGGAACTAGAATACCAAAAAGAAGAGCCTAGAATCGAGTAGAATGAGATAGAATGAGTTTTGCAAAAGTTTAACGAGCTGACCAACCGATCAGTTTTGGGGCATTACCGATCGGTTGGGCAAAAGTCATAAACACAATGGTTGTAGATCTTTCTCTTAGCTTTCCGTGGCCGTGAACGGGGGGTCAAACGTAGTTCGTATGCTCAAGATATGGCCAAAATGGTGAAGGTGTGTCGGGAACAACGAGTCTTCCATTAATTCTTCGTTCGAGCTTCTTTTCTTCATTTCTTTTCTCGTTTCCTTCTTGTGCTTTATTCTTGAGACTTTGGAGCCACTAACTTCATGATTTTATCTTCTCGAACATACTCCAAGAGACTTTCATTCGTCGGGAATTCTTCGTACATGCATAAATCTTCGTTTATTGATCATTTCTTCGTCTTTTTCATCATTTTCTTGTACTTTAGCTTCCATGAACCTAAAACACGAATTATGCTCAATTAAGTACCATAAGTTCATAAAAGTGACCATAAAATCCACAATAACGCTCCTAAAAACATGTACAATTTGAGCGTTATCAGAGGTAAACTCTCAATTTGATACTCATTGGTCTGTCTTGGTGAAGGAAAATGGTACAAATGTCGTGGTAGAACCGATTGTATAAGCAACCTTGCTAGTGTAGTAAATAATGAATCAGTTAGTTGTAAGGTTAATTTTAGATCTTTTGATTCGAGCAAACCTTCAAACGACATAGCTGAAGTTCAAATTCCTTTGTCATCTGTTTTGGAAGTTCATTCGTGGTTTGAATTCAACTTGTATGGTTATGGTGAAACACGAATGGGAACCACCTAGGTGTGGAGTGTGTATGGAATTTGATCATGATGACGAGACATGTTCGAGGCGTGTTGTTGATGAACCAAAGAAGCAAATTAGTAAGAATAATGATGGTTTTCAACATGCTTCTAAAAAAGCAGTGTGTGGCATTAATATGGGTCCTAAAGTTCAGTATAGGTCAATTAAACATGTATATAAACCTATTTCAAAGAAAAATGGTGCTAGCACATGTAGTACGAAGAAGTATCCTGAAACAACTAGACAAGAGGCAAGTACTTCGAACCCGTTTGATGCTCTTAGGTCGGTTGATAATGATGATGCTCTAGGTACAAATGGGGGTAGTTCCATGGGGGTTGAAACTATGGTTGAAGAGGGTCAAAAGGCTCATGCGGAGCCTGTGACCAATGAACAACCATATCCTACCTTGTCTAAGGTGGTTGGTTCGAATACAGGAAAGAGCAAAGTAGATGATGTGACTAATGAGGATAGTGATAGTGAAGTAGAGGAGGTTTTTGACAAAACTGCAGGTTTTATGGCATCCAATAGTGGAGGTGGAACTGGGAGGAAGAGACTGTACGAGCATTGGAAAGATAATTATGATGATAACCCATATGATGATGATGAATGCGAAGATTTAACTGAAGAGCAATTAGCATTTTGTGACGCTTGGGATATAAGGCTTTGTGGTCATACTAGATGTTAGTAGTTTTATTGAATAGGGTTTTTTTTTTATAAGTTTGGTATGTAATTCTTATGATAAGTTTTGGTTTGAAGCACAAATGATGCATTTGTTTTCGCCTATGTAATAGGATGAGATGTGGGATTTACTCACAGCCTATGTATTTAAATATTTTTTTAGAGTAATAGTATTAAACGGGTGTAAAAACCATTTACCAAAAAAATAATAAAAATAAAAAAATAAAAAATCGTGAATTGATAGTCGGTCGGTCGACCCTCTTGTAGCCTGTAATTGGTCTATGCGGGATTAATAGCTGATTAATCAGATTGGCATTTCCGGCAAGTTTTAGGTATTTTCGACGAGTTTTTGGGTATTTTTGACAATATTTTCCTTAAAAATCACCTTGTAATATATAAGCAGTGAATATAACTGAATTAAACAAGTTTACGGCAAGTTTTGGTATTTCCGACAAGATTTGTAGTTTTTTGACAAGTTCGGCCACGATTGACCTATTGTTTGACCGATTTACACAAATCAAAAAGGTTGGTGAATGATTAACACCTAAACGACAATTAATCGGCTTTGTAAGGCTTTTTTGCAACACTGGTGTTAACAATCATAGAAAATTTATGATTGATTTGATAGTAGGAATACATGTTCACATAAACCTGATGCGATAATAGTAGATTAGTTACCACTGTATTTAGTTTAAGTTTTACAAGAATAATAAAAGAGAATTTTGGTAGTAACCCAACATAAAATGTAAGTCCTCCTATAAATATCCATGTTAACATAAATAGATAAACTTTTCTTACTAATGTCTTTTTATAAGGTGCTATTATGAAGACCCATATACCTCAATTCTAATGTATTTTTTATATCTTTCACCTCTGGTTTACTTTTATTTACAATACAATGCTATTTTTTTTTAGAATACAATACAATTTTTTATCAATTTATATTTTGTATTTCTTGTCAATTTAATACTTTTAACTTATTAAATTTTATATTTTTTGATTCGTATTTTCAATTTTATAGTTTTTTAATATTAAAAAAATTATTAAATAATAATAATAATAATAATAATAATAATAATAATAATAAAACCGAAAAAATGAAAGTGTCACTTGTAATAACCCTTTTTTATACTACTACGTATCTTTTATGTATACATTAGTATTTAGGGTACTGGCAATGGTGTGGTTTGGCTTTCGGTTTGCAGTCATGCCGAGCGGCAACACCGCCGCCACTGCTGCAGCATGGCTGCAGTTTGGATGGGAGCGGCAATATTTGTCTAAACAGTATGGAGCATAGAACGAGGAAAAGAGACGTTGGGACCATTAATATGTGTTTATTTGTGTATTGTGTGTTGTGTTTGTGTAATGCGTTTTTTTTTTTTTTTTTTTTCTTTTGCAGGTTTGACAGATGATGAAGACGACCCAAGTAAAAGTATACTTTCAACAAAGTACATAAAGTAGATTCCTCACAAATAAAGTAGATTATTATTATTTTTTAATTACGTATTATGTTATTTTTTTTTAATTATTAATGAAATATTATGTTTTTATTAAATTGTTTAATATAATTTATGAATATAAAAAATAAAATTAGGTGAGGTATGAGAGAATCATGGTTGCCATTAAAAAAGTATAGTGAGGTATGATTGAGGTATGAAATGAGGTGGAATGATATTTCTTTTTCTGCCAACGCAGCATAGATAAAAAAACATTAAATGAGACTCAATCTCAGCCATTGAAAAGATCCCAATATTAAATCCAAACCATTGAAAATAATTAATTCCCTATTTGTTTGTAGCTATGACCATCGGCTGTTAGGTTTTAGGATGGATAAAAGCTATAACTACAAGTCCTTACTTTTAGGATATCACTTGTCACTATCCTCCCAACAAACTATCACTATTCTTCTGCCTATTTTGAGTTTCAAAAATGGCGCCATTTTCACTTATAGAGTCTATATAAAGAGTGCAACATAGCCTCAGTGTTGTCACTCTCAAAATCATTGGTCACTATCATTCTCAAAAGAAGGTATACTAGATATCATGGCACACTCTAATCTCTTCCTATTCTATCTTCCTAACAACTTTTCCAGTGAAACCACCATTTGAACAAAAAAAAAGCAAACGGGAAGAGAATCTTAAGAACTGGAAATGGGAGGATGTAATTGTCATCGATGACAATGATGTGCCAAATGACCTTGTGGAAACAGTGAACAATGCTGAAGTGAAAGAGGAACATTTCGTTCTCCCAAATCAACATGTAACACGCATATTACTTCTATCCTTATAGTTTATACTTTATTATCATATTCACTCTTAACATATGTGAACTAACAAAGTATAATTTTACATGTAGGATGTTGTTGATGATGAAGTCCCACTCGTACCGATGAAGCGTAGTAAATATCACCATATCAAAATCAGTTCCAGAAAGAGGTTGTATTGTGTGTTTGATGAAGAGGAAGATGAAGATTAGGCTGAGAAAAAAACACGTTGGAGTTTGATGATGAAGTTGCTGACAAAGATGAGGTTGATGATGAAAATGAAGCTGATGACGAAGATGATTCGAACTAGGATCGTCTTCGACTATGTTTGGTTTGTTTCAAATCTTATTATTATTATTTTCTTATTGGGGTTTAACCAGTAAGATGTTTTAGGCTGTTTTCCCTTTCACGTACTTCTCCTAATTTCTTATTGGTAGAATGAATAAAATTTTTATGAATGGTATGATTATATGTTTGTTGGTAACCAACAATTTCCTCGACAGAAGGGTACAATGTTTGTTGCTAACCAATGATTATATCTTTGATCTATTCTTTGAAGCTTCATCTATGTTTGTTTGTATTGTAAGCATGAAGATAATACCAGATTTTATGTTTAAAACGGGTCAATATGGACTAATCGAGAAAACGACATATCTTAAACGGGTCATAAAGAATCTATATCATTGTTAATGTTGGCTGTTGTTTCTGACACTCAAGTATTATGTGTCGTGAAAACCTTTCGATACTTGGCATGGTATCTCTAAGTGTGGATGATAATGTTCTGAATTGTGCTAAGTTTCTGACACTCAAATCTCATAATCAGCTGATGGAATAATATCACAAACGTAAGCCTTTTCCGGTTTCTATGTGACCTTGATAATGGCATAAAGTTCATAAAAAGTTTCATAGATAGAAAATCCTCCTTTAGTTTCATAAAAGTTTCTATGTGACCTTGATAATGGCATAAAGTTCATAAAAAGTTTCATAAAGAAAGTGTGAAACTAAAGATTCGCTACATGTTGAAGTTCAAAATGTTGTTGCACGTGATATTGGTGTGAACACAATTGTAAGTTCCTCCTTTAGTGCAGAAGACGACATACAGACTGAGATCGACACTTATGATGATGTTGAGGATACTAATGTCGAGGACAATCAAGTTGACGAGATTGGAGTTGGTGAGGATGCGGTTAGTGAGTCTCAACTTGACGAGATTGATGTTGATGATGCTTGAGTTGATCGCTTTTAGTCTTTTATATGAATGCTAAAACTTTTATTTTCAATTTTGAACTTCATGTTTACATTGATGAATGATAATGGTCTTAGGTTGGCTACTTTGAACTTCAATCATGCATGTTCTACTTTGAACTTTCACTTATATGTTTACTTTTGTTAAATTAAAATGATTTTTTATAAGTCTTTTGATAGATCATATATGTTGTTTAAAGATTCAGTACAAGGTTGTCATAAAGAAAACTAAATAATTTTTTACGCGAGACCCGTGCAACGCACGGGTATTACACTAGTTATTGATGGGTTGAGAGGTATGTGATTCGCTCCACTAGGGATCACTTAAGATCCGTTAATAGGTACAATAGGCTGGGACGAACCGGAGCTTGTATTGAATATCAATTGTTTATAAGCTAAATGTAGAACTCACTCCAAAAGCTAGCTTGTAAGAGGAGGGGACACCTAGACTTATAAACCACCACCCAATTCCATACTTGGGCGATGTGGGATTGTAACAATACCCCACCCTTTGAAGAACCAACGTCCTCGTTGGTCACGACTATGTTGGTCATGGTTGGCACCCCTCCTTGGGTCTAAGCCACCACTCTATAGGCCACCACTCCGAGCTCGTTGGTCACGGCTGTGTTGGTCACGATTGGCACCCTTCTTTCGGGTCCAAGCCACCACTCCACAGGCCACCACTTCAAGTGTTGGAGCTCGTTGGTCACGGTTGGCACCCTTCTTTCGGGTCCAAGCCACTACTCCACAGGCCACCACTCTGAGTGTTGGAACCTTGAACGGTAAGGCTGGCTCTGATACCAATTGATACGCTCCACTAGGGATCACTTAAGATCCGTTAATGGTACAATAGGCTAATAGGCTGGGACGAACCGGAGCTTGTATTGAATATCAATTGTTTATAAGCTAAGTGTACAACTCACTCTAAAAACTAGCTTGTAAGAGGAGATGACACTTACACTTATAAACAACCACTCAATCTCATACTTGAGCGATGGGGGATCGTAACAGTATAGGAGAGGCATGAAGGCATATTTTATTTTTCTTTTTGAACGATGACTTTCATTTTTTAGAGAAGAGTCCACCACATACCCATGCATGAAAGGCATATTAACTGCTCTTTGTAACGATCCCAAAGTCAAACGTGGCAACAAGATCAAGAAAAAACAGGAACACTTTCCAACACCGACACCAAAAAGGTCCCACATTTCACCCACACAATTTATCACCTTTCTTGTCGTCTTCTTCCCGCATTTACTCAAATGGGTCATCAAAACCTTTCACGGGTCGGCCCATATTTTTCACCCATCCATCAAAATTCAAACCAACCAAAAAAAAAAAAAAAAAAAAAAAAAAAAAAAAAACACTTTGGTGAAGAAAAATGGGAGACAGTGATGAAGAAGAATGGGTTATGGTTAAACCCATTTTAGATAAAGATATATGGAACCCAACATTAAGAACAACAGCAGCAAGTGATTTGAAAGTGAGGTTTAATGGGCCTGCAAAGTATTGGACTGATGCTGTGCCTATTGGCAATGGGAGGCTTGGTGGTATGGTTTGGGGTGGTGTTGAGTCTGAGACTATTAATCTTAATGGTAAATTTTTGGTTTTATTACTTACCCATTATCAGATTTTTAAGGGTTTTCAGGGTTTTAGCATGAGTGCATTATCTGTTGGACATTTTTGTTAAATCTTGAAATGCCATTGTTTTGTATGTGGTTTGATTGTAGAGTATATTCATGTGTAGATATGAATCTTGGGACACATGGTTGGGTACTATATGCATATGTTAGAGTGTTAGACACTGGTTTATAAGAAAAATGCACATTTAAGTGATAGGGAGTTTCTTGGTTACTTTTATATCGAACTTTAACTTTTGTCGATAAAAATGAGCAAACTTTAAAATAACTTTATGGTGCTTTTTTAAGTGCTTGTTGATTTTTTTCCCCTTTAATAGATATGCAGTTTTGAGTGTTTAAATTTTGCGTAGGTTAGAGTAAGTTAAAGCTTTATAATAAGTAGATTGGTACTGTTAATTTTCAAAGCAGATAAGTACTACAAGCAATCCTAAACGCCCTGGTGCATCTAACCTGGTTACCCATGATGACGTGGTAGTTGATGTGCATCTAACCATGTTACATTAGAATTCACCCATGCTTTAATGAAATTCTGGCTGATTTCATGTTATGGGCAGTCCTCCGTTTTTAATATGAATTTCCAAATACACGCAACATGGTTGCACATTGTTTTTGCGAGATAAAAGTAGTAGCGTCGCTGGTTTTAGAAATGGTCAACCTCATCCAAAATTGAGAAATGTTCCTGTTGTTTCTACTCATATGTTCGGAGAGAGTGTGTGTGTGTGTGTTTGTGTGTGAATGCTGTAATGTGGAATTTGTTGTTGCAGAGGACACCCTGTGGACTGGGGTTCCAGGGAACTACACGAACCCAGATGCTCCAGCTGCACTATCTGAGGTCAGAAAACTTGTGGATGATGGAAAATATCCAGAAGCTACTAAGGCAGCAGTGAAATTGTCAGCAGATCCGTCCGATGTAAGCTTCTTGGCTATCTTTTCTATATGATTCCCCTCATCAAAATGACTATATGAGTTAATAGGGAGTTTGGATGTGCGTTTTAGAAATGTGTATCAAGTAATCACACATAATAAAACTGCAGCAGGAAATACTGTTTGGGTCTTTGGGACATGCCTATGCTGTTTAAAGCTAATAAATCAGATAATCGGATGTGTGAGTTTTCTGCAAAATCTGATTATTTAAGTACTTGATAGATAAAATAACCAAAATTGGCATTTTCTTTGGTGAAAGTAGAGACTGTTTGTAATGTGGGAATGTAAGTCTCTCAATTTGGTTTTATGTTTTAACAAATGATGAATAAGTTGTTTTATTAATCTACAAACGGCTTCATTTTTTTTTACCATTCAGCAATTAATAATTACAAGTAGCAACATCTGTTCATCCAAACATTAAAAACTGATATGCCTTGTAATAATGAAGGTATACCAACTTCTGGGAGATATCAACCTAGAATTCGATGACCATGCTACATACGATGATAGCTCATATCAACGAGCGTTGGACTTAGATACGGCCACCGTGGAAGTCAAATACTCTATAGACAAAGTAGAATTCACACGGGAACATTTTGCATCATTCCCCGATCAAGTTATCGTTACCAAGATTTCCTCGAGCAAATCTGGTTCATTATCCTTCACAGCCTTTTTCGACAGCAAATTACATCATCATTCATACGTAAACGATCAAAACCAAATTATCTTGGAAGGATCATGCCCTGGTAAAAGGAAACCACCGACCCTTTTTGCTGAAAATGACGATAAACCCGAGGGAATAAAATTTTCTGCAATTCTTGGTGTGCAAATTAGTGATGGCACAGGGAAGATTACTGTTTTGGATGAGAAGAAGCTTAAGATTGAGGGGTGTGAGTGGGCGGTCTTGCTTTTGGTGGGGTCGTCTTCATTTGAGGGTCCGTTTACTAACCCTTCAGATTCAAAGAGGGACCCTACTTCTGAGTGTCTAAGCACGCTGAAGTCATTAAGGGATTTTTCTTATTCAGAACTTTATACTCGTCATGTTGATGATTATCAAAAGTTATTTAATCGTGTGTCTCTTGAGCTCTCAAAAAGCTCAAAGAGTACTGATGCACCATCTTCAACCGTCACAACTGCAGAGAGGGTTAAGTCTTTTAAAACAGATGAAGATCCTTCTTTAATAGAGCTTTTGTTTCAGTATGGACGTTATTTGCTGATAGCATGTTCACGCCCGGGAACCCAGCCAGCTAACTTGCAGGGTATATGGAATGAGAAAATTGAACCTGCATGGGAGTAAGTCTTTTTGGTGTATTCACACGTTATTTCAATGGAAATTTTGACCCATTTACGTATAAATGCATTGCCTTTGTCTATATTTTATCTTTAAGTGATCGAATGGGTAAGAGTCATCTAAATAGCATTCGTACTTCCGGATGCGAAGGAAGCTCCTAAATAACTTTATAGAAAATTAGATGACCTTTTCTAATAGTATAGGTTTGTTTTGTAATGCAAACGAAGTTGTGATTAATGTTTAATAACAAAATCATAACGCATTTGACAAGACAATTTGTTCATGCCAAGAACATTAAAGAAGATAGAGAATCTCAGTAAATAAATTAGTCGGTTCTTTTTCTGTAAATTGAGAACAATATTATAAAACTTACTGTGCATAATACTAAAACTACCTTTTTTGGAATTATGAAAAGCCAACGTTGGTCAACAACTGCTTTCTTTCCAGCTTTCCACTTATAAAAAAGTAAGTGACTACAGAAACAGAAAAGAAATGTATCACCAAATGAGTCACTAATTTAACTTCTTGCAAGTAGGGTTTCTTAAGCCGTTACTGATGGTGGCTTTGTTTTCTCATATGGTGCAGTGGTGCTCCTCACTTGAACATTAACCTTCAAATGAACTATTGGCCTTCACTTTCGTGCAACCTACACGAGTGCCAAGAGCCATTATTTGACTACATGTCATCTTTATCAGTCAATGGAAGTAAAACTGCAAAAGTAAAGACGATTTTGTTCATGTTCTGCCATTTTCCCTATTGGTTACCTATACTTTTAGTAACTAACCTGATCACCGCAGGTAAATTATGAGGCCAGTGGATGGGTTGTACACCAAGTCTCTGATATATGGGCCAAAACATCACCAGACCGAGGTGAGGCTGTGTGGGCTCTATGGCCGATGGGTGGAGCCTGGCTTTGTACTCATTTGTGGGAGCATTATACATATACAATGAATAAAGTAAGGTTATGACCCTGTTTTCTTGTCTACTTCGCAAGACATGTTTTTTCGCAATTTTACAACTTGTGTGCATGCTTTTTGGGAAAAAAATGATTAGTGCTTAACGAAAATGGATGAATGATTCAGTGGATTTTTCTTGACTTGGTTCTGAATGAAATGACTGTTTGATAAGTGTTTCAAATTGCGAGTTTGAATGACATTTGGCTTGTGAGTTTAAGCTAGTTGCTTTCATAATTATAGCTGAAGAAAATGGATTTCATTTACAAGCTTAACATCATCATTTGATTCATGCTATTAGCAGCCTTCGGACATGCGTGCTTCATTTTCTCTAAATTTTTTGTAGAACTCATAAACATTATAAATTAATATTTAATGTTTGACATCAAAAGTCAACGCATAGCACTTTTCTTTGGAATACGGGAAGAAATTCAATCCGTGGTATAGAACTTAACTATGGATGGTTCTACCACTCACTGAATCCCTGCATTCTGTACTTGAAATTGTGGTTTTGACGGTAATCCAGAGGTGTTAGACGGAGTTTTTTGTCAGTTCATAGCAATTTTAAATGATATTTACGACAGTAACAAGGGATATATGGTCTTTTTCCCTTTAAGTTTTGACAAGAGGAATTTTACAATGTATAGCTCTATGAATTAGTACTATAACTCGAGAGTAAAACTGACTTCTTAAGCTTGTGAGAAACAAAATTCAAGGTGACACGACACAAAGATTTTTAATATATTGTCGTTCCAAATGCAGAGTTCATTATAAATCTTTAGATACTTATTACGCTGTAATGTATCTTGCAAATGTATTGCAACATGGGATACACAAACATTAAGTATGAATCATTCGAATGCTAATTTCATTTCAATAAAAATAGGACTTTCTAGCAGAAAAAGCATACCCATTGCTAGAAGGATGTGTTTCATTCCTTTTGGACTGGTTAATTGAAGGCCGAGAAGGTTATCTTGAAACAAATCCTTCAACATCTCCAGAACATATGTTTGTTGCCCCCGATGGAAAGCCTGCAAGTGTGAGCTATTCAACAACAATGGATATGTCAATCATAAAAGAAGTGTTTACTGCGATTGTTTCTGCTGCAGAGGTAATAAACCAATAATCGAATGTTACAAATTTATTTTTGTGTTTACCTTTCAAGACTAACAGAAAAAAGAAACAAATGAACAGGTATTGGGAAAAAGTAAAACCGAACTGATACAAAAAGTTCTTAAAGCTCAACCACGGCTTTATCCAACCAAGATTGCTAGGGATGGTTCCATTCTTGAATGGGTATGTCTTTTTTGTGTTCTCTTTTTCTGGTTAATTGTGTACTATGGTTAGGTTGGGTAGACGCGGACAGATCCTCTTCAATTCTTTTTTCATAATTAGAACTTAGTGTTTTAAATATAATTTACAACGATTGCTGTATCTGAATAATAATCTAGTTTACATAATGTAATGATTTAGGAGGTTAATTAGCACTAAGAGTACAATTTGGGTGACATTCGATCCCTCTACCTGTTTTTTAGTTAAGTATATTACATGTTGGACTCTTTGGAGGAAAAACATAACCGAAATCAACGTATACGTAAGTAATGTTGTAATTGCCACCTGTATGTGATTTTTTTTTTTTTTTTTTTTTTTTTTTTTTTTAAATTTATGATGACAGGCACAAGATTTTCAAGATCCAGAGGTGCATCACCGACATGTCTCACATCTATTTGGGATTTTCCCGGGCCATACGATAACTGTCGAGAGGACGCCAGATCTTTGTAAAGCTGCAGACTTCACGCTTATCAAAAGAGGTGTGTATATACTCTTTTTTCTTGAAACAAAGGGAAAAAGTATAGGTATATTTGACTTGTAAGTCAAATAATATATTTTTCACATTAAAAACTGGCATGACCATCTAAATGCAATTAACACCAACATGATTATATGTGTAGCACATTATGTTAATTTTAATCTAGCTTTTTAAATTTTCTGCACATTAAAAAATTACCGTATGTATTTAGAAGTCAAAAGTAGTACTTTTGACCTCAAAAGTCAGAATATACATTGGAAAAGTTCAGCTAGAAGATTTTCACGTCTTGTTTGACAGGGGAAGAGGGTCCCGGGTGGTCAACAACCTGGAAAGCTGCTATATGGGCCCGGCTTCACAACAGTGAACATGCATATCGAATGGTCAAACATTTATTTGACTTGGTTGATCCTGATCATGAAAGCGATTACGAAGGAGGACTTTACAGTAATCTGTTCACTGCACATCCCCCTTTCCAAATTGATGCCAACTTCGGGTAACCACTATCTGCACATCAAGCCAGTGTTCTACAAATAATAATGCATAGATAAACAAGTTTTTATATTATCAAGTCATCAATCATGCACGTGGGTTGTTTCAGGTTTTGTGCAGCAATTGCTGAGATGTTAGTCCAAAGCACAATCAAGGACTTATACTTGCTGCCTGCACTTCCACGAGATAAATGGTCAAAAGGTTCAATCAAAGGATTAAAGGCTCGTGGGAATGTAACGGTTAGCATTTCATGGGATGAAGGTGATCTTCATGAATTTGGTCTTTGGTTTTCCAAGACCAATGACTTACACAACTCCAAGAATCAGAATACTACAAAAAGAGTGCACTATAGAGGAAATACTATCACTACCAAAATATCGTATGGGAAAGTTTACACATTTGATAAGCGGCTAAGATGCATAAAGACATTATCTTTGTTCGATTCAACACATCTTTAGCTTCTGTTGAAGACTTAAGAAGGTTTTTTTTTTGATGAAATATGTGAGTTTTTTTATTTTGTTTTTGTCTGTCGAATGTGTTGATGAAGTTTATGTCAAATGTAACAATGTTGAAACCCAAATAACTTAAGGAAACAATCACATAACTAGTGGGGTTGTTGCGAGATTTGGGAAGTTTATGTTTTGTTCAAGATAACTGAGATCATTATATATAAAGTATATAAAAATCCCTCGCCTTTGTAGACAGAGGCGAGGGTTCGATCCTCACTCCCTGCAAAAGGGCCGGAGGTCCTCAGGAAGCAGCCTCTCTACCTTCGGGTAGAGGTAAGGCTGTCTACATCTAACCTCCTTCATACCTCGTGGAAGACGGGATTAGGTACCGTTGATTTATTGAATAGAGAGTAAATTTACGCCACTATAATAATTACGCGAGAACTTCCTATTGTCTTCAATTTTTTAGACAACTTAAAGATAATGTTACCCCTAGTCGCAAATAAAACAATGGCTAATCATCATTCCTGCTTATATGAGTGATCACACAACTTTTTTTCATTTTTGGCATATCAGCGTTCTTGGCTTTGAATCTCGTGTGTATATATGTATGAATAAGTAGAGTGTAAATTGCTATTTATTTTAGGATATATTCGTAGTTATTATAAGCAATAATGTATAACCATTCATTCAATAAGTTGGTTGAGAAAAATCAATGAAGCAACTTGATGAGTGACTGCATTCATTTAGAAAAATCAATAGCCTTGCATTATTAGAAACCATTCATTTCTTTGATGAGTGACTGATCGAGAGTGTACTTAATATTGTAAAGAAATATATAAAAGAGTATATGTATGACTCATTTTTATTATCTCAAGTTTATTTCTTAAAATGAAGCCACCAAAAAATTTCTTATTGTCTTCCTCTCGTATTGGTTTCTCATTTTATGTTGTTATATTTGTGATTACAGCCACCGTCTCTGCTTCCAATGACGGGAATGAGAACGATCATGCAGCTTTGTTGTCGTTCAAGTCAATGATCAATGATCCATATGGATCTTTGAGCTCATGGAATGATTCATTTCACTTCTGTGACTGGAGTGGTGTTTTATGTGGAAAGCGGCACAGAAGAGTGACTGCATTACATCTGGAGTGTTTAGGCTTAGAAGGCTTGTTGTCTCCTCATGTTGGAAATCTCAGTTTCCTTCGTGAGGTTTCTCTCGTTAACAATAGCTTCCAAGGAACCATTCCTCATGAACTTGGTTTTCTATCCAAGCTACGTTTTCTACGTCTAACACGAAACAAATTCAATGGATCCATTCCAACCAACTTGTCTAGTTGTTCTCGGCTTGAAGTGCTTCGGCTTGGTTATAATAAGCTAGTTGGAAGCATACCTAATGAGCTAAGTTTTCTCTCTAAACTTAATTTTTTTGCTGTTGACGATAATAATCTAACGGGTGGAATCCCACCTTCCCCTTAGGAAATATCACAACAATGGAAGTGTTCTCTATAGTTTACAATCCATTAGGAGGAAGTATTCCAGACGCGTTAGGTCATTGGAAAAGTTTAAAAGAACTAGCATTTGGTGATTGTTACTTAAATGGAACGATCCCTCATTCCGTTTTTAACCTCTCTCTCGTGGATACTTTCTCCGTACCTGGTAATCAGCTTACTGGTAGTCTTCCTTTAGAAATAGGTACAATGCTCCCAAACCTTATGTTACTTCAGTTAAGGTTTAACCAACTGACTGGCCTTCTTCCACCCTCCATATCTAACTGTTCGAGATTAAATCTTTTTGAAATAGATAGAAACAACTTTAGTGGGATGATGACAATAGATTTTTCAAAACTAAGCAATCTTATTGATATTCGCTTAAGTTATAACAACCTACATGGACATGAACAAGTTGATGACATGAAGTTTATTAACTCTTTGACGAACTGCAGCAATTTAGACACTTTAAATCTCTATAACTGCAACTTGCACGGAGTACTCCTGAATTCAATCGGTAATCTTTCTGATCAACTCACTTTTCTATCTTTGGGAAAAAATCAAATTTATGGAAACATCCCTTCAAGTATTAGTAATCTAGTTAGTTTGACAAGCTTATATTTAGAAGCTAACCAATTCACAGGAAAAATCCCTAATACTATTGGTATGCTTCAAAATCTAGGCTATCTTGAACTATACGAGAACAAGTTGTCAGGGTTGATTCCAGATGCCATCGGGAACTTATCGTCGTTGAATATACTTGCTTTACATTCCAACAGATTAGAAGGGAATATCCCATCAAGCTTAGGGAAATTACATATTCTACTGGAATTGTATCTTTATGACAATAAACTGACTGGAAAAATACCAAAAACACTTTTTCAGCTTCCATCTGTATTAACAACATTAAATCTTTCTCAAAACCAATTGTCTGGTTCAATTCCTGGAGATTGGAGACCTGAAGATGTTGAATTATCTGGATTTATCATATAATAATTTATCCGGTAACATTTCTAATAGCCTCAGTGGGTGTGTTAGCCTTACGATGTTATCCCTTAGAGGAAATGTTTTTCAGGGCGTAATACCACCCTCATTAACTTCCTTGAGAGGATTGGAGGTACTCGACATTTCTCAAAACCATTTAATAGGTAGAATTCCCCAATTCTTGGAAATAAAACCAACCATGATACCCTTAACTCGTGCCCTACTATTTGGAATCAAACTTAAATCCGAATCTCAAACTCTCAAACAAACACTTGATTTGAACTAATGAAGCCAAATCCCAATCCAAAGCCTTGAAGCAAAATCCCAATCCAAAGCCTTGAAGCAAACGGACCCTAAAATCAATAAAAAAAATACTAATATGAAACATTAGAGCAATGCTTAGCTTTTCACACAATCACACAAATTGCCAAATCTACAAAATCTGTGTTTAACTTTTGTGAAAATTTCTTTTAACTTTAAGGGAGGCCAGAGATGAAAATTCCCATCAAACACCATATTTGGTGTTTAATGAACACATTTGGGATGTACACACCAGAAAACAAAGAGCAACAGTCCAGAGCAATTGCAACTTGATGTCAAACTTTATTGTACACGAACCTACCTATGTAGTACATAATCATTTATGGTTTAGTTGCCAAAATGAAAAAGAGTACAGTAACTAGAGTCATAGACACCATTTTATTCAGGCTTTCTGCATGTGATGATGGAGAACTTGATAATATCCTTCTTAAATCCTTCTATCATCAATGGCATTACCATTGCCCCTCTTATGGTCTTCCATCCTAATGAATTTTAAACACAAATAACTCCGTATTAGGGACACAAAATTTTGTTACTAGAATCACGCCATATAAGAATACAGAAGTTTGCATTACCGCTACGTAACAATGAAGTGATACCCTTCCAGGATAATGCCATTTTTATGACAGCTGGCCAAAATGGGGCCACGTTGCCTGACCAGTCTGCTGATTTAATGTCCTGCAAAAATGTAGCCATTCTAATTTTTAAGGACTTGAGCTGGTTATAAGATGAGACACAGGCGCCCCCCTTTTAAAAATTGTAGCTATTAGATATTTCGATGGTTTAGTAGGGATGAGGAAATGAATGAATTTTGCCTTAAAATTTTACTCTGCCCTTAGATTGCAGATTTTCTAGCTCTAAAGCTGTGGTATTAGACAGTGGATAATAAAGATTAGTAAGATCCGTTACCTGTTGGCAATTTGGAATTGCATTCACAGAGAATAAATTGATTTACAAGGGAGAGACTCTAAATTTTATAAGGATATATACCATATACTAAACTACAGCGATTGGTAAACGATAAAATATTAACAAATAGTTATACAGTATCAGATATGATCGAGTTTACCTGAAGAGAAAGGGATTCCAGTAATTTAACATAATCAGCAGTGGAACACCAAGCAGGAAGATAAAAACTGGAACAGATCTTGTTTAAGATCTTTTCTTCCTCGGGGCGCAGGGATTTCTCATCAGGGGAAAGGTCCCTATGGCACCATGTGACTATGATAATCGTGGCTCCTGGGGCGGCTACTCGAACCAATTCACTAACAAACTGTCCATTCAAAAACCGAGTAAAACGAAAAGCTGGATATATTGTCATGTGAATTCAACTCAAAGGAATTTCAAAGATTTGTCAAGAAAAGTGGGAACCTTTATTTTGTCGGGCATGTGCTCTCCGCTCTCCATTGACCAAACCAGATCGAACTTTCCATCAGGAAATGGTTGGTTCAATGCATCTGCAACTTGAAATGAGACCTGGTAACTTTCATGGTTGTTAATTCAAGAACTCTTAAGTGCATAATAACCATAAAAATCCAATACTTTTATTACTGAATAATATTGGGTCTGCAAGTTTTTAAAGATTGTTTAGACTGGTTTATTATACAATCGATACTCAAGAGGTTCAGATACGATCATTCACTGCCACAATTTCCAGATACACCTCAAAAGTTAGCACGATTGCAGATAAATGTTACATAAGATTTTCTTGAACGAGAGCTAACTACATCCAATACAATTTAACTCATACGAAGATATGGTAATTGCTTCATAAAAGAAATTAAACATTTACCCCCAAATCTAAATTACGATTAACCTTGGTACCTTATCGCCCAATCCTTGAGCATCAGCTAGTGCCTGAGCCCTCTCAGCTTGTACAGGGCTGAGAGTAATTCCACGACATTCAGCTCCATACTTTTTAGCTAGATACCTTGAGCTACCACCTATTCCACAACCAACATCAACTATACTTTTCGGTTTCTTTTCTGGATCATCTGCAACGAAATTCATACAAAACAAAAGGTGAATCCTTTCAGTCTGATTGACCTACTCCAATTTAAACTACATATAAATTTACGAAATTAAAAAACCTAATCTATGACAACAAACCTCATAACAATCTAACAAACACATACGAAACAATAAACATATCATTCACTAACTACAATATCATGAGTAAAATTGATCTAAGTTACCTCATTCAGTACCAACCAGGCTATAAATGAGCAGAGCATTGCTATATCCTAATACTCATCCTACTACCCAGACAAAAATATTACATGTGTTTTCCTCTTGTATCTCCCTTCATCTAAGCCGTCTGTTTTTCCCCATGTCAAGTAGGAATAAATATCGTTTCTCATTTAATAATTATAACCTTCACCGCACACCCATAAACCAAACCCGTGCACAAACAAATTGACCGGGTGCATTTAAGAAAAAACTGAACAAAATTCTTTTGAACCATGTGCAATTAAGTAACACTACGTTACATAAAAATAATAATAAATAAATAAAATCAATAGTTATCTTGTACAACCACCCGGCCACAAGTGGAATCAATAATAAAGCAGCATATGTTATGAATAAAACAGTAGTAACCATGATAAAACACAAATATAAAAGTTCATTTGAACAATTAAATATTGACTCAAACAAATACTAATTAAGTAAGAAAAGAGTACCAGAAAGATTAGCAAAAGATAGAGCTTGTTCAACCATACGGATCTGAGCAGAACGATGATCAGACAACTGAACATCAACAGCATCACTATCATAATACCCATGATGCATGTGTTCTCCCCATATATTCTCCCACATCAATGATGACTCATCGTAGAACTCTGCTATCCCTTTTCGAAGCTCTTGCTGCTGTTGCTCGCTTAACAGTGCTGCTACTGCCACGTCACCAGCGGTGCTACTTGCCATGAGTGTTTGTTTGTGTGATGTAAAATCTGTCTTGCCAAATGGTTTACTACGTGTTTTATATAAAAATAAAAAAGTGTCACATGTGGTTGGTGTGTCAATGGGTGCCTTAAACACAAGTTATTTTTTAACTCAGCGCCATATCAGCGTCTGCTTTAACCTTTTCACATTAACTCATCAAAAAACACTTGTTATTTTAACTCACTTTAACTCAATATTTTATGCCCCACTTTCTAATATGGGATGGGCCTGCTAAGTTGACTAAAAAATCGCTGCGTCAAAGCCCCAACGTGCTGCGTCAACGCCTAAATAACGCCGGCAATCGGTATGTTAACGCGCTGATATGGCAGGTTTAACGTGGGGTGCGTTAAGGTACCTAATGCTCTAACCGATTTGGAATAAACAAGTTAGCATAATAGTATTATTATTAACGGATGCATTTTTTGTTTTATACTTTGTTATGCTTTGTATTAGGAAAACAGAAACATTGTTCACGAAATACCTCTTACTTAAAAAAAATCATAAATAAATAAAAATCAAAATAAAAAAAACAAAAAAAAAACATTGTACTTAGGGGTGGCAATTTGTGCTCGAAAAAAAAAAAAAAAAAAAAAAAAAAAAAAAAAAAAAAAAAAATTGGCTAATTTTGGCTACTTTGTAAAAGATTTTGGCACATTTAGCCCCCTCCCCCCCCCCCCCCCTTTTTTTTTTTTTAAATGGGCATATATTTTCTCTCAATTATAGAACAGCATAATGATTTTAGAAGAAAAACTTATATATGTAATATATTTAATTTTGTAAATATAAATTGGGTATTACGTTTAAGGAATTTATTTCGTCATTTTGGGTCTTCAATAAAGCGATTTGTATAACAAGTGACCGTTTAGCTCGTGCCCATTTAGCCCGCGCCCGTTTAAGCACGTGCTCATTCTAGCCCATGCCCGTTCTAGCCCATGCCCATGCCCGCTTAGCCCGCCCGTTTTGCCACCTCTAATTGTACTCATGAAGTCTACAAGATTTGACTTGCAAGGTCATACCTTGCTAATTATTAAAAAATTTCGATGTTAACTAGAAAAGTTAAACCTTGCGGATTTTTGAAAAGTGCTATCATTCTCTTTTTTCTTCGATTTTCACGTTTAACTTAGAACACGAAAGGTGTAAATCTCCCTATTGTCGTTAAGTGGCATTTTGAATCACTAAAAATAAAGTTCGTATGAGAATTATGGCTAAAAACCACAACAACTTTATCATACGTCATATAAAATGAATTCTTCATTCGTGTTTCGTTTTATCATTTTATTCTCTCATGAGCCATCTTTTATCAACTTATAACTCTTAATTCACCATTTCGTAAATATTCATTTATCTACAACCAACAATGGACTTGTTTTCCTCAATCCATTTCACCTTGATCTTCATTTGGTATCTTACACTTAGTTTTGCAACATTTCCTCAACTTTTCGTCCATAATGAAATTAAATATTGTCATTAATATATGATTCACCGAGGTTGCACACACTAGCTCGAGATTGTAGCTTTATATATGTATCATAAATATATAAATGATCTAATTAATACGAAATAGCATTGGGTTTAATTGATTTGACCAAATAAGTTATAACGGGATTGGGCTTAAGCCCAACAAAGGGCGAAAACCCCTTGTGGGGTCCACACTGCCACCAGCCACCTAAGAGGTGGGTCAAGCCGGGCTTTGCTCTTTGACTTGTTTAAAAAGAAAATGATATTATTAGATAATATCAAATCTTTTTAAACTTGGTAATTATCTTTTTATTTATTTTGTAATTATCTTGTTATTTGAATTTGATAATTATCAAATAAGCCTTATAAATACAAGAGTTAATTATTAATTTAATAAGCAACTCACAAAATCCTCCCCTTCCCTTGCTTTATTCGGCCGTCAACCATACACACGGACACTTTGTTTGTGTGTTACTGATTCGATCATTGTGTTATTGCTATTTAGATAAACCACTAGTACGCTGCAGCAATCACTTGAGGGCTAGTGTTGTAGTAACCCACTAACTCCCTTTAGGTTAGGAAAGCATTACTAACTTAACTTACGCCCTCACTAAGCACAATCTAGGTTAGAAATGCCTATAGCTATTTACCGAGTGAAATTTTTGCTTTACTATACTACTATTGCCTAACTAACCTCTAGACAAGCTCACGTATCCACATATGCCAACCACCACAATGTTTACTTGATGTAAACATCCAGTATATCAAGTCAAGTTTGCAAACACATTTTCACTAAGTAAACTATCACTCTAATACACAATACTCATCAGAAAACCCTAGTTGCACCTATGTGTTCCCGGTTAGCTTTAAAACCCTAATTGCTTAGCTGAACTAACTTGAAAGTGTTCAAGGCTTAGGTATGAGTTACATTAGTAACATTAGGTTATATTAGACTTCCTAGATCATAGTACGACCTTCTAGAACCTTGGTACAAGTCCTTAAGCATAAAACCCTAATTAGGTCATTACTTCTTGGAAACTAGGTTAAACCTTCACAAATGTCACACCCCCAAAATCGAGTCCAGCGGAAGCATACATGTAGCTGGGGTGTAACTCAATTGGTATTACAACACAAGTTCAAAAATGGTTTTCACTTCAATCATTTAGAATAAAATCATTTAACCAAAAGTGTTGAATTTACATTGTTAAAAGTAGTGCGGAAGTAGGCCTTTAAAATAGTTAAAAACGGTCCCTAAATGAATAATCAGAGTCTTCTATGACCATGCCATGCCCTGCCAAAACCTCCAGTAGCGTGCTATTGCTTAATACCTGAAAATACATGCTAAAGTGTCAACACGAGGTTGGTGAGTTCATAGAGTCTTGTGAAAAAGAATTGTTATGCATATGAATGAAGATTTCCTAGCAAAGGCATCGTAAATCCACTCAGTTCCAAGTCCCGCCATAAGAGACTTGTAACCTGTGTGTTTACGACCCAATGCCAAGTATGATTTGGTTTATGTAAACAAAAGTAATATGTGGACCAAGATTCAAAGATAAGTGGAATTCGACCAATACATTTGGCTACATGACCAATTCATTCGGTTATGTTACCCGTACATTCGGTTATGTGAGCCGTACATTCGATGATGTGACCCGTTTGTCATGTATGTACATAGTGGTGGAGCCAGTTCATTCGGTTAAGTGTACATAATATTGGAAAAGGCTTGGGTCCAAAGGTAAAAATGATTAAATGTGATGCAAATGAATATACACTACATTCGATTAAGTAGCGAATTCATAACTGGAGCAAATAAATGTTTGACTAAAGATGTAGCATAATCAATTAAATCAAGTATACATTTAGATGAAAACGAGCATGTATTCTCCCCCAAAGAGTTTACCAAAACAATTGAAGGAGTAGGGGCTATGACTCACCTGGTGCGATAACTATGATGACAAAAGTGGATACACTGAAATGAGGCACGATCTCTAACCGCAACCTAATATGAATGATAGTCTCTAATGTAAGAAATGAAATGATGCTACACATGCAAATACGTATGTTATCGATACCACTCGTGAAATTTGAAAATAACGTTTATCGTCGAAAAATACGTTTTTGACGTCTCGTTAACTTAATAAACACTTTTCATGTAAATATGTTGAAACGGTACTCCGCGATCCTTGTTTGGTGTTTTATCGGTAAATATAGTATTTTCGTCGTAAAATAAATTTCATTACTTGAAAATATGCCCAAATTGGCCTCACAAACTAGTCGCAAAATGGTGAATATTAAGAGTTAGGAAAGAAGCTCAATAGTTTTGAGAAGGTTTTCACCTTATCTAAAAAGTCATAGAACTGACGTTTGTCCATACGGGTCTCGATCATAAATAAAAATAGCCGCGAAGTGAGGTGTTAGAGCTGTTTTGACAGATTCTGGGCAGTTTTCGGGAATGTTTGGAAGGTATAAGTTATTTGTTATAAATCCTTTTGACAAACGGTTGGATGTTTTGAAAACTAAGCTGGGTGAACTAACTTTTTGTCAATGATGTAAAGTTTCCAGAAATGAGTTTATCAATGAGAAAAATGGCTCTCAACCTGGTCATTTGGCGAAATGGTTAATACTTGAAAATTTTCTAAGTGTTTGGCTGAATGAAAATATTAAAATTGTCTAAAATTCAAACGCTTGTATCTTGGTCGTTATAAAAACGTAAGTGACCACAGAAACAGAAAAGAAATGTATCACCAAATGAGTCACTAATTTAACTTCTTGCAAGTAGGTTTTCTTAAGCCGTTACTTATGGTGGCTTTGTTTTCTCATATGGTGCAGTGGTGCTCCTCACTTGAACATTAACCTTCAAATGAACTATTGGCCTTCACTTTCGTGCAACCTACACGAGTGCCAAGAGCCATTATTTGACTACATGTCATCTTTATCAGTCAATGGAAGTAAAACTGCAAAAGTAAAGACGATTTTCTTCATGTTCTGTCATTTTCCCTCTTGGTTACCTATACTTTTAGTAACTAACCTGATCACCGCAGGTAAATTATGAGGCCAGTGGATGGGTTGGACACCAAGTCTCTGATATATGGGCCAAAACATCACCGGACCGAGGTGAGGCTGTGTGGGCTCTATGGCCGATGGGTGGAGCCTGGCTTTGTACTCATTTGTGGGAGCATTATACATATACAATGAATAAAGTAAGGTTATGACCCTGTTTTCTTGTCTACTTCGCAAGACATGTTTTTTCGCAATTTTACAACTTGTGTGCATACTTTTTGGAAAAAAAAATGATTTAGTGCTTAACGAAAATGGATGAATGATTCAGTGGATTTTTCTTGACTTGGTTCTGAATGAAATGACTGTTTGATAAGTGTTTCAAATTGCGAGTTTGAATGACATTTGGCTTGTGAGTTTAAGCTAGTTGCTTTCATAATTATAGCTGAAGAAAATGGATTTCATTTACAAGCTTAACATCATCATTTGATTCATGCTATTAGCAGTCTTCCGACATGCGTGCTTCATTTTCTCTAAATTTTTTGTAGAACTCATAAACATTATAAATTAATATTTAATGTTTGACATCAAAAGTCAGCGCATAGCACTTTTCTTTGGAATACGGGAAGAAATTCAATCAGTGGTATAGAACTTGACTATGGATGGTTCTACCACTCACTGAATCCCTGCATTCTGTACTTGAAAATTGTGGTTTTGACGGTAATCCAGAGGTGTTAGACGGAGTGTTTTGTCAGTTCATAGCAATTTTAAACGATATTTACGACAGTAACAAGGGATATATGGTCTTTTTCCCTTTAAGTTTTGACAAGAGGAATTTTACAATGTATAGCTCTATGAATTAGTACTATAACTCGAGAGTAAAACTGACTTCTTAAGCTTGTGAGAAACAAAATACAAGGTGACACGACACAAAGATTTTTAATATAATGTCGTTCCAAATGCAGAGTTCATTATAAATCTTTAGATACTTATTACGCTGTAATGTATCTTGCAAATGTATTGCAACATGGGATACACAAACATTAAGTATGAATCATTCGAATGCTAATTTCATTTCAATAAAAATAGGACTTTCTAGCAGAAAAAGCATACCCATTGCTAGAAGGATGTGTTTCATTCCTTTTGGACTGGTTAATTGAAGGCCGAGAAGGTTATCTTGAAACAAATCCTTCAACATCTCCAGAACATATGTTTGTTGCCCCCGATGGAAAGCCTGCAAGTGTGAGCTATTCAACAACAATGGATATGTCAATCATAAAAGAAGTGTTTACTGCGATTGTTTCTGCTGCAGAGGTAATAAACCAATAATCGAATGTTACAAATTTATTTTTGTGTTTACCTTTCAAGACTAATAAAAAAAGGAAACAAATGAACAGGTATTGGGAAAAAGTAAAACCGAACTGATACAAAAAGTTCTTAAAGCTCAACCACGGCTTTATCCAACCAAGATTGCTAGGGATGGTTCCATTCTTGAATGGGTATGTCTTTTTTTGTGTTCTCTTTTTCTGGTTAATTGTGTACTATGGTTACGTTGGGTAGACGCGGACACATCTTCTTCAATTCTTTTCTTATAGTTAGAACTTAGTGTTTTAAATATAATTTACAACGATTACTGTATTTGAATAATAATCTAGTTTACATAATGTAATGATTTAGGAGGTTAATTAGCACTAGTACAATTTGTGTGACATTCGATCCCTCTACTTGTTTTTTAGTTAAGTATATTACATGTTTGACTCTGGAGGAAAAACATAACCGAAATCAACGTATACGTAAGTAATGTTGTAATTGCCACCTGTATGTGATTTTTTTTTTTTTTATTGACAAGTTTAATGATGACAGGCACAAGATTTTCAAGATCCAGAGGTGCATCACCGACATGTCTCACATCTATTTGGGATTTTCCCGGGCCATACGATAACTGTCGAGAGGACGCCAGATCTTTGTAAAGCTGCAGACTTCACGCTTATTAAAAGAGGTGTGTATATACTCTTTTTTCTTGAAACAAAGGGAAAAAGAATAGGTATATTTGACTTGTAAGTCAAATAATATATTTTTTACATTAAAAACTGGCATGACCATCTAAATGCAATTAACACCAACGGGCTTGGACCTAGCGGAGCTAGAAAATTTTCCGTGGGAGGGCCGAAGCAAATTTTTTTCGGGAAATACATTAAATGGGAGGGCCGAAATAAATTTTTTCCGAAAATACATATGAAATCGCAAATAAATACACTAACGGGCTTGGACCTAGGGGGGCGGGGACCCTCCCTTGTCCTCACATAGCTCCGCCCATAATTATATGTGTAGCACATTATGTTAATTTTAATCTAGCTTTTAAATTTTCTGCACATTAAAAAATTACCGTATGTATTTAGAAGTCAAAAGTAGTACTTTTGACCTCAAAAGTCAGAATATACATTGGAAAAGTTCAGCTAGAAGATTTTCACGTCTTGTTTGACAGGGGAAGAGGGTCCCGGGTGGTCAACAACCTGGAAAGCTGCTATATGGGCCCGGCTTCACAACAGTGAACATGCATATCGAATGGTCAAACATTTATTTGACTTGGTTGATCCTGATCATGAAAGCGATTATGAAGGAGAACTTTACAGTAATCTGTTCACTGCACATCCCCCTTTTCAAATTGACGCCAACTTCGGGTAACCACTATCTGCACATCAAGCCTAGTGTTCTACAAATAATAATGCATAGATAAATAATTTTTTATATTATCAAGTCATTAATCATGCACGTGGGTTGTTTCAGGTTTTGTGCAGCAATAGCTGAGATGTTAGTCCAAAGCACAATCAAGGACTTATACTAGCTGCCTGCGCTTCCACGAGATAAATGGTCAAAAGGTTCAATCAAAGGATTGAAGGTTCGTGGGAATGTAACGGTTAGCATTTCATGGGATGAAGGTGATCTTCATGAATTTGGTCTTTGGTTTTCCACGACCAATGACTTACACAACTCCAAGAATCAGAATACTACAAAAAGAGTGCACTATAGAGGAAATACTATCACTGCCAAAATATCGTATGGGAAAGTTTACGCATTTGATAAGCGGCTAAGATGCATAAAGACATTATCTTTGTTCGATTCAACGCATCTTTAGCTTCTGTTGAAGACTTGAAGAAGGTTTTTTTTTTTTAATGAAATATGTGAGTTTTTTTTTTTTTTTTTTTTTTTTTTTGTCTGTCTGTCTGTCGAATGTGTTGATGAAGTTTATGTCAAATGTAACAATGCTCAAACCCAAAGAACGGAAGGAAACAATCACATACCTCGTGGGGTTGTTGCGAGATTTGGGAAGTTTATGTTTTGTTCAAGATAACTGAGATCATTATATATAGAGTATATAAAAACCCCTCGCCTCTGTCGACAAAAAACCCCTCGCCTTTGTAGACAGAGGCGAGGGTTCGATCCTCACTCCCTGCAAAAAGGCCGGAGGTCCTCAGGAAGCAGCCTCTCTACCTTCGGGTAGAGGTAAGGCTGTCTACATTTAACCTCCTTCATACCTCGTGGAGGACGGGTTTACCGTTGATTTATTAAATAGAGAGTAAATAATTACGCTAGACCTTCCTATTGTCTTCAATTTTTTAGACAACTTAAAGATAATGTTACCCCTAGTCGCAAATAAAACAATGGCTAATCATCATTTCTGCTTATATGAGTGATCACACAACCTTTTTTCATTTTTGGCATATCAGCGTTCTTGGCTTTGAATCTCGTGTGTATATATGTATGAATAAGTAGAGTGCAAATTGCTATGTATTTTAGGATATATTCGTAGTTATTATCTATACTATTATATAATGCATTTGAGACTATTCTATAATTAGAAAGTCTTAAAATTCAGACTTTTACTTGCTTATTATGGAAGGATTTCAAAATTAATTGGTTAGGAAGGAGGTTGGTTGTTCAAACTAAAATTATTTGGCTTAATCATCTCTACTTGTAAAGCATAAAGACAATTAAATGTGTAACCAAATAACCAAATAACGCAAAACATAGTCACAGGTACCCGCCGCCGCATTGCACGGGTACCGTTCTAGTAAGCAATAATGTATAACCATGCATTCAATAAGTTGGTTGAGAAAAATCAATGAAGCAACTTGATGAGTGACTGCATTCATTTAGAAAAATCAATCGCCTTGCATTATTAGAAACCATTCATTTCTTTGATGAGTGACTGATCGAGAGTGTACTTTAATATTGTAAAGAAATATATAAAAGAGTAGAGTACTCATTTTTATGATCTCAAGCTTATTTCTTAAAATGAAGCCACCAAAAAATTTCTTATTGTCTTCCTCTCGTATTGGTTTCTCATTTTATGTTGTTATATTTGTGATTACAGCCACCGTCTCTGCTTCCCATGACGGGAATGAGACCGATCATGCAGCTTTGTTGTCGTTCAAGTCAATGATCAATGATCCATATGGATCTTTGAGCTCATGGAATGATTCATTTCACTTCTGTGACTGGAGTGGTGTTTTATGTGGAAAGCGACACAGAAGAGTGACTGCATTATATCTGGAGTGTTTAGGCTTAAAAGGCTTGTTGTCTCCTCATGTAGGAAACCTCAGTTTTCTTCGTGAGGTTTCTCTCTTTAATAATAGCTTCCATGGAACCATTCCTCATGAACTCAGTTTTCTATCCAGGCTACGTTTTCTACGTCTAGCACGAAACAAATTCAGTGGATCCATTCCAACCAACTTGTCTAGTTGTTCTGAGCTTAAAGAGCTTCGGCTTGGTTCTAATAAGCTAGTTGGAAGCATACCTAATGAGATAAGTTTCCTCTCCAAACTTACTTTTTTAAATATTGATGATAATAATCTAACAGGAGGAATCCCACCTTCCTTAGGAGGGAATATCACAACAATGGAAGTGTTCTATATAGCTTACAATCCATTAGGAGGGAGTATTCCAGACGCGTTAGGTCGTTGGAAAAGTTTAAAAGAACTAGCATTTGGTGATTGTTACTTAAATGGAACGATCCCTCATTCCATTTTTAACCTGTCTCTCATGACTACTTTCTCCGTAGCTGGTAATCAGCTTACTGGTAGTCTTCCTTTAGAAATAGGTACAATGCTCCCAAATCTTGTGGTACTTCAGTTAAGGTTTAACCAACTGACTGGCCTTCTTCCACCCTCCATATCTAACTGTTCGAGATTAAATCTTTTTGAAATAGATAGAAACAACTTTAGTGGGATGATGAGAATAGATTTTTCAAAACTAAGCAATCTTATTGATATTCGCTTAAGTTATAACAACCTACATGGACATGAACAAGTTGATGACACGAAGTTTATTAACTCTTTGACGAACTGCAGCAAATTAGACACTTTAAATCTCTATAACTGCAACTTGCACGGAGTACTCCCGAATTCAATCGGTAATCTTTCTGATCAACTCACTTTTCTATCTTTGGGAAAAAAATCAAATTTATGGAAACATCCCTTCAAGTATTAGTAATCTAGTTAGTTTGACAAGCTTATATTTAGAAGCTAACCAATTCACAGGAAAAATCCCTAATACTATTGGTATGCTTTAAAATCTAGGCTATCTTGAACTATACGAGAACAAGTTGTCAGGGTTGATTCCAGATGCCATCGGGAACTTATCGTCGTTGACTGTACTGGCTTTACATTCCAACAGATTAGAAGGGAATATCCCATCAAGCTTAGGGAAATTACATATTCTACTGGAATTGTTTCTTTATGACAATAAACTGACTGGAAAAATACCAAAAACACTTTTTCAGCTTCCATCTGTATTAACATCATTAAATCTTTCTCAAAACCAATTGTCTGGTTCAATTCCTGT
The DNA here is from genome assembly GCA_030686995.1 of Artemisia argyi. Taxonomy (NCBI): domain Eukaryota; kingdom Viridiplantae; phylum Streptophyta; class Magnoliopsida; order Asterales; family Asteraceae; genus Artemisia; species Artemisia argyi. The sequence continues at coordinate 141,405,709 of CM060697.1, read as the reverse complement.
AGAGATTGGAGACCTGAAGATGTTGAATTATCTGGATTTATCATATAATAATTTATCCGGTAACATTTCTAATAGCCTCGGTGGGTGTGTTAGCCTTATGACATTATCCCTTAGAGGAAATGTTTTTCAGGGCGTAATACCACCCTCGTTAACTTCCTTGAGAGGATTGGAGGTACTCGAAATTTCTCAAAACCATTTAATAGGTAGAATTCCCCAATTCTTGGAACGGATTCCTTTCAAATTTCTAAACCTATCCTTGAATGATTTTGAGGGTGAAGTACCTGTCAAAGGAGTGTTTGCCAATGCAAGTGCATTTTCGGTTTTAGGGAACATTAGGCTTTGTGGTGGATTAGCTGAACTTAGGTTACCAAGATGCAAGGCGATAAAGAAGCGTAAAAAGAGGTTACTTTTAGTGACGGTAGTAGTCATTCTGATTGGATCCATAGTTTTATCCGTATCATGGTTTGTGTATGTTTGGTATAAAAAGAGAACAAATAACCAACCATCTCAAGCATCGAAGAACGACCAGTTCATACAAGTTTCCTATAATCAACTTCTCAAGGCTACCGATGGCTTCTCAGAAGCTAATTTGATTGGTAAAGGCGCTTTCAGCTCTGTTTATAAAGGTGCCCTCGATGTTTTTGGTGACAGATTTGTTGCAATTAAAATTCTACATCTTCAAACCGAAGGAGCTCAAAGAAGCTTTGAGAGGGAGTGTGAAGCATGGCGCAACATTAGACACCGTTATTTGTTGAAGATATTAACCGCATGTTCAAGTGTTGACTTTCAAGGTAATGATTTCAAAGCTTTGGTATACGAGTTCATGCCTAAGGGGAGTTTACATGATTGTTTACATTCAAGTGAAAATACATTGAGACCCAACCTTCTTCAAAGAGTAAATATTCTCGCTAATGTTGCGTCTGTACTTGACTACCTTCATAATCACTGCCAAACAACCATTGTTCATGGTGACTTGAAGCCTAGCAACATTCTACTTAATGATGATATGGTGGGTCATGTTGGAGACTTTGGTTTAGCACGATTTCTTGGAACTCATTTAAACCAACTTAGCTCAACAGGAGTTCAAGGAACAATTGGTTATGCACCTCCAGGTAAGCTTAATGTATTTCTATATGTCCATATTTACTTACTGCAATGTAAATCTCTTCTAAAGTAAGTACTTATAAGTTGCAGAGTATGGTCTCGGGAACGAGATGACAAGTTGTGGAGATGTCTACAGTTTCGGAATATTATTATTGGAGGTGATGACTGGGAAAAGGCCTACGGACGGCATGTTTAACGAAGGCTTGAGCCTTCATAAATTTGCATACATGGCCTTGCCAGACCATGTTGTTGATGTTATTGATAATGATGTGATTGAGTTGCAAAACACCGAAGCAGATGCACAAAAAGTGGAGAAATGTTTAGCTTCAATTGTTAAGATTGGAGTATCTGTTAAATGTTACGTATAAACATTAATAAGTAAATGTCTAGTATCGAACCCGAGACCTCAGGATTGCACACTTTACAAACAAGAATAATGTAAAATAAATATATATATATATATATATATATATATATATATATATATATATATATATATATATATATATATATATATTAAATGTATTGAATATATATATTTATAAACACTTTACAAACATTTGCCAATGAGCCTGGAATCATGAAAGGCACCAGACATTTCCCGATTAAGCATCACTATGTTCGAGAACAAGTCGAAATAGGCGAAATCGAAATGCTCAAAGTTCACACAGATGATAACTTGGCAGATCAATTAACAAAGCCTCTACCTGGCACCAAGCTTTACAAGCATGCTGAAGGTGTAGGACTTAGATTAGCTGAAAGTTTCATGCCCATTTATGATTAGTGTTTGGATAAAGGATGTAATGTACAATTATTATTTTAATGAAGTAAAATATGTTTTATGGTTATTTATTCATTGTCTTAATAATATATCCTATATTTGCATGTTTAAGATCCATGAATAAGTTATTATTCTAAATTGTCCATTGTCGATTATTGATATGGGAATATCATTAAACTAAGACAAATTTGAGTATTGGTTTAGGATATACTTGAAAGTATATTGATGCGTAGTCATACCAATTTCACATGATATTCGATGAATTGAATATTGGACTTATCCCAATAATATGATTTAATATTTAATGTGAGAATCATATTTAAAGTTATCCTCAGACTTGAGATACCAGATAAGTGTCATGGATGTAGTGCATTTTTGTGAAGCAATCTACCGCTCACCGTAACAGGGAGTCATAAGGGTTGTTTTCAGAAGTGTTGCAAAGTTCATGGGTTATTCTTGTAGTCAAGAAAGAATTTATTCCTTCTGATTTGTTCAGAAGTTTAATACTGCTGAGCCCCTCGTAGGGTTGACAAAATGTTTGCATGGCCATGCCCAAAGTCTATCTGGAATACGTTCAGATGTTTTGGTAATTTTGTTCAATCATAAAGAAACGAGAAACAGAAATTTAATAAAGGAACTCACATCTTTATTAATGTGGTATTAGTAATGAAAGGATAATTATAATAATGAATCATTAAAGGTTTTTCCAGGAAACCTAGCTCGGATTGAACTAGGGGCATTGGAGTGTTGCAAGACGCTAACCAATGTCATTTTACTATTAATGGATATACGAGTGGGAGCTGTTAAATGTTACGTATAAACATTAATAAGTAAATGTCTAGTATCGAACCCGAGACCTCGGGATTGCACACTTTACAAACAAGAATAATGTAAAATAAATATATATATATATATTAAATGTATTGAATATATATATTTATAATCACTTAAAGGACTAAATGGTCGTTAGTTATTAACCGTATGGACTAACTATCATTAGTAACGAAAGATAAGGACTAGAGTGTAACTTGGAAGTCAAGAAAGATCTAGAAACACCCTTGTGGGTGCTAGGCCGGTCGAAGCCCATTCCCATGGGTCGATCCATGCTTTCTTGGTCACCAAGTTTCATCTAGTATATATACAAGGCCAAGGATTAGGGTTTCACATCTTTTGTGCACACACACTAACCCTAAAATCCTTGTTTCTTTCTTTCTTCTTGTGGCCGATCGGTTCATCACCCACCTTAGGGTTTGGATCGATTTTTCGTAAGTCTAAAAACTAAGTGTTTTGTTTACTTGCATCAAACCTTTATTCGTTGGTAGTTTGTGTGTACAAGAACGAGGTAATTACTTACTTTAGTAATTATCAAGAGATCGATAAACAAAACGGTAAGGGGTTTATCATTGATCTATTTGTACAAGAATCAAGGTTAATTTGAAGTGCATCGGGTATGTTTACTATTTATGTTTTAGTTAATATTTATGTGTTATACTTGATCCTAGCTTCCGCAAAACGTGCTTATTAATTGATAAACTCTAATAGTGGCATCACGAGCCATGTATAACATGTAATTGATTACTAAAACGTAATAAAAACCGGATCTTTAATTGTTTTAGATACATGTTTTTTTTTATCTAGGGTTTTATTTTTTTTCTAAAAATTTCGAAACCCTAACCCTAATTTTGGGGGGGGGGTCGATTTTCCCATGAAACCCTAATTAGGGTTTTGTGGTTTTTTCTTGGATTATGTGTAATCACTAGAAACCCTAGGTCATTAACCGGTTAATTGAACGTATCTTGTGACCTATGTGCTAATTGTTAGGTTTTAATCCATGACTTACATGCATGTTTGTCATGGATCTTGTTTTTTATCACATGTTTATTATAAATCTTAAATTGGGGAAGACTCCAATACATATTAAAATCAATTTTATATGCTATGTGGTGTGTTAATTAGCTTTGGCCTACGCAATTGATTCGTCAATGTATGTGGCTCTCTTCCATTAAGAGGAGAAGGCCTTAGTTGATTGCATGCATTATTATACCTAGAATTGATTTTATTAGGATCTTTTCTAATACGGATTGCATGTGGCTAATTGTTTCACTTATTTATTATTGGTTGTTCTTATTTTCTTTGATACTTGTTTTATTGTTATTAGTTGGACTTGTTGTAAGCAATAAAAGGGTTGTTTTTATAAAAGAAAATAATACGGACTAATAATGGTGAAACCCTAATGTGATAAAGTAAGAATCTTGCAAGGTCTTAAGAGCCGCTAGTGGTCCGATTCGCACGGTAATCAGCTCCCAGGCGAGACTAGCAAAATTCACACTTTATTACATAATTTTGAGATTGAAACCATAAACTTTTGCTTGATTGATGTTTTATACAAGTATGCTTTTAAAATTAAGTCTTTTAAGATGATATTCATAACCGTGATTTGAAGGCTTAGAAAAGAGCCTTAGAGTCTGCCTTGGTTATCACAATCTTGAATATGTCTTAAACGAATTACTTTTAAAATCATGATTGTAGAAAGTCATCTTAGGGTTTTGGCATAAACCTCAAGTAAAACTTTGTGTATTAATTTCACGAATTAGATATAAAAAGTTTTTATGAAAACTTATGTTATAAAGATGAGTGCATGCATCTTTGTACATATTTTGATTGACATATCAAAATTAATACCCTTAATAATTTAAGTTACATGTCATCTATCTATAAGGAACACTTGGAATTTTAATTTAGTAAACGTGAGACCTAGGCTAAATTACTATAACAAGGTAAAATTCTTTTAACGCGTGAGACCATAATTGTAATTTTACAGTTTCTAAGGTAGACGACTTAATTAAGTTGTGCGTGAGACCTAGAACTTAAGGCATGAGATGGGATGAAACATGCTTACAAGGCAAATTGATGAATCAATTTGATGTAAATCCCATAATGATCTAGGAATTGGAAATCTTGTTTGCCAATTATTGTTCGACAGATTACCAACTTTTATACTTTCACCACTAGCAGATCAACTGGTGTGGTGGAATCTATGTAAAGTTGGATCCTAGATTTTCAAGAAAATTAGTTGGTTATATGAATATAGCCTTGGGTATTTTATTTTTCTTGAAAATATTGATTATCGAAAATACTAATATTTGAACTTTATCTGTAGATATGGCTCAACCCGATAACCAAACTGTGATTTCTGCTTTCAAGAGTCATCTTGAGAGAGAAAAACTGTCTGGAAAGAATTTCAATGACTGGCACCGTTCGCTCAGAATTGTCTTGAGGGCGTCTGGTAAGCTAGACTATGTGACCGAGGAATGCCCTGCTGAACCTGCTGCTACTGCAACACCAGAAGCAAAGGCAGCATGGAAGGTGACTAATGCTAAGTATAATGAGGTTGCTTGTTTAATGTTCACTAGCATGAGTGCTCAATTACAAAAGAAGTATGAGTACTCGTCTCCTAAGAATATGCTTGATAACCTCAGGCAGTCTTATGAGAAGCCACCTGCAGTTGAATTGTATGATGAACTCGACAAGCTACACAACTGCAAGCATAGCGATGGTAAACCAGTAGCCGATTATGTGGATGAGATGAAAGATTCGTTTGATCAACTTCACAGAATTGGTTTTGGTTACCCCGACAATGTGCAAGTGCACTTGATCAACAGGTCCCTCAACAGGGATTTTGCTGGTTTTGTGCAGAATTACAACATGCATTGCTCGGGGAAGACAGTCTCAGAATTACTCGCATTGCTTGTTGATTATGAGAAAAGTCTACCAGCCAAGGTCAAGGCTCTTACCCCACAAGTGTTGGCAATTCATGGGGGGAGAATCCAGAAGAAATCGCATGTGAACAAAGGCAAAGGTAAAGGTGATAAAGGCAAGCAGGTCATGGCCTATCAACCACAACCAAAGATGAAACAACATCAGCCTAAGTAGAACAAGACAAATCCTCCAAACAAGAAGGATCAGGCTTGTCACCACTGTCATGAAAAGGGCCATTGGAAGCGCAATTGCCCACTCTACATTCATGACTTGCGACAGAAGAAGCAGGGGAATGAAGCTGGTAAAGCCAGTACTTCAGGTGCGTTCTTTATGATTGAATTATTCACTCTTACTCCTAAATTGAATTCATGGGTATATGATACGGGATGTGGCATTCATATTTGCAATACCTTGCAGGGGTTTAGAGTTGAGAGAAAGCTGGCCTATGGAAAACAATTCTTGCACGTTGGTAACGGAGCGCATGCAGGAGTTGAAGCTATAGGAGTTTTTAATTTAGTGTTGCCTTCGGGCTTAGTACTATCTTTAAATAATTGTCATTATGCACCGTCAATTGTTAGAGGTGTAATTTCATTTTCATGTTTGTTAAACCTTGGTTTTCATCATACTATTTCTAGCAATGGAATTTCAGTTTCTTTAAATGATGTTTTTTATTTTAATGCTATTGCTGTGAATGGTATATTTGAAATTGATATGAATGATAATGATAATGCTTTTGTTACAAATAATTCAATGTATAGCATCAACAATAAGAGAATCAAGAAAGGTCTGGATTCATCTTATCTTTGGCATTGTCGGCTTGCTCACATTGGCAAAGATCGCATGAAAAAGCTGCAACATGATGGGCTTTTAAATAAGATCAATGATGAATCATTTGATAAATGCGAATCTTGCATTGCTGGGAAGATGACTAAGAAACCCTTTAAAAATAGGATTGAAAGGGCTAATGATCTACTTGGTCTTATTCACACAGATGTGTGTGGACCACTTAGACATGTGTCAAGGAGAGGTGCTAGCTACTTCTTAACATTTACGGATGATTACAGTCGTTATGGTTATGTTTATTTACTTAAACATAAGCATGAGGTATTTGAAACATTCAAAGTGTTTAAAGCAGAAGTAGAGTTGCAACTTGGAAAGAAGATTAAAGATCTTCGATCCGATAGAGGTGGTGAATACCTGAGTCAGGAGTTCATAGATTATCTAGCAAAGGAGGGAATTGTCCAGCACCTTACTTCTCCATATACTCCACAACAAAATGGTGTATCTGAGAGAAGGAATCGTACATTGCAAGACATGATACGATCTATGTATAATCTAACAACTCTTCCTTTCTCGTTTTGGGAGTATGCCTTAGAATCTGCGGTTCGCATTCTAAATATGGTTCCAACAAAGAAGGTTGATAAGACACCATATGAGGTATGGACTGGAAAAGCTCCAAACCTGTCTTATCTTAAGGTCTGGGGTTGTGAGGCGTATGTTAAACATGACTCAGCAGACAAACTCCAACAAAGATCTGTGAAGTGCATCTTCGTAGGATACCCTAAGGAAACTATGGGCTACTACTTTTATTACCCACATGAAAACAAAGTATTTGTTGCAAGGTATGGAGACTTCCTTGAAAGGGAGCTCATATCTCAAGAATTCAGTGGGAGAGTATATGATCTGGAAGACGGTCAAGAAGATGTAGAACCTTCTGAAAACACTAACCAACTTCCGGTAGAACCTGAAAGCTTAGGTCCTCCACCTGAAGTTGAAGTGATTCCCATTCGTAGGTCAACAAGACCAGTAAAAGCTCCTACTCGTCTATGTCTTAATGTAGAGAGTGATGAGAATATACTGGGTGATCTTGATGAGCCTACAAGTTATAAAGCTGCCATGAATGGTCCTGAAAAGGCCAAATGGAAAGAAGCTATGGATGGGGAAATGCAATCCATGGAAGACAATGATGTCTGGGAAGAAGTAGACCTACCTCCGGGTGCCAAACTAGTTGGGAGTAAATGGCTCTACAAGAAAAAGACTGACATGGATGGCGTTGTACACACCTATAAGGCCCGTTGTGTAGCTAAAGGCTATACTCAAACTTTTGGTGTTGACTATGAGGAGACCTTTTCTCCTGTAGCTGACATAAGGGCAATTAGGATTCTTATAGCCATAGCCGCTTACTATGACTATGAGATTTGGCAAATGGATGTAAAAACCGCCTTCTTAAATGGTCGCCTAGATGAAGACATCTATATGGCGCAGCCTGAGGGGTATGTAAATCCTGAATTCCCAAATCGTGTATGCAAGCTTAAAAGATCCATTTATGGATTAAAGCAAGCATCACGAAAATGGAATAAGAGATTTGATGGTGAAATTAAAAAGTATGGATTCACTCAAAATCTTGATGAGCCATGTGTATATCACAAAGTTAGTGGGAGTAATGTAATTTTCCTTATATTATATGTTGATGACATATTGATCATGGGAAACGACATTCCAAGTTTGCAAAAGGTTAAGGCATATCTTGGGAAGTGTTTTTCTATGAAAGATTTAGGGGAAGCTGCATTTATTCTGGGAATCAATATATATAGAGATAGATCTCAGCGATTAATTGGATTAAGCCAAAATGCTTACATTGATAAAATACTGAAGAGATTCAGTATGCAAAATTCCAATAAAGGATATTTGCCGATGCAAGAACAACATGGCTTGAGCAACAAGGTTTGTGCTTCAACACCTGCAGAGGTGCAACGCATGAAGAGAGTCCCTTATGCTTCGACTGTGGGATCTATAATGTATGCGGTAAAAAGTACAAGACCTGATGTGGCATTTGCACAGAATTTAACCAGTCGATATCAGCAGAATCCAGGTGAAGCTCACTGGACAGCTGTTAAGAATATTCTTAAGTACCTTAGGGCTACTAAGGATATGTTCTTGGTTTATGGGGGAAATCCATCGGCAGAACTTGATGTTACAGGTTACTGCGATGCTTCTTGGAAAGGTGATAAGGATGATACGAAGTCTCAGACGGGTTATGTCTTTGTCATTAATGGAGGAGCTGTGGATTGGAGGAGCAGAAAGCAGAGTGTACTAGCAATGTCTGCTACAGAAAGTGAGTATATAGCTGCTTCAGAAGCTGCAATGGAAGCTGTTTGGATTAGGAAGTTTGTTTCGGGGCTTGGAGTTATGCCTTCGATTCAACAACCTATTAAAATGTATTGTGACAATTCAGCTGCAATTACATTTTCCAATGAGCCTGGAATCATGAAAGGCACCAGACATTTCCCGATTAAGCATCACTATGTTCGAGAACAAGTCGAAATAGGCGAAATCGAAATGCCCAAAGTTCACACAGATGATAACTTGGCAAATCAATTAACAAAGCCTCTACCTGGCACCAAGCTTTACAAGCATGCTGAAGGTGTAGGGCTTAGATTAGCTGAAAGTTTCATGCCCATTTGTGATTAGTGTTTGGATAAAGGATGTAATGTACAATTATTATTTTAATGAAGTAAAATATGTTTTATGGTTATTTATTCATTGTCTTAATAATATATCCTATATTTGCATGTTTAAGATCCATGAATAAGTTATTATTCTAAATTGTCCATTGTCGATTATTGATATGGGAATATCATTAAACTAAGACAAATTTGAGTATTGGTTTAGGATATACTTGAAAGTATATTGATGCGTAGTCATACCAATTTCACATGATATTCGATGAATTGAATATTGGACTTATCCCAATAATATGATTTAATATTTAATGTGAGAATCATATTTAAAGTTATCCTCAGACTTGAGATACCAGATAAGTGTCATGGATGTAGTGCATTTTTGTGAAGCAATCTACCGCTCACCGTAACAGGGAGTCATAAGGGTTGTTTTCAGAAGTGTTGCAAAGTTTATGGGTTATTCTTGTAGTCAAGAAAGAATTTATTCCTTCTGATTTGTTCAGAAGTTTAATACTGTTGAGCCCCTCGTAGGGTTGACAAAATGTTTGCATGGCCATGCCCAAAGTCTATCTGGAATACGTTCAGATGTTTTGGTAATTTTGTTCAATCATAAAGAAACGAGAAACAGAAATTTAATAAAGGAACTCACATCTTTATTAATGTGGTATTAGTAATGAAAGGATAATTATAATGATGAATCATTAAAGGTTTTTCCAGGAAACCTAGCTCGGATTGAACTAGGGGCATTGGAGTGTTGCAAGACGCTAACCAATGTCATTTTACTATTAATGGATATACGAGTGGGAGCTGTTAAATGTTACGTATAAACATTAATAAGTAAATGTCTAGTATCGAACCCGAGACCTCGGGATTGCACACTTTACAAACAAGAATAATGTAAAATAAATATAAATATATATATATATATATATATATATATATATATATATATATATATATATATATATATATATATTAAATGTATTGAATATATATATTTATAATCACTTAAAGGACTAAATGGTCGTTAGTTATTAACCGTATGGACTAACTATCATTAGTAACGAAAGATAAGGACTAGAGTGTAACTTGGAAGTCAAGAAAGATCTAGAAACACCCTTGTGGGTGCTAGGCTGGTCGAAGCCCATTCCCATGGGTCGATCCATGCTTTCTTGGTCACCAAGTTTCATCTAGTATATATACAAGGCCAAGGATTAGGGTTTCACATCTTTTGTGCACACACACTAACCCTAAAATCCTTGTTTCTTTCTTTCTTCTTGTGGCCGATCGGTTCATCACCCACCTTAGGGTTTGGATCGATTTTTCGTAAGTCTAAAAACTAAGTGTTTTGTTTACTTGCATCAAACCTTTATTCGTTGATAGTTTGTGTGTACAAGAACGAGGTAATTACTTACTTTAGTAATTATCAAGAGATCGATAAACAAAACGGTAAGGGGTTTATCATTGATCTATTTGTACAAGAATCAAGGTTAATTTGAAGTGCATCGGGTATGTTTACTATTTATGTTTTAGTTAATATTTATGTGTTATACTTGATCCTAGCTTCCGCAAAACGTGCTTATTAATTGATAAACTCTAACAGTATCATGCTCCATGGATTCTCCATTGCAACGGATTAATAATATAGAAGATGTTGTTAATGAGTTGGAGCGTATTCGAGATGTGCTTCAAAATATATGAGGTACCATGTCTCTTCTTTTACTCACCATGCTAGAAAATCTTCAAGCTAGTTGATTAGTCACTAGTTTGGTAGAATGTGACTTTACATGTGTTCATGAATACTAGTAGATCATAAGTAACATTGTTTAACTTTCCTCATGTACACTCTTTTAGGTGTAATTAACAACAAGCTTGCATTGTGGAGCTGAAGTAACTGCAAGGAGAAGTGGTGTAAGTCATATTTCAAAGATAGTTGGGTTGTGTGAGCTTTCATACAAGTAGTAGAGTACGAGTGTAAGCATACTCAATGTGTTGCAATAAAGTGTATCCAAGTATCCAACTTCAGTCGAATTGCAATTGTATACTGTGTACCAAATTTACCCCCCACCCACAACAAACTTGTATAAATTATGCTGTTGTATGTTACTTGATCTCATTTGGCACAAAGTACTTAAAATCGATGTTGACGAGAGATATCCACAAAATGCATCGGAACTTTTAGTATAAGCTATAACATGGTAGGCGGTTTAATCAGCTTTATTGATTACAGTTTAACAAAATTATTACCATTTTAACCCACTCAATATAATTATAATAACTAAAACGATCAAAAATGTTTGATTACAAAACTATCAATGATAAAAAATGTTTGATTACAAAACTATCAATGATAAAAGTGTATATGGCGCTTGGCAGGTTGGAAGCAAAGTTTGGGTGGAATACCCGAATATATTATTTGAATCGAATAAAAACTGTTATTCGTTTTGAGTGTTGGAATAAAATAACATATTCGTTTATTCATTTCTTTCCTTCCGTTATCAATAATTTAATCCACAATCACTTCCCAAAGAATTTCTCATTCCATTCTTAGAGAAGCGGGTGCATTTGGTATGTGCCTTTCGGAATCAGGTAATGACTTTCATAACCTTTTCATTTGCTTGGTTAAGGATTTGGTAATCAAACTATCATACCACACCCATAGAACCATTCCACTAAGGGATGGTACCTTTTGTTACACATTCTGGTGGGTCCTATCTTTTTAATTGTCATCATATAATCTTTTCACTCACTTGGATGGGGACAACTATTTGAATGTATACCACAAGTTCTATACCAAACGAAAACAATGGAAATGATATCCTCAATCCGATACATCTCTCCAATCAAACTAATACCCATAGTGATTCCTAGTGGCGGACCCAGGAAAATCAAATGTGGGGGGCATTTTTTTTTAAATAGCAACAAAATGCCGAAGAAAAAAGTATGATCGAAATGATAAATTGAGTATTGTTACTTGGAAATTAATGATTTATATGGTTTGAGAGTGTTGAATATTGGATTTTAGTATATAGGTGGGGGCAATTTCAATTTTTGTTGGGGGGACTTTCGAAAAAAGGTCAAAATTATATTAAAATAATAATAATAATAATAATAATAATAATAATAATAATAATAATAATAATAATAATAATAATAATAATAATAATAATAATAATAATAATAAAATACACTAAAATCTTATCTTTTTCGGCTAGCAATGGGGGCGCCGCCACCCCAAACTCAATGCTTAGGTCCCCCCTGGTGATTCCAGGTAACATACCAAACCCTGAATAAAAGAATTTGACTCAAGATTCATTCTCACTTAAAAAGAATTCATGTCAAGTTATTATCTTGTGTCTTGTACTAATAATTTATATCATCTTGCAAAATATGTTTATCCAACAACATTTTTTTCAATTTATATTCATTTCATTCTCAATTACTTCGTACCAAACAATAATTTTAATATGTTCCACATATCGACCAAACAGAACAACAAAGTCATAACAAACAATAGAGTCATAACAACATTTTCGGTTATCATTACATAGTCCATTTCATTTCGTCAAACCAAACAAACCCTACCTATACCCTTAATCCAAACACCCCTGTTATGTTTTTTAGTCCCAAACAACAAATATCAAAAGGTAAAAAAAGAGAGAAAGAAACCCTACGCTATGTTCTCAAGGTTTTTTTTTTTTTTTTTTTTTTTTTTTTAAAGTAATGGAAGGGGATGGGAAGGGAAATCAAAAAAAGGGGCGTTCTTGAGTTTTTTTAAGGTGGAATGGTAGGGGACGGGAAGGTGGGAGGGAGGGAAGGGATGAGCTTTTGTGTGTATATGTAATCCCCCCATATTTGGGATGATCAATGGGTAAAATGAGAACATGATTTTTTGTTAAATTACAATTATATCCTTGTTTTACGTCCCATATAGGTAATAATACTAACAAATACTTTTGCTATTGTTTGATACTAACATGAAACAAATTAATACTAACAAATACTTTTGCTATTGGTCTTAAATATTTATAATAGTAAAAGCAATAAGTTGTTACATGGCGAGAGCTATTTCAACGTCTAATTCTTGTTTGTAGTTGAAGGCAACATCAAATCCAAGAAAACATCCCAAATGTACGGCCCCAAACCAGCTTCTGATGTTGCACCTACTATATGTCGTAAAGTAGAGAATAAAAAAATATATAAGAAGACTGTGTATCCACTTTTAAATGGGATGTTCATGGTGAACTGATCATAATCAACTTACATATAGGATGCTTCAAAGTATTAGCAAAAGACAACAGTGTTATCCAAACATAATTTGGCTGCACTCACACTCTAATGAAAAACGTTGATTTTAACCAATCTTACAACTCATTTATTCAAAGAGACAATAGAAAATCATCCCATCCAAAGGTTTGTCGTGGTCAGTATTCCAAGGCCAAAAGATTTCATCCCATCGAAATATTTGTTGAAATATAACATAGGGTTTGGTTTGCTGTAATCAAAGTAGGAATGGAAAAGGTTATTACGGTAGAATGAAAAAATCTTGTTTGTTTACACATTTACAATGTAATGATTCATTGCAAAGAATGACTCATTACACCATTTTCATTCCTTAGGGGTCCCTCCTTTTTTTTCATTACATCTTGTAATGGAATGAAAATTACAAAAAAGTCCCATCATTAACTAATCAAATTAAATAAACTTCCCATAATCAATGACCATTTTAGTCTTTTTTTTATCGATTATATTACGTCTATCTTACCAACCAAACATGATTAATAACATTAACGAATCATTACATAGCATCATTCATTCTATTACATCATTTATTCTATTCATTTGATATTTCATTCCTTCCTACCAAACGAACCCTAAGTGTTTTGAGGATATATTGGTAATTTGGGTAGCTTCTCATTCTTTCATTCCAACTTAAAAACTAAAACTCAAGAACACAAATAAAAACCCTTCTAATCTTCACAGCTTACTTTCCCCTTACCATGTCATCCCCTTCCATTCTTTAAAAATTATACTTGAGAATAGAGCTCCAATAGCACAAAAGCTAAAACCGTTTGTAACTCTATCAAGAAAAATGGCGTGGCGTGGATCAATCTCAAGAACAATAGCATCCGCCGCAAGATCTCCATCACTCCGATCACCACCATCTTCTCCACTCCCCCGCCTCCGCCCTCCACCATCCACCTCCGCCCCTCGCCTCCACTCCCGCCGCTTCACTAACCCCAGGTATCCATCAAACCCTAATCATTTCTATCAAGATTTTATATAAATGTTCATTTTTTTGTAATTTTATACATACCCATTTTGTATTTTGCTGTTATCCATCATACTCAGATTTTATTTTTCAAGATTTAATATTAATTTTTTTAAAAAGATGATTTTTATATTCATTTTTTTGAATGTTTTAACATCTCATTTTGTATTTTGATGTTATTTATTAAACCCTGATTTTGTATTTCAAGATTCAATGTTAATTTTTATATTTTTATAACTTTTTCAAGTTTCATTTTTTTTATTATAAAAAAATATCATTTTTTTGTAATGCTCTAACATACCCATTTGTGTTTTGTGGTTATCCACCATACCCAGATTTTATTTTTCAAGATACAGTATTAACTTTTATACAAATGTTCACTTTTGTATCTTATCTGAGTTTCAGTGTTTGTTATGAATAATGGTCATTTTTTTAATTGACATTCTGTTAATGGGGTTCTATGGGTTTGTGTTTTTGTATGTGCATGGTAGGAATTTGGGGGAATTAGGATGTGTGCAGTCTGTGTTGCCATTGGTTGGAGCAAGGATGACGACGCGTTTGGATGTTAATTTGCGAGCTTTTTGCGAGTTGTCTCATGGTACCTTCTGCCGCTCTTGTCAGGATCGCTAACTAGTAGTGAGTTTAAATCAACAATGATTAGTTAGTTGTTGTTGTTGAATTGATTGATTGGTGAAGTGTTTGAGTAATGTGTATGCTTAGTTGTGATTTGAGGTTATTTTTTGCGGTTTCTAGGATACATGTAACGGTTTTCAGTTATCATTTTTTTGCATGCTAACTGCTTGAGTGAAATCGATATTGTTAACTTGTAAACTGAATTACGTTTTGTTCTGTGTTAGTAGTTTTTTGGTATACTACATCGTATTCATTTTATTTGATCGTATATGGAAAAGTGAGGGGTTTAGTTGTCGTTAACTTATTTTACCGGGTTAATTTTATACGGTTATTCTATACAACCACTTAGAGAATAATTTAAATCAAAATACTTAATAGCATGGTGATGCATAGACCCAAGATTTTTACCTCTCACCCCTAGTTCGCGCAATGGCACCGCAGATACTAAAGTGAAATCGAATCCACAATAATAGTGAAAGTGAGGAAGCCTGTTGTTATTTACTTAAATTAGTAAAGAGATTGTCAAAACAAATTCAGTGTAAGCCAATTATAGGGTGAAAGTGGTAAGAGTATAAATATCCATGGGTAGTTGGGTGATGTGTTTTTTAAAAATGTTTAACCGGCAAGCTATCTGGGTAATGTCTTTGTTTGATTGTAAGCTACATAGCGTTTTGTTGTATATTGTTAGTTTTTCACTTTTAGGTATACGGCCTTACTGAAAATGTGGCATTTTCTTATTAAATTGATTAACTGGTGAGATTTTTAAGTAATGTGTGTATAAAATATACAGATTCAATGTTTGATTTATAAGAAGGAATGAAAACGTAGGCAATGAATTGGGGTTGAAATTGTTTATTTATTGGTAGGGTTGAATGGATAAGATGGGTGATATGAAGCAATTTCAAGCATCAAAAGGAAGTACAGACACACAAAATTGTAGGTTCCTCATTTTCCCCCCTTTTTATTCATTTTCTACTCCTTACCATGCTGCATAGCATAACATTCGGGTACAGACCAAATTTTTTGTAGAGTTCATTTATCATAAACAGGTGTTGGATAAACTTGGTCAAAAACATTTTCTTGGGTTGCAATGTTATACATTAAAAATATTGATGATTATAGTGGTTTGTTTGGCATTTTGCTTTTTTTCATTTAAGTCAATTGATTTAGAAGTGTAAGTCATTTCATGTAGCGTCCTGGATAAGGTTAAATTTGTTTAATTTTGTTCTTTTTCTAAATATTTGCGTTTTGGTGTCTAGTTACTTTTGAAAATTCACTTTTTTTAAAAGTATAAGCATCACCACAGAACTTGGACCTTGGTATAGAGCCATTGTTAGAGATAGGAGAGACTAAGGGTATTTTGGCATGCCAATTGTAAAAGGTTTAAAAGTTTATGAAGAATTTGATGGTATACCAACATGAAGTAGTCATTGCATTGGGTTAGATTAAAGTTTAAAGTATTCTTATTCTCTTAATGTATAATGCAACTATGCTTTTAGTAAGCATAACTAGTAATAGCCAAGAACGAAATCCTTACCATAACTAGTATTGAGTGTCATCTCAATTTCATTAGCATCATTGTATACAAACAACAATATGCTCTTAAAACCTTTCCGTAAACATTAACATCTATTGTGTAATGTTTGATGCCCTTCAAACTTTCAAGTTTGTTAGCTATAACAATTTTCACAACAATTGAAAAATTGTTCATCTATAGAATTTGGAAGTTGTTCCAGATTCAGGATGTGACTCTATAATCAAACATATTCTTTTTAAAATATTACACAAGTTATCTAATAACTTTTAATTAGATATTAATATTGCCAAATCATCTTGTAATCAAGCATGATACAACAAAACATGATGTTCATGAAAAATCATTGAGTCATACTTAGATTTTATTCATGTTATTCATATATATTTAGGCTTTCTAAATAATATATCATGTTATATTAGATTCATTTTCCACACATGTTTCAACTATAAACATTCATTCTAAGGTTGTATGTCTTATTTTCTAAATCTTTCAAGTAAAGTTTCATTCCATATTAAGACTTAACATTTACTTATATGGAATATTACTTTTTATATGTTTTACAACATATGATTTAGAAATTAAACATAATACTCCCACTAGATTTTAGGAATACTTAGAAATTATCTTATTTCAATTATAAATCAAAACATGAATTTAATAATTAAACATAAAATTAATCTTCTAGATGCATGCATGTATCCATCCATGGATTATTGCACTTTGTACACTTCCAAATATTTATTTGAATTCATAAACTCCTTTTGATTACTTATCGTCCTCGCTCAAGTAATCACTCAAGAAAGAGTTTTGATATTCCATTGTCAATTTCATAAATATGACAATCATAATCTTTATATATTTAATGTATTTAGAAAAGAATATTCAATCACAGTTAATTGCTTAAGTGTAACTAATAATCTTGTCATAAGACATGCATTACATACGTGCACAATATTGTCCATATGATTTCTATACAAAGATTTAAACCACAAAGGTTACCTTATCTTTGAAGAAACTCATTTTCATTTTCTAGTCTAACTATTAAGATAAACGACATTTCTAAAATTGATTATCTTTATGGACAGCATCTTAATCATTCATATCATGTATACTTTACCCAATTTCATATTTGGTAATGTATCATAATGATTATCAGGTTTACAATAATCCTGTAAATCATAGCCCTCAACATATTAATCAAATATCTGAGATATTTTGCTATTCTATGAATGAGAATTCCATCATCTTGAGATTTAACATTTTAATGTCAAGCCTCATTATGATATTTACTAGTGCATTTTAGAAGATTATGTATCTTGTAATTATCTTTTAAAGATCAAAACTCTCACTTGCTTTTAGTAATTTAAAGACTATCTTTAAATACTTAGCAAATAAAGCAACAATACAATGTTTTCTTTTGGGACTTTACAAATACACAATGACAGTTCATGACTTTTATTTGTTAATAACCTACTCATAAGTAGTTTAACAAATTCATAACGTCAATTTAAGACTTAATGTGATTTATCACATTCAATCATGTCTTATTAATCTTCTAAGTTGGAGTTTTATTAAGTATGTCCAAGCCATACTCAATATTCTAACTTTGATAATTTTTGAAAGAAAAGAAGTCATAGTTATCTTTAATCAAACAATATAACGAGAGTTTGATTTTCCTAACTGAACATACCGTAAACATTTGGTATTTCATTAGTATTAATATTGTAAGACAATCTAACAATATTTAAGATAACCATATTCGTTTTGACTTGTCTATTTACCAACTAGTTCATTTTAATGATATAATAATTTTCAAGCCAATTACATGCTTTATAACACAAGTACTTTTACAAAGTCATTTCATGTCCATGTCTTTACAAGAAAACATAAACTGTTATAACCCCACTATATGTTATAAGTCATTTAATAATTTAATAACTTCATGTATATGTCTTAATTAAAAACATAACAAGATAACGTCTTATTTTATTATAAGTCTTGTAATAATTAAAAGACTTTTATGTTTATATCTTTACAATGAAACATAAACATGTTTAACTAAAGTAATTATGAACACCATCTTTTGGTTTCAATAGTAATTTCAAATTAATTTATTACTTCACAATAATGTAAATAACATTATTTCTTCATTTATTTATGTCATTCCAAGAACACGTAAATATTCACATTGAAGCAGCATTAGATTACTTTATTAATTTATGTCATTCCATAAATTCATAAATATACAAATCTTGATATCATATTGACACATGTTCTAAAGGTATCTAATTTAGAAACTGCAAATTCTCATATTTCAATTACATCAGTTGATCTGCTAGTAATGAAAATATGAAATTTACCTTGTTGTTGCAATCTAGCTAAGCTCTCACATAACATAAATTGTAACACCAAGTGTTTCTTGAATTAGATTAGTATAATTCATATTAGAACGTTATTCTCTTACCTTGCAGTCAAGAGAATCCATTAAATCATATCTTTATGAGTTGTTTCTTGCACACATTGAAAGATAA
This sequence comes from Artemisia argyi, assembly GCA_030686995.1. Lineage (NCBI taxonomy): Eukaryota > Viridiplantae > Streptophyta > Magnoliopsida > Asterales > Asteraceae > Artemisia > Artemisia argyi. The sequence continues at coordinate 141,386,631 of CM060697.1, read as the reverse complement.
CATTTCTCCCACTTGTGCATGGAACAACCTCATATAGTTGATAAACAACACGCCAAGCATTTGTTTATGTGATCAATATGATTGTGTCATAGATTTTAGCATAACAAGTAGTTATAGAACAACAATGTCTAGTAAGGAAACGTACAGGGCTATCCTTAAAAGTATGAGTGTCTACACTTGGAAAGTAATTATCTTCAACTACCAAGATGTCAAAGCTTGTAACTCCCACTGAATTAAAGATCATTACAATAATTCCTTATTCAGTAATAAGTACACAATACTCCCACTGAATTTGACAACATTGTAAATGTTTCATATCCAATGAAAGAAAATAGTGTGCTTTTAACTTTCCTACACCTTTAAATGTCCATACGTAACACTTACTTATGCACTAAAGAGTGTATCCTACAATGTAAATGATGGACTATCCACCAAATGCTATTAACTTGAAAATTTGGGCATGCAATTTCTTCCTTAACAGGTCTATCATCCTACAATGTATGTAGTACCTTTTAAATATCAAAACAACTAGTTTGTGTTTAAACATTTTGTGGTAATTAGTCGAGCTTCTAATTATAATAACTCATAAAATGTCATACATAATTTTCTGTTAACCAAATATCATATTGGTTACTAAGAATTTAATCACCGAATGAGAATGATGAAATCCCTATGGAAAATATTCGCAATTTTCTTAACTATTAGAAAATTTGCTATGAGTTATATTAGAATTTAGAAATATCTAATATTCCTATTATCCTTTTTCATTCATGAAAAGAAATAGGATTATATCTCACTCTTCTTTCATAGAAATGAGACTTCTTTTGTCTTTTAAGTAAATTATTCTTAATCAAACATTTGTTTGAAAACAGAACGGGATCAATTTACCAAAGCCCAAAGTGCGTTTACGGTTTGAACGTTGCATTAATACATTAAAACGAATTACAAAATTCAATTTCAGTATTCTCGATAATTAGGTCTTTAAGAAAATAAAATACCCATTGGTAAATATATTCATATAAACCATAGTATTTTCTTAAAGCTAGGATTCAAATTGACATAGTACCATTACATCAGTTGATCTGCTAGTAATGATAGTATTCAACAAGGTAATTGTCGAACAATAATTGCCAATATCATATTGCAATTCCTAGATCATTATGGGATTTACATTCACAAAACCTTTGTAATGTAATCATGTTTCATCCCCATCTTAATGCCTTGAGTCCAAGTTCTCACTTCCTACTCAATTTAAGTCGTTGTGACAACCGGCAATTTAGGGAGTCATTTTGAAAACCCGCATTACGTTAAAGTTCGTTTATAATTTTTATTTGAAATTTTTATTCGCAACGAACTTGTAAGACCAATTTTATGGATAATTATATTTTATGTCGTTATGGGATTCGAGAATTATTTTAATAATTCATTATGGAATTTACTTGATGATGTATTTTTTTTAAATTCTCACTGGTACTACGTTGACTCGCGGCTTGGGTATTAACTCGAGCCATGGTGCTCGATTTCTTGTTATTGTGAGCCTTGATTATGGCTCTTGAATTATTGCTCGCGTTGGTTTTAACTTGGTTCGACTCATAGGAGTCGCGGCTCGATGTCGTGTAATTGTTAATGTTGCCGAGACCCGTGTGGTCATGTTGGCATTTGGAGTGCTCCTTGGAGCCGTTTATGTGAACTTTGATGCTTGGTTCGAGCCACTCTTGGCTCGTGGTGTGTACCGTGACTCAATCGAGTCGAGTGGACTCGGGTTTGGCTTGGTAAACCAACCCGAATGTGACCTTGGTTATATTTGTTTCTTTATTGTTAACTTGGTTTTGGTATTGTTTTGGTTGTTTATTTACTTGGCCGAATACATGAGGGTCGAGACCATGTTTGGTCTCGACATTTGATATTGGTATTGAGAAGTGTTGACGAAATGTGTTATTGGGGACCGATTGTGAGACGGTCACTTAGATTGACGGAGATAGGTTAGTCGGGTGCCGTAGTCGGACCCTATTGTTGTAGCATGTGGATTGGGATTGTGTTGGACGGAGATGTATTGATTTTTATGGCATTTGCTTATTACTTTGGACTTGGACAATGAGCCGAGAGTCATGACTCGGACATGTGACCATTTCGTATGACTCGATAACTATTTACAATTAAAACATAAATAATAAAACTCGTAATAATAGTTATTGGTAATATAAACGTTTATATGAATATATAGACGTGAATAACGTATATATAAGTGTATAAATGCGTATATTAATAATAATAAAAATCACGAGTCATATTATAAATAATACGACTAAATATATATTAGGCTACGAGAGTAGCGTAATATTATTGGAAGTATTATCATAAAAATGTATTATAAAACGAGAAACTCTCGACAATTACTAAATATTAAATAAAATGTCATTTTATATATATAACGAGTAAACCTATCGAGTTATGCGGAGTCGTGGTCATTCGAGTTCAGGTAAGTTTTGTTTGTGACTTTCGTGTTGTCACGGATATATGACGATTAATATAAGCATTTTCTATAACTAAATAACTTACTTAACCGAAAGGTTGAACCGGGTTATTTGGCTATGCGAAATGAGTATATTAATGAGCATCGTATCCTACGACGCCCATAGGTTGTGGTATATGTAAAGGGTAATAAATTGCGAATATATATATCGGGAAATCTGGCCAATTTGACGATGTATATAAGGAGTTTATTAAACTACGATATATACCATATAGTGTTTATGTGCTATGTGCTTTAGGTTTGGATGTAATCTTGGAACGGTATGTTACGTAAATAAATATGAGGATTATCAAATCGACGGATTTGGTAAACTTCGGCGATTTATTTAAATGATATATTGGGCTACTAATATTAGGTCTATAGTTTATTTATTATTCTTTTGTGTGACTTTTTGGTTTGTTTGTGTCGACCCATCACCCGTATGGATACCAAACGTAAATACACCAAACTACTACGAAATGGATTTTCGGAAAATAAAACGGAATACGTCCGGGTTTGGGAATATTTTGAAATTGAGGAAACGATTTCTGAACGAGTTGATATTGTTAGGTCGTGCCGAGTCCGTAGTTGCCGTCTTGTGAGTTACTATACATCTTACTTCTACCGACTTCTTCTTGCTGTTTTTCTGGACTTGAGGTGAGTCATAGCCCCACTTTTTACTCTTGAACTATGTTTTCAATACTTGGGGTGAGAAACGTGCAAATTATTTATGTGGACTATTATCGCTTCTATATTATTTCTAAAACTTGCTATGCGTATGGACTAGGATGTATTGTCAGCTTTAGTCACATATATTTTGTGTGTACTATTCAAGGTTGGCTTATTTGGTTATTGGTGAATTGTCAGTTTTAGTCACACGGTTTCGTGTGTACTATTCAAGGTTGGCTTATTTAGATACTGTAGTGCGCACCTATAGGTTATCGATACTTCGGAGGTTATCCGAGTATTTATTGGTATTGCGGGGGTTACCCGAATATCTATGTTAGAACGGAGGGTATCCGTGTTTTATGTTGGAGCGGAGGGTATCCGCAGGCCTTTAGTGAATCCTTAGTCTAGCTAGCAAGCGTTTTGCGTATATGTCCACTATATTGTTAGTTGAATTTAAACCTATGATCTCACCAGCGAAAGCTGACTTTTAGCACGTTTTCTCAGGTAATTAAGTGATGATATGGTTGCATGGATTGGAAGGCTCGACTAAGGCTCCTGGTTTATGGATCTATTTTTCTAAACTCTGATATTGAATTATGGACCTACTGTTATTTTCTTTTGGGCCTGACTCTGAATGATGTTGGGATAAATGTAAACTTTAAAACCCCGTTTTGGTTGTGTTTTTATTTTGTTTACTTTATCTCGTTCTATTATGTCTTGTGTTGGATATCAATCCCCGTAGCACCCCGAAAGCTTGTTGAGTCTTCCGTTGTACCAAATTTTGGGGGTGTTACAGTCGTCTAACTTAAAAACTGCAAACTTATAAATCCATTACATGCTAGCAATGAAATTATGAAATTTACCTCTCCATTGCAATCTAGCCAAGCTCTTACATGACGTAAACTACAACTTCAAGTGTTCTTAATTAGATGGCATTTAACTTAATTTTATCAGGGTATTAATTTTGACGTATGATCAAAATAATGTATGAAGAAGCATGCATACAACTTCATAACATTGGTTTTATAAAACAATTTTATTACTAATTCACTAAGAGTAAAATAGCAAAGTTTTGATTGAGGTATCGGGTTCACCAATTAAAGAATTACCAAAAATTATCGTCCACTATATCGTACTTTTGCATAAGCCCTAAAGCTTAGTGTTTCGGATAATCATTATGGAATTGTGGTCAATTCACCCTTAAGATGACAGTGTACATGTAATGGTTGTTCGGTAAGTCTAATTTACACACAAACGAGCGGAAAGACAGAGTGTTGTCTCTCTAATGCCACAATTTAATGTGAAACCAACCTTATACCCATCTTGTAGTGTGTAAACTTCGGTCGAGCCTAGTTAACCATTACGTACAAAACATCAATCAATAAACCTTTGAAATTTTGACTCTTAAAACCAAAACAATTTCGCCATTTATTTAGTCCATATTATTTTTCTATTAAAAAATTACTTTTTTTCGTTTATAAACATGTCTCACATAATAATAAACAAAAAACAAGTAATACATAATAAAAAATAAACAACCAAATAAACATATACATAACATAACAATTAAATATGTATAAACATGTAGGCACATACAAATTTTATTCAATAGTCCTATTAATAATCAAGTCTAGGTGTATAATGCATTTATTCAATTAAGGTTTTCTTCTTCAATGGAAAAAGAGCCACATACATCGTAAATGGATTGCGTAAGCCAAAACTAAACAAACACCACATAGCACGTAATTGATTACTTAATATTGGAGTCCTCCCCAATTCGACATCTATTAATAAATTTACATGTTTCGATATAACTTAACATTTAATTTATATATACAATTTAAACCATTTAAATCATTACACAATAAAATCCATGCAAATATGCACTTTTCATGGATTATGCTTCACAATTAACATATTGCACCAAGATCGTTTACTAAAACGCATAACCAATTACATGACATCCTAGGGTTTCTAATCATATTAAAAATCAAAACCAAAACCCTAAATAACTAATAGGTCAATCGACCTAAAATAAAAAAATAGAGTTAGGAATATGAAAACCCTAAAAACATGTAATTAAACGAATCAAAATTCAATTTTTATGTGTTTCGATAATTAATTACACATTATAACGGCTCATGATGCTACTGTTGGAATTATAATACCATGACAATCATATAAATAAACCAATTAACATCAAGTACGCATAGCGGAAGCAATTATAACAAGACCATATAATATGTAATTAATTAATCAAATATAAATAGTAAACATACTGTAGTGATTCTAGCCCGAACAAGAATCAAATGCAATCTTCAACTCAAGAACCCTAATTAGGGTTTAAGTGAACAAATCCAAGAAACAAACAATGATGTGTTTAAATCACGATCTTGTACACACGTACTACTTCAAGTAAACGTTTATGCAAGTAAAACGAGCACAAACACTAGAAGAATAACAAAGTATTCAACTCCCTTAAACTTTAATGGGGGTGTCGAAATCTTTGCAAGGAGAAGAGAAGAGAAAACCCACAAGATTAGGTATTCAAGTTATGAGAAAACAATGAAACCTTGTGTGTTTATATAAAAAAGTTTCACCAAGCGATGTGGGATACCCTTAGCCGATCGTCCCTACACCCTCAAAGGGTTTCCGGAAACTTCTTGACATTCCAATTTTCATCTATAGTCCATTTCCTTTTATTCGTCTAACGTTCGTTATCCTTTTCCGTTAAATGTTAACGATCGTTACGTGTTTATGTTTTAATAATTAATATAACATTTATATATAATTATTATTCATTTACTTTTCATACGTAAAGTGTGCAATCCCGTGATCTTGAGTTCGATCCTAACACACAACTATTAATTTATGTTCATAAATCTAACATTTATTACACCGTAATGTATCTTGCAAATGTATTGCAACATGGATATACAAACATTAACTATGAATCATTCGAATGCTAATTTCATTTCAATAAAAATAGGACTTTCTAGCAGATAAAGCATACCCATTGCTAGAAGGATGTGTTTCATTCCTTTTGGACTGGTTAATTGAAGGCCAAGAAGGTTATCTTGAAACAAATCCTTCAACATCTCCAGAATCGAATGTTAAAAATTTCTGTGTGTTTACCTTTCAAGACTAATAGAAAAAATAAACAAATGAACATGTATTGGGAAAAAGTAATACCGAACTGATACAAAAAGTTCTTAAAGCTCAACCACGGCTTTATCCAACCAAGATTGCTAGGGATGGTTCCATTCTTGAATGGGTATGTCTTTTTTGTGTTCTCTTTTTCTGGTTAATTGTGTACTATGGTTAGGTTGGGTAGACGGGGACAGATCCTCTTCAATTCTTTTTTCATAATTAGAACTTAGTGATTTAAGTATAATATACAACGATTACTGTATCGAATAATAATCTAGTTTTACATAATGTAATGACTTAGGAGGTTAATTAGCACTAAGAGTACAATTTGGGTGACATTCGATCCCTCTACCAGTTTTTTAGTTAAGTATACTACATGTTGGACTCTTTGGAGGAAAAACATAACCGAAATCAATGTATACGTAAGTAATGTTGTAATTGCCACCTGTATGTGATTTTTTTTTTTTTTTTTTTTCTTTTTCTTTTTTTTTTTTTTTTTTTTTTTTTTTTTTTTATGATGACAGGCACAAGATTTTCAAGATCCAGAGGTGCATCACCGGCATGTCTCACATCTATTTGGGATTTTCCCGGGCCATACGATAACTGTCGAGAGGACGCCAGATCTTTGTAAAGCTGCAGACTTCACGCTTATTAAAAGAGGTGTGTATATACTCTTTTTTCTTGAAACAAAGGGAAAAAGAATAAGTATATTTGACTTGTAAGTCAAATAATATATTTTTTACATTAAAAACTGGCATGACCATCTAAATGCAATTAACACCAACATGATTATATGTGTAGCACATTATGTTAATTTTAATCTAGCTTTTAAATTTTCTGCACATTAAAAAATTACCATATGTATTTAGAAGTCAAAAGTAGTACTTTTGACCTCAAAAGTCAGAATATATATTGGAAAAGTTCAGCTAGAAGATTTTCACGTCTTATTTGACAGGGGAAGAGGGTCCCGGGTGGTCAACAACCTGGAAAGCTGCTATATGGGCCCGGCTTCACAACAGTGAACATGCATATCGAATGGTCAAACATTTATTTGACTTGGTTGATCCTGATCATGAAAGCGATTACGAAGGAGGACTTTACAGTAATCTGTTCACTGCACATCCCCCTTTCCAAATTGACGCCAACTTCGGGTAACCACTATCTACACATCAAGCCAGTGTTCTACAAATAATAATGCATAGATAAATAATTTTTTATATTCAAGTCATTAATCATGCACGTGGGTTGTTTCAGGTTTTGTGCAGCAATAGCTGAGATGTTAGTCCAAAGCACAATCAAGGACTTATACTTGCTGCCTGCGCTTCCACGAGATAAATGGTCAAAAGGTTCAATCAAAGGATTGAAGGCTCGTGGGAATGTAACGGTTAGCATTTCATGGGATGAAGGTGATCTTCATGAATTTGGTCTTTGGTTTTCCACGACCAATGACTTACACAACTCCAAGAATCAGAATACTACAAAAAGAGTGCACTATAGAGGAAATACTATCACTGCCAAAATATCGTATAGGAAAGTTTACACATTTGATAAGCGGCTAAGATGCATAAAGACATTATCTTTGTTCGATTCAACACATCTTTAGCTTCTGTTGAAGACTTGAAGAAGGTTTTTTTTTATGAAATATGTGAGTTTTTTTATTTTGTTTTTGTCTGTCGAATGTGTTGATGAAGTTTATGTCAAATGTAACAATGTTCAAACCCAAAGAACCGAAGGAAACAATCACATACCTCGTGGGGTTGTTGCGAGATTTGGGAAGTTTATGTTTTGTTCAAGATAACTGAGATCATTATATAGAGTATATAAAGACCCCTCGTCTTTTCTACAAAAAACCCCTCGCCTTTGTAGACAGAGGCGAGGGTTCGATCCTCACTCCCTGCAAAAGGCCGTAGGTCCTCAGGAAGCAGCCTCTCTACTTTCGGGTAGAGGTAAGGCTGTCACAATCTAACCTCCTTCATACCTCATGGAAAACTGGATTAGGTACCATTGATTTATTAAATAGAGAGTAAATTTACGCCAATCTAACCTCCTTCATACCTCATGGAAAACTGGATTAGGTACCGTTGATTTATTAAATAGAGAGTAAATTTACGCCACTCTGATAATTACGCGAGAACTTCCTATTGTCTTCAATTTTTTAGACAACTTAAAGATAATGTTACCCCTAGTCGCAAATAAAACAATGGCTAATCATCGTTCCTGCTTATATGAGTGATCACACAACTTTTTTGTCATTTTTGGCATATCAGCGTTCTTGGCTTTGAATCTCGTGTGTATATATGTATGAATAAGTAGAGTGTAAATTGCTATGTATTTTAGGATATATTCGTAGTTATTATAAGCAATAATGTATAACCATTCATTCAATAAGTTGGTTGAGAAAAATCAATGAAGCAACTTGATGAGTGACTGCATTCATTTAGAAAAAACAATCGCCTTGCATTATTAGAAACCATTCATTTCTTTGATGAGTGACTGATCGAGAGTGTACTTAATATTATAAAGAAATATATAAAAGAGTAGAGTACTTATTTTTATGATCTCAAGTTTATTTCTTAAAATGAAGCCACCAAAAAATTTCTTATTGTCTTCCTCTCGTATTAGTTTCTCATTTTATGTTGTTATATTTGTGAGTACAGCCACCGTCTCTGCTTCCCATGACGGGAATGAGACCGATCATGCAGCTTTGTTGTCGTTCAAGTCAATGGTCAATGATCCATATGGATCTTTGAGCTCATGGAATGATTCATTTCACTTCTGTTACTGGAGTGGTGTTTTATGTGGAAAGCAGCACAGAAGAGTGACTGCATTACATCTGGAGTGTTTAGGCTTAGAAGGCTTGTTGTCTCCTCATGTTGGAAACCTAAGTTTCCTTCGTGAGGTTTCTCTCTTTAACAATAGCTTCCAAGGAACTATTTCTCATGAACTTGGTTTTCTATCCAGGCTACGTTTTCTTCGTCTAACACAAAACAAATTCAATGGATCCATTCCAACCAACTTGTCTAGTTGTTCTGAGCTTAAAGTGCTTCGGCTTGGTTATAATAAGCTAGTTGGAAGCGTACCTAATGAGATAAGTTTCCTCTCCAAACTTACTTTTTTGGCTATTGACGATAATAATCTAACAGGTGGAATCCCACCTTCCTTAGGAAATATCACAACAATGGAAGTGTTCTCTATAGCTTACAATCCATTAGGAGGGAGTATTCCAGACGCGTTAGGTCGTTGGAAAAGTTTAAAAGAACTAGCATTTAGTGATTGTTACTTAAATGGAACGATCCCTCATTCGATTTTTAACCTCTCTCTCGTGACTACTTTCTCCTTACCTGGTAATCAGCTTACTGGTAGTCTTCCTTTAGAAATAGGTACAATGCTCCCAAATCTTGTGGTACTTCAGTTAAGGTTTAACCAACTGACTGGCCTTCTTCCACCCTCCATATCTAACTGTTCGAGATTAAATCTTTTTGAAATAGATAGAAAAAACTTTAGTGGGATGATGAGAATAGATTTTTCAAAACTAAGCAATCTTATTGATATTCGCTTAAGTTATAACAACCTACATGGACATGAACAAGTTGATGACATGAAGTTTATTAACTCTTTGACGAACTGCAGCAAATTAGACACTTTAAATCTCTATAACTGCAACTTGCACGGAGTACTCCCGAATTCAATCGGTAATCTTTCTGATCAACTCACTTTTCTATCTTTGGGAAAAAATCAAATTTATGGAAACATCCCTTCAAGTATTAGTAATCTAGTTGGTTTGACAAGCTTATATTTAGAAGGTAACCAATTCACAGGAGAAATCCCTAATACTATTGGTATGCTTCAAAACCTAGGCATTCTTGCACTATATGAGAACAAGTTGTCAGGGTTGATTCCAGATGCCATCGGGAACTTATCATCGTTGACTAAACTTGCTTTATATTCCAACAGATTAGAAGGGAATATCCCATCAAGCTTAGGGAAATTACATATTCTACTGGAATTGTATCTTTATGACAATAAACTGACTGGAAAAATACCAAAAACGCTTTTTCAACTTCCATCTGTATTAACAACATTAAATCTTTCTCAAAACCAATTGTCTGGTTCAATTCCTCTAGAGGTTGGAGACCTGAAGATGTTGAATTATCTGGATTTATCATATAATAATTTATCTGGTAACATTTCTAATAGCCTCGGTGGGTGTGTTAGCCTTACGACGTTATCCCTTAGAGGAAATGTTTTTCAGGGAGTAATACCACCCTCGTTAACTTCCTTGAGAGGATTGGAGGTACTCGATATTTCTCAAAACCATTTAATAGGTAGAATTCCCCAATTCTTGGAACGGATTCCTTTCAAATTTCTAAACCTATCCTTGAATGATTTTGAGGGTGAAGTACCTGTCAAAGGAGTGTTTGCCAATGCAAGTGCATTTTCGGTTTTAGGGAACATTAGGCTTTGTGGTGGATTAGCTGAACTTAGGTTACCAAGATGCAAAGCGATAAAGAAGCATAAAAAGAGGTTACTTTTAGTGATGGTAGTAGTCATTTTGATTGGATCCATAGTTTTATCCGTATCATGTTTTGTGTATGTTTGGTATAAAAAGAGAACAAATAAGCAACCATCTCAAGCATCGAAGAATGACCAGTTCATACAAGTTTCCTATAATCAACTTCTCAAGGCTACTGATGGCTTCTCAGAAGCTAATTTGATTGGTAAAGGCGCTTTCAGCTCTGTTTATAAAGGTGCCCTCGATATTTTTGGTGATAGATTTGTTGCAATCAAAGTTCTACATCTTCAAAACGAAGGAGCTCAAAGAAGCTTTGAGAGGGAGTGTGAAGCATGGCGCAATATTAGACACCGTTATTTGTTGAAGATATTAACCTCATGTTCAAGTGTTGACTTTCAAGGTAATGATTTCAAAGCTTTGGTATATGAGTTCATGCCTAAGGGGAGTTTACATGATTGTTTACATTCAAGTGAAAATACATTGAGACCCAACCTTCTTCAAAGAGTAAATATTCTCACTAATGTTGCGTCTGTACTTGACTACCTTCATAATCAGTGCCAAACAACCATTGTTCATGGTGACTTGAAGCCTAGCAACATTCTACTTAATGATGATATGGTGGGTCATGTTGGAGACTTTGGTTTAGCACGATTTCTTGGAACTCATTCAAACCAACTTAGCTCAACAGGAGTTCAAGGAACAATTGGTTATGCACCTCCACGTAAGCTTAATGTATTTCTATATGTCCATATTTACTTACTGCAATGTAAATCTCTTCTAAAGTAAGTATTTATAAGTTGCAGAGTATGGTCTCGGGAACGAGATGACAAGTAGTGGAGATGTCTACAGTTTCGGAATATTATTATTGGAGGTGATGACTGGGAAAATGCCTACGGACGACATGTTTAACGATGGCTTGAGCCTTCATAAATTTGCATACATGGCCTTGCCAGACCATGTTGTTGATGTTATTGATAATGATGTGATTGAGTTGCAAAACACCGAAGCAGATGCACAAAAAGTGGAGAAATGTTTAGCTTCAATTGTTAAGATTGGAGTATCATGCTCCATGGATTCTCCATTGCAACGGATTAATAATATAGAAGATGTTGTTAATGAGTTGGAGCGTATTCGAGATGTGCTTCAATATATGAGGTACCATGTCTCTTCTTTTACTCACCATGCTAGAAAATCTTCAAGCTAGTTGATTAGTCACTAGTTTGGTAGAATGTGACTTTACATGTGTTATGAATACTAGATCATAAGTAACATTGTTTAATTTTCCTCATGTACACTCTTCTAGGTCTAACAACAAGCTTGCATCGTGGAGCTGAAGTAACTGCAAGGAGAAGTGGTGTAAGTCATATTTCAAAGATAGTTGGGTTGTGTGAGCTTTCATACAAGTAGTAGAGTGTAAGCATACTCAATGTGTTGCAATAAAGTGTATCCAAGTATCCAACTTTAGTCAAATTGTGTTACGGCATGGGTAGCGAAAGGCAGAAGAATTGTGTTGTATAATGTCCAAGGTAGGGGAAGGCGGAAGAGGAAAAAGGTGTTGGTTGCGGTAGCGGAAGGCAGGAGAACTACGGGAGTGGAAGATAGGATTAGGATATGGGTTCCCGAAATCAAGAGAATTTTTCAAGACCACAACTTTAGGACAAGGTGATTTCGAAGGAGTGGGGAATGATACGCCTTTGGATAACTATCTTTTATTTAGTCGTATTCGAGTCATATTAGGAAAGAGTCATGTGAGTGATTATCTAGAAAACTATCTTTTATTTTGTGAGTTTATCTTGTATTGACTTATGATACAAGTTAGGGTTTATTCGGTATTTATATACCGCATCATTCATTAATGAAAGGTATGATTTGTCTAATAAAAATATCTCTAGTTTTCTTCTTTATTTTCTTAAGGAACTCGCACACGCTAAAAGTTGTGTCTTATCCCGATACAACCCCTAACCGGGTCATATCAAAGTTGTGACTTACCTTTATTTGTAACAAACTTATATAAATTATGCTGTTGTATGTTACTTGATCTCATTTGGCACAAAGTACTTAAAATCGATGTTGTCGAGAGATACCCGCAAAACACATCAGAACTTTAATATAAAACCTATAACACGTTAGGCGGTTTCATCGGCTTTATTGATTATAGTTTACCAAAATTATTACCATTTTAAACCACTCAATAGTCAATATAGTTATAATAACTAAAACGATCAAAAATGTTTGATTACAAAACTACCAATGATAAAAGTGTATATAGCACTTGGCAGGTTGGAAGCAAAGTTTGAGTGGAATACCCGAATTATTTGAATCGAATAAAAACTGTTATCTGTTTTGAGTGTTGGAATAAAATAACATATTCGTTTATTCATTTCTTTCCTTCCGTTATCATTAATTCAATCCAGAATTTCTCATTCCATTCTTAGAGAAGCTGGTGCATTTGGTATGTACCTTTCGGAATCAGGTAATGACTTTCATAACATTTTCATTTGTTTGGTTAAGGAATTGGTAATCAAACTATCATACCACACCCATAGAACCATTCCACTAAGGGAAGGTACCTTTTGTTACACCTTTCGGTGGGTCTCATCTTTTAATTGTCATCATATAATCTTTTCACTCACTTGGATGAGGACCACTATTTGAATGCATAACACAAGTTCTATACCAAACGAAAACAATGAAAATGATATCCTCAATCTCGTACCTCTCTCCAATCAAACTAACATCCATAGTGATTCCGGGTAGCATACCATACCCTGAATAAAAGAATTTGACTCAAGATTCTTTCTCACTTAAAAAGAATTCATGTCAAGTTATTATCTTGTGTCTTGTACTAATAATTTATACCCTCTTGCAAAATATATTTATCCAACAACATTTTTTCAATTTATATTCATTTCATTCCTGACAAGTCAATCACTTCGTACCAAACAATATTTTTACTATGTTCCACATATCGACCAAACAGAACAACAGAGTCATAACAACATTTTCGGTTATCATTACATAGTTCATTTCATTTCATCAAACCAAACAAATCCTACCTATACCCTTAATCCAAACACCCCTTTTATGTTTTTTAGTCCCAAACAACAAATATCAAAAGGTAAAAAGATAGAAAGAAACCCTACCAATAGCACAAAAGCTAAAACCCTTTGTAACTCTATCAAGAAAAATGGCGTGGCGTGGATCAATCTCAAGAACAATAGCATCCGCCGCAAGATCTCCATCACTCCGATCACCACCATCTTCTCCACTCCCCCGCCTCCGTCCTCCACCAACCACCTCCGCCCCTCGCCTCCACTCCCGCCGCTTCACTAACCCCAGGTATCCATCAAACCCTAATCATTTCTATCAAGATTTTATAAAAATGTTCATTTTTTGTAGTTTTTTAACATACCCATTTTGTATTTTGATGTTATCTATCATACCCAGATTTTATTTTTCAAGATTTAATATTAATTTTTTTTTTAAATTGGATTTTTTTTTTTTTTTTTTGAATGTTTTAACATACCCATTTGTATTTTGTTGTTATTTATTAAACCCTGATTTTATTTTTCAAGATTTAATGTTAATTTTTTTTAAAAGATGATTTTTATATTTATTTTTTTGAATGTTTTAACATCTCATTTGTATTTTGCTGTTATTTATTAAACCCTGATTTTGTATTTCAAGATACATTGTTAATTATATAAAAAAAAGATCATTTTTTGTAATGTTTTAATATACTCATTTGTGTGTTGTTGTTATCCATCATACCCAGATTTTATTTTTCAAGATTCAATGTTAAATTTTATAAAAATGTTCACTTTTATAAAATTTTCAAGTTTCTTTTTATATTATTTTAAAAAATATCATTTTTTGTAATGATCTAACATACCCATTTGTGTTTTGTGGTTATCCACTACAATTCAATTTTTATACAAATGTTCACTTTTGTATCTTATCTGAGTTTCAATGTTTGTTGTGAAAAATGATCATTTTTTGTAATCGACATTCAGTTAATGGGTTTTTATGGGTTTGTGTTTTTGCACGTGTGGTAGGAATTTGGGGGAATTAGGATGTGTGCAGTCTCTGCTGCCATTGGCTGGAGCAAGGATGACGACGCGTCTGGATGTTAATTTGCGAGCTTTTTGCGAGTTGTCTCATGGTACCTTCTGCCGCTCTTGTCAGGATCGCTAACTAGTAGTGAGTTTAAATCAACAATGATTAGTTAGTTGTTGTTGTTGAATTGATTGATTGGTGAACTGTTTGAGTAATGTGTATGCTTAGTTGTGATTTGAGGTTATTTTTTTGCGGTTTCTAGGATACATGTGACAGTTTTCAGTTATCATTTTTTTGCAGACGAGCTGCCTGAGTGGAATCGATATTGTTTACTTGTAAACTGACTTGTGTTTTGTTCTGTGTTAGTAGTTTTTTGGTATACTGCATCATATTCATTTTATTTGATCATAATATGGAAAAGTGAAGGGTTTAGTTGTCGTTGACTTATTGTATCGGATTAATTTTATATGGTTGTTCTATACAACCACATAGAGAATAATTTAAATCAAAATACTTAATAGCATGGTGATGCATAGACCCAAGATTTTTACCTCTCACCCCTGGTACGCGCAATGGCACCGCAGATACTAAAGTGAAATCGAATCCGCAATAATAGTGAAAGTGAGGAGGCCTGTTGTTATTTACTTAAATAATTAAGAGATTGTCAAAACAAATTCAGTGTAAGACTGTAAGCAAATTATAGGGTGAAAGTGGAAGAGTATAAATATCCATGGGTAGTTGGGTGATGTGTTTTCTAAAAATGTTTAACCGGCAAGCTATCGGGGTAATGTGTTTGTTTGATTGTAAGCTACATAGCGTTTTGTTGTATGTTGTTAGTTTTTCACTTTTAGGTATACGGCCTTACTGAAAATGTGGCATTTTCTTATTAAATTGATTAACTGGTGAGATTTTTAAGTAATGTGTGTATAAAATATACGGATTCAATGTTGATTTATAAGAAGGAATGAAAACATAGGCAATGAATTGGGGTTGAAATGGTTTATTTATTGGTAGGGTTGAATGGAAAAGATGGGTGATATGAAGCAATTTCAAGCATCAAAAGGAAGTACAGGCATACAAAATTGTAGGTTCCTCATTTTCCCCCCTTTTTATTCATTTTCTACTCCTTACCATGCTGCATAGCATAACATTCGGGTACAGACCAAATTTTTTGTAGAGTTCATTTATCATAAACAGGTGTTGGATAAACTTGGTTAAAAACATTTTCTTGGGTTGCAATGTTATACATTAAAAATATTGATGATTATAGTGGTTTGTTTGGCATTTTGCTTTTTTCATTTAAGTCTTGATTTAGAAGTTTAAGTCATTTCATGTAGCGTCCTGGATAAGGTTAAATTTATTTAATTTTGTTCTTTTTCTAAATATTTGCCTTTTGGTGTCTAGTTACTTTTGAAAATTCACTTTTTTGAAAAGTACAAGCATCACCACAGAACTTGGACCTTGATATAGAGCCATTTTTAGAGATAGGAGAGACTGAGGGTATACCAACATGAAGTAGTCATTGCATTGGGTTAGATTATGGTATCTAACTACTATAAGCTTCAAAGCGTGATGGTTAGAAAGACCAGCTATATGTACTTTATGGTAGTCTGGTAGAGTGGCATACCAATTGTAAAAAGTTGCTTGTAACATTCGAAGAATTTGATGGTATACCAAGTTGTCGTTTTGGGTTAGATACTTAGATACTTAGATTATATAGCATTACAGCCACTATAAGCTTCAAAATGCTTAGTACTTGTCTTTTAATTTTGTTAGCATGGCTGACGGTTAAAAAGATCAACCATCTGCTCTTGATGGTAGTATGGTAGAGTGAAATATGATGGCGATAATCTGAGTTAACATTGATGACATTGATAAGATGTGCTCTATATGCTTGCAATATGGTACTTTTAACATGCTATTTACTGATCTCTTCTAACAGATGTCGTGTTCATGTTGCAACTTACATTCCACTTGATACATCTGATAATAATTTGATAGTATGCTCTGTTCTTTAGATGAATTTAAAATTGTATGCACATACATGGCTATAATCGCGTACCATCACATCATCATTTCTAGCGTCATGAATTGCAACATATTTTATTAAGCATGCTTTGAATATTAGAAGTTGAATTCTTCAATTTATAAATTACTTATATCTGTATAATGATCTTGGCATGCTTTATCCGAACTTATAACAGATTATGAACTTTTATGTGATGCAGGTACTTGATTACTAATTGATTAGGCAAATCTTGCAAAGAGTGTTTTGAGCAGTTGTAGAAGCGGGTTCATCCAATTTGTGCTTCTCAGATTGGATACTTAAATAAGATATAGATGTTTTTTACATCTTTTTCCAGCTTTGGCAATCCAAGGACTGGAACATGTTTCTTGTAGATTATTTAGATTATGCTTATTAATATTTGGATTCTTGACATTGCTTTACTTTTGCAATGGTGTTGTCTGCAAGGCTCATGCCAGATAGAGGAGTTTGATTATTTTCACATTTATGCTCTTTTACTTGCATTAAATTGTGGTTTTTTTACCTTTGATGGTCCAAGTCCGTGTTTATGAGCTACTACCTTCACTTACACTCGCAATGAAAAACATTCAGCAAAATTGAGTCTACTACCTTCACACATGCATGACTACATGTGTAATCAAACCCACTTTACTTGAACTTGAGTTACTTAAGGATGCGCTAACTGAAAACTAGCAATGTAACAAGAGTTAAAATAATAAAAGTTATTCTAATTCACGAAAAAAGAAACAAAGTGCCTATTAAAAAGCTTTAGGGCTCGTGCTGATTCTAAATCTATATTCTATATAGATCCTTAGCTACAGTTCTATCGAGTCTAGCCAAACTCAAAAAATCAAGTCTGGCTAATATAGTGATCTATTATATTGTTGCTAATATTTAAAAATTGTTAACCCATTTTTTGAAGGCTTGATCAAAGCTAGTTTGGGTTTCGAGCATCGAGTTTACAAGTGGAACTTGACTTAGGCAGCTATATAACTCGATTTGTATTGGCTATACCCGCAAGTTAAACTACAATTTTTATGTATTAGGTCAATGAATCTAGGTATAAATTGATTTATTGCCCGGTCAATCATCTTGAATTTAAGCTATCAATGGTATTAAGAGAGGTGCGAATATGAAAAATGATTTTATACCAAGTGTAATCACCGATTACTAAACTTTTTTTTAGCAACACCGGTTACTAAACTGGACACCATTATATATTGGGTTTCGCTAACATATGACCACTAGGCACGTATTAACATGTTAATAAAAGAGATGTTTTAGTTCATTTAAATAAAAATTATGTTCAAACATAGTAATTTATCATTTTATTTAATGTGTATTAAATGCATTTTTTGTTGAAATAAGATTTTGTATTTATTAATTCTATGTTCCAATATCAACCAACTAGCATAGATGCATTCAAACCCACAACAATGGTAACAGAATATCTTGTATGCAAAACTGATCATACTCCTGGGAAAACATCAACTGACATACATGGTCTTACTAAATAATGCTGAAATTGTACAGTACATTGAAAAAGCTTGTTAATTCGCATACATATCTTTAAAAAATGTCTAATTTTCTTTGTGATCACAGAAAAAAGTTTTCAGGAAGAAAAAAACTACATAGAAGTCAACAAGAAGTTGGTGACAAACAGCTAAAATGAGAAGAATTAGGCTTGTATTGGAATAACATGGTGGTGAGGTATGCACCGACTCGATACATCTACGGCCATATTTGTCTAAAAGTGCTTGATGCTTTTAAGAAGATACAGTTTTGTGAAGTATCAATTATGTAAAGAGAGCCTTAATTCCAACTCACCTGCAACGAAATAAAGACCCATCAAAGTTGGTCCTTTTGGCGAACCACTTGTCAAAATCCTTCATGAAAGATCAAAACTTGATAACAGTCATTAAATTAGGGAGACAGATGTCAGGATCTTTTAGCCTGGACTCTACCACTTCTGCGAATACTTTGATTTGGTGCAACAGTTGGAGAAGCTTCCTTCAAATTAGGTGTGATCTCACTGTCATTCTGACTATCAGCCTTTGTTTTTCTCTTTCTAGATTTTGGGGTTGTAGAGTTTGCCACATTCGCTTGATTTGTCATTGATATTTCTGGAGTTGTGGTTGTGGTTGTGGTTGTGGTGGTAGGTGTGGCCGTTATCGTAGTTGTGTTTGTGTTAGGTTCAGGGGTTGATGTACCTGCCTTGGTGCGTTTTCCAGGGTGATTCAAGTTCCAACGAGCATGTCCGAACCACTTGGTAACCTGTGAAATAATGTGCATAAAAAGTATATTATATAAAGATAATGGGGGAGTGCAAGCAATATTGGTATATATTATATTTGAAGTTTTGAACTATAATGACCTGATGGAGAGTAATTTTCAATTCTTCGACCAATTTCTCTTTGGTTTCCTTGTCAGGATACTGGTTTTCCTTGAAAACTTCTTGGAGCCTCTACACAAGAGATAAAGACAAAGAAAATGACGAATTAAAAGAAAAAGTAAGGCAAGAGCAAAGGTGTAGCAGTGTAGATAATGTGGTCAAGACACCACAACTACAAAGAGGATACAAGCATCAAGAAAAATACAATCATTTAGTTTAATACCATAAAAAATCTTAGAATCCTACAATCACGAAGCTGCTTTTTCTTTTCGGCATTGCTAAATATCTATGAAATTATGACTAAAACCTTGTTAGGGAAAATGTGAAAGGTGATTAACTATGCTTAGCAGCAAACTAATTTGATGTCAAAACAGGGATTTATTATTAAAAATCATCATATTGCGGTTGTGTCTACACTATAATATGTACCCCCAAGGCCCCAACCTTTCATATTTTTTAAGTCTTGCTAAGTGTAGTTGCTGAGTGAAAAGAATACCTGAGTAACAGCTTCTCCAAGTCGTCTATGCGCAGATCTAGTACCAGTTTTAGCACTAGACCTATCTGCAGAAGAACCCTCAGCATCTGGCTTCTTGCCATTTTTTGTTATGGGGGTCGATTCACTTGGTTTCTGTTTTTTGGTAGAATTGGTATCCTTTGTTGGTTTACGGTTCTTTGGACTACTTGGTTCTTCAGTATCAGAAAAGTCCTCATCACTTGAATCTGAGGAAGTATTTCCATATGCCTCCTACATAAATGACAGCAACAGAGTAAAAGACAAGCCAAACATGAAAGTCTGAGACTGGAGTAATATGATACACTGACATAAAGAAGTAAAAACATGGTGTGCATTGTGTATAGAGACGTGTAAATGACTAAATGTAGATACACATGATATGACATCGATATTATTTATATCAGTTATACTTTACAGGTCCACATATCCACAACCATCCAACGACATGGTGGCAAAAGGACACATAATGTACAGAGCAAATAAAAGGATGGCTGTCCTATTTTCATGATTGTTCTTTTCCTGTTTGGGGATGTTATACAACAGGATTGTCCTCTCATCAGAAGGTTGATACCTTTTACTTTTACACCTTCATCTAGAAAGTGTAGGCTTTTATTTAACAGGCTTATCAAAATTATGCATGTGAAGAGGTTAACCAATTTTATTCTAATATGTTTTTAACAGATACGCTTATTCTCATTGCTTAATCAATTACAATTATTTAAGCAGATATCTTGGTAAATCAAAAGCATTCAAGAGGACTTACATCATGCAACTTTTTATAATCCAATCTTTCTACTTGTCTCTTTGCAGTTATCGGGCCAGAATCATCATTTTCCATATTTGTATTAGTTTCTTCATCGTTTTCAGACATTGCATGCCCTTGAACTTCATCCAATGTCCCTTCATTCTTGCATATGTCACGAAGATCATCTGAATCAGATGTAAAATCGGAACCAGAGCTTTTTGTCTTAGCTTCCCCATCTGACTCTGAATCAGCTTTATCAGGATTAAAATCATCATCCTCTGAATCGTCAGAAGGAAGCGCTAGAAGAGGATCATTATTTGCTACAGCCCCCAAATCCTCAGATGCTGAAGAAAAATCAGATTCATCAGAGCTTGACTCATCTCCGTCCCCCTCTTCCTCTCCCTCTCCATCACCCTCCCCGTCCTCTTCTACCTCCGGAGCATCAGGGTTAAAATCATCATCCTCTGAATCATCAGAGGGAAGCCCTAAATTATCATCCAGTGTATTCCCAGTGGCTACACTTTCAGGGAACACCATCTGCATTTTTTAAATGAAATTACAAAAATTGTTATGAAATGTGTAGTGAGTCCAGATAACAGATATATTTAGCTTTACTAACTGACCTCCCAGCTATCATTCACAGAAAGATCAGTTCCTTGAGTTTCATTAATTAAGTCGACACAGTCCACCTTACAATCGCAAGCAGGGCAAAGCCACCCTTCATCACCAGGAGGAACTACATATCAAATGAACAATAATGTTAGTACAAAAGCTTAACAGTTGAGTTTCCTAAACCTCGTTGATATTCTATGACCATGAGCACCGTACTCGATACTGCAGAGGCATTGACACTTTACCAAGTTGTCTAATCAATCATCAAATATAGAAACATGAACTTTGACCCAAATGCGAAAGATAGAGGTGGCAAAATGGAGTTGGGTTGGGTAACGGGTTCGGGTCAAATGGGTACAATTTGCATGAGACCAGATGGGCCCAGTTTGGGAATTACCCATGTCAAACAATTTATTTTTCTTGTCAAATACAACAACAATAAGATCACAGTAACGATCTAAAATCTTGAATTAAAAAAATTGAGATGTTGTATTGATGAAAAAATACACTTTAGCCTACTTCTGATGTATTTCACAAATATTATCAGCTAAATTTTTTACTAGAACTTTATGCTTTTGACCCGCTAGAAATACAACATAAGCGTAAATTAGTCTGTTTATAATTAAAAGAAACAAAATGCCACCACCAATTAGTAGCAGCACCAACTAATTGTGTGAAAATGCTACCTTGTTCTTTCAATAAAGGTGGGTCCAAACAAAACTGATGGAATCCACGGTCACAGGCACCATCACAAAGAATAATGTCATTGTCAAGCCGAACTTCTGATTGGGCACATTTTGAGCAAAATATCTGCCAGAAATTAAAAAAAATAATAATAAATAAATAAATAAAATAAAGCACAAGCAACCATCAAAATTTGCCATCAAGATCACTAACAGTTGAAATAAAAACAATGAGAAGGTTATAGTACATAGATATCTTACATCCTCACTGTCAATTAGCCCATCAGAATCATATAAAGTCTCCGGAAACCTGCCTTCCTCAAGTGATGTGTCAATTTGTTTAAACAGGTCTCTAATTTTCAGTTTATAGCGATTGATATCTGATTTGGCACGTTCAAGCTCCTTCTCCGGTCTTAACTTTTCCAGGCTGCTTGGCACAAAATAATAGACAAATAAGAAAAATATGAACAGTTTTATCACAAATCGCATAAAAGTATAATCCTGTAATGTTCAAGCAAATAACAGTAATAAACTAATAACAATAAGAAATGCTTTTAGTAAAATCGAACCTCTGCCCTTTCCACCCCTCGCCAACATAAGCATCTATAAAGTTTTGCTCATAGCCCATTCGCTGTATTAGGTATCTTAAATGTGTTTTGATTTTCGAAAATTCATCTTTCTGATCCTTATTTATCTTCTTCTTCTTTCTTCTCTTCTTTTCTTTGCTGTCTGCATCTTGTGAAGGAGCTTCAACTGGTTCGGGAATTTTAGGTTTCTCTTGTGACCTTGATCGTAAAACTCTTGGAGTCCCAGTAAACGTTAGTTTTGTTTGTTTTGTTTTACTTGGTCGGCCTTTTGATCGTTTAACTGATTGACTCGATCCATTGGCTTGATTTTCCTGAGTTGCTTCACGAATTGGAGTCTTACAAATTTCCCCATTCTCATGATTTTTTAGACCGTTTTCATCACATGCACGCTCAGAATTCACTTGCTGGTTCGATTCTGACACAGGTTGGCCAGTAGCTAAGCTGTTACCGTTTTGCAATAGATGTTTTTGTGAAGGACCATCCATAGTAACTTATGGTAACAATTAGATTTTTGATAATTGAATGTTGTAGTAGTTAAAATACAAAGGAAAACTGGAAAAGACCGCCTTTAATGGATCCAAGGTTCGTACAGTTACCCAAGCCTAGCTATAACAACGCTGCACGAAACTTTGACCCCTACAATAAGAAAAAGAAAGCGGTATATTAGTACCATTAGATTAGAAATAGCAAGCTAAGAACGTAAGACATGTTACGAAGACTTTAGAGATGCCATGAATATATCAGCATATAACGGAAATCAATATGAACACTTTATAGTTAGACTATTATCGGTGCTTAATTTGTTTTATTTGTGTGATTTAAAACCTAGAACCTCAAGTAACACCATTGTCAGCAAACCATGTATGTGCATTGTGACCACTCCACATAAAAGACAGTCAAGCACCCAAATATAAGCCAGCTGCGGCAAATAAATTGCACGCAATCTTCATTAATTCCGTTAAAACACCTCAACTCCAACAACTATAAATAGTAAACACAATCAGCAACAAAATAATTTAAAAATCCTAATTCCACCATTCTCGTGCATTACATTGTACGTTACAAAGGCACGGCAATAAACAAAACACAAAAGTTTCATCCCTAAGACACGGTTACAATAACAAACTCACACATACAGAGCCCCACGCACTTGCCCTGACGGTAACAACAAGTTCAATCCATGAATAAAATTTCAATTTCAACCTAAAGTATCACCTCCTTCTAACAAACACTTGCAATTGTTTATCTACAATCCAAGTTTTATCCGTATAACTAGGTGCATTGTGACCTTTCTCACCTACTTCGACCCTAACACCCTCAGTCTCAAAGTCAGCCGAACTTCCACGCACAACGATTACCACACGCTTTTTTCCCTACCTAGCCGCGTATCACCTCTATTTAACAAAAATTTCCTACTGCAAACTATTAAAAACTATAGATTTCTTTCCTGAATTAAACTTGTTATACCGAATTAGGGCTCAAACTGCATTAAATAACAAAAACCACCAATAAAAAGATACAAATTCATTCAAAGTTTCAATCTTTAACATTAATTACAGCTATTCAACGCCATTACATATATCAGCAAAACATATACATTCAAACACATATACACATATAAAAATAGGAAGAAAGATAAAAACGACAGCTGAAAATTAGTAAGTGGCTGATAACCACCTGGAAGAATAGATAAAAAAACAGATCTTGAAAGATATAGATGAATTGGGGGCGTATGAAAGAAAGAATCTAGGGTTTTGGAATAAAGAGAAAAGTATGAGTCGGTGTGTGTGTTTTTCCGAAAATTATTGAGAAACGGAGAAGGTAGATGAAGATGTGAATTGAGTGAGTGGGCGATGTTTTCGCATCATTACCTGCGCGCGATTTTTTTCACCTTTCCCTCCCTTCCTTCTTAATTTTTCACAATCTCCCTCTTCTTTTTTTCAGGGTATCTCTTTAAGGATTTAGTAAAGGCTGACGTGGCAAAATACGTATGTCGGGTCGGGTCGGGTCAAGATAGATTTGGGCTTAAACGGGTTTGGGTTTGTGTTTAGGTATTAGGAAGACCCAACTAGACGTGTCTCTTAATAAATACTCTATTTAACTAGCTAAATTCATGTTTAACCAATTGTTAATTGTATGCACAATGTAAAAGTATATATTTTGAAACTTAAGTTCAACGGAATATCTAGTATTTTACTAGTAAGAATTGATTTGGACTGTCTCATTGTGATGATTTGGTAATTTGAACAATTTTCGTGTGGAGCAAGTAGGGTGGAAGTTCAAGTCACAATTGGTAAGACTTGTAAGAATAGTTTAGTTTCAACATGAGTTGTTGTAAGAATAGTTTAGTTTGAACATGAGTTGTTTAAGTATTTAGGTTAGTCGTTACAACCTTTTTTTGGTTACACACAATGTAAGGGTGTTAATCGGGTTGGGTTGGTCGGGTTAGAGTCAATTCTGGTCGAGTCAAAGTTGGCTCAAGGCTAAAAAAGAACGTACCCTAACCCGATATTTTTTGAATTCGGGTAAGTCGGGTTCGGGCCTATTTGGGCCTGGGTCCACCTGAATATGAATAAAATGGTAACAAAATTACGTATTTATAGTTGTTTAAATAGATAATTTATTAACAAACAAAATAATAAATAAATAAATAAAAGTAAAACAAAAAAACAAAACAAAACAAACAAACAAACTTATTCAGACCCGAACCCGAGTTATCCAAAGTAATCCAACCCTAATAAGCTTAATCGGGTTCAATCTCGGGTCGGATCGGGTTTTTTAACACCCCTACACACAAGTGATGCAATTGTACACACATACTACTCACTACTTTATCTGAACAGGTTCAACTGATTAGATGATCAATTCATTGAACAAGACTTATAAACATGGTGTTTGTTTTTCACCACCACAGCCTACATATAGTCTATGTCATTTTCCGATGGTGAAATCTTTTGGCTTTATAGTTATTAATGAAACACCCCAAAAATTTTGTAGGCGTGGCCTATGCGTCGTAGAGGATACTTTACCTCTACGTTATAGACGCCAACGGCCTTCTACGCCGTAGAAGGCACGACTAACATTTTCCTACATTTTTCAAAATTTGCCAAACACATGACTAAAACACAAACAAAAGCCTTTCAAACACAAAACTAACTTTCAATTTATCATAAAACCATTGTTTAAGTACGTACCAATACACTTAGAGAAATGCAAAAACACAATTTCACCAAAAATTGGGCCTTGCTTCGAACACCAATTTTGACCCTTTCACAAACTTTATGACAACATATTCCCATTCAAAATACATGGCTTTAACTTAAAACAATACTTAAAAACTTCAAAATACTTCATTTACAAGACACAATAGGGGGTTAAACTTGCTTGAACATGGCCTTGAGAGATAACTTGCCTACTATGCGTAAAATGGCAAGTAACATCTAATTTTATGCTTTAAATCCTTAAGTTCCTTATCCTTGTCTTGTGTGCTTGATCCAACAAAACATAAAAAAGCTTAACGCATAAGCATAGATGCTTAGTAAGTAAATGACATAATTATGCTAATAACACATAACCCAATTCTATGGATCATGACACACCTTTAGTGATGAGGCGAAAAATGATCCGTTTTTAGAGGGTCATTTAAGCCCGAATTCGAATTTATTTGATCAAATATTGTCCTAAATCGTTCCTTTTGTGATTTTAGGTCCTTTGGGAGTGAATTCAGGAAAAGGAAGCATTTTGGACGTTTTTGGAGCATAAAAGTGAAGAAAACGCCAAAGACTTAATTTTCCATGCTGAGAACAGTACCTGACGGCATCAAGAGGCTTTTCATGACGGCGTCAAGAGTAATTTTCATGACGGCCCAGTACTGAAGTGAATGCGTCACCCAAGGCCGTCACGTGTTAACTTGTCAAAACTTGCGCGCGGAGTAGCTGATATTGTTTTGGTCATAAATTTTGCATACGAACTCGGATTTAGGTGATTCAAAAGCCCACGCGAAGAGGACGAAGAGATCTACAATTTGGTGAAAAAATGGTCTTGACGGCATCAAGAGAAACGACCTGACGGCGTCAAGCCTTGCGGACAAAAAACATGCCTATAAATATAACTTCATAACTTCACTTTTTGTAAGCCCTAAACCCTAAGGTCGATTCCTGGGTTTAGGTGGGTGTTTTTCCAGCAACTTAGAGGGTTTCAATCACTCCATAAACATCATGTATTGGTTTGATGATTCTATCTTAATTATGTTTTCCATTATCATTGTTATTTGCTCTTCTTTGATGATGATTTGCTAATTCACCTTGTGTCTACTTATGACTATGTGAAACTTGTATATAATTGATTAGATCTCATTGATTTCTTGTTGATGTTGTGTCTATCTCCATCAATTAAGGCGTGACAACTTCAATAGATCTAGTTGGTTTAGTTTATAATCCTTGTTTCCTATTGATTCTTGTTTTGATTGAATGATTTATATGTTAGGCTTAAGAAAACTGGCAGATCTCCAAATGGTAACATGCTTGAACGTCTTAGGAAACATGAACCTATTGCACTAAGGTCTTTATTGGTTGTATTTAATGCATGAGCCACTGTTTACAATCCCTATGGTTGTGCTGGGCATGGTATAGGAGGAGATAAGAGCTCATAGAATTGGGGAGTTATGTGCGATACCCCATGAATGGTATTAAGGAATACAACCCGTCAATTAAAACAAGGTTACAATTCAATAGGTAGGATTGGATAGCTAGCAAGGAGTAACATATCATGGGTAGACATGCTTCACTTATCTTGTAGAACCTTAGTTTATTTTCTTGTTTATTAGTTTAATTAGTAGCTTTTGGGTTAGTTGATTAGAAACTAATTTCGCCCACTCTCCCAATACCCGAGATTTTTACTTGCTTTTCATAAAATATAAAAACATAAAAAGAATCATCCTTCACCTTTAGACCTAGTTAGATTAATTTCAATCCTAACGACACTATTCCTAGCTGAACGATCAATCCCCCGGTACTTGTCACTATACTATACTACAACGATCAGGTACACTGCCTGGTGGGGGTTGTAAGCTTCTCAAGATCCCTTGAGAGGTAAAGCCTGGTGCGATTCCCACGTATCATTTAGCTTGCCTTATCAACTAGCTAAATCAACATATGAACACGAAGCTCTATAAATTTTGCACTTACTAACATTTAGTTAGACTTAAAATACACTATAGCTAGTTATGACTAACCAAGCTATAATCATACCTTAGCTTATTACGACTAACAAGGCTAAGCACACCCTAGCAATGGATCCAAACTAGTTAAACACATGCTCTCTTACACATGTAACACATTTTATTACCATAACTTAACATTATAATAAAAGATTATAAACAAGGTTAAGACCAATTTATTTACCTTAATACAATGTTATCCTATTTCAAGAGCTAACCACCAATTTCTTGATTCCTAGATCATAATCACAATCAATTAAGTACATTTCTCATTATATAACAAGAGGTAATAACTCACTCTATTTATAAGCGAACCATTATTTTCACATTTTTATGATCAATCACCTTGATCAAACTAAAACCCCAAAATCATCAATTTAGTTATAAACCATTTAAGGGGATTAATTCCCCTTGGCCTCATTAGTTCATCATCTTAACTCAAAACCCTTTTTACCTAAAATCCCCAATTTCATCATTCATGAATGTATTCATAATTATGCATATTAACTCAAATACAAATATACTTGCTTGTGGGGATAATGGTTAAGAGATTTATTATTGCTGTTGGAACACTAATTTTCACCTAACTATTCACTTAAAAGTTTGTAGCATGTTGAGAGTTCAAACTTACAGATTAGTGTTATATAACATGTGATATATCAAACAAAATACTATACCGAAAAAAAAAAGTATTTTGAAAGTATATAAAAGTGTCACTCTATTGGAAATTAATTAAATGTTCGTCACGATTGTGTAATTTATGTAGGTTAATGATTTACGACTATTGAGATCTGTATTATTTTTTTCAAAGTGCAGGTTTATCAAATAATATTAATTTTTATTTTTTTATTTTATAAATTTAGTAGCTGAGATTTGTTCTTAATATGCATGAAAATAATAGTTCACCAATGAAGTTTTCTCTATAAAAAAATATATTTATGTGAATCTAGTTTTTGGTTGTGTATGGTTTATGTTTTGTCAAAACCAAAACTGAATCGAAAATCGAATATTTAATTCGAATCGGTTTGGATAAATTCGGTTTGGTTATAAATACTGATCAGTTTTAAATCGTTCGATTCATTTTGGTTTCAAATCTCATGGGTAAAATTCGTATCAGGAACACCCGAGATGCAAGATCAATAAAAAATAAATAAAAAAAAAATAAAAAATTGTGTGCAAAATGGTGAATTATATTAATCACAAGCAACTTACATACATTCTATTTTCTGAAATGGAC
Source organism: Artemisia argyi (assembly GCA_030686995.1). Classification (NCBI taxonomy): domain Eukaryota; kingdom Viridiplantae; phylum Streptophyta; class Magnoliopsida; order Asterales; family Asteraceae; genus Artemisia; species Artemisia argyi. Next base: position 141,357,717 of record CM060697.1, on the reverse strand, counting down.
ATTACCCATTCAGAAATATCAACTTAGCATATGTTCATACAAGAAAAACAAACAAGCTAATCTATCCTGACCAACTTTAAACTCAGGTTATACAATATCAGACCTTGCTATGCCATATCTCTTATGTCATAGATTTATACCTAGAAAATCATAGTTGCACTATAACATAACACCTACCATCTAGCTACATTTCCACATCATCTTTCCATCAAACCATTCAACCCGCATCCATAATGGTATGATAGAATAGATGTGTGGCTTCACTAGGAACCCGTAACCCATCCATTGGGGGGTTGTGCTAATCAATATACATTTCCTTCTCAAGAAAGGCTTCAATTGATTGGGAATACACACCCTCAATGATGACTATCCAAACCTCCTGTGATAGTACATTGGGTGGACCAAGAAGGTCCATCTTTCATACACTCTCTATTCCACCCATCATGCATTGTCCTCTTAGGCCATATACCCTTCACAAAGAGAAGACCTACATTATGGTACATCTTATCCGGTTAAACCTCCTTTTCATCCAAAAGTAGATACTAGCTCCCTCCCAAGGCCAAACTAGCATAGCTACTAGGACTAATAAGGTACAGTTAGACCAGATTAGACTCCAAGGTACTAGTAACTTCTACATTGTTAGACCATAAAAATCAATGATCTTTATAAAAGCATAAATCAATTCTTGACAGCAAACTTATCTAGTAGTTATATAATGACCCATTTAACAACCACACTCCACACTGCCAAACACACCTTAAGCTCAACAAAATAGCATACTCCACACTCTCCAAATACCACATACTATATACTGCCATACAATACCTCATACTAAATCCTCAATCCAAACAACCCATATAATCAATTTTGAATGCCCTTGACATACTTGAATTGAATGTTCCACTGTTCTACAACAATGATGGTTTGAATGGACTTTTTGACTGTTAAACTCATTAGATGCATTCTTATTTGCTCAGTGATACTTAGAATAACACCCTCTGCACTTTGAGTTTTAAGTTTGAAAAGTCTTTCATTCCTTTCTCTCCATACCCCATAGACAGTTTGTAGCAATAATGATCCTATTTAAAATGCTCCAAATAGAATTGTTGCAAGGTAGTGATGCAATCTTTTGAGTAATTTGATCCCAGACATTAGGTAAAAGTGTAAAACATCAACTTTCATCTTGTTCTTCATAACAGACCATACTTTTGAAGTATATTCACATAGGAAGAAAAGGTGGCTGTGAGAGTCATTAGTTTTCTTGCATAAAGGGCATAGGAGAACCTCAGAGCACTATTTCATCATTCTATCTTGAGTGAGTAGTATTTTTTGGAAAGCCATCCATAGAGTGAAAGCATTTTTGGGGTTACACTGAGAAAACCTTACTGTTTTCCACCAAGGCACAATTGGATTTTCATCTTTCAAATATTTCCGGCCTCTTATGTAGAGTATTCACACAGTTGACCATTCTTGGATTTCCATTTGACAGTGTCATTAATATTATCATCAAGAGTAGGAACTTGAACTTGACTTAGCCCAGGAAATCTAACATACCAATCTTGTGGCCATATCCAGCTGTTGTGATCAACCATATCAGCCACAGTGTATTCACCTGAGTCTTGCATCAAATATATTTTTCATAGGAACAATGTGTGATAATGGGCCAATATTATGCCATAAATCATGCCACATAGATGTTGATTTACCATTTCCAATAACACTCATAATAAATGGCCTAATTTTCCCTCTCAAATCTGATGCGTGGGAATTGCATCAGGCATTACCTCTCGAGGGATCTCGAGAAGCTTACAACCCCCACTAGGCAGTGTACCTGATCATTGTAGTATAGTATAGTGACAAGTACCGGGGGATTGAACGTTCAACTCAGGAATAGTGTCGCTAGGATTAGAAAGCCTAAAAACTAGGTCTAGAGGTGAGGGATGATTCTTTTAGTATTTTTTTATGTTTTATAAAAGCAAATAAAAATCTCGGTTTTTGAAGGAGTGGGCGGAATTAGTTGCTAATCAACTAACCCAATTACTAAAGATGCAATCAAAATAAAATAATAAAAATGAAAATAAACTAAATTAAACTAATGGTGTGAGCAATATATGTGAGAATTGTGTTTACTTATGTAACACCCCCAAAATTTGATACAGCGGAAGACTCAACAAGCTTTCGGGGTGCTACGGGGATTGGTATCCAAACACAAGACATAAAAGAACGAGATAAAGTAAACAAAATAAAATGCAACCACGCGGGGTTTTAGAGTTTACATTATCCCAAAAGCATCCAAAGTCAGGCCCAAAAGAAATAAATATAGGTCCACAATAGTTATCAGAGTTTTAGAAATATAGATCCATAACCGGTGCCAAATGCCAAGCCTCCAATCCCAAGCATCCATAAAGCATCACTTAATTACCTGAGAAAACGTGCTAAAAGTCAGCTTTCGCTGGTGAGATCATAGGTTTAGATTCATAATTCAATATAGTGGACATATACGCAAAACGCTTGCTAGCCAGACTAGGCCTCAATCATCCAACCAAAATATCCAACCAATAATCCAACCAAATCAAATCAAATCAACCCTATAGGTGCACGTTATAGCTCAAATCAATCCAATCGATAGCTTACCTAGCTCAAGTCTAGGCCTCGCTCTATAATCAATCCAATAGCTTACCTAGTTCGGGACTAGGCCTCGCTCAACAACCAACCAATAGCTTACCTAGCTCATGTCTAGGCCTCGCTCAACAACCAAATCAATAGCTTACCTAGTTCGGGACTAGGCCTCGCTCTATAACCAAATCAATAGCTTACCTAGTTCGGGACTAGGCCTCGCTCAATAACCAAATCAATAGCTTACCTAGTTCGAGACTAGGCCTCGCTTAATCCTACCTAGTTCTATAAGCATAGCAAGTTTTAAATAAACAAAGCGATAATAGTCCACATAAAACATTTGCACGTTTCTCACCCCAAGTATTGAAAACAAAGTTCAAGAGTAAAAGTGGGGCTATGACTCACCTCAAGTCCAGAAATCCTCAAAAGAAACGATAGAAGAAAGACGTAAGTAATCTCAAGCAACTCACGTAACGGCGACTACAGACTCGGCACTTCCTAACAATATCAAACTCGTTCAGAAATCATTTCCTCAAAATCAAATATTCCCATTCCCGAACGTATTCCATTTTACTTTCCAAAAATATCCATTTCTCGAATTAACTTCATATCAAATTGAAATTCGACGTTTGGTATCCATATGGGTGGAGGGTCGATACAACTCAAACCAGAAAGCCACAACAACCAAAATAATAAACCAACTATAGGTCTAATGTTAGCCCAATATATTATTTAAATAATTATCGAAGCTTATTAAATCCATCTATTTGATAATCTCCCATATTTATTTACGTAATATATCGTTCCAAAATTATACCCAACCTAAAGCGCATTGCACAAAAGATTCTATTTGGTATATGTCGTAGTCCAATGAATTCCCTATATATATCGTCGAATCGGCCAAATTCCACGAGACATATAGTAATTTATTACCCTAAAATATATACCACATCCTATGGGCGTCGTGGGATACGATGCCCATTAATATTCTCATTTTATATCGTCAAATAACTCGATCTAGAATGAGTCACTTGATATATAAAATGTTTATATTAATCGTCATATATCCGTGACAACACAAAAGTCACAATATAAAGCCCACTTGGACTTTAAAGACCCACAATTCGTATAACTCGATAAATTTCTAATTTATAAACAAAATCACATTTTTAATTATTATTTACCCGACTTATTATTTCGCCATTATTTATATAGTTATTATTTATAACAATAGTCCGACATTTATTACACTATTCGCATAGCATAATAACTATCGTTATATTATTATAACGTTTACTCGTGATCGTTTTATTATTAATATACGCATATATATATATATATATATATATATATATATATATATATATATATATATATATATATATATATATATATATATATATACACACACGTTTAACACGTCTATGTACGTATATAAACGATTATATTCTCAATAATATTATTACGAGTATTATTTTTAATATCGATTTTTAAATGTTTATCGAGCCATAGAATTTGGTCACATGTCCGAGTCATGACCCTCGGCTCATAGTCCAAGTCCAAATAATAAAATCAAGTCACAATAATAAATCAACTCCGTCCAAACAATCCCATATCCACGTGCTACAACATGAGGGTCCGACTACGGCACCCAACTAACCTATATCTGTCATCTAATTGACCGTCTCACAATCGGTCCCCAATTCCATACTCGTCAACACAACTCCAATAATACTCACAATCAAGAAATACCGCATCGCGTCCGAATAATATACCAATGTACCACATCACAATCACAACAAAAATAAATAATAATGACAAGTAACATATTGTCCAAAAATCAAATAAGCAACGGGTTGAGTTACCAAGTCAACCCGGGTCAATCATAAGCTCAAAACATGAAACGGGAGCCACACCCGAGACTAATGAGTCTCGGCTAGCTCCTTGAGCTCAACCGAACCAAAACAGCCCCTAGGGGTGTTCGGCCAAAAATACCAACGACCACAAGGGTCGACCAAATCATAACTGAGAGCAACCAAACATCACAAATAGCACCAAGATCAATTATATACATCAAATGGCCAAGAAAATCGACCCAATACTACCCAAACCGAGAGCATAACCCTCGGTCGAGGTTCGACCCATCGGAAAAGTTCACACCCGGATACCAAACTTCCATTTAACCATTATTATCAAAACCCATTTGATTCTTGCCTCAAAATCCATGAAAACCCGAAAGAGAAAATGAAAACCGTGACCCATAGTCACGATTCGAACACAAACACGAGTCAAAAACTCGGCCTACCTTCAAAAACCAAAGCCAAAACGAATAGATCTTCAAGAAATAATAAAAATGGTGATGAACTCGTGAGGGTTTAATTCGAATTAGGTGTTAGAGTGGGAGTTAGAGCGCGTGATTGGTACCAATAGATAGATCTCGAAAAGATGGTGAAGATGGTGGTGTTGTTTTTATGGTGAGGGCGACGGTGGCGGAGCTATAGTGGTATAAAGGGGCGGCGGTGGTGTATAAAGAAAGAAGAGAGAGAGAGAGAGAGAGAGAGAGAGAGAATTTAAGTGGTGAAATGTTGGTGGGTTGTGTGGTATTCACAGGGACGATTCATGTGTAGTTACTCTTATTAAAAAAAAAGATAAACTTTTTAATAATAATAATAATAGTGGGTGTAGGGATTTAGTAGCTCGGTGTCAATACACGGACCAAACCCGAAACTTAAATAACCAAATAACTTTCAAACCGAACCCGTTCCAAAATAATAATATCCGATCCAATAATAAAATGGAATTAAAATTGTTAGGTTAACCTAGTGCCGGAGTCAATGTAGTGCCAAAAATAACGATCTCACAATAAATCATCACGACCGAATAAAACCAAACCATAAATAAATAACCAAATCTCATAAATATCGTACGATTAAAAATCACGTTCCAACGTTCGTAAAATATCTCGTCACAATAAACTTTCAAAAATTCCAAATTATAATTTTTAATGTAATGCGGGTTTTATAAATGGCTCCCTATTTTGCCAGTTGTCACATCCTCCCAGCCTCAGAAGAAACACGTCCCGGGTTTCTCTCGGAACAACCCATCTACGAAGTAAAAAGCTTCGGATATCTCTTTCGAAACTCATCCTCACGTTCCCACGTGAATTCCGGTCCGTGCCGCGAATTCCAACGAACTTTGATGAGCGGAATACGACTCCTCTTGAGTCGTTTGATCTCTCTATCCATTATCTCAATCGGCTCTTCCACAAAATTCAAACTCTCATCCACACGAATATCCTTGATTGGTATAACTGGTGTTTCCTCTGAAAGACATTTCTTCAGATTGCTAACATGAAACACATCATGAACTTTACTCAATTCCATTGGTAATTCCAAACGATAAGCTACGGGGCCAATTCTTTCCAAAATAAGAAATGGTCCAATGTAGCGGGGATTAAGTTTCCCACGTTTCCCAAAACGTATCACACCCTTCCAAGGCGAGACTTTCAACATCACTTTGTCTCCAACCTGGAATTCTAGGGGTTTACGCCTCTGATCGGCGTAGCTTTTCTGCCTATCTCTAGCTACTTGTAGTCGATCTCGAATTTGCGTTACTTTTTCAGTAGTTTCCAAAATAAGCTCAGGGCCTGTGAGTTGGCTATCTCCAACTTCTGCCCAACCAATAGGTGAACGACATTTACGACCATACAAAGCTTCAAATGGTGCAGCCTTAAGACTTGTGTGGTAGCTATTGTTGTAGGAGAACTCCGCAAGGGGTAGATATTTCTCCCAGCCTTTACCAAAGTCTATGATGCATGCACGAAGCATATCCTCCAAAGTCTGAATAGTTCTCTCACTTTGACCATCGGTTTGGGGGTGATATGCAGTACTCATATCAAGTCTCGTCCCCAAAGCGGTTTGAAGTGATCGCCACAATGCTGACGTGAAGCGGCTGTCGCGATCCGAAATAATCGATATCGGAACTCCATGACGAGAAACAATCTCCTTCACATACAACCTCGCAAGTTTATCCACACTATCATCTTCACTAATCGCCAGGAATGAGCAGACTTAGTCAAACGATCCACAATTACCCATATAGCATCGCAACCGCTAGCTGTCTTTGGTAATTTGGTAATAAAGTCCATCGTAATCCGCTCCCACTTCCAAACCGGAAGTTCTAGCTGCGTCAACAATCCTAACGGTCTTTGATGTTCGGCTTTAACCTTAGAGCAAGTCAAGCACTTACTAACATACAACGCTATATCTGCCTTCATATTTGGCCACCAATATAACTTTTTCAAATCCTGGTACATCTTGTCAGACCCAGGATGAATAGAGTATCTTGACTTATGCGACTCATGCATAATCAACTCTCGAATTCCTCCACACAATGGTACCCAACTTCGCTCTCCAAAACATAACACTCCATCAGAACGTCTAACAAATCCCTTCTCATTTTCTGCCATCCCAAATATATTCTCAGCAGACCGATTTTCTGCTTTCAACGCTTCCGTTTGAGCTTCTAATATTTGAGACGGTAATGGCAATACGATAGTCATTCCTAATGACCTAACTCGTAACGGTGGAATCCTCTCCTTTCGACTAAGAGCATCAGCAACAACGTTTGCTTTACCCGGATGGTAGCGAATCTCACAATCGTAATCGCTTAGCAGCTCAATCCAACGTCGCTGCCTCATGTTAAGCTCTTTTTGGTTCAAAATGTGTTGCAGACTTTTGTGGTCAGTAAACACTACACACTTGGTTCCATACAAGTAATGTCTCCATATCCTCAAAGCAAAAACCACAGCACCTAACTCCAAATCATGGGTGGTGTAGTTCTTCTCATGCTTCTTGAGCTGTCGGGAAGCAATAAGCTATCACTTTCTCTCGTTGCATTAACACAGCTCCTAAACCTTTATGTGAAGAGTCACAATAGATGACAAAATCCTCGTTACCTTCGGGTAACGCCAAGATAGGATCACTACACAACATCTCCTTAAGTAACTGAAATGCTTCCTCTTCCTTATCTCCCCATTCATACTTAACACTCTTTTGAGTCAATTTGGTCAACGGTTTTGCTATCTTCGAAAATCCCTCAATGAATCTTCGGTAATAACCGGCTAATCCCAAAAATTGACGAACTTCTGTTGGGGTCGTAGGTGCAGCCCAATCTTTAATCGCTTCAATCTTAGCAGGGTCCACATGAACTCCTTGTCTATCAATCACATGACCTAGAAATTGTACTGTCGGAATCCAAAATTCACATTTTGAAAACTTTGCATACAGTTTCTCCTCCCTGAGCAATTCTAAGATAAGTCTTAGATGCTCCTCATGCTCCTTCTCACTCTTCGAATAAATCAGAATGTCATCGATGAACACAATCACGAACTTATCTAAGTAAGGCTTACACTCCCGATTCATGAGATCCATGAATACCGCCGGTGCGTTAGTCAACCCAAACGGCATCACCTGAAACTCGTAATGCCCGTAACGGGTTCTGAAAGCCGTTTTCGGAATATCTTCCTCGCGAACTCGAAGCTGATGATATCCCGATCTCAAATCGATCTTCGAATACACACTCGATCCTTGAAGTTGATCGAACAAATCGTCGATCCTCGGTAACGGGTATCTATTCTTCACTGTTAACTTGTTCAACTCTCGATAATCAATACACATGCGAAACGATCCATCCTTCTTCTTCACAAACAAGACCGGGGCTCCCCAAGGCGAAGAACTTGGTCTTATGAATCCCTTTTCGGCTAACTCCGCTAATTGTTTCGATAATTCTTCCAATTCAGTAGGTGCAAGACGATAAGGCGCTCGTGCTACAGGTGCAGCACCAACTCAATATGAAATTCCACTTGTCTAGTAGGCGGAATTCCCGGCAAATCATCAGGAAACACATCCGCAAAATCACGAACTATAGGTACATCTCCAATGCACCTTTCCTTCTTCTCCTTTTCTCCTTTCTCAGAAATTTGGGCTAAGAAAAGGTAACTTCCTCTTTCCATTAGCTTTGGCAACTTAGTGCAAGATATGACCGCTAATCTAGATGGGCCTCTCAAATCCTTTCTATCTCCTGGTATGTTCAGAATCTCCTTGCCGTATGGCACACGCACGATCTTCTCATCGCAAATTATATGAGCACGATACTTCGACAACCAATCCATACCAACAATAACGTCAAAACTTCCTAACGTGACGGGTAGAAGATCTATGTTGAAAGGACGGTTCAGAAAGTTTAACGTGCAGCCGCGAATGATAGTCCTAATCCTCTCTATGTTCCCATTAGCTAACTCTACATCATAACCAATTCCCAAGGCCATCGGGGGTTTCTCAAGTAAGGGTGCAAACTTAGTGGACACAAAACTCTTATCGGCACCAGTATCAAATAGTATGGAAGCATAACGATTTTTGAGAAGGAACGTACCAGTAACGACGTTCGAATCTTCTCCTCTCTCGTTCCCAAGTGCATACACTCTCCTATGAGCAGCTCCTGCTTCCACACGTTGGTCCCCATTATCTCGTCGTCCACGATTTCCTCCAGCTCCACGGTTTCCATTATTGTACCCATTACCACCCGATCCTTGATTTCCTCGGTTCCACGATTCCCTACACTCATTCCTATAATGTCCCTTCTTTCCACATCCATAGCAAGTAACATTTGCCTTGCTCATAGTTTCAGGAGTAGCTTGAACCATAGCAAGTGGTCGAGCTTTACAATCCTTAGCTATGTGTCCCATCTTAGAGCAATTCTTGCACATTACCGTACATCGACCAGAATGATGCTTGTAACATCGGTTACATTTGGGTGCATCTCCATTGTAGTTCTTCTTGTCTCCATCTCCCATGGCATAAGCTCTAGTAGTTGTTTGTCGCTTGTTTCGACGATCATTACCCTTAGAGTGATCATCCCTCTTTCTCTCTCCATTCTTATCCTTCTCAGCTTCTTTCAATGCCAAAGAGTCCATCAATTGTTGAGCGATAGTGATAGCCTCATGAATGTTTGCAGGCTTAGCAGAAATCACATCGTTCCTTGTAGCTACCGGCAATCCATCGGTATACCTCTCAATCTTTTGCGTCTCAGTCCTAACCATATCGGGACAGAGTAAGGCCAACTCTCGATAACGGCGATTGTAAGTTGCCATATCGGTACCTTTCACCTTGTGGTTCCAGAATTCAACCTCCAGCTTCTTAATCTCATTCCTTGGGCAGTAAGTCTGAATCAACAAAGACTTAAATTGCTCCCAAGTCATAGCATAAGCCACATCACTCCCAACCGAATTACGGTAATTGTTCCACCAAGTTAAGGCTTCATCCTTGAAAGTAAAAGAAGCAAACTTTACCTTCGCATTCTCCGCACAACCACTGACATTAAACACTGACTCAGTCTTCTCAATCCACCTAACCAAGTAAACCACTCCTTCAGTTCCACCAAACTCAATAGGTCCACAAATCTTAAACTCCTTATAGTTACATCCATTAGCACGAACAGGTGGAAATGTTCCAGCAGAATTGTTGGAATGATTTGACTCAACTAGTAGCTCAGCAACTCGTTGCTCCACAAGTTGATTGATCATTGCTTGGTCCACAGTAGGTGCATTAAGTGGAACATGATCATTGTCTCCCTGAACATCAACATTTTGATTCCTGTTGTTGCGGTTAGTAGTGTCCAGGTTATCAGGAGTAGGGGTCTCAACATTTCGAGTTGGACGGCGTCCTCGACGACCAGGGGTAGTCGTTGCAGGTCCAGTTCTGGTAGCTCTAACAGGGTTTCGTCGTGGGGCCATTGATCTGAAACATAATACAAGTTCGTAAGTCTCCGATAGAACTTATATATGCTCAACAAGAATTAAATCAACGAAGCCAAGTCATGGAAAGACTATCAACAATACACCACAAGACATCAATAAGGCGCATAAGAAACTCAATTTCCATAATATCCAACATCCACATAATACCATAAAATAATAACCATCAACCATACAATAAAGATCCCTCCATAATGATCCCAACTCCACACTATGGGTGTCTCGGTCTCTCTTGAGGTCAGCCACCTCCTTCTCCAGCTCGGCATTCCTTTGCCATAGCTTGCGGTCGGCCTCTCGAGCTGTAACAAAACCTCGCTGTAAACTATCGATATGCTCATGAACCTCCATCAAAACTCTCCTCATCTCAGTAGTCCTGCCCACAACCACAGTCATATCAACTCTTAGATCCGCTATGAACTTTCCAATAACCCTCTCAAGTCGATCAGATATACGTGCAACCCTCTCACCAAGATCCGTAATCTGAGCCCATAACCTACCAATCTCACCTAACTCTGCATGCTCAGCAGAAACCTCAGAAGGTGCATCCGACTCAACGGGACTACCAGGTGGCAACTCAAACAAAAACGAATGATCAGGTGAATCAGGCTCAATCGGATGTATAGGTGAATCAGGTTCCTCAGCCTGAGCTGGCGGCACAATCAAATCATCATCATCAGGCATCTCCTCCTCCTGAGGGTCATCCTCCTCCTCAGGGTCATCATCATCACCCTGCTCAGCCTCCTGAGGGTCATCAGCCTCATCCTCACCCTCGTACTCCTCCTCCTCTTCGGAAGAGTACATCATCAATCGTCGTCTCCTAACAGGTGAACCATGTGGTGAAGGGGTAGGTGATCTAGGACGACGACGCAATGATGCGGGTGGCGCCTCAGACAGAAGAGAGTGAGCATCAATCTGTAAAGGTGGTGAAGTAGGGCGTACCGACATACGTGCCGTAGCTCGGTGGGCAAAACGTGGAGCCACACGAGCCAAAGCCTGATGAAGAGTAAGCTGCCTCGATGTACCAGGGAGCCCTAGAGAAGATGAGGGTCCCTGCTTAGATGCAGCAGGTGGTGCTGAAGTGGAACCTGTCGGTGTCATAGTAGCTGATGCGCTTTCATTTTTCGCCTCATCATATACCCTTACACTTGAGATTTGCTTGTCCTCAAGCAAATGCGCTTTTATTCTAGTCAAAATACAAGTTATGGGTCATTTAACACTAACATAAAAGTAATTATAACAAATAATCGTTCCACTAAAGACCAAAGACAAGCACGGAGGTCATATACTAGCACCTCACAAATAGTGTTTAGATACCCACATCTCTCGGGTGTAATAAAGTAATATCACAATATGAAAATGGAAAACATATCTCACTACCTGTCATAGCAAAATAGATTACCATAGGCTTGAGAAAGGATCAAACCTCCACCACATGGCGTAAGCACCTAGGATAAACTATCAAAGAGGTCTTTTTAAAGGGTTGTAACGTTAGGTGTAGGGATATGAAATACACGGTTTTGTTGGATATAGGCAATCTTTACTGGTGGCGAGTTAATAATCTTGGTTAATTACATGTACAATATGGCGTTGCTAAGCCAAGACTAGACTCGACTTAAGCTAATAAATGAAAAATAACAAAAAACATAAAACAAACATAGAATGAAACGAGATGGTAGTCCGTATGTTTTTCTTTTCTTTTCCTTTTTCTATTTTTTTTTTCTTTTTCTTGATTTTTCGATTTTTTTTTCTTTTTTTTTCATACACTCTTACCCTACCATCCAAAATATTACATCATAGGGAATGAACATTCCCCTTACACTTGAATTTTTACATACTTTACAATAAACTAATCTAATGACTCGAATTAAGATAATCAAAACACTTGGAGTACTTTTAAGATTAACGCACATATGGGGGTTATAATATGGTGTTCTTCCCCATTACTCCATAAAATAAGTACTTTACCCAATCGTCCCAAAACAATATGTACAAGGATATGACTCGACTTAGCAACCATGTAATCAATTAGATAATTAACTAAGGGTTTAACAAATAACAATAATGCACTAAAGATGAGTGCATACACGGAAGGATAAGGCGATTTGGTTGTACATTTAAGTGGGGTGTAACAAATTCTTCCTTTAAGTAAGATGCTTAAAGTTAGAAACGAAAAGATAGGCTCGGAGGGGTGTACTAGGGGTTTCGTGTACTAAAAATGAGTACAATGCTAATGGTGTGGGAAAAATTAGTTGAATTTACTAGCCAAGTAATATGACTTAAATGGTCAAGTAATTATGATACGGGTTTAACACAAGGGTGATCCTAATGCCTCTTATCATGTAGTAAATCATACTACACGAATGTAGTCTCACTAGCGGTCTCGAGATGCATCACTAACGCAAGTTCTAGAATCTAAATGCTACCGGTACACTCATAAGCACTAATAGTAAATGCTTTTCCTATCAAATCTAAAGGCGAACCTCACATATTTGGGTGGAAAATTTTTCTGAATGGTATGGTTTTGTGCTAGTCATACAATCTCCTATCCATGAGACGCTTGCTAAGGCTAAAGTTTCGCTCCTAAATGTTGTAAAAAAATTTAAATTTGGCGCTAAAATTACACTAACAAGTATTTCTCATAGTTTTATTACGCACTTACCATCAAACAAACAAACTCAAGCGAAAGTGTATCTATAAGGTATCATCATTTTACCCTCCCCTTAAACTTAGGATGAACATTGTCCCCAATGTTCAAGTAAAGAATGTAAAAGTAAAACAGGTAGAATCAAATCAAATACTCCTCTGATTCGCTCGGTATGGATAATACGGTAACCAGGTTAGATCTTCCTCCAAGAAAATGAACAATCAAAGCTTCCCTTCCAGAATATCATCTTCTTGTCATACATAACCTGTTAAACCTGAGAAAACAAACAAGGCAACCTCGCGTAAAATCGGCGGCAATCTATATATGCTAACAAAATCCTATAAAACAAAATAAGATATAATGCTTGTGGAATGATGTTTGCATATTTCCTGGAGATTATAAAACTAAAGATTCAACAAAAACTTTAAGACTCCGTTAGAAAAACAAAACTAGCAAAATTTTCAGAATTTTACACGTGACGCCGTCAGGAATTTCTTCCTGACGCTGTCAGAAGTGACCTGCAGAAATTCTTATGTTAAGTTTCCAGAAAATTTTTAGAAAAACTTTGTCCTACTTCCTGGAAAATCCTGCAAAACATCATTATGACTCGATACAAGCATTTAACTCTAACAAATACGAATACACATGTTCATTTAATATTGTGGAGAATCATGATCAAGTTTATTTCTTAAAAACATATTTGGGGTTTCCCCTTACACTTATCTTTTGCGAAATACCTTTGGATGAAGTTAAGACTAAGCCAAACAACAAAATAAAGTATTTTCACCATTTTAGTTTGAAACATGATCTACCAACAATAAAAATAAAGCATGCATACGGAAGCAAATAACAATCAAACAAAATAAAAATCACACAAAACATGGGTTGCCTCTCAAGAAGCGCTTTTCTTTATTTACGAGTCTTGTAGCTAGACTCAAGGTCATGGGTTACTATGTGACCTCATCGTTGGTTTCACTCACTAGGTCATCTCCTATACCAGTTTTGTAATCAGGACCTAGTTTCAAGCATTCTTTGTAGAAACCAAGCATCCTATTCATCACATACTCTACTCCTCTACGTCTATCCTCATCATTCCTATAGTAAGCCGCTTGCTCGTGTTCCTTTTCTATGTTTGACAGGAGGCGATACTACTCAATCTTATAGGGCATTTGGTAGGGAATCTCATCATTCTCTTCCTTGAACCTAACTATCCCTACAGTCGGATCATAACTCATCTTAGTGGCCTCAACGAATGGTTTTCCGAACACTACTTGACTTAGGCAAGCATCTATCACCGGAAAAGTATCCTCTAATATCATAAAATCGATTTCATAAGTGAAATTTCCGACAATCACATGCAATCCTTTCACTCTACCTACAAAATTACTTATCAAATTCTTACTGGGCATCATCCTATAACCAAGTTGTTTCTTCATTATCCAATTATAATAAGTCCTAGTCATGATGTTTATACGAGACCTAGGATTGATATAAGCTTTCCATACATGCATATGCCCAATGTTGCATGGTATGTTGATGTTAGAGGGGTCTCCCATTTTGATAAGGGGTGAACCAAGGATATATGGTGTCTCGGGATCATCGAATAAATCCTTGTGATATTCCCGTTCTTCCTTGGTGGGCAACTTATCAAAGTATTCTTCTACAGTCTCGACTTCCTCTAACTTTTCTCCCTTATTAACCTCAACTTCCCTAATTTCATCCCTAGTCTCGGTTTCTACTCCAACTTCATCCTTGTCACTTTCTTCTATATCCTTATCAATTGGTTTAACGGTGACAACATTGGCAAAGTGGAAGTGTTTGGATGACGAGGGGTCCTTAGTTTGGATTCCGCTATCGGCGTCCCTAGTGTCCTTCCTAGGTGTAGTTAACGTTTGGTTGTTGAGGGCTTTCAACAAGTTGTCAATCTTATTGGTCATCTCCGTTTGTTGTTGGTTGAATTCGGTTTCAAACCTAGCAATGCGAGCTTCTTGAGATGCCATAAACTTGGACATCAATCCTTCAAGATTGTTGGTACTACCATAGTTGTTAGAAGGATTGTTGTTGAAAGTACGGTTGGAGGGCGGACCGTTTGGTTGGTAACGATTAGGCGGATTGGAAGAATTGTTTTGGTTTTGTTTCCACCTAAGGTTTGGGTGATTTTTCCAAGCAGGGTTGTAGGAATCACCATAAGGGTTTGGCTCGGGTTTGAAAGTGTACCACTTATTTCCCGCTTCGTCGGTACGCGAGGATGCGTAGTCCGCAAAAGCTGTTCCGAGGAGTTCCACACAATCACGAGTGTCATGGGGACCACTACATAATTCGCATGAAGAAGTGATTTTGTTCACTTGGCTTGAAGGATTAGGAGCTTCGTAAAATTTTATGAGAAACTTGACTTGATCCTCAAGTTCCATGATCCTACGGTCGGGAGTGCTAGAATTGTTTGAAGGCAAAGATATTGCCTTGACCGTTTTGTTCAAATCACGGGGATCATTCCAACTTTCGTTTTCATAGAGAGCAAGATCTTCTATGAGTTCCCATGATTCTTCCGCACTTAGATCACGTAGCTTGCCACCGGCCGATTGGTCAATGGTTCGCCTTGTGGAGAGATCGATATGGTCATAGAAGATTTGGACTTGGAGCCAAAGATCTATGCCATGATGAGGGACTTTTTGGATTAAGTCCTTGAAACGAGTCCATGCTTCATACAGAGTTTCACCTTGACGTTGTTGGAACATCAAGATATCATTTCTAAGCTTGGTAGTTCTCCCCGGTGGGAAAAATTGAGCAAGGAAACGAGTGGTGAGATCATCCCATGAGGTGATGGATCCCGCGGGTAGACGCTCAAGCCATTGACTAGCTTGATCACGTAGAGAGAATTGGAATAGGCGTAATCGGGTTGACTCTCTAGTTGTAACATCAAGGTCTATGGAATCTACGATTTTAAGGAAGTCCTTGAGATGTTGATTTGGATCTTCGGAACGAAGTCCATGGAATGCACATCCGCTTTGCACCAACCGGATGGTGTCGGATCGCAAGGGAGACATATTGGCTCCTTGGGTGAGCTCAATGGTGTTTCGGTAGCCTTGGTGGCTAGGTCGGGAATACTCTCCTAGGGTTCGGGGCCTAAGAGGTTGGTTAGCTAGTGATGGGTTTTGTGGGTGGTCTTGTTGTGGTGGGTTGATGGGTTCAAAGATGTTACCACCTTCCATGATGTCGGATGGTAAAGATTACGAACAAAGGCACAAAGAAATAAGATAGACTAAAGAGAACCTAAAAATAAAAAATAAAATCTTACTAGAAAGGAATCTAGCAAGTAGACCTAATAAAAAGAAATCTAACCTAGACAATAACTATTCCCCGGGCAGCGGCGCCAAAAACTTGATGCGTGGGAATTACATCAGGCTTTACCTCTTGAGGGATCTCGAGAAGCTTACAACCCCCACCAGGCAGTGTACCTGATCATTGTAGTATATTATAGTGACAAGTACCGGGGGATTGATCGTTCAACTCAGGCATAGTGTCGCTATGATTAGAAAGCCTAAAAACTAGGTCTAGAGGTGAGGGATGATTCTTTTTGTATTTTTTTATGTTTTATAAAAGCAAATAAAAATCTTGGTTTTTGAAGGAGTGGGCGAAATTAGTTGCTAATTAACTAACCCAATTACTAAAGATGCAATCAAAATAAAATAATAAAAATGAAAATAAACTAAATTAAACTAATGGCGTGAGCAATATATGGGAGAATTGTGTTTACTTAGATTTCACTACTCCCTAGATATCTTTTACAGGTTAATTACTTGTTACAGTTGCGTGGATGACGGATTGTATTCCTTAATACCATTCATGGGGTGCCGTACTTACTTCCCCAATCCTATAAGCTCCTACTTCACTCCTATGTCGAGCCGTCTAATAAGCTCCTAACATGTGATCACTAGAATTCGCTCATGCATTAAATACAACCATAAAAACCTAGTACACATCGGTTCATGTTTCTTAAGACGTTCAAGCAAGTTACACAATGGAGATCTGCCAGTTTTCTTAAGCCTAACATTGAAATCATTCATCCATTACAACTATAAACAAGCAATCAACCTATAATCAACATCTAGGTTTCATTACATCTAAGCAAACACATGAAAGATCTAGCCTAGCATGTTATAATCAAGACAAGCATAAGATATATTCAAACAACACATAGACATATTGAATGAATTGAAAGAAAACTTATCTTAATTGAACATGAAGGGTTTCAAGGGGTGAAAACCCTTGAAAATACTGTTACAAACCACCTAGGTTTTATTAGGTTCGGCCCTAGAATTCTCCACACAAGTTCCTCTCTAAATGAATGAAAAATAGAAAAGTATATATAGATTCTGTGAGGTGACGACGTCAAGAGGAAAAATCTGACGCCGTCATCTCGCCGCCAATAAAGTTATCGGACTGCCTAGATCCATGGGTGACGCCGTTATGTGTAATCCTGCTCCAGGCCGTCACCAAATTTACTCTTGACGCCCTACTTCTGACGCCGTCACGTTTTCTCTGGGTCGTCATCCATTTTGCTCTTGACGCCATCAAAAAATCCTTCTTGACGCCGTCAGGTACTGTTCCCAGCAAGGAAAATTAAGTCTTTGCCGTTTTCTTCACTTTTATGCTCCAAAAACGTCCAAAATGCTTCCTTTTCCAGAATTCACTCCCAAAGTACCTAAAATCACAAAAGGAATGATTTAGGGCAATATTTGATCAAATAAATTCTAATTCCGGCTTAAATAACCCCCTAAAAATGGTTCATTTTTCGCCTCATCAAAATCCAACAAGGCTTTCCATGTCCCACTGTCATTATGACCATTCTCAACCTCCCAAAAGCTTTTACCTTTCAACTTTACTCTATTCACCCATTTGACCCATAAACTGTCTTTATCAGCAACCAATTTTCATATATGTTTAACTAGTAAGACTTCATTCCATTTTCCAAGCTGTTTCAAACCAAGCCCACCTTCCATTTTAAGACTGAAAATAATAGACCATGCCACTTTAGCTTTACCCTTTGCATTGTTGCCCTGATTCCACAGGAATCCTTTTAGTAGCTTATCAATTTCTTTAATAGTTGATTTAGGGAGCATAACCACAGAAGCCCAGTAAGTCTGCATAGCAGCTAAAACAGAGGCAATGAGCTGTAAGCACCTTGTTATTCAAATCTAGAATTCTATTCTTTACCTTGTCAACCACTACTTTACAATCATTAATTCCAATTTTCTTTGCAAGAAAGGGAATACCCAAGTATTTAACAGGAAGTTGTCCAACTTTAAAAGGCATAATATCAGAGATCTTTTGCTTCTCACCTACATCAACACTGCCAAAAAATATTATGCTCTTCCCCATATTAGGCTTCTATCCTGAAACATTACTAAATTTTTCCAGTGTATCTCTAATAACTTTGACAGAATAATGATCACCATGACATAGGACAAAAAGATCATCAGCAAATGAAAGGTGAGTTAGCTTGATTTCCTTGCATCCTTTGTGATGCTTGAATCCAGAACTTTGGTTAACATTCATAGTCATCATCAGGTAAAAAACTTCCATAATAAGTGTAAATAGATAAGGGGATATGGGGTCCCCTTGTCTCAAACCTCTACCACTTTTATAGTATCCTTTCCTTTCTCCATTGATGCAGATAGTGAATTTTGCAGAAGTTACACATTTCATAATCCAATTGATCATCTTATAAGGAAAACCAAAATGCTTTAAACTACATTCTAAAAAACCCCAACTTACAGTGTCATAGGCTTTAGCAATATCCACCTTAAGTGCACATCTTTTAGCCCCATTCTAGCAGTTGTAACCTTTTAATAGCTCTTGAGTGAGAAGAATGTTATCTTGTATCAAACTCCCATAACAAATGCACTTTGATTGACATTAACTAGCTTATTCAGGACACGCTTTATTCTATTAGTGAGAATTTTGCTAATGCACTTGTAGAGAACATTACAACATGCTATAGGTCTATACTCAGTACTTTTGGTAGGATGAGTCACTTTAGGGATAAGGCAGATTAGAGTGTCATTTACTTCACCTAAAAGCTTTCCATTATTGAAGAACTCTTTGATAGCAGTACAAACATCCTTGCTAACAATACTCCATGATTTCTTGAAGAAAGTAGAGGAATATCCATCTGGCTCCTCGGGATTTTGTATCACCAATATAAAAAATGGCCAATTTGATTTCTGCATCAGTGATCTCTCCAATCATATCAACAGCTTTCATTTCATTCAATTTGTTTACAAATAAATTCTCAACATCATGAATTGGTAAAACATTATCTACTGCCCCCAAAAAAATTACTAAAATGATCTACAAATTGATCAGCAACCTTGTTTCCATCAAATCTTTCCCCTTCATCATTACAAACACTAAGGATTCTATTTTTATGTCTTTTGCATTAAATGACTTTGTGGAAGAACTTACTGTTTTTATCACCATTTTGCAACCATGTGATTTTAGCTTTTTGGAACAATAGTTTTTCTTCATCAGCTACAACCTCCATATATTTGTTCAAGCATTCAGCTTCAATGGCTTTTGTTTGAGAGCAGTTAGAATTAAGAACCATTTGAACTTGAGCTTGTTTCAATTCTTCTCTAAGCTTGGCCACTTTCTCAAAAAGGTTGCCATTACTCCAATTAAGCTTCTTTAATGGATTTTTAAGAGCTTTCAGCTTTTTGACCACCTTATACATGCCACATCTCTCAATTTCATTCACCCATACCTCTTTTACAACTGCAAGAAAGTTAGGTTTATCAGTAATATAGTTTGCCAATTTGAATGCTCTAGTTCTTTTTGGAAGACTGTTTGGGATAGTCAGGATATCAGAGCTATGGTTTGAGGTCATAAAAGGTAGAAATCTTCCAAAAGTAGAAACATATTTAGACATAAATTCCTCATTAACCATTATCATATCTAGTTTCTTCATTACACTTGAGCTAGCTTTGAGAGGAGATTTGATCCAAGTATAGACCAGAACTGCAAGCATCTTCCACTTCAATACTATTAACACAATCACTAAATCCTGCATATCATTAGTCATGTGAGAGCCTCCAGATGAATGTCTTCAACCTTAAGAGTGACATTAAAATCACCCATTATAAGCCAAGGGTTATCTCCAATAATGTGTTTATCAGCCTGAAGCTCTCTCCATAAATTCTTCCTTTCAGTGCCATCATTAGCTGCATACACAAAGTTGCAGAAGAACTTTACATTAGAATTAATCACCTCTATCACACATAACACAGTTTGCCTTGACATATAAAGAACCATCAAATTCACAGCATCACCATTCCACCCAATGAGAATCCTGTATCCATTTTTACTGTAATCAATATTTGAACACCAACTCCATTCATAAAAAATTATTTCAGCAGTAGTTTTAAGTTTTCTAGGCTTAATATGAGTCTCAATGATGGTACACACACTCAGCTTTTCTTCTCTAATCATTTGAATTATTTCATCTTGTTTTTTAGTTGATTCATACTCCTGATGTTCCATGTAGCAATTTTAAACTAGAGCAAAGTCCATAGGTCCCTAAGAACTGACTTGTTACTTGGGTTGGGCTAAAGGCATGTATATGATGACGTTCACTACTTCATTTTGGTTCACGACAATTGTAACATTCAAAACTTGCGCGATTCAAGAGCTATACTTGAATTATTTTAGTTGTATAGAGCTCTTCTTTGTAAATTAAAATTTTATTTTTTAATTGGATATTCGGTGATCAGGGTGGATGATGTTGGTTAATAACTAGAATATTAGGAGGTTTGCAGATTTTAGTTTTGAAAACAAAAACAAATAAAGAAATTTACTGAATTAGTAACCTATTAATAAAACAATAAATTATGTAAAAAGTATAAACAAAACTATTAGAGGTAAACGGGATTAGACCGAAGGACTTTACCCAGCTAACATTCTCAAAAAGAGAAATTTATATTTACTAATCTACCTTTAATCACTTAATTTGACTAATTATTTAGCCATTCAAATGTCATCTCTATTTACTTCAAATCTGCTTTTAAATTAATATATAATATACTTTAATTAATTAATTAATTATTATATTCTACTTGATTCATTAATTTAATTAACATCCATATTAAGTAATCTATTTATATCTATACTATAATTAAAGAGAAAGTGTTTTTACTTAAAAAACACTAAAAATAAGAAATATATATTTACTAATCTACCCTTAATCACTTAATTTGACCAATTACAATTTGAATGTCATCTCCATTTACTTTCAAATCTACTTATAAATGAACACCCAATATACTTAATTAAATAATTCTTATATGTTGTATTTGATTCACAGATTTAAATTAAACTTAAAAGATCTTCTTTTATTAAAAACAGTATATAATAAATTGATTTATGACAATACGAGTTTGGTTGTCACAAAAAATGTTTAGGATGAATAGTGTAAGAATAATATATATCGTTTGGTGATATTTAAGTAAATAGAGATCAATTGAACCGTAAGTTCGCAATTAAAATTATTTGACGCCACACAAATAAATGATAAAAGAAAAACACAAGGATCACACCAAATCAGCGGAATTGATTTTTTTCGAACACTATACACCTAGGCCGCTATACGCGGGTAATCGTCTAGTTTATATAATTTGTTTAACTATAACTCAAAGCTCTACTAATTTTTAAACGATAATTTCAAACATCTTTAGCTTATAGAAACTTATAGTTTATAAAGCTACTTTGAGCTTGAGTGTCAAATAACACCTACTTTGTAAACGACTTATTTTTGAAGTTTAAGCTCTTACAAGCTCTAATAAACTTATTTTCCAACACACTTTTAACGACGTGTTTGTTATTTAGACGCAAAATAGTTATAATGCCCGGGCACGCGTGATTGTTTTTTTTTTTTTTTTTTTTTTTTTTTTTTTTTTTTTTTTGTATGATATATTTTATTTATTAAAAAATAAATAATTTAATTTTTTGTTTTGTTTGATTTGTGATTTTTAATTATTAAAGATAATTATTTAAAAAACTTTAATCCTATTATTATTTGCATCTTATTTATATTTTTAGTATTTATCTTCTAATTGTGTAGGATATCAATAAAACGAATTTATAAATTTATAAATTAAAAAATAATAATTGAAATATTACTGATTTTTTTTTGAAATACGAAAGTCTATTTTTTGAAATATTACTGATTTTTTTTTTGAAATAGCGTAATTATATATTATTCAAAAATATAATAATAATGTCATTATTTTCAACTCATTAATTATTCTATTTTATCTCCTATAAAATAGTTTAATATTTAGAAACACCATATTCAAATAAAAAAATTCTAGTTACCAACTTCGTATTAGATAGCGTCAATTTCTTAGAGTTAATCAAGAACCAAGATATGGTAGATATTTTAAATAATAACTTTACATTTAATGAGATATATGTTAAGAAAGTTTCACTAATTACAAATTTATTCCAATATTTAAAATATATTGCATGCATGAGTTATTAAGCGTTTATATATACTCATCAAATTAATCCTCTCTTTCTTCCGTATTAATCGATACTCATTAATATCTTCCCCTACAAAAACCCTTCTTGATTCTTTTCTGTTTTCAGTTACAAAACAAATCAATTCCAATGGAGAATAACAACAACAATAACCCAAGATCCATCAAAGAAGACGAGCTTGACTGGATGTTTTTCAGTCAAAACCCTAGTCAAAACCCTAGTTATGATCACTATTTTGCGCCGTCATCTGCTGGATCATCCATTCAACAGCCACAGTTGAATACATACATGGGTTCTTCGTCTTCTTCTGTGAGACCGTTTGGTGTTGGTAATAATGGTGGGTATGGATTTGATAAAGAAAAACAAGTGTTTTCGGGTATGGGGTTAAACCCTAATCCAGTTAGGTCGATTCTTGATTATGGTGATCATAGGTATCATCAGGCTTTGCCACCGTATAACGGCTTCTGTTGTAACACATGCCATCAAGACCCGATGTATGGTGTTAGTGGTTATCATCCTGGAGTTGCTGGTTTTGATCATAGATCAGGTATGAATAATGGTATGAATGGGTTCATGGAAAACCCTAATATTGATAGGAGTCTTGAGTTTGATTTCAGTCGGCTTGCTTTAACATCACCCAGCCATATGGCAGTGCCTCTTCCTGGACCGGCTATCCGAAACAATGCCCTTAGCAATTCATATATGAATAATATGAATAATAACATGTACCCTCTAGGGAGAGTCTCACCTCAGGTGCCGGTAAATAGGAATACTCGGGTCCATGATATGTGGAATAGTTATGATTTGAATCAAAGGAGTTTCTCTAATGTTCTTGATCAGTCCCGTGATAGATTTGTGGACAGGGATAGGGTTAGGGATAAAGATAGGGTTAGGGAGTACTCAAGCCCTATTAGTAGTCCTCTTTCTCTTTCACAATTGAGACAACAGCAGCCTAAACGAAACAAGTTTCCGGCTTATCTGGAAGATATCAAAGGGACAATATATGATGTGGCTAAGGATCAAGAAGGTTGTCAATTCTTGCAGATGAAGTGCGAAGAAGGAAAGGCTGAAGATATTGAGATGATTTTTAATGGGATTAAAGATCATATTCCTGAGGTTATGGTAGATGCATCTATGAATTATCTTGGTCAGAAATTGTTTAAAGTGTGTAATGAGAAACAAATGACACACATTGTTCTTTCTTTGACTAGTGATGATGGCAGTCTCTCCTCTATCTGCCTCAATTCTCATGGGTATTAATTCAATAGTTTTTGTTGTAGATCTTTATGAATCATATATAAATAGTACTTATTGGCTGTTGTTTCAGGACTCGAGCGATGCAGAAGTTGATTGAACTCCTAACAACCGCAGATCAGCGGTCTATGATAGTCTTAGCACTTAAGAGGATTACTGTTCCCTTGACCAAAAACACCAATGGTCATCATGTCATTCAGCATTGCTTGAAATCCTTCAAGGTTGATGAAGTCCAGGTATATTATATGTAGATCTTTTTCATTAATCTAATTTGGGTGTTGAAACTATTAAATGTCAATTTCTTCTGATTATGTTACCTATCATATTTATAGCTTTTTAGCTCTTGCATTATATGTATAACATATGTGCAGATTTAATAAATATGTGGCTGTAGGTAACATAGTTTAGGTTTGGGATCGGGATATATTTGTATTCTTATATAGTATATCTCCGCCATACATATAGGATGTCACTAATAATTAGTTAAGACGTGTATGATTTCATTAATATAAGATCATGGTTTCTTGATAGATTTTGGATATGAATCAATCTGCCTTTGTGGTTGGAAACTAATTCAATGAATGTCTTATTGCAGCCAATTATGAAAGTAGTTGCTGATAACTGTCTAGACATAGCTATGGATAAAAGTGGATGTTGCGTGTTACAACAATGTGTGTTACACGCCGATGGAGTATCAAGAGATAGGCTCATGGCTGAAATCATAGCCAATGCACTTCCTCTATCAGAACATCCTTATGGGTTTGTACCACTTCTCTTAGTAATTAATCATAGATTTAACAATATAAATAAGATTGTCATTGTCTTTTATTACTTAAATCTTTCAGGAATTATGTTGTGCAACACATAGTAGGGATGCAGATTCCAGAAGTTACTGGTGAGATAGTGCGAAAGCTTTCTGGGAATTTGGTGCATCTTGCTACGAACAAATTTGCTAGTAATGTTGTAGAAAAGTGTTTGAAGGATGGTCCTGATGACGAGTGTTTGCCTATTATTCGTGAGCTAATAAACAGCCCAAACTTTCTATCAGTTGTTCAGAATGCTTTTGGGAACTATGTTGTACAATCTGCACTACACGTCGCAAAGGTAATTCGGTCATAAGTTGTAATGGTAGAACTTTGTGCTTACTTTAAACTTGACCATTTTGTAACCTGTCTTTTAATACTTTGAAGGGTTCTCTTAAGGAGGCAATGATCAGCAAAATTCAGAAGGAATACCCGTTTTTACACAGCCATCCCCATGGGAAGAGGGTTTTGGCATTGGCTAGAAACAGTAAACCGCGAGGGTCGTGTTCTCATGCTTAAGAAGTGTTGTTTTGTGCCACTAGCACCACTGATTGTTTTCTATATGTTGTGGAGTAGAGATCCAAGGAAGTTAAGCCGTGTCTGTTATAAGGTATATGTTGAATTATAATTATTATCTAGGTCGTCTTAATTAGGTTGTTTTGTCGTAATATGTCATTTGCTAATCTAGTTGCAGTTGTAAGTGCAATTAGGAGAGATTGGTGGATATATAAACCTTAGTGGTGCATGTTGATGTTTTGTGGTCGATGTTATGTGTTCGTATTGTTAAGACTTCATATGTTATTAATAGTATGTGTGTTCTAATATTGATCTTTATGCGTGTGGTTTGATTTGGTTTTGGTCAGATCTACCCATCGACTAGTTTAACCTCATTGTTAAATTTGTTCTCGATAGTTTTAAAAAGCTTGTTTCTGGTCGTCTGACTATATATTTATGTTATATGGCCGCTAGAAATTGGATTAATCTACTTGTTTTTTGAATTCCATGTTTTGGTTTCATTTTTTCTTGATGCATGGTAATGTCCGACTTTTCGATGGGTTTTACAATGAAACTACCTTTGCTGTCATGATGATCCCTATCGCTAAGTTGACCTGAATTGGTTATTGAAATTGAATCAAACCCGTTTCAACATGATACTTGATTGTTTCATTTAATTTGGCCACATTCAGACTTAGTCATAGGGTATCCGTGGCTTGATGTTGTATGTTTGTGTTACTTAATTAATTGGTAGTAATAACTAATAAGTAATTGCGTTTGACGAATTGATTATATATGAAACTGGAAAATATTGGTGAGTCAATGTGGCTCGTTTTGACCCATTGCCTACCCATCTGTATCATCACAGCTTGATCAAGTCATTATGTGAAGGATTTATGTACTATA
The DNA here is from genome assembly GCA_030686995.1 of Artemisia argyi. NCBI lineage: Eukaryota > Viridiplantae > Streptophyta > Magnoliopsida > Asterales > Asteraceae > Artemisia > Artemisia argyi. Next base: position 141,331,652 of record CM060697.1, on the reverse strand, counting down.
TTATAAGAAATAACCACTTTGAAATCATTTCAAACGTTGGGTCATATGATCGAGCGACACACTATTCTTGCTCGTGTAATTTGCTAATCTTAAAACTAAATCGTTCAATTTGTTGTATCCATTATCATTTTGTAACTACTTGTTGCATAGGAATTTATGAATAATATACATAGAAACTTTTACATTCATCAGTTACAAAATTTGTTGAAAACCTAAATGTTGAGATTGGAAGTGAATCATCATGTAAGAACACTTGTTGTGGACATTCATGGCACTCTTTAATAGCTGATGTGGAAGGCGGGTGAAGCCAAGCAAAGGACAGGCGTTTAAGGTGAACGGTGTTCTAAATAAAACAAAGGTGAAGAATAAATGGAAGGTCGTAATAAGAACCCGTAATAAAATCAATTGCACTGAAAATGTCACTAACCAGTACTGAGTAGCTGCCATGATCATAAATAACTTTTGCGAAACTACATGTACAATGCGAAAGTAACGCTGAGTTCAACATTTCTGATAATTTAGAATTAGAATTGAAGCGTATTTATATGTGTGTGTGACTGTGTGAATACATTTATAGTTCACAAGTGCGATAACCATCAAGAAGTGATGTCCATTCAATCTTATTATCAAACCTATTTTTTTAGCGATTCCAGAACGTATACCAAACGCTACCTTAGTACTTAGTAGTTTCGCATTGAGCAATCGATCACCATCAAATTAATTCCCATACAAAATTACAAACACAACCTTGTGTGGTGACTAGAAAATGGTGTTCATTTATTTCATTCATAACTAAAGAGACACATTAAAGCCCACTACATAAAATTGGAAAAAGAAAAAGATACATAAAGCAATGAAGTCATAATTTAAGAGCATTTGCGTTTGCGTTTGCCTTTGTTGTTGTTCTTGTCTCCATGGAAATGATAATGCAATTGAGTTTAAGGACACTTGGATCTGCCTTTGTTGGTCTTCATGTCTTTGTAGCAAGGGCATTCATGCTTGTTATCCAACCTATTCGTTGTATGCGTAGGCACGCACTTGCAGTCTAAGCAACAAAGCTGGCAATACTTCATGCACTTGTCCGGGAATCCTGACTTAAAGCACCTTACCTTACACTTGGCTTTGCAGAACACTTTTTTCCATTGATATCAAACAAAAAATGTCTTGTTAGATATTAAAACATCATAAATAGGCATATTATTATTAACACAGTACTAGTGTACCACAAGCAAGTCAAATATGTGTCTTAAAATTAACATCAAACTTATGGCATACATATGTGAATCGTTGAACATCATTCCATATGACCAATGATAAAAAAAATATAGTGAATACCAATAGAATTTGAATGTCTTCTCAAACTGTCACCGTTATGGTCTTGGAATTAAATTTATGGAGAAAACATGTTTAGAACATTTTGGGATGATTACATAATAATGAATGTTACTTGCCTACAATAACTTCTATCATTTACAACTAATACATATAATCAAATCGATATACCTTGCATATTGGCCAACGAAGATGGAATGAAACTAGTGGCAAGGAGAAGTGAAAGAAGAACTCCAAGCAAGAAAATATTCTTCATATTGTTTTTGTGCTAGAAGTTGGAACCCAAACTCAACCGAATGACTAAAAATCAAATAAATTTTGGTGAATGGTATTTTTGCTAGTTTACAGAGAATAAGAATGAGTAATATGTAACTGTAACAGAGGGGCAGTTTATAGTAGGTGTAGAGTGAAGCAAGAAGAGTGTTTTATAGTGGAAAAGAAGGGTGGCCAAATATATGAATAGAGGGTAGGTGAGTGTTGCATGTGGAGTGATTTGGATTTAAAGTGTACGTTGAGGTTAAGGTTGCACACGAAATTTAGGCAGTTCCAACTTCGTTTTTGAATGCAAATTTTCTTATACAAGTATGTATTATTAGTGAACTGTAATAGATCAACTAATAACCGGGTCTGAAACTGATTCTGGTTATATATATGAAACTGAATCTAAAACTTAATCTGAATATATTTCTGTATCTGAAACTAGAGTGTTACTTTATTATACAAGTAAGAATATGGGTTTCTGCATAGGTGCATCAACATGGTTCTGAATCTAAGCACTGAATATGCGATATCGACTTTCTGCTAAGTTGGAATTCCCTAGCCAACGAGTACTCTTCTTGGGGCTCTGACTTGTTATATGTGCTTTCTGACTGGGTCATCCATCAAGGATGTCATGAATACTTGCATAGGTTATCTAGATACCATGCTTCTATATTAAGCACATGTCATCCACGTAGGACGCTACTATGGAAGTTTCATATCGCGCACCTCTTAACCACGCTACATAACTAATGGTGCGTTTCTTGGCACCCATATCATAACTATTGATGCTTCTTGTGAGCATCCTTAACTTGGCTATTTTTCGGCTATATATGAATCATCACATATATAATAGGTAGTACTCGGCTATCTCCGAGTCTATAAACATGGAATTCTTCGGCTATATCTGAAGCTATATAAGCATAAAATCCTTCGGCTATATCCGATTCATGAGATAAACACACTAACTTTCGGCTATATCCGATTCATGCTATAACATGGCTAAATCTTGGCAATATCTGAATCGTGCTATGACATGGCTAAATCTGAACTTCACTCATGCAATATAACACACACACGCGCGCGCGCACACTCACACATATAGTGCTATTACTTCTGTTAATACACGAGTACATGGCCATTTTGCGCTATACACGCTAAATTCGTAAAAACGAACAATTCTACTAAACCATTACTCACCTCGATTGGCTTAGGCATTCCTCGGACATTACTGGACTTCCGAGATCACCTAAACGCATAAATATACCATTTTATAGTCATTAGAACCTCCTATAACATCTGTACACATAACCTAAACCATTTCGCTAACTTATGTGAAATTGCAAAATCTGCGTTTTCTGGATAGTCTGTTGTAAATTGCATATTTGACCCACTTAAACTTGGAATTAGAACATGAAACAATTGAATTGGAAAGTAAACTCAAGGCTAAAATTTAGTTTTTACCTCAAGTTAATCCGATAAACAGTTTGTTCTCTACCGCCTTCCAAAGTTGGCATAAAATTCTGCACAACTTGCTGTCTTAAATTCATACATCACCTAAACGACTCAAAATCAGCATAAAGAAATTCTAATCGCATGTACATTCATACCTCAGCTTATTAAACATTTTTAAATCATTTACTAACAGGTCTATAAGCAATTTCATCAATTTAAGCACTATTTTGGTTTTGTGCCAAACATGCCTTTTGTGACCTATCTAAGCATCATTATGATCATAATCATGAATTAGCTTATTTTTAACATGATTTAGCTTTATATTACTAACCACTAACTTCATAAATTCTGTAACACAATCAATCATAAGCCACAAGACATGCTAACATGGCCTTAGATCACTCTCATAAACTTGTTTAAGATCATAACTAACATGTCAACATATCAAAACTTGCATAATTCCACCATTTATCATGAAACTAAACTGATTCATTACTTACCTTGGATGGTGATGACATATAATACGGATAGTAGGCTTACTGGGCCTTTATCGCACTATACACAACTGGGCCCCGACCCAACGAAACAAATAATGATGTATAATACGGATAGCAGCTCACCGGGCCTGGATTGTACTATACGCAACTGGGCCCCGACCCAACGAAACAAAATAACGGACAACACCAAAGCCCAAACCGTGAGCAGGGCACGGTCCGGACTTATAACAACGCATACGAATCGTCTGAGCGACACTTCTAAAGTAAGCTTACGGACCGGCCCCGGTTCCGGAAGATGATCCGCGTTCGCAATCATGATTAAGCTGCGGATCCTTGCCCGACAAGGGTCCCACACCGGCCACTACAAAGATACACAAAATATTAGGAAACCCTAGCATTTCGACCACCTATAAAAGGTAATCTCAGTACTCATTCAGTCATTCGCGAGGTATGACTTTCTTACACATCTCAACATGCATATTCCTCTGACGACATGAATACTTACTCTCACACCGGAGCTTAATCGTGGGGTCCGTACCCACGATAAGGCTAACGGTTTACTTTTATTTGTGCAGGGAATTGATCTATCACTTAATTAGTGCAGAACTCATCATAATGAACAGTCCGTCAAGGAAGGCCCAACTCATAACTAAGCCCAATCCTAACCTATCACACATTTTGCACTAACAAGTTGGCGCCATCCGTGGGACCCCGTGCATAACTGCGTTCTCGAAAAATACTCACCGTGAGCAAAAACCATGGCAACACCACTCCCGCCTTTACATCCTCCATACGAGACACGTTAGAGAGAGGTGAAGTGCTGGGAGATCAAGGCAGGCTCACAACCGCGCTAACTCTCCGGGAGCACAGCGATGAACACTGCCGTCAGTCATCGTTGAAAATAAGTAAGAAAGCTCATCAAGGGAAAGTTCCCCAGAACAAATCCAAGAACAAGCAAACGTGCTCAAGCTCCGAAGTGAATCAACGACATCCCGAGTCAGGTATGCTCACCAGAAAGAAGGGCCCAAAGCGGAAAAGGAAAACACAACAATCTGAGAATACGTCTAAAAATTCCAGCAGCAGAGAAAACATTCAAACATACCAGAAAGACGAAAATCGAAAAGCATAGCAGTATGTAAGAAGCCAGGAAGTAAGATATACAATGGATCGCGGAGCAATAAAAAGTCTGCATGTTCATACTCACACGATTCTATCCTGCAGACACGCTGTTATACAGAAAGAGGAGCTGAGAAGAGTAACCAAAGTATAAAGCCGAAAGAAGTCAAATCTGATTCCAAAGAAAGCAACAAGGCATTTTTTGAAAGCGCAAGCACCGACAACGGAATCCTAACATGGTTACCGGTATATAGAGAAGTTGATCTGCTCGACTCGTATATCCGCAATGCAGAATTGTCGAAAAAACTATACATGCCAGATCACGTTAGGTCATTCGACGGCAGCACAAACTCAATAGAGCACCTCAAAGTCTTCCAAAAAATAGCGCGAGTGCAACATTGGGATATGCCCACCCAATGTCACATGTTCAAGTCGACGCTCTATGGACCTGCTAGGGTTTGGTTTAACAACATCCCTCTAGAATCCGTGAGCAGCTATCATGAGCTACAGGCAACATTTCTAAAAACTTTCCCTGGAAATAAAAGACTTGTCAAAGACTATGTGGAACATCATCATTGCAGACAAAGAAAGGACAAGTCAGTAAGAGAGTACGTGCGAAGGTTTCAAAGGGAAGGCATATACAAAAAAGGGACCTTGGAAAATATTGCAATATTAGAATTCGTTCGTGGATTATCTGACCCAGAGTCAGTCAACCACTCCTAGCAAAGAAAGAAGAGGGGGAGAGGAAGGGATAGGATAATCGAAGAGAGACCAAGAAAATCCCATATATGCTCTTCCCACGGTAGGAAGTCAAATGGATACGGTCATGACACTCTCATACGACCTACAATATGACTACGCCGCTCGCGAAAACAAAAAACATACTCCGGCCGAGTGATAAGATCGAGACCGGACGCCATGTAAGAAAGAAATCCAAAAAAGAATATCAACTGACAGATAACTACGCAACAATGTGGAAACCTATTACATAGGCCGACAAAAAGGGGTACTATCAGATATGGATCAAAATATCACGTGCGAAGTAAAAAGAAAGATAAGATCAAGAAAGCACCGACTCACAAAACAAATACGACCAGAAGGTGCGGAATGTGAACCCGCAACATAAAACAAAGCTTGCATTAAAAAAAAAAAAAACCTCTACAGTCACAAGACCGCGACCCCGCACCGCCATCTACCGGAAGCTAAAGGGAAGCTAAACACAAAAACAAATGACCATAACAATATAAAAAGATATTGGAGAAAATGAAACATTATCCATTGATAGTCACCTCCCAACCCTCAAAGGCCAATTCAGTAAAGCATCCACAAGCTATATAACCATGGACGCAATACAAGAATAACAACGAATATCCGGTGATCAGGAAACATTCTTAAATGACTACTAATAAGAATTAGTCGCCCTAATGAGACGAAAAGTGTACCGCTTTTAGGGGGTCATTTAAGCCCAAAGTCGAGATTATTTGATCAAATATTGCCCTAAATCGTTCCTTTTGTCATTTTAGGTACTTTGGAGAAGAAATCTGGAAAAAGGAAGCATTTTGGACGTTTTTGGAGCGAAAAGTGAAAAAAAGGGCAAAGCCTCCAAATCAAGCTGGAATTTGTACCTGACGGCGTCACGTATTACATGTGACGGTGCGACATTATGGCAAAGAGGTGGATAAAAAGTATAACGAGACGCGCTAGAATGTTTTTGGAATTTAACACGTGACGGCGTCACCAAGGCCGTCACGTGTAATTTGCTCTTGACGGCCATGAGAAGATTAATACATGGCGGTGTCAAAGTTGGATCTAGGCAATACGAGGATTTCTTTGGCGGCGAGTTGACGGCGTCAGACTCAACACGTGACGCCGTCAGCCCACAAAATTTATATATAGTTTTCTTATTTTCATGTAATGGAGAGGAGAATTTTAGAGAGACTTTTGGGAGAACTTGTGGGGAAACCCTAGGTCGAATTTTACAGGGTTTTTCAGCCTTTTATCATCCATGTTCTAATAAAGATAAGTCTTCCAATAATCATTCAATATGTCTATGTGTTATTTGATTATATCTTATGCTTGTCTTTACTTTAACATGCTAGGCTAGGTTTTCTTTGTGTTTGCTTAGATGTAATGAAACCTAGCTATTGATTATTGGTTGGTTGTTTGTTATTAATTGTATTGGATGAATGATTTCGATGTTAGGCTTAAGAAAACTGGCAGACTTCCAATTGGTAACATGCTTGAACGTCTTGAGAAACATGATCGGATGTGTACTACGATAAATTGGTTATATTTAATGCATGAGTAACTACAAGGAGACCATGTTAGGAGCTAGTAGTCAGCTCGACATAGGAAGAGGTAGAAGCTTATAGAGTTAGGGAAGATCGTATACGGCCCTACGAATGGTATTAAGGAATATAACCCGTCATCCACGCAATTGTAACAAACTAATCAACTAGTAAAAGATAGCTAGGGAGTAGTGAAATCTAAGTAAACACGTTTCTCTCATTATTGTTTTTCTCCTCATTTACTTTCTCGTCTTGTTATTTTATTTTCATCTGAATTAGTAGATATTTGGGTTAGTTGACTAGCAACTAATTCCGCCCACTCTTCCAAAACCCGAGATTTTTACTTGCTTTTTAAAAAACTATAAAATTACAAAAAGAATCAACCCTCACCTTTATACCTAGTTTAATTAAGTTTTGATCCTAACGACACTATTCGCCGAGAGAACGATCAATCCCCCGGTACTTGCCACTACACACCTAGTGGGGATTGCAAGCTTCTCAAGATCCCTTGAGAGGTAAAACCTTTTGCAAGGTTGCAAAACCACGCATCAAGTTTTTGACGCCGCTGCCGGGGAATAGTTATTGTTTAGGTTGAAATTTCTTTTTATTAGGCCTACTTGCTAGATTCCTTTCTAGTAGGATTTTATTTTATTTTCATAGTTTTCTTTAGTCTATCTTTTTCTTCGTTCCTTTGTTCGTAACCATTACCATCCGCCATCATGGAAGGTGGTAATATCTTCGACCCCGCCAACCTACCACAACAAAACCACCCACAAAACCCACCACAACCAAATCAACCTCCTAGACCCCGCACTTTAGGAGAGTACTCCTATCCTAGCCACCAAGGCTATCGAAACACCATTTAGCTCACCCAAGTAGCCAATGTGTCTCCCTTGCGATCCGACACCATCCGGTTGGTGCAAAGCGGATGTGCATTCCATGGACTTCGTTCCAAAGATCCTAATCAACATTTCAAGGATTTCCTCAAAATCGTAGACTCCATAGATCTTGATGTTAAAACTCGAGAGACGACCCGATTGCGTCTCCTCCAATTCTTTCTACGTGACCAAGCTAGTCAATGGCTTGAGTGTTTACCCGCGGGATCCATCACCTCTTGGGATGATCTCACCACTCGTTTCCTTACTCAATTTTTCCCACCGGGGAGATCCACCAAGCTAAGAAATGACATCTTGATGTTCCAACAACGTCAAGGTGAAACTCTCTATGAAGCATGGACTCGTTTCAAGGACTTACTACAAAAAGTCCCTCATCATGGCATAGATCTTTGGCTCCAAATCTAAATCTTTTACGAACATGTCGACTTCCATACCAAACGCACCATTGATCGAGCCGCCGGAGGGAGATTGCGTGACAAGGACGCCGAGGAGTCAATGGAAATCATTGATGAGCTTGCATTCGATGATATTGAATTATGGGAAGTTGCCCATGTTATACACTCAGCTGTCAATGCAATTTCATTACCAAGGGGACCACTCAACTCTCCGAAGAAAACCTTTGCGAACTTGAGAAAAAGGTTGACTATCTCATGGAAAAACGAAAAAAACCTTTAAGTCCCAGACGAGCATCGATCAACTCTATCTCAAACGTAAACCCAACACCGTTGTCCGAATCACCTCTTAGAGAAAATGCTGAAACCTTCCAAAAATATGCTCGACCCTATTCACCTCCTCAAGACCTCAGTCCGAAATTCGAAACTCGAATGAGAGAATATATGTCAACCCATTCTGAGCGATTAGCAAAATTCGAGGAGGCAGTCTATAGACAGAAGGAGGAGATGTAAGAGAAAATGGCGGAGATGATGAGCCTATTAGAAGAATACTCAAATATAAAAACTCCGGAAAAGGTGTTGTTAAGGAAGGAAAGCGTCACCCCTACTACCAAGTTTGTTAACTCTATATCCATTGACCACAAAAGCAATGAAGAGGAGGAAACCCCTATTGCACGGACCATTGAGGAACCACCAAAATCTCAATCATTAGTGTACTATCTAAAACATGATATAAATGAGAAAACCATAACCAACTGGATAAGGGGTGACGGACGTAACCAATCATCCAAAATGGTCTCTGAAGGTGAAGAAGAATGGGAAGATGAGTATGATACGTTGCCTGGGGGGCCAGTATACGAAAAGCTACTTAAGCAAAAAGTGGCTACGAAGCAGATGGCTTATGGGAACTTTGAAATACCAGCTAGCATTGGGAAATTGCAATATTTGGATGCTTTTGCCGATCAAGGATCAGAAGTGAACCTGATGCCCTTAACCATTTATACCCAACTCACTAAAGAGATACCGACCACTACCCGCGTTAGGCTTTCCTTTGCTAGTCACTCTTACATGTATCCTTTGGGAATTGCAGAGGATGTGCTAGTCAATGTAGCAGGTTTCATGTATCCCGTTGATTTCATGATCATTGATGATAAAGAAAACGAGTGTATGCCAATAATCCTTGGAACGTGATTGGCCGCAAACCGTCAACTTAAATCAACCATGGATGTGGTCAACTAAAGTCAAACCTATTGTGCCAATTCTCCGAAGAATACAGTGTTTTCCCGGGTCGTTATGTCCCGACGAGGCGTGCAAGGTATTTTAGACGGATTTGTGATCGGGTGATTCTGAACAGGAAAGGGGTTTGAGTGAGTAAACTAAGGAAATATAAAAGGAAATGATCAAAATAACCTTTATTAATGAAAACGTAAAACCAAATTACTTAAAAACGTTTAAAAACTAAAAACGCGTACGTTTAAATTAAAATAACGTAAACGTACAAAATAAAACGTGAAACGTGAGCAATAAAAGTCCTATGAATATGAAAATTATATTTTTACAATCCTAATAATAAAAGAAAATTATTGGAAAAGGAAAAATATTTTTTAGGCTTTTTAAATAATTTTTATTAATTAAAAACTAATTTATAACTATTTAAACTAATTTAAATTATAAAAAATGGCAAACTAATTTTGAAAATTACAAATTTTTTTCTAAAAATACTTTATTGTGACAGAAATATAAGAAAAATATGAAAATGCTAAAAAGCTTATAAATAAGTTGATAAAATAAGCTACTAAGTCAAATAAGCAAAATGAGAAAGGACAACTATAAATAAAAGTGAGGAAACAGTAAACACTAAGTGAGCTATAGGGGAGATGGTGCACGGATTGGGTTTGGCTTTGTCCCTAGCAACCAAGAGGTCCCAGGTTCAATCCCTGCCAAGAGCACTTTTCTCAAACTTTTTATTTTTTGGCTTTTTTTTTTCTTTTACAAACACATTAAACACTGAAAACTAATAAACTTTTACAAAACAAACTTTTTCAAAACACAACAATAAGCTCAGTGTAAGCTTCTAATTCACACAGATAAGCTTTATAAGGCTTATCTTGGATTTTGACTGTGAAGAGCTATTCAATAAGCTAATAACCTAAGACCTACCTACAATACTTCTAATAAGCTAACAAATACTATAATAAGCTGAGATAAAAAAAACAAACAAGCACAAGGGGATAGATAAGAAGTTTAGGCTAAAGTTACAACCAAGGAATTATGAAAATCTAATAAGCTATATATAAGCTAATGGACACTCCTATAAGCTAACCTAGGGGGAAATGAGCAAAGGCTTACTAGGGAACCCTAAATAAGCACTAATAGGGGTGGAATCAAGCAATTGGAGCAACGTATAAGCACAAAGACCAAATAAGCTTCAAACAAGCAATTAACAACAGTAGGCCTGCAGAGGTTATGGGCCAAGTTTGAGCTCATTAATAAGCTGTAGAAAAATTCACAAAAATAAATAAAAAATATGTTCATGTAAACAAGCTGGAAAATAAGCTGAGGACCAAAATTCAGGTCAAATGGGCAAGTAATGAACAAGTTAAAATTACTTTTCAAATGGGCTGTTGGAACAAGCTAAAATGCAGGCCTGGGTGAGGCTACTTTGAGGGTTGAAATAAGCTACAAACAAATCACAAAAATAAAATAAAAATAAGCACATCAAGATAAGCTGGAAAATAAGTTGTAAACAAAATTTTAGAGCCTAATATTAAGTAATGAAGAAATTAAAAATAGATGTTTGAGGGGGTTTGGGACAGCAGGCTGCTAATGGCAATTGGGTGGAAATGGGTAAAAAGATTGCAGGTTTGACTTGGAAACTTCAAACTCAGACCTTTCAAACCTATACTAACCTATATTGAACTAAAATAAAGCAAAGGGAACAACTAATGAAGGCTTAAACAAAATATAACCTAGCTACTAATATAAAAACAGTTAATAAGAAAAATGCTTTATAATCTAATCAAAAGCTTTTAAAAATATTGAAACTAACTAAGTTTACTCTAAAACTACTACTAGCATTAAACTAAAGCTAATCTAACTTTAAAAATGGGAAAAACTGTTTTGAGACCCAAAAAGAAAAAAAAAAAAAAAAAAAAAAAAAAAAAAAAAAAAAAACGAATCCTTGTGCCAAACACCCCTTCACAGGGGACTGTTTTGAGAGTTTTCAAAGAAGATGATGGATTAAGCTTCCAAAAATGAAAGTTAAGTACTGATTAAGCCATAATGTGTTGAAAGGAGCAATAATGATCCAATAATAAGCAGTGCTCAATAAGCAAACACAAGTAAGCTATGTGAGCTAATGTGAAACAGTCAACCACTCAAATTGATGAAAACTAAGTTCTACTGAGATAATTAAACTACAACCTACATAATAAGCAATAAGTGACTAGGATAAGCAAAGCTGAGCATCAATTAAGCAGTTAATAAGCTGAAGGCAAATAAGCAGTGAATAGCTGAACTTGAATTAATAAAGGGAAATTTACAAAGGTCTTAGAGAAACAATACATAACTTAAATTTCATACACTTAAACATGAAATAAGCATAATTTAAACTTAATTTTATTTTTACTCTACATTATACTACTCTAATAACTAAAATCCTACTCATTTTCTTTCTTTGTTCCCTCCCATCTTTTTATAAGCGAATGGGGTTTTAAGGACCCACTGAGCATTTCCCATCAACAACTTGGACCCTCGGATTACTTGGGATGATCCTAGCCATTTATCCATTTTGGCGGGAAAAATTGGTACAAGCAATTTGGCAGGTGGGGTTGAGTACAAGGAAGAAGAAACATTAAATGCTTCTTGTTTAGTAGTGTGAGGTGGAGGGCAGGGAGATAGACGTTCATGATTCTCAAGCTCCGCGAAGAAGACGAATCTGTCTTAAGGAAACTATGAGCATCACATGCCTTAAAATTTTTTCCTTGTTTGTATTTTTTGAGTCTCCACATCTAAAGATTTACGGTATTGGGTTTTTACACTTTTTTGGTTGTATATTATGGTTTATTTGTCTCTAGTAGCATTATATACTCATATGATATAACATATAGAAGGTAAATTTAAATATTGTGCTGAACGAAGCATTATATCTATGGATTGTTTACTTCTAACTTTTATATGGCACATGAAAGTATGTCTAATTAGTTAGCTTGTTCCTTAATCAAGAGAACATGGAACTCCTAGACCAAACAATTTAAGTTGATAGTTGATACGTTCTTATTAGTATTATATTAAAATCTAACTATCTAACCACTTGCTTGAGTTTTGATTGCTATTTAGCATATACGTGAATAAAATCAAATAAACATTGCTGTATTATTAGGGGTAAAAGTCAAAAATGAAAAACATGTTTTTTCAAACGTACCAATATACTAAACATGTTAATTTACCAATATGCTATATCAATATTCAAATTTTGTACCATAATAGGTAATTTTGCAAGTGATTTGACTAAAATACAAATTTCTTCATCTTCATCTCCTACATCTTGAAACTCAGATTCCGGCCACCACTTTCGGCTACCAACTACCATATCCAGCAAATTTTTCATCCTAACATGTATCCTCAACTTTTATTACATAGACATATGTATGCTTTTTCGTCCAAAATCAATTTTAATATATACATAAACGGATGTATATATTACATCTACCCATTACATCCAAAATGACTATTACTCCCAACAAACCTTCATCCACCCCTAAGAGCCCTTCGTCCCAACTACTTATTACGCTATTTTTATTTTTATTTTCATTTTTTTCAGTTTTATTTTAGTCAAAATCAATTTTATTTTAATCGATGGGAGGTTCGTGTTTGAACTAAAAAAAACAGTTTAACAATTAACGGAAAAATGATCAAACATCTGTGGTTGGTAGCCGGAAATAATGGCCGGAATATGGGTTTGGAAAGGGAGAAGATGAAGATGAAGAACATAGCTTTATTTCGTCCATGTTTAGCAATTACGTACAAAATTTGAATTTTGGTTTAACATATTGGTACTTAAATTGACATGTTTAGCACATTGATACGTTTGAAAAAACATGTTTTTCATTTTTGACTTTTACCCTATTATTGAGTATTCTTGAAATGGAAGCAATCTTATATGTCAAAATTATTTGCGCAATGTGACTTCCTTTAAAAGTTACATACCATTCACAGGTAGTATATATCCTTAGTTGATGGAATGCCATTATTATTTGATGAATCATGTTCCTTTTAATGGATTAACCTTTTTCTCGACGTACATATGTAATATGTTTCATATATAAAATTTGACCCTTTTAGAAATAAAAAATAAAACATGACAATCTCAAAATCCGAAAGTAATATACTAGGCAACACCTTAACGTTTAACTAAAAACTACTTTCTCCATCTCCATCTTAAAATAATTGTCCATCGACAAACAACACACAATTTAAGAACAACATCATCAACATTGCTTCTTTTTCTTACTTTTGCAGAACTACAGTTTTACCGTTAAATATTTAATATATAACTTTTCTAAAATTTATAATAATTAACTCAAGTGAGGGTGATATGGTAAGCTTGATATAAATTTTCTTCTATTTTTAGAATTGTACAATTAATAGGACAACCGAAAAAAACACGTGAACAATAAATCTGAGACGGAGATATAATAATATTTGATAATCCATAAGTTGGGCTAACAGGGGCTCAAACATTTTTTCTTATCTCAGTGTGGGATGAGTTTTAACAAACATCTTGTGATGACACAGTCGATTATTTTTACATATACTGAATTCCCAACGTGCAGTAACAAATTTCAGTTGTTTGGAATATGTTGACAAGAGTAATAAGTTGATAATCATTTATTGTTGTTTACCAAAGCAAATATTGCCCATACTTTGTGATGTTTGCCATCATTGTAAAGTTGTCATCAAATAATTCAATAAAGTGAAATACTGGCTTGCGTGCTACTCTCTTCGTCCCATATTAAATGTTCTGTTTGACTTTTCAAAGTCTTTTTTTTTATTAATTTTGACTTTAAATATATTTTTTTGTGTCATATAATATTTGATACAAAATATATGAATGTATTAAGTTTTAAATGTATTTTCATTGCGTATAATTTTTATCAAATACTATATAATATAAACAAAAATATTTAAAATCAAAATTGATAAAGAAATAATTGATAAGTCAAACATAAACATTTACCACGTAATATAGGACGAAGGTAGTACAATTTTTAGAAGGATGGTGCTAAATCCTCTAGTTCACGAAAAGTCATTTCTTGTATCATAAGTTTATATAAAAAGATCTTTTGGTACTAAGTAAGTTTTGTGGTCATGATAATTTCAATTTCTTTGTGGGAATGTAATCATTATACTTGCTACTTAAGATACAGAGAAATAGAAAACCAATAAAGGATGCCAGCTGGAAGCCATAAAGAGTGTCCTAAAACTCTGTTAAGTGGGTGAGGCTCTTTCTGTTAATGAGTCTTAATGAGGAGAAGCACCCTTTACTTTCTTTCCTCATACAGACCATTTAACAGAAAAAGAAACATATTATATGTGCGGCCCCACCACTATCTCCCATTAAGACTTAATAACATAAAAAAGAAACACCCTCTTAGGGGTGCTTGGTAAGGGGGTTAAGGGGGTGGGGAATGGGTAAGGAATTCAAAAGGGCCCACCTCACTCAAATTATGTGCTTGGTTAGGGGTGTGCAAAGGTATTGATTACCCCGTAGTGGGTAATCAACATTATAGAGTAAATTGAGGGGTAAGGTATTGATTACCCACCTCACTCAATTCTTTGCATTCTCTTTCCCTTTTTCTTTACCTTTACCTTTACCCACTTTGAACCAAACGGACCCTTAAACTTGTCATCTAGTTCATCGTGTCAAAATTATTGTCAGGAGACAAAACTTATAAATTTTAATGAAAGCGAATAAATTTTAATTTTCAACCACTTAAATATAATATTTTTCCATTAAATTCTATATTTTTACTTATAAAAGAAAATATACAATTATTTTGAAACATTCCCAAAAAAAAATATGGAATATAATTTTAAGACGGAGGGGGTATTAAATTCACATATTAGTTTAACTAGCAGGGTACTCGCGTAATTAGAGGTGGAAATGAGCCGAGCTGTTCGTGAAAAGATCAAGATCGGATCGGTAAAAAGCTCGAGCGGAACGAGTCTAAACGAGCTCGAGCCCGAGTTCGAGCCTAAGTTTGGGCTTGCTTAATAATCGAGCCCGAGCCCGAGCTTTATATATAAAGCTCGATTAGGCTCGAGAACTTAAACGAGGCCTAAATATATATTTGTCTACATATTTTATATACATATAACTATGTATAAATGAGCTTAAAAAAATAAACGAGCTCGAGTCTAGTGTGATTAACGAGCTTTCGAGCTTTATTTCATTCAATATGTTATATAAGTTAGTTGAGCCTGAGCCGAGCTTAGAAGTGAGCATCGGTTTAAGGCCGGACTGGACCGACCAAGATCGAGATCGAAATAGCCAAAAAAACCTAGACTAAGGATCGGACCGAATGTGTTCGGTCCGGTCCGGCTTGGTCCGGTCCTTCGTTTGGTCCGATCCAAAAAGGCATAATAGTCATGTTTTATGTAAGACCGAACCGAACCGAGATCGAACTAAGGAAAAAATAGGACCAAGACCGGACCGCTAGTCTTTCGGTTTGGTCGGTCCTCTCGGTCTCGGTCGGTTTTGGGTATGCGATGCTCAGCCCTAGCTGAGCTCGAACATTTAAAAATTTTCACGAGCCGATCTCGAGCTCAAAATATGAGGCTCGAAACGTGCTCAAGCTTTATATATATAAACGAGCTGGCAGGCTCGGGCTCGACTCGGCTTGTTTCCACCCCTACGTGTGATGCAGCGACAGGTACTATGTGACTAAATTTTCTGGCAATGTGATGTCATTTGACAATATATATATATATATATATATATATATATATATATATATATATATATATATATATATATATATATATATATATATATATATATTATAATAATTAATTAACGAATAACAATAACTTTAATTAAGATAGTAGTTTAATTGCAAGTAGTTAAATGAGTTGTTACAAATTTATAGATGTTTAAATATGCTGCATTAATTTAGAAGGTTGTTGTCTTTCTAAAATAAAAAATGAAAATTAATTAAAAGACTGTTACACGTTTACGAATTTAATACACTTAACTTTTTATATGTAACGTTTATTTGTGTATATTCAACAAGTTATTGAATATTTCATAGTTAGCAAGTGTGTAAACTAAATTTTTAAATATTTTTATTTAGTAGTATAGATTAAATTGCTGATAAATGATTAAAATTCCTTTTTGCCAAGCACAAGTAATTTCACAAATGAGTTTTAACAAGCCAACAATTAATGATCGTCTCAAAGTACTCCGTAATAAATTGTCCACTTCTTAATTTAAGTATGGAGTAGTAATAAAAAAGAATTTAAAGAGACAATATTCTATATAAGTGATTGAAAATTGTAACGTTCACATTTTTATTAAATTTTGTGATTTTTGTTTTCTGACAATAATTATTTTGAGACCGAGTATTCAAATTTCTATTTAAAACTTGTACAAATTAAAGTACAACTAAGTATTTATATACGACTAAACTATGAAGAAAATAAAATTCTTTTGTTCTCTTAGATGAAAAGGTTTAACGTATATAATAGGGTCAAGATGCAAAGAGTTGTCTGCGACAACCCTTTATAGCATCCAAAGCCAACACATGATCACAAATTCATATAGCCTCTTTAAGTAAAATGAGGCTTACCAAGAAACAATGATCACACAAAACAGTATAAGAAAAATATAATAGTAGAAATAGTAGTAAGTCATCAGATAATATCACAATCAAAATTACAATAAACTGCATCGCGGCAAAAGAATGTATATAGCTACTCCAAATACAACGCAAAAGCTCTCAAGTCTTAACCAGCGACTCGACTCCCCTCAACTTCCCGATACTATATAGAACCCAACTTGACACAAGAAAAATATGCATCACTAAAATAGCGAGTAAGCAAGAGCGCATCCAAAAACAATGCTACCAGCCATAGATCCAATCTTCTCAACACCGCTCTGTAATGTCAAATACCAAAAGTAAGATCACAGAAAAAAAAAAAAAAAAAAAAACATATGTTCACAAACAGGCATAGAAGTGATCAAGATACCTAACACGGATGTATTACGCCTTCCATATGGTTTCTAACAGTGCATGCTACATATTACAATGACTATATATGTATTTTTAAATTTACAAAACCACCTTTTATTCTTAAAAAAAGACCATCAACAATGAGCGAGAGTTTAATACTTTATTGTACAATACAAGAAACGTCTTGTAAGACCTTTGATGTTAAGGAATGATGCCCAAAACAATCCAAATCGAGCCTCCAAGAATCTTTAAACAAGCCCATAAGTAGCCATGAAGCTCGAGGCCAAAAATTTTATAAGTTTCCAATCATTGCATCTTTCGGCCTTGTTTGCATTGCCTTTTATAGACTAAAATGGGTTCTAAATCTTCTTCGGCATCATCTCATCATACATATGAGAGTTGTTACCGAAATTTGATTTGCACACAACAAAATATTTAGGTAAAAATCGCAAAAGCAAAATATTTGGTATGTGAAAATCATTTGTTATTAAAATGGCCAACTTATTATACTCACTCAGTACTCATGTTGGATGGTCATAGGATAAATGCATCTAATGAATTCAGGATCTAACTTATACATTAATGAATCCAGAGAAATCTTGTGTGAAAAATAATTGATGTCAGAATTGTGTCCAAATAATTGAATCAATTACAAACATAATTCTAACACCTAATTTTCTAGCTCCAAATATTTTGTGTTACATTATTTCAAGCAAGTGTAATAACATTAACTTTGATCATTATTTGAGGGACCAAAATGCAATACACTAGTAGACAAGACAAGACCATGTCACTACTCAATACTCATTCTTGGATGCCTAAAAAACAAAACGACACACGTGATCACTACCACCGAAGACAAAAAAACATCGAGACACGAGTCACCACACACAGCTCACGTTAGCAAAAACACACATTGCTAACATGCGCATGTCAAAAACAATGTTTACCATTTTAACATAATTGTTACTACCTTGTACTCTAGCTAAAATTTGTAACTAAATCTTCATTTCTTATAGTGATTTGTCTTAAAATAAATGTTACTATACCTTTCATATATTAACTAAATTTTTAAAAAATAAAAAACTTATTTGAAATGAGATTAGTGTTAAAATCAACGTTGTCACCAGATCTGAGACAAACTATATTAGAGTACTATGCTACAAAAAAACATATGCGCATTATAGCAAAGCAAGGCGCATTATAGCAGATCTCTATGTACTTTAACTAACATGCGCCACTCGACTAACATAGATCTAGTAAGTGGACATATAAGTGCAAGTGATATAATGTACTTACCACATCAGTAGCAGCAGCTGGTGCTGGTGCAAGATCTGAACCAAGAGGAGAAGGAGCTCCAGTGGGTGGTGCTGGTGGGCTTAGAGTCAAAGGTGATGGAGCAGCTGCTGGAGTAACAGTTGGAGCAGGTACTGGAGCTGACACCGGGACTGGAGCAGGTGGTGGAGTAGCCACTGGTGGTGGGGTAGCCACTGGTGGTGGGGTAGCAACTGGAGGTGGGGAAGCAACAGGTGGTGGGGTGGCAACAGGTGGTGGAGCACTAACTGGTGGTGGGGTTGCAACTGGTGGTGGGGTGGTGGAAACTGGTGGTGGGGTGGCGGTGACTTGTGGTGGGGCAGCAGTGGTGGGTGGTGGGGTAGTGGTGGTGGGTGGAGCTGGGGTGGTGGTTGGGGCTGAGGAAGGTGACTGACCACCAACACCAGAGAACACAATGCAGATGAAAGCTGTTAAGATAGCTGTCTTGCGATCCATGGTAGTGTATGTTAAGGTGAGTAAACCCTTAACCTGCGCCGCAAGTAGTGGTACAAAATATATGTTTTAACCTAAAGTTAGAAGTGTGTAGAAAAGCTAGTGTGAAGTGAAGAGATAATATGTGTGGGAGTATTTATATAGGGGTTAAAAGGTTTAGTAGGGTCTTGAACTCTTGATCTAGTTTTGGTGTTGTGGGGCTAATTATATTTGTATGGTACAACAGCAGTTTGTTGAGACAAGAAAATGGATAGATTAAAATAGATGTAAAACATTGTGTATAATCTACTACTTCCAAGTTTAACATGGACATGTGAACATGAAGATGCTAAAGAAATATGTTTTTGTGTTTTGAAATTTGATTTAGTTAGTTAGTTCATTTAGGTGATTGTAAAATGAAGAGTTGGCTAAGTATATGGATCCAAATCTTGTCTCGAAAAAGTATGGTTCGAGTTCTCTCGTTCTAAAAGTTTATCGAGTTGGCGTTTAGGTCCAAAGTTGTATGCCACAACTATAATGCCGATAGGTTCTCTACTTCATCGCAGTTATCGGGCATTTCAAGTACATATCAGCTCCATGTAAACCGTATACATGTGTCAGCAAACTCCTTCGCCGTGGCCACGACGAACTCATCAACGGCGAACAACGGCGAGGGGGGTCCGGTGTGGCGGCGAGCAACGGCTCGCCGTTGGATCCGCCAGCTCGGACGGCGAACCCCCATTCGTCGACCATACCCAGTGCTCTAAGAGATCGATATACTACGTACAGTCTTTGTGTGGAGCAAGTATGTGACTTTTGTAACTTGCTAAATAAATGATGAGTTATGGTCTTAGATTTTCAAAATTTGTGCATTAGTGTTTTTTGTCATTGTTCACAATATTATGGGGTAGGATAACCGCACCCTCCATAGGGAGGGTGTATTGACTTTGACCAGCTGCCGTCGCCTGTACTGTCTGCATTAAAATTTGTACATTTTGACTAAAGTAGGTGGACCTTCATGATAGGGAGGTTCGGTTATTACATCCCTATTATTAT
This sequence comes from Artemisia argyi, assembly GCA_030686995.1. Classification (NCBI taxonomy): domain Eukaryota; kingdom Viridiplantae; phylum Streptophyta; class Magnoliopsida; order Asterales; family Asteraceae; genus Artemisia; species Artemisia argyi. The sequence goes on along the minus strand of CM060697.1, from coordinate 141,311,383 downwards.
TTAGTATGTTTGTCTTTAAATTTGATCAATTACTAGGTGATTGACATAAGATAGATTAGAATCAAAAGTAACGAAGAACAGTATTAGCATGCCAGTCTTATCATAAATATTGTCATACCAAACGAAATGATCGAATATGATAAAATCATAAAAGAGAGAAAAGTAAATAATGTTTTGATGGTGTAGACCATAAGATAGTGATGTTGATCGAGTTTTGTCTTTTTATATATTTCATGTACATTTAGAGCTCCATTAAACTTGAGATCTAAGTATATATCTAACGCCTAATTAAACTGATTTAAAGTCACACCTGTCAATTAATTAACTGAAAGGAACACTACAACAAAAAGGTAACGTGCCTCTTTAAAAACAAGTCCTTTCTATAATATGTCGTTTTAATGGTATATGCAAATCACAGAGAACTTATTATGATCAAAATTTAAGTTCAAATACGTACTTTATCATCATGTATTCTCATGCATGTACGTACTATTTAGAGGTCTTTTCTACGATTCTGCTTGTACTTAATGTACCATGATGCTTATTAAAATTTTGATTATTTAACAAAATTAAAGTTTAACTACAAGTTTCAAGTTTCAAGTTTCAATCCATACATTATTTAAAGAGAAATGATTGACATACTCGATTTTATTTTTTATTAAAACACTTCACTGTATAAGTAGTTAAAGTAATTTATACTTAAAATACACTGTTTATTGCATATTTTGAAGTGTCCTAATAAAAATTTGGAGAGTGAGAATCGCTTCCCATATTCAAACTCAAACACTAAAATAAAGTTTAATTTAGGATCTTAATTCTCTAGTTTCAAGGTTTTTATTATTTTTCAATGATGATATTTTATTTGTTTTATGTTAATAATGTTCCCGAGTGTGTAATTATACCACCCACATTTATGATCCTTTTGATCTATGCATCGATATATTTGAAGATCAAAAAACAGTTTTTTTACGACTCTAAATACGTAACTTTTTTTGCTATTAAACAAACCAAAAGTTCAATGTGGATTTACCAATTGTAACAAAACAAATTAATTACAGAGTAAAGTACAAAATACATCCTTGTGATTTACACATTTTAGCATCTTTCATCCCTGTCAGAAACTTTTGGCAAAATACATCACCTGTTAGGCAAATGTTTGCCACCCTACATCCCTCGTTAACCATGAGGACTAACGATGAAATTTTTTTCTCCGTTATCTCTTAACGAGATTGATAATGTTACACCATTAGCCTTCAGGACTAACGGTATTTGCACCGTTAGTCATTTTTTTTACGTTATCTCCATTTTTTGTACGTTTCTCCGTTTTTTGTACGTTTTTATCCATTTTTTGTACGTTTTATCCATTTTCTTTACGTTTTATCCGTCTTTTGTCAGTTTTTTTTCCCTTTTTTGTATTTTTTATTATTTTTTTACGTTCTTATCCATTTTTTGTGCGTTTTAACCATTTTGTCAGTTTTTTTACGTTTTATCCTTTTTTTGTATGTATTTATCCATTTTTTGTACGTTTTATCCGTGTTTTGTCATTTTCCCCCTTTTTGTACGTTTTATCAGTTTTTTATGTCTTTATCCGTTTTTTGTACGTTTTATCCTTTTTTTGTCAGTTTTTGTACATTTTATCCATTTTTTGTACGTATTTATCCGTTTTGTGTACGTTTTATCCGTTCTTTATACGTTTTATCTGTTTTTGGTCAGTTTTTCCTATTTTTTGTACGTTGTATCCATTTTTATACGCATTTATCCGTTCTGTGCACGTTTTATCCGTTTTTTGTACGTTTTATCTGTCCTTTTATCAGTTTTCCCTTTTTTGTATGTTTTATCCGTTTTTGTACGTTTTATCCGTTTTTGTCAGTCGTACAAAAAGCCTAAAAAACGGATAAAACATAAAAATGGATAAAAACGTACAAAACGGATAAAACATAAAAAAAGGGAAAAAACATAAAATAATGGGTAAAACATACAAAAAATGAATAAATACATACAAAAAACGGATAAAACGTACAAAAATGGATAAATACATACAAAAACGGATAAAACGTACAAAAAACGGATAAATACATACAAAAAACGGATAAAACATAAAAAAAAAAAAACTAAAAAAACAGATAAAACATACAAAAACGGATAAGGACGTAAAAAACTGATAAAACATACAAAAAACAGAAAAAAACTTACAAAAAACTGATAAAACGTACAAAAAAAATAGATAAAACCGGATCAAACATACAAATAACATAGAAAAACGGATAAAACGTACAAAAAATGGATAAAAACGTACAAAAAACGAAGAAAACATACAAAGAACGGAGAAACGTACAAAAAATGGAGATAACGTAAAAAAAGGACTAACGATGCAAATACCATTAGTCCTGAAGGCTAATGGTGTAACATTATCAATCTCGTTAAGAGATAACGGAGAAAATAATTGCATCGTTAGTCCTCATAGTTAACGAGGGATGTAGGGTGACAAACGTTTGCCTAACGGGTGATGTATTTTGCCAAAAGTTTATGACAGGTATGTAAGATGCCAATATATGTAAACCACAGGGATGTATTTTGTAGTTTACTCTTAATTATATATACATTACATTTACCGTGAATGTTACTATTCACCTTCATTAAATAATATTTTCTGCTATAGTAACTAACGGTCGTTAACGACCGTTAGTTACTATATCAGAAAATTTTTAAAAAATCCGTATGAAATTGGTCATTCATCTTAGAGGTTTGTTGCAAATTTGTCCTTCATGTTATACATCCATTGCAAAGTCAGTCTTTGGTGACTAATTTGACGTTAAGTAGCTAACGACCGTTATCTTTAACATCTTAAAAAGATTTTCATACGTACTTGGTCCTTCATCTCAGAGGTCCGTTGCAAATTTAGTCCACACATATTTACATAATTGGTCTTTCATGTTATAAATCCGTTGCAAAGTCGGTCCTTAGTACTTTATGTTATACTCCTATTGCAAAGTCAGTCATTGATCACTAACTTCGCAATTAAACGCTAATGTTAGGACACTTTTGCAAAAAACATTAAAAAATCTTTACAATAATTGTGTATTTAAAATGCCCGCGGCAATGCATGGCTTACATCCTCGTTATAAACATTAACGTAACAACAAACACATTGATTGTAAAGTGAAATGAATTGGAGATGTTTTGTGTAAGATATTGTCTTATTTTATTTATCGTTAACTATAAAAGAGGTAAAGTAAAAGACACTATGGCTAAAGAATGCATTGAAAGCAAAGAAAATAAAAGAAACATAGTACCAACCAAAGCTTTATTTGTTTCCAATGTTTGTGGGGACAAATGAAAAGTTTTAGCCTTTTTGGATGCATGGTTAATACTTAATACAGACTTTAATTTGCAAAAATATAATTTATGCAAAAACTATTTTCTTGTAGCGTCATGGTACATGAACCGTGGGATGGTGCAATTTAATTTCTATAGGTTATTTACATCTACATGTTAGCTTTATACTTTCGGTGGTGCTAATTTATCGATAAAACTTGTATCTTTTTATGCAGCCATGCAACACGCAACATTGTCATTAACTTTTTTTTGAGCAAAATTTTATTAAAGTTAATTGGTTAAGAGAAGCGGGTGCATTTCGTGTTATAGGAAATGTTATCCATCGTCATCTCAGCACCCTATAACACCACTATAAAATAAACATCTTCTCCAATAATATTCTTATACCACAACACAAATACTTTACTCAATTAAAAAAAAAAAAAAAAAAAAAAAAAAAAAAAAAAAAAAAAACTCGCCAACCCTACGACATTCAGCCTTATAACATGGTCATGACATCAATAGCGGTGCATTTTGGCTATGCCATAGGGAAAATAAAGCCCTATAACAATGTCATATATCACTGCACCGGGCTCTCTAATGTATCAATAAAATTAATTGGTATGTGTTATTTGACATGTAAAACTTCTACTTTATACTAAAACCGTGTCAAAATTAAGAAGTGAAGCTTAATTAAAGCAAACCAAGCTTAATTTAACTAACTGATATAATTGGCATTGAAGAGAAGTCATTAGGCGAGTTTTGCATCAGAAGCAAAGCAATCCACTTTCCATTTCTTTATAACTTTTTTTTCTTTTTGTGAAATACTATATGAGTATATGGTATCTCCTTACTCTATGCATAAAAATCAATTTAATCTATCATATCATTGGTCCACACACTTGAAGATGTATTCATCAAGATACTAATAATGTAGAAAAACACATGCAATTCTTGTTTTAGAAAAGCGTATTGAAATTATGTTTTTGAAATTGTATTGGATGCATACGTAAGAATTCTTTCTAGGAACTTAAAGCAAGACAAAAAAAACATTAACATAAGTCGATGGTCTATAAATTGAAGATTTTGGAAAGGGCATATTCTTAGCAAACACGCAAAAGTTAAATTGTAGATTTTCTTGAACATAGTTACATTGTAGATTAAGCGCTACTTTTTTTGCAAGAGGTTACAGAATCGTCGAAGGGACTTGATGAATGACGATTAAGAAATGAGATTATGCATTTTCGAACCACGAAACACTATATTCTCAGTTACTAGTGGTATATCTAAAGAGGAAAATTTCATTTGCAACATATATGAATTCTCATTATTACATACGTTACACGTTTTTCGAAATGCAAATACAGCACACACATGTGTGAGAGGAGTTTTGAACCCAAAACCACTAGATTAGGGAGCACCTCACACCCCATGAGTGCCGCTAGACTACCGGTCTCGACTCTTATTGTGTGTTGTTATATCCACTAATTATCACTTAATGAATGTAACAATTCGCATTTTCAGATTAATTACTATTCCCGGGAAATTTACTATTCACTTTTACTATTCATGTTACTATTCATTTTTACTATTCATTTTTCCCGAAAGTTGATATTTATTTCATATTCTCAAGTGATAAATCATTTCCATGGCAAATTAAATATTTGACATTCGTTAGATCATTTTCGTGAAAGTTATTAAGGAATTACACGGAATTATACGTTTTAGGGTAAAACGTCATTCAAAAATTCTACGCACAACGAAACTCGACCGCGTTAAGTGACCCCGCATCAGAAAAATGTTTAGTACTCTCATGATTAATTATAGAATTAATCATGACTGAGAAAAACATGACCCAAAATAAGTCTCGGCCGTGAAAAACTGGAATTTTCAGTTTTAAGCGTTTTTACTCAGCCGTAACCCTAGCCTATACCTGCACCGCGTTTCTAAGATGATTTGAGTTTTCAACTTATTAGAAAAAGTCAACATATTTTTCCCTCCTCCTTTGACCAAAAATCATTCCTTGATTTTATAAGTCATTCCTTGATTTTTAGGCTTGCGGTTTTAGGTCTAAAAGACATTTAACACCAACCGACACTAGACTGAGCCCAGCCTAGACATTATAAGTCATTTTAAGTCATTATTATCCTATTAGAAAAGTTACATTTTACTTTTCTCAATTTTACGCAACTTTCGTACGTTTTACATATTACGCGTTTTAGACCCGTGTTTCCAGTTTTAGCAGGGTTTTACCACCCAAATGGAACCTACCACTCATTTTATATTTTATTATGGAGTGTCATGACATGTTTAACAATACTTTCAAGTTTCATATTTTTACGATAACCGGTTTTACGTTTTGAGGCTTAATCATTTACGGTTAGCAATTTACGGGGTCAAAACTAGTCACATAAGTAGGATAATATCATCAAAAGTCCTCACCTTGTTCTCCAAGCTTATGAACCGACCTAGGGGGGGAATTCAGCCCTTGTGTGTCTTAATCTCATGACAATAGCCTTAGGATGATTACATGTGTTCACCTTGGCCTCCAAGGTTGGACTAGTCAACTAAACTAACCTCCTCAAGACCCTATAAAAGCCCCCCCCCCCCCCCCATCCCCTTGTTGCCGTGGATATCCCCACACCAAAACCACACCACATTTAGCTTAATTACTTCTAATTTCTAGCAAGGTTCAAGTACTTCTTCAAGATAGAAACCTTAGTTTCTTTTAGGTAACCAAAAACACTTCCATAATCTCATATACTTTGGTGATTCTCTTGAGTTTAGATCCACTCAAGTCACCTAAACCTTCATCACAAATCATTCAAGAATACAAGGGTAGAAGGGTTACTAGAGTGGAGGAAAGCTTATTCAATCAAAGTCCTAGTTCTTGTCCTAGTTTCCCTTTTTCATTAAGGCCAAAAGTTGTAAGCAAACCCTAACATACTTTCTTGCTTAATTATCATTTTCATGCTCTTTGTGTTCCTTTCATGCTATATATGTTCTTGTTATTGTGTTCATAATGTTTAAAAATGGATAAAACAAGTATTGATATACATATGTTAACTTTTGACAAGTAAACAAGCAAACTAGTGATTTTTATGGAGAACCACGACTAAAATAGTATAACTTTGATATTTGACACTTACTTACTGTTAAAGAGGACTTAACAAGGAAAACATAGCAATTTGAATCACCCAAAACGAGTACCCGAGTCAAAAGTTATGGCCATAAGAAGTTAGCGAAACCAAAACGGCAAAACTGCCCAAACCTACTGTTTTTGCATTCTGCCATTTTGAAAGTCCCCCTTCTGGTCCGATTCATCAAAAAGTTAAAACACGAAAGTTGTCCGGAACGACGTTTTTGTTCAGGAATAAAGAAGCTCGAGCCCTGAAAACGCTTTCCGAGTGATAATTTTCTTCAAAATCTTAACAGCCCATTTTAGACCAAAGTCACTATATTATAGTTATGATTTACTTAGACCAAGAGGTCTAATGACCTAAAGCCAAGACCACAACCATGGCTAAAGCCAAGGTTGAGTCTCAAGACCATGGAAAAATGACCAAGGTCACGGTGAAGCCATGACTAAATGACCATATAAACTTACTTAGGCGAAAACATGAAACAAGGAGTTGACGATAACTTGAACAAACAATTTGGATCTACTCCACCTAAAGAACCATGAGATACAAGTTATAATAAACTTACCCTAATAACAATCTTCATGTACAAATAGACTTTCCTAAGTTTATTCAAATATTGGACATGTAACTTTTCGGATCAAAACTTATACATTTGTTATTAAATACTACAATAGTAGGGAGCCTCATGTGAGGAGTTCATTAAGTAAGCCGTCGAGATGAGTTGTGGATTTACGAATTAAAGTGTCCTGGCTCCTCGAACGTTTACTCCATGACTTCTGAATTATGTCGGCCCGAACGGTAGTAAGAGATATACAACTTATACATGTTTCATAAACCATTTATATTCAACGACTTACGCTATATACTAAGTACTACATCATGAACATTATGCAAGACATATATAGGCAATTCTTCGTATTCTTAGACGTTACTCAAAACCTAAGTCGCAACGTTCTATTATAGGCTGCTCTTAGAGACTTTCACGATTCGACTACCACTTTGATTTCACGTCACTTAAGCTTAAGGTGAGTCATAGCCCCTACTCTTTTATACTTATTTTAACTCTTTTGGGGGAGATACATGCTCAACTACTTGCTTACTTGTACAAATACTCAAAACATTTATACTTGACTGTGTTATACTTGATTGCATACATACATGGCTGAGTTATACTTAATTGCGTTATTCTATTTAGTAGCTAGTACTTATCTTTGGGAAGTGGCTCCCAGTTGTCTTTGGGAAGTGGCTCCCAGTAAACTTTTATCTTTGGGAATTGGCTCCCAAGTGAGGTCTTCAGAGATGAAGTAGAGACTCACTACTAATTGCTTAATTGTTTCGATGAACTATTACATGTCTTATTCATTCTATATATTTAGCAGTGGGTTGTGAACACACAGGTTGCAAGTGTTGTTATGAGCGGGACTTGCAACTGAGTGGATTCTCAATGCCTTTATTGTGTGAACATTCTTTTAAGACTTTTTCAACTGTTTTAAGACAAACTCTATGAACTCACCAACCATTGTGTTGACACTTTAGCATGTTTATCTCAGGTCTGTAAGGTGATAGCCGTTGCATGGAGCATAGAGTCGCTTGGCATGTTTTGAAGACTTATGCTTTTATCTTTACCATTCGATATGTTTTAAAACTCTTATGTATTGTATTATGGAACTCAAGTTTGTAACTCGGAATTTATTAATCGAATGGTAACTTTTCAAAACGTCTCATTTAGAGTTCGTTTTCTATACCTTGCACTTTGTATTATGAAGTAGCACCCCTATGACACAGTCTTCCGCTGCGGTATTTTGGGGGTGTTACAGATTGGTACCAGAGCCTTGTTTATAGAGAACTAGGTTGCATTTAGTGCCTAGACTATAACTGATATAAACATTAAGACTCTTCTCTTTATTTTGCCTTACACACACTTCATGCGCATATGCTTATTGCTAATTGTTTGTTTAGGAGAAACCCCAGACAATAGTCAAGTCATCAAAAATTTAGAGCTAAGTAATAATTGTTTAATTAACTTAATCTTGTGACAGTTCTTGTTTGATAAGACATAAGATTAAGTTAAATAAAGGTTATTAGTTTCCTGTAGAGATTTGATGATTTGCCTTATACTTACTTTATATGATTCTAATACCTAGAAGTGATTCATATGTCCTAGTACGACACTCAAACCTTTCTACAAGCGCGACTAGTCCTTTTCGTCATATCACCTTCTCTAGATACCCAAACTACGTTACCCTTTCACAACTTAAGAGCAGAAAGTCTACCCAATTATGTAGTATCAATTGTTGAGATATGTGTGCCTGGTAATATGTATACGTGTGAAAGGAAGCAATTATAATTATGGTGGCCAACATAATTATAAATGCGTCACGACTCACGTAGACATATGTGACCATACTTACATTAATCAACGTCGACTCAAATTGACAAGATTTAAGACAAAGTAGTCTAGGAATATCACCTCATATCTGACGTCGACAAAATGTCCCTCCTTGTAGATATCATGGCACCAAAGAGAGTAACTCGTAGCACTAGCCGAGGTGGTGCAACACCAAGAGGTGGAAGAACTGGTGGTCGTGGAGGTAGAGGAACTACTCATGACACTAGTAATAATAGTGGAAGAACTGGTGGACGTGGAGGCAGAGGAGATGCTCACGACACTAGTAACCCTAGTAACGATGGTGGAAATCCAGATGTCTCCACCATTATTGCCCAATAACTACAAAACCTACTTCCCACTATAGTCACACAAGTTGGCAATCACATGAACAATTCGGGAAACCACGGAAGCATAAATGACGCTACAAATGATGGAGGAAGGAATGGTAATAACAACAACAACAACAACAACAACAACAACAACAACAACAACAACAACAACCATAGGACTGGATGTACGTATAAGGAATTTACGTCATGCAAACCAATTGAGTTTAATGGTAAAGGAGGTGCATTGGCATATACACGATGGGTCGAGAAGATGGAGTCAGTGATCGATATCAGTAACTGTGCAATCCACCAGAGAGTGAAATATTCTGCGTGCTTGCTATCAGAAAAGGCATTGACATGGTGGAACATGCAGATTCAAGCAAGGACTAGAGAAGCAGCTGTAGGCATGACATGGGACGACTTTAAGGGACTACTGAAGGAAGAATACTGCCCGGTTAATGAAATGCAAAAACTAGAGGACGAGTTTTGGCATCACTCTATGGTAGGGGCTGGTCATGCAACCTACACAGATCGGTTTCATGAACTAGCTAAACTAGTTCCTCATCTGGTTACCCCTGAATCCAAGAGGATTGAGAGGTACATTTATGGCCTTGTTCCCGAGATTCGTGGGATGGTGAAAACAACCGAACCTCCCACAATTCAAAGTGCAATATTGAGAGCAGGGACCCTAACAGATGAGATGGTTAGGAATGGAACTTTGAAGAATAGTGACAAAAGGAAGGGAACGGGTGAATCGAGCGAACAAGTGGGTACAATGGTTGACAATAAGAAAGCAAGAGGATTTGCGGCAACTGTTTCTAATCAGAAAAAGTATGAGGGTCTACATCCTAAGTGTACTAAATGTGCTTATCATCATCAGAGGTCTGAGCCATGCCCTGTGTGTTATAATTGCAAGAGGTCTGGCCATTTTGCAAGTCAGTGTAAATCAGTTACAAGGCAGGCGAAAGCGGACAATATAGGAAACAACCAAAAGACATGTCATGAGTGCAACAACCCAAACCACTTCCGAAATACTTGTCCTAAGTTGAATAGGGCACATGGACAAGTACTGGATAACCCGACTCTAGCAGTAATGCTTGAAGAAAATAACCCAAACCGTGGATACAATGTTAGTCCACCTCGGGGTCGAGCATACTATTTGGGTGCTAAGGAAGCCCGCAATGCGTAACGGGTACGTACCTTATACTACCATATTATTCTATTCTAAACCTAGCTTTATTATGCCGCTATTAAGATAAGAGACCTAGACACACTAAACTTCGGGACGAAGTTTCCTGAAGGGGTAGAGACTGTAACAATTCGCATTTTCAGATTAATTACTATTCCCAGGAAATTTACTATTCACTTTTACTATTCATGTTACTATTCATTTTCCCGAAATTTTCCCGAAAGTTGATTTTTATTTCATATTCTCGAGTGATAAATCATTTCCATGGCAAATTAAATGTTTGACATTTGTTAGATCATTTTCGTGAAAGTTATTAAGGAATTACACGGAATTATACGTTTTAGGGTAAAACGTCATTCAAAAATTCTACGCACAACGAAACTCGACCGCGTTAAGTGACCCCGCATCAGAAAAATGTTTAGTACTCTCATGATTAATTATAGAATTAATCATGACTGAGAAAAACATGACCCAAAATAAGCCTCGGCCGTGAAAAACTGGAATTTTCAGTTTTAAGCGTTTTTACTCAGCCGAAACCCTAGCCTATACCTGCACCGCGTTTATAAGACGATTTGAGTTTTCAACTTATTAGAAAAAGTCAACATATTTTTCCCTCCCCCTTTGACCAAAAATCATTCCTTGATTTTATAAGTCATTCCTTGATTTTTAGGCTTGCAGTTTTAGGTCTAAAAGACATTTAACACCAACCAACACTAGACTGAGCCCAGCCTAGACATTATAAGTCATTTTAAGTCATTATTATCCTATTAGAAAAGTTACATTTTACTTTTCTCAGTTTTACGCAACTTTCGTACGTTTTACGTATTACGCGTTTTAGACCCGTGTTTCCAGTTTTAGCAGGGTTTTACCACCCAAATGGAACCTACCACTCATTTTATATTTTATTATGGAGTGTCATGACATGTTTAACAATACTTTCAAGTTTTATATTTTTACAATAACCGGTTTTACGTTTTGAGGCATAATCATTTACGGTTAGCAATTTACGGGGTCAAAACTAGTCACATAAGTAGGATAATATCATCAAAAGTCCACACCTTGTTCTCCAAGCTTATGAACCGACCTAGGGGGGGGGGGGGGAATTCAGCCCTTGTGTGTCTTAATCTCATGACAATAGCCTTAGGATGATTACATGTGTTCACCTTGGCCTCCAAGGTTGGACTAGTCAACTAAACTAACCTCCTCAAGACCCTATAAAAGCCCCCCCCCCCCCCATCCCCTTGTTGCCGTGGATATCCCCACACCAAAACCACACCACACTTAGCTTAATTACTTCTAATTTCTAGCAAGGTTCAAGTACTTATTCAAGATAGAAACCCTAGTTTCTTTTAGGTAACCAAAAACACTTCCATAACCTCATATACTTTGGTGATTCTCTTGAGTTTAGATCCACTCAAGTCACCTAAACCTTCATCACAAATAATTCAAGAATACAAGGGTAGAAGGGTTACTATAGTGGAGGAAAGCTTATTCAATCAAAGTCCTAGTTCTTGTCCTAGTTTCCCTTTTTCATTAAGGCCAAAAGTTGTAAGCAAACCCTAACATACTTTCTTGCTTAATTATCATTTTCATGCTCTTTGTGTTCCTTTCATGCTATATATGTTCTTGTTATTGTGTTCATGATGTTTAAAAATAGATAAAACAAGTATTGATATACATATGTTAACTTATGACAAGTAAACAAGCAAACTAGTGATTTTTATGGAGAACCACGACTAAAATAGTATAACTTTGATATTTGACACTTACTTACTGTTTAAGAGGACTTAACAAGGAAAACATGGCAATTTGAATCACCCAAAACGAGTACCCGAGTCAAAAGTTATGGCCATAAGAAGTTAGCGAAACCAAAACGGCAAAACTGCCCAAACCTACTGTTTTTGCATTCTGCCATTTTGAAAGTCCCCCTTCTGGTCCGATTCATCAAAAAGTTAAATCACGAAAGTTGTCCGGAACGACGTTTTCGTTCAGGAATAAAGAAGCTCGAGCCCTGAAAACGCTTTCCGAGTGATAATTTTTTTCAAAATCTTAACAGCCCATTTTAGACCAAAGTCACTATATTATAGTTATGATTTACTTAGACCAAGAGGTCTAATGACCTAAAGCCAAGACCACAACCATGGCTAAAGCCAAGGTTGAGTCTCAAGACCATGGAGAAATGACCAAGGTCATGGCGAAGCCATGACTAAATGACCATATAAACTTACATAGGCGAAAACATGAAACAAGGAGTTGACGATAACTTGAACAAACAATTTGGATCTACTCCACCTAAAGAACCATGAGATACAAGTTATAATAAACTTACCCTAATAACAATCTTCATGTACAAATAGATTTTTCTAAGTTTATTCAAATATTGGACATGTAACTTTTCGAATCAAAACTTATACATTTGTTATCAAATACTACAATAGTAGGGAGCCTCATGTGAGGAGTTCATTAAATAAGCCGTCGAGATGAGTTGTGGATTTACGAATTAAAGTGTCCTGGCTCCTCGAACGTTTACTCCATGACTTCTGAATTATATCGGCCCGAACGGTAGTAAGAGATATACAACTTATACATGTTTCATAAACCATTTATATTCAACGACTTACGCTATATACTAAGTACTACATCATGAACATTATGCAAGACATATATAGGCAATTCTTCGTATTCTTAGACGTTACTCAAAACCTAAGTCGCAACGTTCTATTATAAGCTGCTCTTAGAGACTTTCACGATTCGACTACCACTTTGATTTCACGTCACTTAAGCTTAAGGTGAGTCATAGCCCCTACTCTTTTATACTTATTTTAACTCTTTTGGGGGAGATACATGCTCAACTACTTGCTTACTTGTACAAATACTCAAAACATTTATACTTGACTGTGTTATACTTGATTGCATACATACATGGCTGAGTTATACTTAATTGCGTTATTCTATTTAGTAGCTAGTACTTATCTTTGGGAAGTGGCTCCCAGTTGTCTTTGGGAAGTGGCTCCCAGTAAACTTTTATCTTTGGGAATTGGCTCCCAAGTGAGGTCTTCGGAGATGAAGTAGAGACTCACTACTAATTGCTTAATTGTTTCGATGAACTATTACATGTCTTATTCATTCTATATATTTAGCAGTGGGTTGTGAACACACAGGTTGCAAGTGTTTGTTGTGTGTGTGTTTATTAAATAGTTTAAATGGGGTATATTTTGGTGGTGAAGTTAGTTGTAGAGAAAAAAAGCTCATGTAACACTGATAAAGTTGATTGTGGGTGTTCTTATTACGCCTAGCCTAATGTCTTGTGGATCAACACATCCACTTCTAGTAATAATTGGACCCCACTAGCTTAACTAAAAACAAAAATAAGTTTATGCGAGTCGGGTTAATATGTAATTAGTTTATTCGGCTCAAACTGGTTAACTTGAACCCTTGTTAAGGTCGGGTGTCAAGTGAAAGTTTTGGCCTTATTCGAGTTTCAGGATTTAAACGAATAAAGGATATTTTTAGCATTTCTCATATATTTCTTTCTTTTTGAAAAGATTTCTCATTTTTCTTATTCTTTTTTGTAAAAGTTCTTATTTGATTAACCTGACCCCGAGTATTTCGAACTCGGATAATTCTAATCTTTATTAGGGTCGCGTTCAAATATGTAATTTTCATTCAAAGCCTAATTAACTTTACTCAAATAACCCTTATTCGGGTCTGTTGACTCGGATAATAACCATAGTTGTGTATATTAGAAAATAAGTAATGTTATAGTAACTCTTTGAGTAAATTACGTGGTTCGTCCATGTGGTTTGGCCAATATCCCTAATTGAGTCCCTATCTTTTCAATTGCGCCAATTGAGTCCTTATTCTGAAACTATGTAACACTGTTAGTCCTTATCGCTAATTGTCGTTATCTTCTCCGTTAGCTCCTAGTTCTCAAGTGGCAAAGTTAGTCCATTAATCAAACGATCATTTGCAACGTTAGTCCTTTTACTAACGATCATTTCTAATTAACTCAAAATTTGGTTTTCTTACACGTTTTCGCCCGTTTTCTTACGTTTTTACGTTTTCGTCCGTTTTTATATGTTTTCCTCCCATTTTTTTACGTTTTGTCCGATTTTTTACGTTTTCGTCCCTTTTTATATGTTTTCGTCCGATTTTTTTTCATTTTCATCCATTTTTTAACGCTCTCGTCCGGTTTTTTTACGTTTTCCTTTGATATTTTACGTTTTCATCCATTTTTCTACATAAAAAATCAGAGGAAACGTAAAAAAAATAGAGGAAAACGTAAAAAAAATGAATGAAAACGTAAAAAATCGGAGGAAAACGTAAAAAATCAGACAAAATGTAAAAAAGGGACGAAAACGTAAAACGGACGAAAATGTAAAAACGGACAAAAACGTAAAAAAAACAAAGGAGAATGTAAAACAACGGGCGAAAACGTACAAAATCGGAAGAAAATGTAAAAACGGATGAGAAAGTAAAAAAGGACGAAAATGTAAAAAATCGGACGAAATCATAAAAAATCGGACGAAAACGTATAAAAACGGACAAAAACGTAAGAAAAGGGACGAAAACGTATAAAACGTGTAAGAAAACCAAATTTTGAGTTAATTAGAAACGATTGTTAGTAAAAGGACTAACGTTGCAAATGATCTTTTGGTTAATGGACTAACTTTGCCACTTGAGGACTAGGAGCTAACGGAGAAGATAACGACAGTTAGCGATAAGGACTAACTGTGTTACATAGTTTCAATATAAGGACTCAATTGGCGCAATTAAAAAGATAGACTCAATTAAGGATTTTGGCCGAACGGACGAACTATGTAATTTACTCTAACTCTTTTAATTGCTACAAACCTATTCTTGACAATGAGCTGTTTTATAAATTGAAATCAACATCATCAAAAATATTTTCCCAAGCTAACAAATAAATTGCCATATAATCTCTGCTACTTATAAAATAAATTTGTGTATTCTTGAAAACTCAAAATCTCTGTAAAGATGATTCTCAAAAAGACATTTTAAAATAACTAGCCGAGTACCCGTGCATAGCAACGGAAATTCCTAGCGGCAGATAATTAAAGGTTTGCGATATTATGGTAAGTCTTTTGTGTAGCGTTCAATATATAACGTGAATAGCAACAAGATCTTACAGCGGCAGATAGTTATATTGATATTTTTGTTTCACAAAACGTTACAAAAAACACTTAACTAAACTATTACTATAATTATTTGTTTAAAAATGCGTATTAGGCGTAACTTTTTTTCTAATATCGTTAATTTATGTAAACAAATTTATTTCAAAAGCTAAACTTTAAAACTCTATACTAAAGTCGATGCATTCTAAACTTCCAAATATGTATGTCAAAGTTATTTTTGCCTTGAGCCATGACCAAAACAAACATAAATAGACATTTAACTTAAAAAAGTATAAATATACAAAAAAAAAAAAAAAAAAAAAAAAAAAAAAATGACTTCTAGCAAGCATCCACAACTAACATCGGTCTCAGTTGTACAATTAACATCCACAACTCTATAAATATATAAATGAAAACGAGCATTGAGGAAAACAAAACTATGAAATCATTTTATTCGTATCCCAAATAATCCTCAATTAACAAAAATGAATCGTAAGTACACTAACAATATTGTTTTTTCGTAACAAAGAAGACAATGAATTAACAAATAAAAAACAAAAATCAAACTACGAAAAAAAACCCCAACTCTTCATCTTTTAGATTCAAGATCACAACTATTAACCGGATTAAGCTTAATCTCTATAAGTTCTTCATCCAAATAACCACCCGATTCAGTTAAAAATTAAAACCCATATTAATCACAACATTACTAATAGCAACTTCACCATGCAAACACTGCCCATTTTTCGTCATCCCTCTCATGTAGTTCTTCACTTCACTTTTGATCATATCTTATCACAACCACTAACGTAATACAGTCATTACCTAGGTGTTGATGGTCTTCTATGTGTCACTTTTGGTGATATGGGGTCCTTGGTTGATATGAGGGTTCGGTGGGAGTAGATTTTATGGTGGTGGCTGGTTATGACCGGTGGTGGAGGATGAGAAGAGAGAAAGATAGAAGGAGGCGTTTGTGTTTATGTTTTTGGCACAAATCATTCATATATTTATAATAGTAGAGATTTGTTTTCATAAGTTCGAACGCTTATCGTTTTTTATTCGTTAATAACAATAAAAGTAGAATCGTATGGAGGAAGCTTTGAGGTTTACAAACAAAATCATATCTTTGTTTGACTTCCTAATATAACCTGTTTGCATTTAAGACTATGTGTTTCCAACAAATGAATATGTGTTTCCAGCAAACATATAAAAGGTGTTTTTAGTTAAGCTTCGTGTCTAGCAAATGAATATGTGTTTCCAGCAATGTATATATGGTGTAGTTTCCATTTCACTATATGGTCTTGAATAAAGCATTTTATTACATTTATCACAGAAGGTATAGTTTCCATATAGATAAAACGTGTAGTGTTGGTAGAGTTTTAGTTGACCATTGTTGAAAACATATGGTTTCCTTTTGCATGGTTGTTTCCTGATTTTTGCATGGTTCCTACGTTTTATAGAGGTGAGTTATTTTATAAACTAAGTTTTTGTTACAAATTAAGGGACAAATCCCCACCATCCATCTATTTTGATCTAATGGTGGGGATTAACCTAAGATTTAATAAGACAACCTAAGTCCATGTTTTTTTTTCTTGTCTTTTTTGTCTATCTTATTTATTCATTTTTTTTCTTTTTTCTTTTCTTTCTTTTTTTTTTCTTTTGTTTGTCTAACTTCACGTTTTTTTCTATAATCCAATTTTTTTTTTTTTGTTTTTTTGTTTTTGCGTTTTTTTTTACGTTTTTTTCGTTTTTCATACATATTCGTCGGTTTTTTACGTTTTCGTCAGTTTTCTTACGTTTTCGTTTGTTTTCATACATTTTCGTCCGTTTTCATACGTTTTCGTCTGTTTTCTTACGTTTTCGCTCGTTTTCATACGTTTTCGTCTGTTTTCTTAAGTTTTCACCCGTTTTCATATGTTTCGTCCATTTTAATATGTTTTCTTCCATTTTCTTACGTTTTCACCTGTTTTCGAATTTTTTTCATACGTTTTCGTCTGTTTTCTTACGTTTTCGCCCGTTTTCATACGTTTTCGTCCGTTTTCATATATATATTCGTCCATTTTCTTACGTTTTCATCTGTTTTTGAATTTTTTCATACGTTTTCGCCCGTTTTCATACGTTTTTGTCCGTTTTCATATATATTCGTCCGTTTTCTTACGTTTTTGTCCATTTTCATACGTTTTCGTCCGTTATCATATGTTTTCGTCCGTTTTCATACGTTTTCGTCCGTTTTTATACGTTTTCGTCTATTTTTATACGTTTTCATATGGTTTCATCTGTTTTCATTCATTTTCATCCGTTTTTATACGTTTTCGTCCGTTTTCATTCATTTTCGTTCGTTTTTAAATGTTTTCAAACGTTTTCATACCTTTCTGAATATCACAAGTGATATACTGTGATTATCAGAATATCACTTGTGATATTCAGAATATCGTGAGTGATATTGAATATCACTCGCGATATTCTGAATATCACAAGTGATTTTTAAAATTTTGTAACATGAAAATCACAAGTGATATTCAGAATATCGCAAGTGATATTCAAAATATTGCAAGTGATATCTGAATATCGCAAGTGATATTCTGAATATCACAAGTGATTTTCAACAAATGTGACATGAAAATCGCAAGTGATGTTCTGTGACATGAAAATCACTTGTGATATTCAGAATATCGCAAGTGATATTCTGAATATCAAAAGTGATATTCTGAATATAAATCACAAGTGATATTCAGAATATTACAAGTGATTTCACGCTTTTTTTTAATTCACGTTTTTTCAAAAGTGATATTTTGAATATCACTCTGAATATCACAAGTGATATTCTGAATATCACAAGTGATATTCTTAATATCACAAGTGATTTTCAACAATTGTTCTGTAACATGAAATTCACAAGTGATATTCAGAAAATCACAAGTGATATTTTAAATATTACAAGTGATATTCCGAATATCACAAGTGATTTTCAACTAATATTTTGTAACATGAAAATCACAAGTGATATTCTAAATATCACACGTGATTTTCAACTAACGTTTTGTAACATGAATATCACTTGTAATTTTCTGAATATCACTTGTGATATTCAGATTATCACTTGTGATTTTCATGTTACAAAACATTAGTTGAAAATCACTTGTGATATTCAGAAAATAACAAGTGATATTCAGAAAATCACAAGTGATATTCCGAATATCACAAGTGATGTTCAACTAATGTTTTGTAACATGAAAATCACAAGTGATATTCTGAATATTAAAAGTGATATTCAGATAATTACAAGTGTTATTCAGAATATAAAGTGATATTCAGATATTTACAAGTGTTATTCAGAATATTATAAGTGATTTTCACATTTTTTTAATTCACGTTTTTTTCACTTTCTTACGTTTTCTTCTGTTTTTGTTCATTTTCATACGTTTTCTTTCGTTTTCATACATTTTTGAATATCACAATTGATATTATTAATATCACAAGTGATATTTTGAATATCAAAGAAAATCACTTGTGATATTAAGAATATCAATTGTGATATTCAGAAACGTATGAAAACGGACGAAAACATATGAAAACGAACGAATACGTATGAAAGCGTAAAAACACGCCTGGAAAGGGACAAAAACGCATGAAAAATTGATGAAAACGGACGAAAACGTATAAAAACTGCTGAAAAGTATGAAAACAGACGAAAGCGTCTGAAAATAGACAAAAATACATAAAAACGGATGAAAATGTTTATAAACGTATGAAAACAGATAAAAATGGATGAAAACATATAAAAACAGACGAAAACGTCTGAAAACAGACGATAATGTAAAAAAATGATGAAAACGTTTGAAAGCAGATAAAAACGTCTGAAAACGTATAAATACTGTCGAAACGTATGAAAATAGACGAAAACGTTTGAAAACAGACAAAAATGTACAAAAATGGATGAAAACAGACAAAAACATCTGAGTATCACCGAATATCACTTGTGATATTCAGAAACGTATGAAAACGTCTAAAATTGGCCAAAAAAATTTGAAAAACGGACGAAAACCTATGAAAATGAACGAAAATGTAAGAAAACAGACGAATATGTAGGAAAAAGGACGAAAACGTCTAAAAACGGACGAAAACATAAAATAATGGAAGAAAACGTATGAAATCAGACGGAAACAAATGTAAACATATGAAACCGGACGAAAACGTATAAAAACGGATGAAATCGTGTAAAAACGGATGAAAACGTATGAAAACGGACGAAAATGTATATAAACGTATGAAAACGGACAAAAACGTATAAAAATGGACGAAAACGTCTGAAAACGGACAAAAACGTATAAAAACGGATGAAAACGTATAAAAATGGACAAAAATGTCTGAAAACATATAAAAACTGTCGAAAACGGATAAAAACGTTTGAAAACAGACGAAAACGTAAAAAAAAACGGACGAAAAATGTATAAAAACGGTAAAAAAAACGTCTGAAAACGGACAAAAACGTCTGAAAACGTATATAATCATGTGAAAACAGACAAAAATGGACGAAAACGTAATAAAATGAGAAAAAATCGTGAATTTATTTAAAAAATAAAAGCTTGCTTATTTTTTAAAAAAAAAGAAAAAAAAACGTGAATTAGAGAAAAAAAAAATAAATAAAAATAAAAAAACGAAAAAATATATAACGTTAATTGGAAAAAAAAGCCAAAAAAAAAAAAAAGAAATAAAGAAAGTAAATAATAAAAAAAACAAAGAAAAAGGAAAGAAAAAGACATGGACTTAGGTTTCCATGTTTAATCTTAGGTTAATCCCCACCATTAGATCAAACTAAATGGATGGTGGGAATTTGTCCCTTGGTATGTACAAAAAAACTAGTCCCTAAATGAACTTTTCTCACGTTTTATATAGTGACAAGGGCAATTTGGGGATTGACCAAAAGTTAAGGAGTTCACTTTTCACTTTGACAATTTTGACATTATAAGAGCATCCACTATGGTGTTTCAAGAATAGGTCTAAAAACTTATGAAGAGGTCTAAGATTTTATGTACCATAGTGAGGAACCATTTCATGTCTAGGTGGCATGAAAAGGTCTAGGATTTTGGAGAGGTCCAAGAAGTGTTTATTATCATTTTTTATTTTTCCTTTTTAGCTAAATAATTAATGAGCTTTAAATGGTGATTGCTGAATTACCAATGCAGACGTTGAGTTCACAACTCATAAAGTTTTATATATATAGTTCGTGGGTCATGACAAGTTCTCTTCTTCATTGTGTGAGATATTTGCAGTGTATGTCTGCAGTATGTATTCATGCAAGTCACATAAGTGTTTAGTTAAGTTGGTTAAGTTTATGTTGAGGTCTACTATCCATTGCACACTTTATCAAACATTAAGCCAATTCCCTATTTTGTGTTGCCGTTTAACATTTCATGTGAGGTCTGGACTTTTTGTTTGGTTACTTGTGAATGGTGGTCTCCTAGTTTTGTTTCTAGTACAGTATTGTGATGAGTAGTTTTTGTTTTAGTTGTTTTTTGCTTTTGGTAGTATGGACTACGGAGTATCTTTTATTTAATAGCATTAAATTATGTTGGAACAATTTATAAACCTTTAACCATAATGAGAATAGGTTTATAATATGAAAAGTTTGAAGAATTAATGATAATGTATGAGGTGGCAAGTTTATAAACCTTTTAAAAGGTCCACCATAGTGGATGCCCTAAGTAGTAAAGATTAACTTGCATTTATACTATATATAGAGCACGAATTAAAAATGGTAACAACATCTGTCACTAATTTAATAGTTTAAATATTGTTTAACCCGCAATTAGGGATGAGCACGGTACCGGTCCCGTACCAATCACGTACCGAATTAGTGGTACCGATTTTTTCCCGAGCATAAATAGTGGTGCCGGTACCGTACCGAACGGGATTCGGATACCAGTACCTGGAAATCGGGTTTTTCCCATTTTTATTCGGGAATTTTCCGATTTGGTACCGGTCCCGTACCGAATTAGTGGTCCCGAATTTGTTTTCACCTTATTTCTTAGTCCCGGTACCGTACCGTATATCGGGAACGGTACCGTTTCGGTACGGTACCGGTACGGTTCCGGGATTCGGGTCGAAATGCTCATCCCTACCCGCAATGTTACACCAAAACTACAAATTTGCAAGTATAATTATCTGTCATTATGTACTGTTTTACACAAGTATTCAATCTAGTTTATCAAGACCATTTCAAAGGTTTTGCTAATAAAAAGGGACATCTCCACAAGTGGGCAAGGCTATATAAATCATCAAAAACTATTTCAAGGGTTTAGCTAAACCCTTTTGAGTTTCTTCTCACTCTCTTATCCACTTCAAAAACACATACAAAGAAAGACTTTACAAAATGGCTATGCCTTTAGGACTTCTTCCGACATTCTTAGCCAACAAAGCACCATCTCCAACAAAGTATCCATCATGTTCTTTAAGGTTGGTTTCCTCTGCAAGTTTTACACCGTTTCATGCAAAAATAAGCACATTTGTAACGTACGCCACTGCATCCAACCCTGCGGCTGAGCCAAAGAAGAGACTTACTGGAATTACGAAGACATGAAAGGTGTCACCCGAGTTGAAGGATTTTCTTGGTGGTAAAGAGGAGGTTTCTCGTTCAGTAGCGATTAAGGAAATATGGGCTTATATTAAAGAAAAACAACTTCAGGTATCGGTTAAATGTATTTTTTTCATTTCTTATCGTATGGTTGTTGCAAAGCTAAGGATGTTTGGAATTGCTTACTGAAGCTGATAAACTGTTTAATGGGGTTTTAAAAGTTTTTGGGATACCTTATCCAAACTATTTATTTTTTACTTTTGGTTTTTGTTGATAAGCAGATAAACATTTTGAATGCGGAACCATTAGCCACTAGTTGTTATGAGTGTTTTTGGCAATTTTGAATACATTTGTTAAGGCTCGATTCTGCAATTCGTTGAAGTAAACTTATTCAAAATTTCTTTGCTCAAAACTAATGCTATTAATACCAAATTATTTTTACCTGCATTCTTTATTTCTTTGTTTAGGATCCCGTGAACAAGCAAGTTATTGTGTGTGACGAGAAGCTGAAGAAAATATTTGGAGGGAAGGACAGAGTCGGGTTTCTTGAAATTTCAGGGCTGCTTACTCCTCACATGCTGAAGTAGACAATTCAGCGGTCTTAATCGGGTCTAGAATAGCGTTGCTTTGTGAATAAAGGATGTTGTGGTAGTTTTAGTTGAGCAGTACGTTCAAGGTAGTTGAAGGTCCTGAATTTACAAGCATAGCTTGTTTTCTAGGTTCTTAAGAAATAATTTTGCATGTTTAATTTCTTATATGCTTAAGGATGATCAAGCACTATCTGTTGTTTTGGCGCTGTTACTAATTTGAGCTTATTTCATGAACTAGTGGTTGCTGAATTTGATGGATTCACATGATTGAATTTAGCTTAAAGCCTTTCTGGTTTCTCAATGTGCTCATTATGTGTGTTAAACCAAAAGGGGCTGTTTATCCTCCTTAAAAGAGAAAATTTCAGACATGTGAAGTTGTGCATCCTAGCTTGGTACCAGTTGCAAAACCTTTCTTTTTATCAAGATAGATTACAATGACCGAAGTCTAATACCCTTTTTGAGTTTCACGATGTCGATCTTTGTATTTCAGTTCCCTCGTTTTGGTAGCCTTGTCAAGGGCTGTTCCCACTAATCTTTTAGCTATTCCCTGCATCACAAAGAAACATTATAATAAACGCCCAGAAGGCCAGAAGTACGTGTCCTGTTATATTTGAAACTTAGCTGCTCATGAAATGAGAGACCAAGTTGGATTGCATAATTTTATAGCATATGCATATATTTCCAGAATAATAATCAGATAAGTTAATAAGCACTTGCCACTGCAAACACTTAAAAAGTGTTCTTTTACTTTGAAAAACCACAATAAGCCAATAAGCACTTAAAGATATGTCATCCCAAACACCCTAAAGTCCCAAATGACAAATATGCCAAAGGCGTACTCTTAAAATCTTCGAAGATTTTCTTCATCTTTTCCTTCATAATGGCAGACATACGCACACCCTCTAACCACCACCAAGATGGCCTAGTGGACAAATACTTTGATGTCCTCACAAGAGGTCTCACGTTCAAGCCTCACTAGCTAGGTACACATATTGGGGGTGGCCAAGGAAAGGGTCGAAAACGTTTACGGGATACCTCAGTTAGGCCGCGTAAATCTGAGTCAAAGACTCGCCCTCCCTGGGTAAAATTTTGACTCACCCTCTCTGGGTAACATGAACAGGGAAAAACTCATCTGTTAACTCGTTTTTGCATACACACATCCTACTCTACATCTTTTGTCAACAAGGGAACTTTAGTTACACCAACTCTTGGTTGATGGGTCACCTTGTTTAAGATTTTATTTATCTTGGCTATTGTTAACGTTCAAAACTAAATAATTTACTTTCTAAAAAGTAATTCCGAAACTGAAAACCTACAGAAAGGTTCAGTGTACTCTGTGAGTGTGTTAAAAGTGAATGGGCTCTACGGGTTAATAAGCTTATTGGAAAATTAAAAATATTCAATAAGCTCAAATCGCATGGCTTGTGAGTTAACCTACTTGAGCGTATGGCTTATTTATGTCCATAAACTGTGAGTTGACAAGCTTATAAGCCATACATTCTGTTTATTGATTTTTCCAATTTTCAACAAGTCCGTAAAACCGTCAAATAAGCTCATCCAAACACCTAAATATAAACCATTAAACTATCGTTCTGAGTTGACTGACTTCTATAGATGTCTCAGTCCTACTAAAAATTTCCATTGTGTTTACTGTGACCATTTTTTTTCCATTCTCCATTCTTTTTTTGACTAACTTTTTTCCAATTCTCCATTTCTTTGACTACTGTTTTATCACTTTATGACTTCAAGCAAAACATAACCTTTATTGGTGGAACCAGGAAATCTTTAATAGACGGGACATTATAATCAAGTTTTTTCCACGATATTTCTGTGAGTGTGTCGATTTTTGTTTGACACATTGGTTCAGACAATTAGATACACAAACAGTGGCCGTAGGAGTGCAAGTAACTAACCACATTAAAAGGAAACCGTGATATCATAACATAAAAGGACTAGTATACGGCATGATACCAAGTAAATTGAGTAATTAGCATAATTTTTCACAACACACTGAGACCATAGAAACCGGTAAGATATTAGTCCAACCTGAAAAGGTCTAGTTTGTATCCTTGAAGATTCTATTTATGACTATGAATGTTGTGCTCGCAAAGTATGTGTTATACACTGTATTGTGTTTCTGTTCTGCATATATCAGCAGACCATGCACCTAAATGTTTGGCCCAAAATCCGTAAGGATGCCACATGCCATCTAAATACATGCGTCTAGTTAATAGCAATGTTAGAACTTAAACGCACAACCGAGAGACCCGACTAATACCAGTTACTTGTACCAAAGCTCACCAGGTTCATTCACAACAGTTTTAAGGTAATTTAGGACATAGTGAGATACAGCACAGCACATAATTTTCTTAAGTATTTTTAAAACTCAAGAATTTAGTACACAAATAGTGGTAATATAATATCTTTTTGTCTTCAATACAAATTATTACGCCTTTTCTAATTAAAGGACGGTGCTCAAATAGATAACTCTGTTTTCGATATCAAGATCCCATCAGTATCCGCGTAAAGAAACTCACCATCCAATATCCTGGTCCCTGCAAACGCAACGGGAACATGTTTCTCCCCAATACCTTTCTTGTTCGCTTTCACAGGATGAGAAGCAAGTGCTCTAACCCCAATATCACAACTATTGATCTCATCAACGTCTCTTATACACCCATTGACCACAATGCCCGCCCACCCATTGTTCTGAGCTTGCACCACAGGATTGCCACCAAGTATGGCACACCTCAAGCTTCCACCGCCATCAACAACCAGGACACGGCCGTTACCTTTTTCTTCTAGAAATTCGCGGATCAAAACATTGTCTTCAAAGACTTTGAGGGTGACAACTGGACCAGAGAATACTTGGCGCCTACCATATATTTGGAAAACTGGCTGGAGTGCACGAAGTTCACCGCTTACAATGAGTAGAGAATTTGCATCACAAACTTCGGCAGTTGTAACCAAGGCCATATCCTATTCTCTGCAAAGAATGCCAAAATATTACATGGTATTCACAATTCATTTAATGGTTCCAAACGGGTTCATGTTAAAACGTGAGAAATTTTAGTATGGGTCAAAAGGGGCTGGGTTGGGTTAGACTCTGCCTTTTACAATTCTGATACACAATTAACAGGATAAGTATGATTACAAAAAAATAATTATTACAATAAAAATCACAAGGTAGCAGGTTGTCAGAACATTACTATGCCCATTTGATCCATTCGCCTAGTTCCTTTTTAGCTATTTTTTTTATTGGACTCGTTTGACATAAAAGCAACCCAAATCGATCCCATCATAAGTAAATGGGTCAATGGGTCAAGTTTGCTGCCTCTATTGACAGGAGTACCAATCAAAAGAGAAACAATGCTACATTTATAGTGGCATAGTGCTTCAACAACCAGTATCTACTACAATGTCAAACTTATTAAAAACTAAAGATATTTAAGACTGATCCTATTTGAAAACTAAAAATGAACATGGGAGGACCATGGTGGCAGTGGCGAAGCTAGAAAATTTTCAGTGGGGGGTCGGGATCTAAATTTTTTTTTTCCTAACGCTATTTTTCGGGTAATACCGAAATTTTGGGGGGTCGAAACCGAATATACCGAAATTTTTCTACACGAAAACTATATACCCCCCTACATCGCAAAAAAAATTTCGAGGGGTCGGGTGAACCCCCCCCCCCCCCCCCCCCCCCCCCCCCCCCCCTATGTAGCTGCGCCCCTGCATGGTGGGACTACAATGGATTCAATTATGTTTGGTCTTCTAGAGGGTACACCCAAATCTTAGAAAAATAAGCATAGACTAATACTCTAATAGTAAGAATAAAGACAAGCTTTTTCAAGCTACCCAGTACCCACACAGCTTCATTTAGAAAGATTCCAGCTTACTCTATATAGAACTAATAATCAGATCTACCTTTCATCAGCAATATTTAACTTTTTGAAAATAGGTGCTGATGTGGACTTTTAACAGTCACCGAATGGGAGGGTGATTGCTATTGTAAGCACATATATAGCATGAAACAGATACTAAACATGTACTAACCAAAATCAAAGTACATACCATGTTACAAACCTAATGATGTTGATGTTGAATATGCCACAAAACTATAAAATTTGCATCTGAAAAGTTACTGAGTATAAATTCGAAGTCAATTTTTCTACGTTTGGTTTTAAAAAAACAAAGAAAAAAAGGGTTATTAGCCTATGATCTCCAAAAGATCTATACAAAACCTATACAAAGACAAAGATCAGTGTGATCATACTATTATTACGTTTTCAAACCGCAGATATTTAGTTCTACGTATTCTGATTATCCAATTATATAAAGTCAAACAACGAGTTTGAAAGTAACTTATCTAACAACAATACCCTATCCTGCGGGAGCATATACGAGGAGGTAAGATGTAAAGAGACAAATCCAAAACCTGAAAGTAACTAGACTGCTTTCAGCCTTTCATGATTTTGAAACTAGCTAATCCAAAACACATAATCTATTTCATAACACAATCTAAAACACCACTTACATCGATCTTAGATCCTTTAAATTCTAAACAACAAAGATGCAACGAAATGATCAAATAAATAAACACGTACACAAAAGCAGCTACAAAAGGTCAAACTCAAATAACGTGTATAGTATTAAATGTATTACAGGAACATAGACAAAAATGATCCTATAAAGTAAGTTGAAAACTATGAGATAGGACTAACCTTAAAAGATTGAGATCAGAGATCTTGTGTAACCAATTATAGCTAACTCACAAAATGAAAGTCAGTAACAACGAATCAGTGTGTGTTGTTAATGGGTTATCATAGTATTTTGGACCGACCATTTAAAGGGCTGTCCATATCAACATTATTATTCCCGTATAAAGTAGTAAAGTTACATAAGTCGTCCTTCCGCCATTTGTTTATACACACTCTTTCTCCTTTATCTTTTTTAGATCCAACTTTATGGGCTGTTTTGTTTAAAGGGTTGATATCTAAATATGTTATCAAAATTTGTGAAAATGTTATTGAACTTTATTTTGTTCACTCAAGTTACTAAGGGCGTATTTAGTAACTCTGTTTTTCAAAAAGATTTTTCTAAAAAATCTAAGAAAATAGAAAACGCTTTTAAATTGATTTCTTTTTAATAAAAATCTTAGAAAGATGGAAAACCTTCATTTTATCAGTTCTCCAGAAGTTTTCTATTTTAGAAATCCTCATCTAAACACGTTTTTAAGTGTTCTCTACAAAAAGAATAACTCTCTCATTTTCAAAAACACTGAAAAATGAAAACTAAAAAAACTTTTCCATTACTAAACGCAACCTAAATTTTGTATATTTGTTCATTCAGTTTTTTGAATATTTAAAGACCGGTCATTTAAGTTACTTTTATTGGCGGAGCCACGTTATAACTAGGGTTGTCAAAAAATCCAATGGTCTTTTCAACTTTTGTGAATATAGTATATATATTTCTTGACTCAATTTTTGTGAATAATACATATATTTCTTGACTCAAATTTTAGAATAAAATACATAAATTTCTTGGCTCACTTTTTGCAAATATAATACATATATTTCTTCACTTGTAGTTTACATTTTGACTTTGAACCCCCTTAAGTTTTACACTTGAACCCCCCGACTTAGCAAACTTAAGGGCACGTTTGGTATGCTAATAAAGGAATGAAACTATGACTTTGATAGTCATTGCAAGTGTTTGTTTAAGACTGTTGGGCCCACCACTATGACTATGAAAGTCACATATTTTCCATATTTCATATATGGCTAGAGAGGGGGGAATGGATTCTTTCATAGTTGAGGGACCCACCACTACTATCAAACTCATTCCCATTGTCATTCCTCGCGGCATACCAAACGCACCCTAAACCTTTCCATGAGATATCATTTACCTTAGCTATAAAACAAGATATACTTATAATATTATGTTTCTTATGTTGGTAAAAAAAAAAAAAAAAAAATGTAAGAAACAAATCCAAATATAATTATGTATATTTGTAATGGCCGAGCCTGATACTACTATGTATCCTTATTTATTGTACTATGTATTTAGTGACAAATAATTATACTTGCGAACTTGTAATTATAGTGTGACCTTTGATGCAATACTTACGTGTTCAATATGTAGTAATTACGATAAAATTAATCAATTAGAAACGAAAAATCATAGAAGTTTAAGGATGAAACAGTTTTTAAGCTATTAATTTAGTGTTAAATGTTGTTACCACATGTTACTCATTTTTAAGCTTTAAGTTTCAAATTATTCGTACTTTACAGGTACTTTGAAATGTTATATGAGTTTGTTTGTTTTATTAGAAAAGTTATAAGAAAAGAAATTAATTGCTGAAAAAATTACTAATAAAACTATATTATATTTTTTAGCTAAATAGTTTTAAAGACTAATTTTCAATTTAGAAAATATTATAAAATTCATAATAACTGCTAGTACTTAAAAATTTCTCAGAAGTTGTTATTAAGCGGATTTTCTTTATTTAAAAAAAAAAAATAGCAATCGCAATTCCCAAACACCCCCTAACATAACCGACCCTAAATTTCTCAACTATAAAACTATAGTTCTAGACAAGCAAAGGAAATTTAATTTCTCCAAATAGAACAGAAGAGGCGCCTAACCTCCTTAATCGAACACATATATAAACCCCTTAATAATCGATTCAAAGTATGTGTTAATTAGAAAGAGACTTCTAGAACAAGTAGGTGTTACATTCATTAGCCCTAATTCAACCCTTTAGCGTTTATCTACAAGTGTTTTGATGTGATGCTCTTCTTTTTTCGATTGTTGCTTTTAATTCATAGAAAACATGTTTGCACTTTATTAGGTTCTGGGTTGTGTGTTAGGGGGTGTTTGTTTTGCCTTACATAGCAGGCTTATTGCTTATTTGGTTTGGGCTTGTGTTTCATAAGCTCACTTTTTGTGGCTTATTTTGAGATTTTCTGTCTTATATAAGCTTATCATGTCATGATAAGTTTATATAATCTCACAAGTTTCAAAATAAGCCACAAAATGTGAGCTTATGAGACATAAGCTGAAAACCAAATAAGCCATAAGCCTGCTATTATATAAGCCGAAACAAACACCCCCTTAGAAGATTTGTTACGCATGATTACAATAAGTTTAACGTAAGATTATACAAACACCCACTAAGGGAGTGTTTTAGCTTATTTCCCGAGCTTATGTATATTTAGAAAGCTCGTAAGCCCAATTTATTAAGATCATAAGCCAAAAACTTGTTACATAAACAACTCTAGTGGATTAAATTTAGAAAGCTCATAAGCCCGATTTATTAAAAACACCCCGCCTAACTGGTAATACCTTTCCTTTTCTTTGCAACCTGTTTCTAGATTTTGATTTATACTGAGTTTTTAATCGACCGATTTATGTCGGTTTCTCAAACCTATGGTCATAATGTACGCTGCATGTGAGATGAAAGACACTTTGTCAGCGTTGTTGCATTAATGTTTATGGATCTGTAACTGTTTTCGTAATATTATTTGATTTCATTTTACATATTTAACCTTTCTTTTTCTGAAACAGAAAGTTTTTCTGTAATTGTGACACAGGGTCTGTGAAAGCAGCCTTTGTAGAGCTCTGATTGATTCTCAGATCAATTTAAGTCGGATCATTTTATAACACTATCCAAAAATGTCAAAAACGGCACCGCCAGTACCTGTTAAAGATGTGGTACACAAAATACAACTTTGTATGCTTGACGGTATTGAATCCGAAACCCAATTATTCTTAGCTGGTTCTGTGCTTTCCAAGTCGGATTACAATGACGTTGTCACAGAACGATCGATTGCTCAAATGTGTGGCTACCCACTTTGCCCCAACTCATTACCTTCAAATCCAAACAAGGCCGAAAAGGGGGGCAGATATCGTATCTCTTTGAAAGAGCACAAGGTTTACGACCTCTTAGAAACGCGGATGTACTGTTCTACAAAATGCACAGTTGACAGCCGGACGTATGCTGAAAGTTTGCCAGATGAACGGTCAATGGATCTTGATATAGCCAAGATCAATAAAGTTTATGATGCTTTCAGTTTGAAGACGGCTGCAGACGGTTTGGGTGGTGATGCTTTTGGATTGGGTAAGTTGTCAATCAAAGAAAAGGCAGACACAAATGTTGTGTCTATGGAGGAATGGGTTGGCCCTTCAAATGCAATCGAAGGTTATGTTCCAAAGCACGTTTCCAAGCCCTTGGGTATGTATGCTCATTGGTTTTATTTGATTATGTTTGACAAAAATATGCTGTTTAACTGTACCACTATAGTTTGTCTGTTAATTTTATTATTTTAGGAGGATTATAGTTATCTTACTTTATTAGCACGATATGTATAGGGAATACTAGTTTGATTGCATAGGATTTAAAGAACCGAACAATACGATGGTGGAGAAGTTTCAACTAAACTTGCATCCCTTCTTAAAAGAATGCTGCGGTCTAGTTTTAGCACACATCAATTCTGAAAATCTCTATATCGGTGTTCTTAATACCCAATACCAACAAAACCATATTAGTCAAAAAGAGTGTAATGGCATACATTAACAGACCTAAAACCTCATAAGAAACTTATATAAGCACAACAGTTCAAGACTTTTGTCATCTACTATCTATTTGGTTTGTTAATTTCGTTGTTGGTTCTTATTAATTGAACTTTTTAAGAGCGTGCAAAATACCTTTCATAGATGTGTATATTTCTGTCCTTAATTTACTACCGACTTGATCTAAATTATTTATTATCCATATGTCAGAAGGATAAAGTAAATTTCATTTACCTAAATAGGCTTTTCAGCATATGCTTGAGTTCATTTTATTCCCTTCGCTATGGTGAACACCAGATTCCTTAATTCTGATTTGATAACAGCGTGATCTGTAGAGGTTATGAAATCATTTTTGTAAACGGTCTACATCTAGATCTGTTGTTGCCCTCACAAAAGGTTGGGGATAGGGTCAGCTGAGGGAGGACTATGTAAGTTGAAGATCTGTTAGTTGCCCTCAGTCTGGCTAAAATGTTAATATCAGAATCAAACGTAGACTACTTATACATATTGCTATTTACATTAAGAACAGTGAGCTTTCAAGTTTCAACACACACACACGCACACGCACACACACACTTCGGCATGGCAAGGATCCAAATAGGGGAAGCTACCCTGTGTGAGACTTATTGAAAACTGAAGCAGGAAGGGTGATAGTTAACTTTGAGTAAGATTGTGTTTATTGCTACCTATTGAGTTTATAACTGTCAGTAGAGGCCCTTAGTAATAAATTAAAATGGCTCAGCCAGGGAAACGCTAGAACTACATACATAGTGTGTGTCTTTGAAGATATATAAGTATATCTGTATATGTGTTTATGTACATATACAAGTTAATGAAAAGTACATGTACATGAATTTGTAATTGCTAATATAAGTGTATACAGAGACATATAGAGGGTTCCAGGGTGGGAGGAAGCATGAATAATATTATGTATTGCATACATGGGTCAGAGTTTACAACCTATTTTGGCTGATATTGCTGTAGTCTTAAGCTCAACCCGTTACGACCTTGATGGTAATCAGTTATTGCTCAAGTGGTTTGGGGAACAAGTAAAAGTTTCCACCAGTTACAATTTCCTTTGTCTTCAGTTTGACTTGATCTTAGTTCAGTTTCGCGTTCCCTTAAAATTTTGTAACGTGGACAGCTTTTTCTCCAATCTTGGTGCAAGCATATGTGCTCCATTTTCATTTGTTAATTTGGAAAGACTAGTTATCACTTATCAGTCCTTTGTATTACACCTATTATGATATAAACAAGCTCCTGCCTTGTGAAGTTTCTCTTTTCCTAAAGCAGAGTTCCTTGAAACCCTCACTGCACATGCATATGAGCCTGGTCTTGAAGAAAATGAAGTGGAATATCTAATAAGAAAATAGTGACTGATTTACAACAAGATGGTAGATATGAATCGAACTTCAAAAAAATGAACGAACCAAGATGTGTTGAACCAACTAGTAACTATATTAACACAATAATCACTGATACAACTATAGAAGTTGTAAATGATTATACAAAAACGCATTGTCTTGAAAAGTCGAACACGCCTGCTAAAATGTAGGAAGAGAACTTGATCTTGAACTACCCTATGAAGTGAAAAGGTATAAAACATAGTGGTCTTAAAAATCATATGGCATAGATAGAGACGGATTATGAAGGCAAGAGTTACTATCTGCGTGGTTGTTTGTATATCTGTAAGAGAATATCAAGGAGTTGGAAAAAAGGTTGAGTCACTCTATATCAATCAATCTCTTGAAAAAAATAAAGTTGGAGTTGTTTGTAGTTTTCCGTATGTCACAGACTCACAGTAAGTGTAAATGTGTTGTATGATTGCTGTTTAGGGTGCGAAAGGTGAAGAACATGACCCTCCTAATGCTGTGAAGTTTTTGTGGGAAACGGTGTACACTTTATTTATAAAATCAGATAATAATAAATAAATAACAGAAATTAAATAACAGAAAATTAAATACAGACAGAATGGAGTAGAAGCAGAAGACAGACACTATATATAACGTAAATAAAAGAAAGCAGTAAAAGTCGTGGAACGAGGCTCGTGTAAACACGATTCCCTTAAAACAGATTCGCCGTCTGTTTCCCAGGGTACAACGTCCAAAGCTGTTGTACAGCCGGACTTGACTTACTTGCCTGAAAGGTCACGGAAATCTTGCGTGTTTCTGATCGACGAGAGTGCTGGAATACGTAAGGTAAAGAGCAGCGTTTTTCTGTATTAAAAACTGAATGAGAATTGTTTATTATATAGGCTAAACCTATCTTGGTCACCAAGATAAAATATTAGCTTCAAAATAAACGATTTTACAAATCTGTTTTAAATAAAACACGATTTGATATCTTTCTATTCACACAATGTATATTCTGTAAACTTATTTGCAAAGTTTCAATCTATTCCTAAAATAGATTTACAGAAAATCTGGAAAAAGGATACCGAAACTAGCAGCAAAAAGATACGCACGTACGCGAGGTTTCGGAGCTGCATTCGTGTCCGCAGGTCGCGCGGGCTCGCATGAGTTCAGAAGCTTCGAACCCATCTTGGCCCAGAAATCCCATTTTCTGCACCCCCCCCCCCTGCGCGCGCACACGTAGGAGTGGGAGCATGGCTCACCTAAAGGAATTTGAAAGCTAGTACAAGGATATCCTTATAAACTAGTCTCCACTTCCTTCACTAGGCGATGTGGGATGCAACACTTTTTCCCTTATATTGTGTTTCATGTGCCTCACTTTGAGACACGATATCTCATTCATCTTAGCTCTATATTGGACATACTTTAGCTTGTTACGAAGCTCTCTTGGAGGAGAACACAACGCCTCCAATAAACACTAATATATATAACATATACATATATATTAAATTATGTCCAAACTTTTACAAAAACTCATTTTGTAAACCATTTTTCCAACAATCCCCCACATGAATAGAGATCGGTCGAAAACACACGAAAATTTCCGCGAAATTTCTGCGGTTAAGTCTTGCATAGGATAGGTAGGTGTGACCCTTTGAACCTTCCCTTGTGAGATGCACTTAGTCTCCTAGATCTGAGTAGACGCGATGTCCTTGAACTCAACATCTGTTTACGTAGACGACAATACATACTCACACAAGACTCTCCCTGACTTTGTCAAGTCCTCATAGTCGTATTCGTTATGGTCATGAATACTAGCCTGGTTCTGCAAGAGCTCTTAGGAATTGCGCCCCCACAATTCCCTTCGAAGCGACCCCACTTCTCTCTCACATAGGTGATTTCATCTTGAACCATTAAAAACACATGTTTTGTGATTTCATCGTGAATCATTATGCTTTATGATTTCATCCTGAATCATAAAAGCCATATGTTTAACCTCTCAACAAGTCACATTTGTTATAGGAATGGACTAGGAAGTTACAATATATAAGTAACTCCCCCACATTGACGTGACTTCCCCCACATTTCTATGATTAGGTTGTCCTATTGAACCCAGATCTTGGGACCTCCAGTCAACTGGGTTAGGTTTTCCTTCATAGAAACTCATTCCTTTGAGGGCTTTAGTCCCATTCCTTTAGACGACTTACTAACTAACTCTCTGCTTAAGCCTTTCGTAAGCGGATCCGCGATGTTATCCTTTGACGGCACATAGTCAATTGAGATAACTCCTGTTGAGAGTAGTTGTCGTATCGAATTATGTCGACGACGGATATGTCTGGACTTTCCATTATACATTATGCTATGAGCTCTGCCAATTGCCGATTGACTATCACAATGTATACTAATGGCCGTTACCGGTTTAGGCCACCTTGGTATGTCCTCTACGAATTGACGTAGCCATTCCGCCTCTTGTCCGCATTTATCTAACGCGATAAATTCTGATTCCATCGTGGACTTAGCTATAACAGTTTGCTTGGAAGACTTCCAAGATATAGCCGCTCCTCCTAGTGTAAACACATATCCACTAGTTGATCTAGAATCGTGTATGTCAGATATCCAATTTGCATCACTGTATCCTTCGATAACAGCTGGATATCTTTCATAATGCAGTCCATAATCGCGACTGTATCTCAAATAATGAAGTACCCTAGTCATAGCTCCCCAATGTGCATAACTTGGATTACTAGTATACCTACTTAGCCTGCTAACAGCATATGCTAAGTCAGGTCGGGTACTTGTCATCAAGTACATTAACATGCCAATAATTCTTGAATACTCTAATTGGGCAACACCTGCGCCTCTATTTTTAGATAGATGCTTGCTGGTGTCAATTGGAGTTCTAGCTAGGCCGGAATCCCCCGCATTATGAGTAGCCAGAATTTTGTCAACATAATGTGCTTGACTCAACACAAGTCCATTTTGAGTTCGTATGATCTTTATTCCAAGGATCACATCAGCCAAACCCATATCCTTCATGTCAAACTTAGATTTCAACATGTCTTTAGTAGATTTGATCATCTTGTCGTTACTGCCAACGATAAGCATATCATCAACATATAAACACAAGATTACATATCCACTACTTGTGTCTTTTACATAAACACACTTGTCGCATTCATTAATTTTGAATCCACTCTCTAGCATGGCGTGGTCAAATTTTTGATGCCACTGTTTGGGAGCTTGCTTTAAGCCATATAATGACTTAACAAGCCTGCAAACTTTGTTCTCTTGTCCAGGAGCTATGAAACCCTCAGGTTGGTTCATGTAGATCTCTTCTTCTAAATCCCCGTTTAGAAAAGCCGTTTTCACATCCATTTGGTGAATTTCCAAATTTCTTAAAGCGGCAATAGCAAGTATCATCCTGATCGATGTTATTCTCGTGACAGGCGAATATGTATCAAAGTAATCTAGACCTTCACGTTGTCTAAATCATTTGATTACCAATCTTGCTTTGTACTTGTCAATGGTGCCATCGGCTTTCATCTTCTTCTTGAAGATCCATTTATAGCCTAGTGGTTTACAACCAGGAGGTAAATCCACGAGCTCCCAAGTATGATTTTGTAAAATAGAATCTATTTCACTTTTAATGGCTTCTTTCCATTGAGGCCCTTCTGAGGAAGTTACCGCTTCTCGATAAGAAGTAGGTTCATGTTCTACCATAAAAGAAACAAAATCGGGTCCAAACGATTTCTCGGTTCTTGCCCTTTTGCTTCTTCTAGGTTCTACCTCTTCTTCTCCCTCGATTTGATCTTGTCTCTCATCTTGGAGATCATTATCATCTCGTTGTCTCTTATCTTGGACAACATCATCATCTATTCTAGATGAACTTCCAGTTTCCTTCGTTAAACAAGGAAA
Organism: Artemisia argyi; assembly: GCA_030686995.1. Taxonomy (NCBI): domain Eukaryota; kingdom Viridiplantae; phylum Streptophyta; class Magnoliopsida; order Asterales; family Asteraceae; genus Artemisia; species Artemisia argyi. The sequence continues at coordinate 141,274,881 of CM060697.1, read as the reverse complement.
TATATCTTCAAAGAAGGAAGCATTCCTTGATTCCATTAAAGAACCCTTTTTTATATCCGGATTTTTCGAATCATGGACAATGAAACGATAAGCACTGCTATTCCTAGCATATCCGATGAATATACAATCCACAGATTTAGGTCCAATCTTTTGGGCCTTGGGAGTCGGTATAGCTACCTTTGCTAGACACCCCCACACTCGTAAGTACTGATATGATGGTTTTCTTCCCATCCATAATTCATAAGGGGTCTCTTCTTTTTCCTTACGAGGTATCTTATTTAAAAGATAAGTAGCCGTTAGAATGGCTTCCCCCCACATGTCCTGGTTTAAACCAGAACTTATCAACATGGCATTAACCATTTCTTTCAAGGTACGGTTCTTCCTTTCGGCAATACCGTTCTGTTGAGGTGAGTAAGGAGCAGTGAACTCATGTCTGATTCCATGTTTCGCACATAGATCAGCGAATGGAGACACGTATTCACCTCCTCTATCACTTCGTACCACCTTGATTTTCTTACTAAGTTGATTCTCAACTTCGTTTTTGTATAGAACAAACTTGTCTATAGCTTCATCTTTACTTTTTAACAAGTAAACGTAGCAATACTTTGTACAATCATCAATAAACGTGATAAAGTACTTATTGCCACCTTTTGTGGGTAGTGATTTCAAATCACATATGTCAGTGTGTATCATATCAAGTGGTTCGGTTTTTCGTTCAACCGATTTGAAAGATGCTCTTGTAAGTTTGGCTTCAACACAAGTTTCACATTTATATTTTGAGTCAATATGGAAATTAGGTATGCAGTTAAATTTAATCAAACGACGCATTGAATTAAAATTTACATGTCCAAGACGGCCATGCCACACATTAGAAGACTCAATCAAATAAGCAGAAGAATTCATTTTATTGATATCATTCTTAACAACCATTACATTGAGTTTAAACATACCATTCAGGGCATATCCCCTACCAACATACATTTGATTCTTAGAAAGAACAAACTTATCAGACTCAAAAACAAGACGAAAACCAAACTTGTTCAACAGCCATCCAGACACAAGATTCTTGCGTATCTCTGGAACATACAAGACATTAGTCAACTTGAGCTCTTTCTCGGATGTCATCTTCAGGATTACATCTCCTTCGCCCTTGATATCAGCAGTTGCAGAGTTGCCCATGTACAACTTCTCTCCATTGTCAACCGCTCTGAAAGAGTGAAACATACTCTTATCAGCACACACATGACGGGTAGCCCCAGTATCAACCCACCATTCCCTGTTGTTTGAACCTACCAGGTTAACTTCAGAGATCATGGCAATGACGTCAGAAACCATAGCAATCATGTCCACATCATTCACCATATTTGCCTCGCGTGGAGTCACCCGCTTCGGCATCTTACAGTTAGCAGCACGGTGACCTGGCTGGTCACAATTGAAACACACCCCTTGGAACCGTTGTTTCACAATTGCAGCTTTAGGAGCAAGGTACTCAGACTTCCCTTTGCCCTTCTTGTCATTCTTTCCTTTGCCCTTGCCTTTTCCCTTGACATGAGACCTTGAAGATGACGAAGCATGCTCAACCAAATTTGCCTTGGCAGAATCAGGCGTATAAGTGTTTTTCTGAGCCAGCTTGTTGTCCTCTTCAATACGAAGACGAACAACCAAGTCTTCAACACTCATCTCCTTTCGCTTATGCTTCAGGTAGTTCTTGAATTCTACCCAGCTTGGAGGTAACTTTTCAATGATAGCAGCAACTTGAAAAGTTTCACTCAAAGTCATTCCTTCAGCATGAATGTCGTGTAGCAAAATCTGCAGATCTTGAACCTGACTCATCACTTTCTTTGAATCATCCATCTTGTAATCCAAAAAGCGTGCTACCACGAACTTCTTTGTACCAGCATCCTCAGTTTTGTACTTGCGCTCCAATGACTCCCATAATTCTTTGGCAGTCTTGGTCTTGCAGTACACGTTGTACAAAGAGTCGACCAAACCATTCAGAACATAGTTGTGACACAAAAAGTCTGAATGCTTCCATGCTTCCAATGCTTGAACAGCCTGTTGATTAGAGGATTGACCTTCAGCAGGAGGTTCCACTTGAGGTGCGTTCTCTTTTAAGAACCGCGCAAGGTTCAAAGTAGTGAGATAGAAGAGCATCTTCTGTTGCCACCTCTTAAAATTCTGCCCATTGAATTTTTCTGGTTTCTCAGCATGATTAACAACTGTGTTGGTCACTGGCGCACCAGACCCATGCACAATAGTAGTCCCAGGAGGAGTAGTGTTTGTCATCCTGAAAGATAAACACAAACAGTTAAACAAACTGTTGCAAATCGGTATCTACTTGTACCAGATCTGACTGTACGAAACTCAAACTTGGTTTCGATAAATCAGTTAATAGAAACTCAATCTTGGTTTCAATAAACTGATTAGAACAACTGCTTTTAAAATAAACGTTAAAGATCTGTACACCAAATCTGTAAATAAAATCTGTTTAAATAAAACTGATTTCCAAAGAAACTCAACAAGGTCTCGATAGAAAACAGTTTATAAATCTGTTAAATAATTAATCCGATTTTAACAAAGTGTTTAAATTCGGTTAAACCGAATCTGTTTTAAGACTGTGGGAAACGGTGTACACTTTATTTATAAAATCAGATAATAATAAATAAATAACAGAAATTAAATAACAGAAAATTAAATACAGACAGAATGGAGTAGAAGCAGAAGACAGACACTATATATAACGTAAATAAAAGAAAGCAGTAAAAGTCGTGGAACGAGGCTCGTGTAAACACGATTCCCTTAAAACAGATTCGCCGTCTGTTTCCCAGGGTACAACGTCCAAAGCTGTTGTACAGCCGGACTTGACTTACTTGCCTGAAAGGTCACGGAAATCTTGTGTGTTTCTGATCGACGAGAGTGCTGGAATACGTAAGGTAAAGAGCAGCGTTTTTCTGTATTAAAAACTGAATGAGAATTGTTTATTATATAGGCTAAACCTATCTTGGTCACCAAGATAAAATATTAGCTTCAAAATAAACGATTTTACAAATCTGTTTTAAATAAAACACGATTTGATATCTTTCTATTCACACAATGTATATTCTGTAAACTTATTTGCAAAGTTTCAATCTATTCCTAAAATAGATTTACAGAAAATCTGGAAAAAGGATACCGAAACTAGCAGCAAAAAGATACGCACGTACGCGAGGTTTCGGAGCTGCATTCGTGTCCGCAGGTCGCGCGGGCTCGCATGAGTTCAGAAGCTTCGAACCCATCTTGGCCCAGAAATCCCATTTTCTGCACCCCCCCCCCCCCCCCCTGCGCGCGCACACGTAGGAGTGGGAGCATGGCTCACCTAAAGGAATTTGAAAGCTAGTACAAGGATATCCTTATAAACTAGTCTCCACTTCCTTCACTAGGCGATGTGGGATGCAACACTTTTTCCCTTATATTGTGTTTCATGTGCCTCACTTTGAGACACGATATCTCATTCATCTTAGCTCTATATTGGACATACTTTAGCTTGTTACGAAGCTCTCTTGGAGGAGAACACAACGCCTCCAATAAACACTAATATATATAACATATACATATATTAAATTATGTCCAAACTTTTACAAAAACTCATTTTGTAAACCATTTTTCCAACAGTTTTACCATCTACCATTGTTATTCCAATACAATTTAGATTTGTTTATGCTTTCACATAAAAAGTTGTTTATGCTCTCACATAAAAAGTTAATGTTGGACTCAGTTGTGGAACTTAGTAGCTTTTTTTTGGGTACTCTTTAATGCATATCCGTGTACTTTATGATGTCTCCCTTTGTATTTGAGTGGGCATTTTATGAACCTATTGATCTTTATTGTTTTGTTTAATGGATCTGTATTTGTGTTTCAGGGTCAAAGTTGAAAGATTCCAAACTCAAAAAGGAAGAAAAGAAAATATTTGATGAAATGGATTTCATGAGTACTATAATTATGCAAGACGACGGATATAGCGTATCTAAACAACCTTCTGAGCCAGCTTCAAAAAGTCCTGGTACAACTTCAGAAAACTCAAGAAAGAAAATGACCCGTAAAGGGACGAATGATAAGTCGGCCCTATCAGCAGATTCTTCGTGCAATACACTAAACGTGCCCGAGACTAAATTTAAGAAAATAAACAATGAAGGGAGTAACACTTTTGCAAATCACAAGGCAAGTGGGGTTGATGCAGATGTTACGGAAAGAGAAAAGGCACCTGTTTGTGATGATCAGCCAAGTTCCAGTAGACTCAAATCTTCTCTGAAATCTTCAGGTTCAATCAAGACAAGTCGTTCCGTCTCTTGGGCTGATGAAAAAAATGATGAAAATGCAAAGGAAATAAGCATGGTTGGTTCTGAAATTCTGAGCGGAAGCGTTGATGATGATGATCATGCATTCCGTCTTGCATCAGCAGAGGCGTGTGCTGAAGCTCTGAAACAAGCAGCAGAAGCCGTTGCTTCTGGAGAATTTGATGCTCCTGATGCTGGTAAGTTTGTGCTTTGTAATTTGTCATACATAAGAGGTAGCTTAGCATTCTTTCGATATTATCTAGATGTAACAATTTGACCAAATTTACTTGTGAATGGTAAACGTAAAAAGTAGCTAGAATATAATTATCATTGATACAATATACAGTAATTGCTTTTAGACACACTAATCATTCAGAAATCTCTAGAGTTCATGTATTTTATCTCCACTATTTTGACTTCCAGTTTCGGAAGCTGGACTTGTAATACTACCACCTCCTCATGATGATACTGAAGTCGTATCTGAGGGTACAGTCGATCCAGAACCAGCCCCTGTGAAATGGCCGAAGAAAACTGGTATTGTGGAGGCTGACTTTTTGGATTCCGAGGATTCTTGGTTTGATAGTCCACCAGAGGAATTTGTGGTAGATGTAAGTACAAACTCTTTCATATGCATGTTTTAATGTTTGAAAGGGTTTTTCTGATGCAAATTCCACAACTTTCAGTTATCACCATTTGGAACAATGTTCATGTCATTGTTTGCATGGGTTTCCTCGTCTACATTGGCATATGTATATGGACGTGATGATAGTTTTCATGAAGATTATGCATCGGTTAATGGGAGAGAGTATCCACGGAAAATTGTCTTGACAGATGGCCGGTCATCTGAAATAAAACAAACTCTTGCTGGTTGTCTTTCTCGAGTTTTGCCTGGACTTCTTCGTGATCTTAGAGTGCCAACTCCAGTTTCTACCATTGAATCTGGGTTGGTACGTGATACTTCTCAACTTTACCACCTTATTATATCAATGTTGGTTTTTATATATTTATCACCTGTTGATTGACAGGGTTCCCTAATAGAGACGATGTCCTTCCTGGATGCACTTCCTGGTCTGAGAATGAAACAATGGAGGGTGTTTGTTCTTTTGTTTATCGAGGGTCTTTCTGTGTCTCGGATTCCTGCTATAGCGCCACACTTAACAAATAAAAGAAGCTTCTTCCAGAAGGTAATGAGACATATCCTCATTTTGTGTGTGTGTTTGAATGTTTGATACCAACTTATAGTATAAAAACGTCACATACAAAACTCAAATATTAGTATAAAAATGTCGCCTGTTGATATTATGTTTAATGTGACTAAACCTTAGTGGGCTATATGTGGGCTGTAGACGTAGTTTTAGGACTTCTCACATATTCCATTATAACGAAACAAGGGAATTACCTTTGTGGGTGAATTTAATATGTAGTCTTATGGGAATGTGCAGTGATGCTTTTGTCAGGAATTCAAACTTATTTCAGGCTATATAATTTAAGTTTAATCCGACAATTTTATTATGAAAGCGTCTTTTGGTATGTAATTGAAGTGTTTGTGAAATTCAAGGTTGAGTTATAGGAAATATACATGGACCATGAAGGACTTTAAAGTAGATGCTCCTTATGTAGTATGGAGGCTTTACCATTTACAGAACTTTATGTCTACTAATATGGTATTACGTGCAAAATTTTGATGTTCCTATCTGCACAGTGGAGATTATTAGTACACTTATATTTCGAATAAAGTGATAGGAGGCTGTATTCATTAAGATACATGTTAGGTGGTTTTCGACCCATTTGACTTGTTCGACTTATGGGTCAAAACCGACACCTCTAGTATTCCGTAGTGGATTTTTCATGTTAAGATTAGTCCATACGACTAGCTGATATATCAAGTGTCTATAGAATATGATATCTCTCTCATTTGTATGGATGGAATTGGATATCTAATCATGAGTGTGGTTATTGTAAAATCAGGTGTTTGATGATGGTCAAATAAGCAGAGAGGAATATGAGTTATTGAAGGATTTGATACTTCCACTTGGAAGAGCTCCTCAACTCGCCACACAAAGCGGAGGCTAAACATTTTTTGTTTTTTATGCTTTCTCTATCGAAAACCTGTCGAATTCTCATAGGAATGTTCTATTGTCACCATCTCTAATTTCAAAATTTCTAAGGTGTAACAAGAATTCCCTTCTATATGATACATTTAGTATTTTAGTGCTTAAATGTGGCTAAAGCATTTTCATTTTCATTTTATTTTAGTGGTTAAATGTACCCAGCTAAAAACGTTTATCAATACCCAAACCGCATCCGAACCTGCCAACCCGTCCCCAAACTCTACCTAACCGGTTTGGATTTCGGTTTTCCCCGTCGGTATCAGGTGCTTTTGCCGTGCCTAATTCTGAGCAGTGTTACTTTTTCTAAAATAAAAGTTCGATTCCAAGTGTATGTATGTGGACAAATAATTTGTCTGTGAAAAACAGGAGATATCAAAAGACAAAAATGTCACGTAACATCATCACTTTGGCAGTTTGGCGAGTTGGAATTTTGTATTTTAACAGGAGGGGCATATCGGGAACACATTCGGTTTTATTAAACAGAAAAATCTAAAAGTCATATGGCAAGCTGTAGATATTTATTGATCATATATTACACGTGGCTAATACTAGTTTTAAAGGAACCTACTTTTGAATCCTTTTTGCTGCTCCAACAAGATTTTGAATAGTCAACAAAAGTTTATGTCTTTGCCCACTCGCACCGTTGTCAGAGTGAACTCACGCGGTTTTAAGATTTTACCGACAAAGTTAAGCACATCAAAAATACTATATGACTTATGAAAAAAGACATAAAATTTCATACAAAAATACACATTTATATACTTTTATGTAAATCTTTAAGTACTTTTATGTACTTTTTAATATGCTTAATTTGTGTCTTTTTATCATTTGTGCCTGCATAAATATATTTTCATTTCTATCATGCCACTTAACATGCTCGTTGATTAATGTGGGTTGTATCAAGTCACATTAGATATAAATAAAATATTGCATCTTGGTGAGATTTTTTTACACCACTTTTGCATTATTGAAAAAGGATTGCCTTGTCGGCGATACGGAATATTAGAAAGTTTAATGATTAAATGAGAAAATTAAAAGTTTTGTGTAAAAAAATTAATGTAAAGTTGGATGATTCATTAACCCAAATTTTATATACATTGGACGACATTAAGCATTAGGAAAGGAGAATACATGTAACAAGACTCATCAATATTATAAAGGAAAATAACATGGAGCAGCATGAAAGAATGCATGGAACAAGACTATTTATGCGAAGAAGATGCTTTGCATGGTGGATCGGAGTGACATGAGGTGGTTGAATTTTAGTTTAAATACCACAAAAGTTTTTAATCGGGTACACTAAACTAATAAATTTGGCGTGAGCATGCTCTTTTGTAAAATATATGTTTTATAAACAATTATTACGGTTTTTGAAAAGAGAAAATGGCAGGAAAAGGCATCATACTTGTCACTTTTTGTCATTGTATGTAGCGATATTTTTTTTTTATGAATTTGGCCCTAAACTTTTCAAATCGTTTCATTGTGTGGTCTGTTTCACCGGATGCAACCTTAGCCGGTTATATCCGCCTTTTTAATACATTTTATTACTTTTAACAATATCCACGTTTGAAAATAAGTTGCCACGTAATAGATACGAATAAATACAAAGGATATACGGTTTTTGTCCACATATTAACGTTACACCCTATCCACAAAAACACATAGTCCCACCACACACTAGTTTATTCCCATGGTCCCCAAACGCTAATTATAAAAATTCAAATTGGCAGACATTCTCTATTGATTTTATGAAATTGATGTGTGCAAAAGGTAAATTTGACTTTATTATGTTTGGTTTATAACGGAATTGCATTTTTTTTATTTCTCCCAAAATATGCATGTTCAATTAGGGTTTTTACTGATAACGCTTTGTTTGTGGGGTTTTTTTTTTTTTTTTTTTTTTTTTTTTTTAACAGTATTTCTTCATCTGGCCTTGACGCAATGTTATTTGATGTACACTTTGATGGTGTCTTTTACTTCGACCCACCAAGGTATGAAAATGGTGTTATTTTCTACCTAAGGGTAAGTAAGGAGAAGAAGTATGATTATGATGGTCTGTGTGAGTATTTAAAAGATCAGTTAGACACCACTTTTTGTGGCATGTTTTTTAATTTACCAGGCTGCGACTTAGAAAATGGGCTAAAAATAATTGAGTCTAATGCTGATTTGGAGTCTATGTATGCATTTTGTGAATCATATGGAAAATTGGAAATGTGCTTATCCCACATTCCCCAAAAGCAGCTTTATCAATATTATCATACAAATATAGTATTTGATGAATTTGTCAATGAGGCCACTTCTAAACTTAGAATACAAGGAATTGTGAGGAAGGATGCTGGGAACATGTCATATGATGAGTTAGTTTCATGGGCTGAAGAAGAAGCACAAAAGTTAACGTCACCCCCTAAGCCCAGAACTGTTAGTAGAAAACATTGGGATAGTGTATCACCACATAAGATCAGATCTATTAATCTAGAGAATGAGGGTGTTGCATCATCTCATGTTATACATGATGTCACTGGTCAATCTGATGTTATACATGATGACATTGGTCCATCAGAACATGTTCATGATGACACTGGTCCATCAGAACATGTTCACGATGACTTGCCTAGGAAGTTTGTGGATAAGGGTAAAGGTGTGATGATTGATGAAGGTAGAAAGGTTCATGCTAGAAAGCCAATGGTTAGGAATAAGGGTATTGTGATTGAAGACAATGTGAATCCTAGTGGTAGGGCTGATTCTTCAAGTGACAGTGAGGCTGATATTCCTGACTACTCAATGTTGTATGATGATAGTGAAAGTGAATTGTCTGACAGATCTGTAGACTATTTATCAGAGGGAGAGGAGTTGATTGAACTTAGGGGAGAAGAAATTTAGAGGCTAAAAGGGCACCAAAGTTAAAGAAAAAAGCTAATGAACCACAAGCTGCAGAGGGAAGTTCAAGACAAAAGCAATGGGATGGCATAGGTGAAAATGAAACTGTGTTAGAGCATGTGGAATTTCTTGGTGATTTGTTGAGGAAGCTAAAAGGCTGTGATGATGATGCTAAACTTACATATCCATTCCAGATGGTGGAGACTAATGTGGAGAGGTATCCTGTTTACGATGCAGATACACATTGGAAACTGCAGAAACCAAAGGTAACAATTCAAAATATCCTAATTATATTTCATAGTATAAAGGTTACAATTAGTCTTTTGAATAACAACTTTATATGATTTTTTAGGTTGGATTAAAGTATGTTGATGTTGCTCAATTGAAAGAATGTCTTACATTTTATGGTTTAGCAAATGGACTTTCCTTATGGTTTGAGAGAAGTGGAACACAGAAATTAGTAGCTCGATGTGGTTTACGTCCTGAGAAGTTAAAAGATCCAAAGAAGGGGAAACAAAGTAAGTACAACAGGTATCCAAGTGAAGGGCAAAACACAATGGCTGATCATTATGGTTACATAAAGTTGCATCAAATTGATGAATTAGTCATGAAAAAATATAAGTGTATTGTAACTCCTGGTGTATGTAGGAGGGCGAAAAGTTGGGCAATACATGAAGGGCAAAACACAATGGCTGATCATTATGGTTACATACGGTCTTATGCTAAAGCTATATGAGACGCAAACGAAGGTTCCACTGTTAGAGTAGGGGTGACAGTCAATCCAGATGATGCACATTACTTTGATAGATTCTATGTCTGCTTTAATGGGTTGAAATAGGGTTGGAAGAAAGGGTGTAGAAGGATTATTGCTTTGGATGGTTGTTTCCTTAAAAAACCCAATGTCGGTGAAATCCTAACGGCTATTGGGAGGGATGCTAACAACCATATATTTCCGGTAGCATGGGTTGTGGTGAATATAGAGAATAAAGATAACTGGTCATGGTTTTTAGAATTGCTTGGACAAGATCTTGAGATGCCAACTGGAAGTGGTTTAACGCTTATGTCAGACCAACACAAGGTACTTTTCATTTTTATTTGATTCAACTGTCTTACTTTTGTAATTGTCTCGTTCATAAATATATTTTATGTTTGTTTAGGGATTGATAGAAGCTGTTAAGGATAAAATGTCAAATGCCGAACATAGACAATGTGCAAGGCATGTCTATGAAATTTTTAGGAAAACATACAGTGGTGTGGAGTTTAGGGATCTATTTTGGGCTGCTTCAAATGCCAGTTATCCATGTCGGTTTAACAGGATTATGGAGAAGATCAAAATTGCTAACCCAAATGCATACGATTATCTGATTAAGAAAGATCCAAAGACCTGGTCCAGAGCATATTTTCATCTTGGCAACAATTATGAAGCTGTGGAGAATGGATTCAGTGAGTGTTTCAATGTGATGAGTGTCTAAATACTCATCATTTTATACCTATTTGAACCCACAAAAACAACCAAAAACACACAAATGACTCACAAAATGTTACAAATTCATCACAATGTGTTTTATATGTGATTCAGGTACAAAAGATTGAAAAACAAGTGAAAACTGATAAATTTCACAACAATTGTCGTTTTCAGTCCCTGGAGTTACACAAAATGTCAAAACTAGTCCCTAAAGGTTTTAAATGATAGAAAAGTCAACTTAAGTCCTTAGGAAGTCAAAAATATTCACAAATGATCCCTGGATAGAAGTTTACACATATTGGCAATTTTTACCCCTCAAGTTTCAAAATTGGCAAACTTAGTCCCTGGGTACTCAAAATAGAATTTTATCACAAGTAATACCCTTGTACTATGCATAAATTACAAATTGGAACCTTTTTGATAACTTATGAGGAATTTACAATTTCAACCCCCAAGTTTGGAAAATTACATAAATGGTCCCCGGGGTATTAAAAATTGTAATAAATGCAAAATAGGTCCTTGGTTTATCTAACTTGGCAGGTATGGTCCCTTGGAAGAATTTTGGAAGCTTGTCACATAAGGTCCCTCAAGTTTCAGAATTGACAACTTACACCATTGGGCTTTTACAACACATAAACCAAGCCGGATCTATTAATAATCCCATAATCCAAATCCGTATAACCCATCACCACCCTTGGCCCTTTTTGTTTATCTGATCCAACAAAATACAGGCCCAATACAACCTAGCCCACCCCCAATGTTATTTAAATAAAACCGGGTAAACTACCCACTGTTCACCTCCTTCCTCCTTACCACCCAGTCATAAACCAGAGGTGGTTTTGCCACCACCTGTCCACCAGCTCACCACCTACTCTCCCCTCTCATCTCCTCCACCTCACCTTTAGCCCACAACCTCATTTAATGCATTCCCACATCAAACCTTATCACCACCATGGTTTTCAAACTGCAAATAACTCCACTTGGCTTCCCACTCCACTAAACTTTACCAAACTTGTCCCCTACACCTATACAAGTAAACAAGAAGCATTAATTGCTCAGAAAACTGCTACAAGTTATCAAGGGACTTTTGGCGCCAAAAACATGTTCAAAGGCTAGGATCAGTTTCAGCCATCCAATGGACAAGGTTTAAAGTGGGATTTGACCAATAATCAAGTGGGATTGCAAATGTGTATAAAGATCAGAAGATGGAGAAGAGAAAAATACTTTTGGCCTTAAGCCAATAGTCACTAGTTTATTTTCATGTCATTTACTGCTTAACTTTAATTACAATGTCTTTTACTTGCTTTCAGTTCTGTATATGAACCTTGACAAAGTTTAAATACAAAGCTATTTACAGTTGTAGTTTCATAACCTTTAATTTTCATGTTATTTACTTTAAATGTCATTTAAATATTGTCATTTCAATTTCATGTTTGATTATTGTTGATTGATGGACTCTTTAGGTCACATAAGCTCCTGACAAAGCTTGTTAAGCTTTTAGAAACCTAATTCAGCTATGATCTTTTAAAATTAGAAAATACTAAAAAAATAGAGAAAATAAATGAAAAATAAAAAAATAGTTGGACAATAAAGAAGATGATGAAGCAGGGTTGAATTTGGAGTATAATGGATATTAGGAGCTTGATGGGAAGCTATTGGGTGTAACCTTGTCCATTTGTTCTAAGTCTCAGTCCATTTCTCATCTTGTAAGCATTTTCCTTAATTTTTGCTATTTACTGTTTCAGTATTTTATTTACTTTAATTGTCATGTTTTAATGTTTATTTGTTGTTGTTAGGTGTTTTTAAACCTTTAAATTATCTGTTCATGATTTGTGTTTAGAGTTGCTAGGATTTCAGTTTTTACTATGAAAATGAGATACTAGCGATTTCAGTGTTTTTGTTGTTATAAGTGTTGTTTTTATGTTTAATTGTTCTTAATATATGTTTATATAATGTATGGAATCAGGTTCTTATGCAAAATCAATGAAAACCTTAGGAATCATGTGACAAGTGATAAATAAGGGACTGTTTGGATTTGTATGGATTGAGGTCTGAGAATGGTTTGAGAGGTTCATTTATGTACCTGCATAATCCTTGGGTTATTGGAGGGTTTGACACCCCTTTAGGCTCAATGGTTTTGTCTTTTACAGACTTGAGCATTTTCATTTTCATTTCAAAAGTCCACTGATTGATTGTTGTCTAATCTGTGATATTGGATGCTAGTATTGTTATTCTTGTTTGATTGTGCATTATTAGTTATTCAGGAACTCAGTTCAGTAGTCATTTCCATGCTTTATTTGTGTTTAGTCAAATTTACTTTTCTACTGTCTTAGTTTTGTGTCTGTGTTGGATTTGTTGTCCAAATCTTTATTATGTGTTTAGATGTTAGCTTTCTTTGTTTAATTCATGTTCATTATATATAATACATCAAAATCAGTGCTTAAATTCAAATCAAAGTTGATGAAAGTCAACTTTGATCATAAATTATAAAAGTCAAAATTACCTCAAACCTGATTTTTGAATATAAGTTTATTTTTACTGTGTCTTTATTATTAAGTTTTAATCTTAGTGCTCTTAGGGTTTCATTGTTTAGCTGCTTATCTGTCTTATGTATTTTTGTTGATTTTTATTATTAATGTTTTAGTGCTTTTCTTAGTGCTTAATTTATGGTGTTTTTGCCCTGTACCCTGGCCACAAGCCCAATTTCACAAGCTTGCAGCTTGTTGATCTTTGGACTTGTAGCTATGTTTCTTTGTGTTTTATGAAGCCCTACTAGCTGTTTATTTATATTTGTGTTTATTTTCTAGTTTTTAGCTTATTTAGCTACTTTTCACATTCCACCTTTTTACACCACTTAGCCCACTCAACTGAAGCAAACAGTTGAGTGGTGCTAGTTACCAAAGCTTCTAATAAGCTCCTCAGTGAGCTTGAGTATGTGAACCTTGGCTTTTTACAAAGCCAAGGTACCCATCTCAATGGCTCAACATGAGTTGAGCTTATCAGAGCTTATTTTGATAAGTTGTGTGAGCTTGTGTTTGCCCACTCCCAACATACCCCTGAGCAATCAGGGGTATTACACTGTTTCCACAAGCTCACACCAAGCTCTATAGTGACCACAAGCCTGTGTGGCTTGGCTTTTTAGAAAGCCTAGCAACCCAGCTTATTGGTTCTGCTCATCACTTTCATGTTGTAGCTTATTAACCAGGGCTGCAACAAGCTTAAACTTATCACACCATGAAAAGATGTGCTGAGTCCTCAGCATTTCTTACCCAACCTAGACAATTTCATAAGCTCACAAGAAGCTTAGTACTTGGCCCCAGCTTGTGCAATTTGGTTCAATGTGGAGCTTATCCACTAGTTTCTCAAATCCATAGCTTAATTCCAAGCTTGCAACCTATTTATAAGGGCTGCAAGTAGCTTCTTGTGTGTCCCATTTTTTCTAAGTGTTCTGGGTAACCACCATACTCAGGAAATGGAGCTTTTTCATTGGCTTCCTACAAGCTCACTAGTGGACCCCACTAGGTGAGCTAGGGCTTTTTGGAAAGCCTACCAACATGTCTTGCAACTCCAAGTCTTATTTTGGTCTTGTAAGCTTATTCACTAAGCTTAAATTGCCATCAAAGTTAGTTGCAGGGGTGTTTGGAACTGAGTGCATCAGAGTTTTGCTTATTTGCTTATTATGAGCTTATAAGCTAATCTCTAATCACAAGCTTGTATATATATGTATATAACACTTGTATAGATACTTTTTACTTTTTACTTTTAAGTTTGGGCTTATACCAAGCTCATTTGAGCTTCAATTCCATCCAAGTTGAGCTATCAAAAGCTCAACTGTCTAAACCTTAAGCCTATTCTTATAAGCACTCCTCAGTGCTTATTCTTGTTCATAAATACTTATTATACATGTACATATATACCTTTTACCTTTTCATACCTTTGTATAGCTTTTTAAAGCTTATTCCAAGCTTATAGCTCAGACTGTGAACCTTAAGTTCACTGAATAAGCCATAAGCCCACGATTTGCTTATTTCTAGGTTTCATAAGTTTTATTTTTATCTTATATGTATATTATATATATTTATTTAGTTTTATAAAAAGAAAAACCAAAAACAAAGCTTTAATGACAAGTGATAGCTTCTATTTAGGAGTTTGAGCTTATTTCACTAACTGAGTTGGAAATAAGCTGTTACACAGCTTATTTCTAAGTTTTGAAAAAGTTGTGTTTGTTAAAGTTCCATATTATTACTTATTAAGTAGGTTTGCAAAAAGAAAAATGAAAAAATAAAATAAAGGCAAAAATGGGTGTGGGTGGGATTCGAACCTGTGACCTCTAGGATAGTAGCATGCTTAAACCCCACACCCCTTCCACTAGCTCTGGGGCACCAGTTCCGTTAGATCATGCATGCTTAATATACTTAAGCCATTTTTGCCTTAAAAGCTTATACGGACTGATGAGCTTATTCCAGCTTATTTGGATAAGCTGGTGTGCCCAACTTATTTTTCCTAGCTTCTTCATAACTTAATCTAGTTTCTGTAATTTTTTCATATTTTTTACTGTTCATTTAATATATATATAATAATTAATATAGTTTCATTAGGTTTTAGGAAATAATAAGTATTTAATTTTTAAAGCAGCTTATTTATAATTTTTACAAACTTTTTATATTTTTTATGTATTCCTGAGATACTTAGGAAGTTTTATAAAAAGTTTTATAATTTTATAAATTAGTTTAGTATGTATAATAATTAATTAGTATTAATTAGTTTAATTAATATATAATAGTTTTAATTTAGTTTTCTTATTTTTGTACATAGAATATAGTTTTTATATTTTTCTTAGGTTCTTATTAGTATATTAGATTTATGTAAAAAGTTTTAGATTTTTGTTTGATAATTTAGTATATATAATAATTTAATAATAGTATTAATATATAGATAATAGTAAATAATTAATAATAAATAGAATAAATGTATAATAAATATATTTTTAGTTTCAAAATTTCTTTTATATTATTTTTAACTTTTCTAAGTTTTAATTTTATTTTTCTTAGTTTTATTTCACATTTTCTTATTTTTAGGTAATTAATAAATAGTTAATAATAGTTTTAATTAATAATAATTAATATAAGTGTATAATAAATATTTTTAATTTCCTAATAATTTTCTTATTCCTTTAGGATTCCAAAAATGTAATTTTCACATTTGTGAGAGTTATATTTGACGGTATTCACTTTTTATTTTGTACATAGACGTTTATTTAAACGTTTACGTACGCGTTTTAGTTTTCTAGGTTTTCTTATTAACATAATAATAATATTATAAATATAGTTAGTTATTTTATTTTCTTTTAATTTGCATTTAAGCCGTTAAGGCATGCAAATTCCCTCTTTGGGAAAGTTTTGTTTTATACGTTACGTTTATTTAAACTTAAACGTACGTTTGTATATACTTTATCATTTTAAGGTTTCTGATTGTACGTTTCTTAATTGAACTAGCTGTGACAGAGCTATTACTATTCACATTCAGTGTTAGTCATTCAGATCCCTATTTTCCTATACTAATATTATTTTCAACAAACCACAAGTCATTGTATTTAGAATATCACGCCTCGCCAGGACATAAACGATCCAAGGATATTTTAAACCCTTGGTAAACTTGCATTCTCTCCCGGGCTGTCGCCCGTTTACTTTTATTATTAGGTTATCCATTTTATAAACAAGTGGGTGGCTTATAAATAAAAGATGTGTAGTCCGGGAGGAATCACAATGCAGTTATATTAACAATAAGAGATAAGCCATTGATTACAATGCTGGAATCTTTGAGGGTAATAGTGATGGAACGAATGAACATAATGAGGAAGATGTTGGCTAAATGGACAAATGACATTTGTCCCAACATTCAGAAAAGGTTGGAATTCTTGAAAGATCAACACATGTATTTGTTAATATACTATGCTCCATACATTATAATGATCATTAACACTTAACTGTCTTACTAATTAGATATTTATTATTATTATTATTATTTTTTGCAAGTTATTGGCATGTGATACCAGCTGGAGGTGATATCTTTGAAGTGAGAAAAGGTTCAGAGGCTTATGGAATTGATGCACATCACAGGACTTGTAGTTGTAGGATGTGGCAACTATCAGGTTTGCCATGTGCACATGCCATAGCTGTAATTTTTAAGTTAGGCACACAGGTAGAAGAGTATGTGCCAAATTGTTTTAGAAAACAAATGTTTCATGGTGCCTACCATCAGTTCCTAACACCTATAGGTGGAATGAGCTTCTGGCCTGATACTAGTGAAATGGCTAAAGTTTTGCCTCCTGAGGCACATACTATGCCTGGTAGGCCAAGAAAAAAAAGGATAAGAGCTAGTCATGAAAATAAGAATTCCAACAAACTACCTAGGACCGGAATACAAATGACTTGTTCTAATTGTGGTGAAAAAGACCATAATAAGAAGGGATGCAAGAATGAAACTGTTTTGAAACCACCAAAAGAAGCGGTTAAGAAGGGTAGACCTAGGAAAACAACATCCACAGGTTTAGTTGATGAAGAAGAACCCTTAGTTCAACCATTTAGAGCAACACCAGATCAAACCCCTAAGTCTAGTGAATTTGATGGGAGTTTTGAAAGGACATTTGTGAAAAGAAGAAAGAAAACAGTTGGTCAATCAGAAGATGGTGAAAATGTGATCAAATGTTCAACTGAAGTTGGTGGTCCTAGTGCAAATGCTCCTAGTCAATCCCAAAAAAGGGTTATATTTACCAATGTGGGTGGTTCAACTGAAGTTGGTGGCTCTAGACCATTGAATGTGATGGGAAGAGGTAGAGGTGCAGGTAGAGGTAGAGGTAGAGGTAGAGTGAGTACAGGTCTAGGAAGGTTGGGTAGATGGTTTGGGATTGAAAATGAAAGTGTTTCTGATCCAATTGAACATCCAGAAGATGACCATGCTGAAGAAATCACACTTGACAATCAAAATGGACCACAGGACTCACAAACACATATCTCAGTGAATGCACCTACTCATAACTCACAGGCTGCACCAATACCTGTTGTCAACCATCATGTACCAGTGAATGAAGCACAATCAAGAGCAAGGAGACATTTTGTCATTCCAAGGCAAAGAGGAAGGAGTGAAAGAATCTTGAAGTCACAATTGGCAAAGCAACAAACATGCATTGGGAGTTCAAGTACTGATCCTCTCAGTTTGGAATGAAGAAATTGATTCTTGTATTAATTAACTTTTCATGTCATGTAACTCTAATGTTGTGTAACCTTAACTACTTTAATGTGCACTTCTTTTGTTAATATATGTTGTGCACTTAGAAACAGTTTGTATTAGGTTGTTATGTCATGTAACGCTAAACTAGCATGTGATGCTCACTTTTGTTCCTGTATGGGTTGATCACAGTTAATGACATGAGCCTTTGTTGAACAACTTCGTATTACTTACAATTTTTCCAGTTGTCATATTACATTGTCACAAACACATATCTCAGTGTATTGACCTACTCAATATGTATTATGACCACAGATGTATTAGGACCATAGGACTCACAAATAACCACAAGAACCTAAATGAATACCAAAATAACCAAAAGAAAGATTTGCATTGAAGAGATACCAACCCAAAACATTGTCATCTTACCAAGGCCCTAACTGTTGGTGGTCTAGGCAAATACATTTTTTGCAGCAACAAAGATAACCAAAATGACAAACAAACTAAACAAAGCAACTAGTTTGTCATGAGAATTCACTTTTGACTTAATGAAACTCAATTCTTCCTTCAACTCAGCCTTCAATTCAACCATTTGCAAATAAGCTGCTTCATCAAATGTGCAACTTTTCCCTTCATCAGATTTTGATCCACCCTTGTCCATGTGCAACTCAGAATTTCCCCTCAATAACTCAGCCACTCTCCACCTCAACATTTTCAGTTCTTCATGCTCTTTGAAGAACAACTCTTTGTAGTATTCACTAGAAAGCTCATCATCCATAAAACCATAGAACTTACACTGGTTTTCCCTACCCTGTCATAGCAACAAATACAAGTCAAAAGCTACTTCCATCTTCCTATATCAAAAAGCTTAACTTACATACAAATAAGTATCTTACATATTTTGGACAGCCCTTGAATCTTCTACCAGGGTTTGAGATGGTCCATGACACTTGAGGTGCGACAGGTAAATGACAATCACACTCAGTACGTGCAATTACTTCTTCTTTTGTGTAAAAACGTCTGACTGACGTGGATCTTGATCTTGCGCTAGAGGATGATGAAAATCTCATGCCTAGGGTTTGTGGTTTGTGTGGTGGTATAAAGTTGTTGGTGGGGATAAGGGGATAAAGTGGATTGGTACTTGGGAGTATATATAAAGAAATAGAAATACATTTTTAATTAAATAAACTTTTGTATTAAATACAAGATAAATGAATAAAAGTATAAAAAAAAGGGATAGTAAGAAGTTACCGATGCCACGTAGGACACCCAGTTGCATCCGGTGAAACAGACCACACAATGAAACGATTTGAAAAGGTTAGGGCCAAATTCATTAAAAAAAAAAATCGCTACATACAATGACAAAAAGTGGCAAGTATGATGTCTTTTCCTGCCATTTTCCCTTTTGAAAATAATCGGATTTATGGATAATAAACTTATAAACTCGCAACAAACAAATATAGTTTAAATACAGTTACTGGTTGTCCCCATGAGCAAATAGAACACTTAGCAGAAGTATCAATACCATATGAATCGTTAGTACATGAAGAGTCTCAACTGAATATTGAAACTAGTTATTTAAACCGTTAGTTTTTAGTTTTAACTTTTAAAAGACAAATAATCATAATGAAAATATGAAAGAGTAAACTACAAAGATGGTCCCTGTGGTTTGCGTTCACTTTCACTTTTGGTCATTTGACTTTTTTTTTGCACGTACAGTCATCAACTCTAAAACCCTTAACACTCATGGTCCCTTGACCAAACGTCGTTAGGTTTGACCGTGAAACACGCCTCATGTGATTTGCACATGAGGGCAAAATAGTCTTTTCATATATCACCAAACACACCCACCAGATTCTTTTTATCTCTTAAGCATTTTATCATTTTCCATTACAAACAAAATGAAAATAACACTCTCTTTTTATATCACTCTTTTTTTTCATCCCACCTACAAGGCTACGACCATCACCTTCAACCACCACCATCTTCTTTTACCACCTCTCACCACCACTTCAACCATTAACAAAACCCACCAAGAAAAAAAATACATTAACAAGAAAAAAAAAATGCAAACCCACATTAAACCATCTTTGAAAAATCTCCAGTTTATTGCTAATTTTATACTTTCATATTGCGGCGGCGTTTAACAATTAGTATGAAACTCGTTGGGTTTTTTGAAACAGTTTATTGCTAATTATTTATAAGATGGAACTTTCAATTACAAAACCATCCCTACACCATTAAACCATCTTATAAATAATTATTTATACATTTATTGCTATCATATTGCTAATTAAAAGTCTTCTATGATAGCACACAGATTCTTCTTGAGTTCTCCTTACGAAAACCACTTTATAACCACATTCATCTACACCATTAATACATATCCACAATTAAAACCACTTTTTAAATCCAGATCTGAAACTTCTGCCGGTGTTTACGGTTTGTGGTGGTGGTTGGTGTCGTGCTGGTTGATGTATTGTTGGTTGAGAGCAGCGGCTACTGACTCGCCGGAAATCACAGGTTCGGGGGTGGATGACAAACAAGATGTTTGTGGTTTAAATTAGGCATTTTGAGGTGGTTGATGTGTTTGATTTTCATAGATTCACTTTAAATAAATTAGAGTGTTTGATGAGGATTTCGATATACAGTTTTAGAGTTTTTTATGAGGGTTTTGATAAAAAGTTGTTGAGGAAATTGCAAAAATCGTCCCTAAAGTATGGCCAAATTGCACGTTTCGTCTCTGAACTTTCGAAAGTGCAAGGATCGTCCCTGTGGGAAACTTTTGGGGCAAAAATCGTCCCTGGCCTACTTCAAATGACTAAAATACCCCTGCCAAACTTTAGGGACGATTTTTGCAATTCTCTCTTTTTCATATTCTTACTCAAATGGTCCCTGTACTTCGCAGGGCATTACAAATTTAGTCCTAACTTTTTTTTTTAATTAATTTATTTAACTATTAATATTAGTATTATTTTTTTTATACGATTTCGTCCGTTTTTGTCAGTTTTTCTTTCGTTTTTGTCCGTTTTTCTTACGTTTTTGTCCGTTTTTCTCACGTTTTTTTCGTTTTCATACGTTTCTTTCCGTTTTTCTTACGTTTTTGTCCGTTTTTCTTACGTTTTTTCCGCTTTCATACGTTTTTGTTCGTTTTTCTTACGTTTTTGTCCGTTTTTCTCACTTTTTTTCCGTTTTCATACGTTTTTGTTCGTTTTTCTTACGTTTTTGTCCGTTCTTGTTACGTTTTTTTTCGTTTTTATACGTTTTTGTCTGTTTTTCTCACTTTTTTTCGTTTTCATACGTTTTTCTTCGTTTTTCTTACGATTTTGTCCGTTTTTCTCACGTTTTTTTCGTTTTCATACGTTTTTATCAGTTTTTCTTACGTTTTTTCCGTTTTCATACGTTTTTCTTCCATTTTTCCAGTTTTTCTTCCATTTTACACTGTCCATCACAAACAAAAAAATTCCAAAAAAAAATTTCAAAAAAAAATTTAGAAAAATAAAATAAAAAAACGTTTCCGAAAAAATATTTGAAAAAGTGTTTTTGAATTTTAAAATTTCAAAAAACATGTTTTCGAAAAAAAATTTAAATACTTCCAAAATTTTTCTAATTTTTTTTTTTTAAATATTTCTTTTAAAAAGTTGTAGAAAAATTTTTTTGAAAAAAAAAAGAAAAAAAAAGTTTTTGAAAAAAAAAATTCGAAAAGAATTTTATTTTTTAAAAAAAAAATCTTTAGACTTCATCCAAAACGGAAAAAACGTAAAAAGAACGGAGAAAAACGTATGAAAACGGAAAAAAACATATGAAAAACGGACAAAAATGTATGAAAATGAAAAAAACGTAACAAGAACGGACAAAAACGTAAGAAAAACAAACAAAAACATATGAAAGCGGAAAAAACGTAAGAAAAACGGACAAAAACGTATGAAAACGATAAAACGTGAGAAAAACGGACAAAAACGTAAGAAAAACGGACAAAAATGAAAGAAAAACGGACAAAAACCGACGAAATTGTATAAAAAAAATAATACTAATACTAATAGTTAAATAAATAAATTAAAAAAAATGTTAGGACTAAATTTGTAATGCCTAGCGAAGCAGAGGGACCATTTGAGTAAGAATCTGAAAAAGAGAGTTGCAAAAATCGTCCCTAAAGTTTGGCAGGGGTATTTTAGTCATTTGAAGTAGGCCAGGTGTAACACCCCCAATTCATGGTTGCAGCGGAATTCGAACTGGGTGTTACTTGACGGCACAATAGTCACAATAATAGAAAACGAACTCCAATTGAGTCGTTTTAAAAGATTTATCATTCAAATTGTATAAATATCAGAGATTACAAAATGAGGTCCCAGATGGTTCCATGTTTACAAATTACATTAATTGAGTTTTGAATGATAATAAAATTTATAGCCCTCTCGAGTATCCGTGTCCTTCCGTGCCATCCTTGATCGTCATGAACCTGAAATACATGCTTGAGAGGTCAACACAAAGGTTGAGTGGAATTCGTAGAGTTTGTTAAATCGTTTGAACACAATAATCGTAGTGTGAGCTATAGACTCACACTCATAGTTAGAAAACAAAATCGTTATTTATTTCACTAAGCTCATGCAACCAAAACATTAACATCGAACCAACAAAATTGGCATTATAGAAGCCCTATCAAGGTACTTTTGCCATTATACCGCTAAATCTCAAATATAGTGCATTTGTGTGAACTCATCGTTGTTCAACACAAATGGGATCCGTCAATCCCAATAGATCTATTCACAATATTCGCGCTCACTAAAGGTAGTGACTAATGGTTCATGATATAGGGACTTCGAACATGGCAATCGTTACTTAGTGACAATAAAACATAGTCGGGAAGCATACATTAGAAAGCATTGTGTTCGAGTAGAAAAATAATAGCATGTATTCCCCCCATGGGTTTGTAAAATAGTTAAACAATAGAAAGTGGGGCTACGAACTCACCTTAAGTTATGTAGTGAGTAGTGAATGTGATGGTCGAATCGCGAAGGTTTCTATGAGCAACCTATAATAGAATGTTGCGACTTAGGATCGGAGTGAAGAATATGAATAAGTGCCCATATAAATATCTTGCATTTAGTCCATGATGTGGTATGATGTATATTTGTAAGTCTTTGAAAGAAAATATTTATGAACATGTATGTTTTGTATATCGTTTACTACCGTTCGGGCCGACATAATTCAGAAGTCATGTTAGTAAGCGTTCGAGGAGCCAGGACACTTTAATTCGTAAATCCACAACTCATCTCGACGGCTTACATAATGAACTCCTCACATGAGGCTCCCTACTATTGTAGTAGTTGATAAAATATATAGATATAAGTTTCGATCCGAAAAGTTACATGTCCGATAATTGAATAAACTTAGGAAAGTTTATTAATACATGAAGATTGTTATTAGGGGTAGTTTCATAAGTCTTGAATGACCATTTTCTCTTGGTAATATCTCATGGTTTCCTTTTAAGTGAAGTAGATCCAAATTGCTTGTTCATGTTATCGCCTAATTCATTGTTTCATGTTTACGCCTTTGTAAGTTTACTTGGTCATTTCGTCATGGCCTAGCCATGACCTTTGGTCCTTGTTCCAAGGTCATGAGACACAACCTTGGCTCTAGCCATGGTGGTGGTCTTGATTATTGGTCATAAGACCTCTTGTTCCTTTTAAAGTATAACCAATATATAGTGACTTATATATATGTAAATAGCTGTTAAGAAACTGAGAAATATTTCACTCAGAAAGCGTTTTCAAGGCTCGAGCCTCTTTGTTGCTGAACGAAAACGTGATTCCGGACAACTTTCGTGTTTTAACTTTTTGATGAATCGGACCAGAAATGCCTCTTTTTGCGTGTTTAAAGTTTCTGTAACAGAAGGTATTTGGCAGCTTTGCCGCAAAGTTTTGGTAACTTCAAATCGTCATAACTTTTGACTCGTATACTCGTTTTAGGTGGTTCAAATTGCTACGGTTTCCTTGTTAGGTCCTCTACTACAATATGTAATAATCCAATATCATATTTTTACCATTTTGATCAGGTCTTTCCAAGAAAATCACTAGTTTACTTGTTTTAATAACTTGTTTTAACAATCAATAACAATAACTTGTTTTGCTCACTTTTATACATCATGGACATAACTACAAGACATAATATAGCAAGAATAACATGTAAATGATATGAACATGATTAATTAACAAGAAGCATGTTAGGGTTTGGCTTACAACTTTTGGCTTTCAAAGATGAAAGGAAGTTAACATGTAAGGATAGGACTTTGATAGACTTGCTTCAACCCACTTCACTTCATGCAATCTTTCTACTCTTGAAATCTTGAAAGATGGATGATGAAGGTTGAGGTGACTTGAGTGGATTCAAACTCAAGAGAAATCACCAAAGTTTATGTAGTTTGGAAGTGTTTTGATGAATGAAAACCTAACTAGGTTTTAGATATTGATATGGTACTTGAATCTTGCATGAAACTTGGAAGAGAATGAGCAAGGAAGATGGTGTTTGTGTGCGCTAGGTGTGGCGTACAAATGAAGGGAAGGAGAGGGTTTTATAGTGTCTTGAGGAGGTTAGGAAATGACTAGGATATTACCAAAACTTGGTCACCAAGTTCAACACTTGTCATGATCTAAGAATCAATGGTCAAGATCAAGCCACAAGTGTGAATCCCCCCCCCCTAGAGGCGGTTTGTCAAGCCTTGGGGAGGAAGTGTTGGACTTTGTTGATATTATCCAAGATACTTGGTTAGTTTTGACTCCGGGAAATGCCAATCGTAAATGATTAAGCCTCAAAACGTAAAACCGGGTGTCGTAAAATTATGAAACTTGAAAGTATTGTTAAACATGTCTATATAGTCCATAATAAAATATAAAATGAGTGGTAGGTTCTATCGGGTGCTAAAACCCTGCTAAAAACTGGAAACACGGGTCTAAAACGCGTAATTCGCGTAAAACGCTGAACTGGAAAACGTAAAATTCCAAAACTTTTGGAATTGTCATAAAATGATAGAAAATCATATTTCTATTGTTTATTATATTTTATGGATATATCGGGATGCTGGAAGGACGTTTAAACCTAAAAGTAAATCTCGGACACGGCTTTGTGATTTTTGCAGAAATGATCCGACGAGCGTCAAACTCTCGGATTATCGTTAAAATAGTTTAACTTACGAGAATATAAAATAAAAATTTCTGAGATGAATAGTGAAAAGTGAATAGTAAAAAAGTGAATAGTAAATTGTGAATAGTGAAATTTTCGGGAATAAAAGTTAACCTGAAATTGCGAATTGTTACACCAGGGACGATTTTTGCCCCATAAGTTTCCCACAGGGACGATCCTTGCACTTTCCAAACTTCAGGGACGAAACGTGCAATTTGGCCAAACTTTAAAGACGATTTTTGCAATTCCCTCAAAGTTGTATATAACAAGGGATTTTTTTGATGTTCAAAATATTGTTGCTCTTAAACTGAGAATTGAAAGAAAATCAGATAGAGGAAAGAATGAGACACAAGTATAAGGATAAACAAAAAATTATACGTAAAAAGACGTTTTTACCCTCATGTGACTTGCACATGAGTAACTTTAATAGTCAAATTTAACGTTATTTTGGTCAAAGGACCATGAGTGTTAAGAGTTTCAGAGTTGGTGGCTGTAAGTGCAAAAAAAAAAAAGTCAAATGACCAAGAGTGAAAGTCAACGCAAATTACAGGGAACATCTTTGTAGTTTACTCAAATATGAAATGATACATGCACGTACTTACCAATTATTATCGAGGAGTGTTATATTAAATACCAAACTTTTCTTACAAGCGACTCATCCTCACCATCCATCTAAAAATAAATCAGAATAAATCAGTTGTTGAGATTAAAATCATTTCAATATTTTACCCATTTTTATAATTTAAATATCTCTTAAACTGTTAATTGTTAAGCGAAAATAATTACACCATCGAGACGAGCATTTAATTATCTTTCTATAAACGGGCACTTTGATATACTTTCGAAAAAAAAAATCGTTTTTTTCACCTTTTTTTTTCGTGACCAAAAAAATCATATATTATATGAAATATCATATGTGATTTACATATCATATATCATATATGATATGAAATATCATATGTGATTTAAATATCATATATGATTTTTTTTGCTATGAAAAAAAACGTGAAAAAAGGGGAAAAATGTCAAAAATATATCAAAGTGTCTATCTATAGAAAGATAATTAAATGCTCGTCGTAACGGTATATTTTTTTCGATTAACGATTAACGGTTTGAAAGATATTAATATTTGAAAAAAACGGGATGAAAGTTGGATTTTTTAAATTATTGGGATTAATCTCATCGATTTGATCAAATAAAGATGAAGGGAAGATGGAGCTCTTCGTATGTAAATCATTCTTATCATCAGGGAAGTATTTCTTAGCACTTTTCATTTGTAAATTCATCCCGATAGTTCGGCCATTTATTACTCCTACTCCGTATTTCTTCCACTCTAAATTGATATTTTACATTTCGTTTTTGGATTACTCTTAATTTAATTATTTATTACTAGAAAAAAAAAGTAATCAAAATTACTATATTACCCTTACTTGAAAACTTCAATGAAAATAATGATTAATAAGTTAAAGGGTTTTGCTAGTTTACATTTTATATTTTTGTTAAAAAGTGTATTATAACTCAACAATACCAACTTTACAAAAGCAAACCTACAAGATAAATAGACATGCCTAATCCAACCAGGCTTATTCAGAAGTAGCAATGTAAATACAACTAGACAAATTCCCCTTTAACTAATCACCTAATATACTCTAGCTCAGTATTAACAAATGCAAGAACTAGAACTCCATGGAAAAACCTCAACAAAATGGTTACATTTCCTTCCAATTGAACACCATTCCTAAATGTCTAGAAACTATCCTCACACTTATATCATCTGTGAAGGCTGTACATGAAAGCTTCACCATATGTAGAGAAAATCTTCAGTTCCATTAAGGCTTTTGACAGCAAGCTAGATTTACAGTTAAAACCCCCACACACCTATGAATCATGCATTATTATTCCTCACATGAATCATGTAGTACCAAAGTTTATGTTAAGACATTACACAATGTCCAAACAAAATCATAAGAAGCTATTTCTAAAAATATATTAATATCCATTAAGGTTTGGAGGCGAATCTTGTTTAGCGATTTTTGGATTTTTATTATTTAACGATTTTATATAATTGATGATAGTTTTCAGATATTGTGTGTTTGTGTTGTGAGAGTGATGTGTATTTGTTTATGATTGTATTTAGGAAATTCACTTGCAATTGTTGTAAATATGTATTTAATTGTGCAATAATTTAACAAAAGTTCAATATATCTCGGCGGTTAGGATGTATGGTTTTCACCCGGTGATCAAGGTTCGAATTCTGCAATTGAAGTTTTTTTTAATCTTACATGATTTCACAATTAAAAAGTGTAAGCTTAAAATTTTAAGCCTTATATAAGTGGAATGTCCCAAATGCTTTATATATTAGTATAGATAATTTTGTGAATAGTTTGTTGTTAACAACAACCCTTAGGGCTATTGTTAGCATTTTACATAAGTTATAAATAAATTGTCATTTGCAAAAAGTAAAAAATAAAAAGCAGCAATGATTATTTTTACAGTTAGACAAGTCATTTTAAGACCAAAGTGTATTATTTTTGTTTTTTCTTCTAGAAAATGATTATAGTTTTTATTTATTTTTTATTTTTTTATTATATTTTTTTTAATTCTCACTAACTATACTATTCAATAATCAAATATCATCTTTGTCTACTAAAATTACTTTTGTTGGTTTCAACGTAAAATGAAATTTTATTTTGTGGTATCTTAAAAAAAATAATAATAATGATAATAATAATAATAATAATAATAATAATAATAATAATAATAATAATAATAATAATAATAATAATAATAATAATAATAAAACGTTTATTTTGAGGTTATATGA